>CM053787.1:461027477-462227477 GCA_028749045.1 Cupressus sempervirens
CAAAATGTTGTAATTATGAAGTGTTGTGACTTTTTGAAATGATTATGATTATGAAGGGTTGTGACTTTTCAAAAGGGCATAGATGAAAAATAAAACAAGATTTATAAATTACCATTGAATAAGAAATAAACAAGAAGAAATTATGATGATGGAATAATAAAATAATTTAGATTGGAAATATTCCAAAATAGAATATGATATATGGTACCAATTTGTATCAATAAAATGTGATCCCATTCAAGGGAAATGTAGGGATTTTGATAGGCAAATCCTGTAGACATTAAGGGATACCTTCCAAGGAAGATGGCTAACTAATCGAGGATCATTCTGCAGAACACCAGGGGTACTCCCAGACGGTTGTGAATGCCTAACTTGAATGACAGTTTCAGGGAAGATGGAAGAATAACCGAGGACTGTTCTCCACAACACAGGGGATCCTCTCAGAGTGTTAGGAAGCTTGATTTGAAAGAATTTAAGGATTATGTAGAAACAAGTGAATGTCTAAATATTAAGTATTATAATTAAATTTAATAGTTTTTAGTAACAAATCTTTGTAGGTTAATCTCATTGAGAAACAACTTAAGGAGGGGGTTACAAAGTTGCCATGCATCAATGGAATGATTCAACTTATTGTCAAGTAAAGACTATTTAAGAGTGGTATTGATCTACCTGTCAAAAGAGTTCATGTATCTCGCAACTATTTGAACTATAAGTTTTACACTTATGGACTAACCATATACAGCAACTGGGTATCCTCATGCAGTCACCATTTATTAGAATTACTTCGGCATGGTTCTTGGCATGTACCCTTAGCACATCTCCAATAAAGATAACCAAGCACATATTAATACCTCATTCTTTTATATCCTGGTGGATTTGTCGAAGATGAAAGAACAAATATGTAGATGTGTCATTGACAATTTTGCTTAAAAAATAATTTCTATAGAACAATTCATTAGGATAAAAAACTAAGAATAATCAATTCTATTGAAAAGAGAAATGGTATCAGAATTGTTCCAGTCTGCCTTTCTTCAATGGGCTTCAAATGATAGTCTTTAGCATAAAGGCAAATATCATTATCTTTATTATTTTGTCCGTACAATTGACTGGGATTATTTTCAAGAACTTCTCTTCTACCTTTCTATCTTATAATAATTTCAAATTCTGTTGTACCTGGTAACTATGGTCTGTCCCGGTTTCTAATTTGGATATAATCCTATGTTTCACTAATCTGGAACAATGGGCATTGAGAGATTGAAGAATCCTCTCAGAAGTGACGGAAGTTAAATGTAGCAGCATTTGAATTTTGAACAATTCAAATTGAAAATCTAACATTTCCTTGAACACTGCCAAACAGCATCTATACAAATAGGAATTACCTTTGCTGGTGACCGGCCCCTTGAAGGAGATAAACTTTGATAATTTGAAGAAAAACGTCCACTGCCTCGAAAACCTGGAGTAGATGAGATGGATCTACCAGGAGAACCTGGTCCAAAGTCACTCTCCAGATGATCCAAAGAAGGTAAGGATGACATTAGCCCTTGCCCTGAAAATGACAATTCACGATGTAGATTCCTCCTTAATCTTGATGTAACTTCCATTAGTGCCTCACGAGACACCTGTATGTCACCTACAATCTGTCCAGATTTACTTCAATGTTAGAAGATTTTGACTAGCTTATGCATTATACAAAATCTTAGAACTAGCAAAACAATGTCAATCAGGCCTGATAAATTTAAAAGTGTGGAACAGTTAATTTTAATATTCATCAACACAAAATAATGACAGTTAATTGGAATTTAATGCTGCTGCCTGAAAACATAGAACAAACCTGAACCAGTTCGTCAGCACCTAAAGCACACGGAGGAAGATATTCTCTTGGCAAAATCTGTATATTTGCACGGGTCTGTCTCCTTATTTCAGAGAGAATCGATCCCCCCTTTCCATGTAGACAGCCAATTTCATTGGATGGCACAAGTAGCCTTGTGGTTATAACATCATCCCTGTCAGGACCAAGATCTACAATACAGGTTTGAATATGCAACAGAGCTTCCTGTGCAGGAAACAGATCATCATCTGGTATCTGTATAATGGTCACATAGATCACAGCATTCAGCAACCATTAAAAAAAGATGCAAGATAGAAAATTATATTACATCCTCTGAGTTTGCATTCAAGTACTTGATAAATCTACTTTAAGAATGTATTTAATAAAAAGAGACCAAAAACCTAGGGAATCATGATCATCTCTCATACTTTTATGATGCTATCATAATCAATGGCCCATGATGTGCTTAGTATAAATATTTCCTTGGGGTTGAAATATGTTGACGTATGTATTTTATAAAGCAAACCTGTTCTCAATGATAATAATGCTGCATAAATTTATTCATTAGCCTCGTGGATCTATTCTTAGGGAAAATATCTAGCATAGAATATGAGGAAGAGTTCCCTAGAGATGTATTCCGAAGGGCTTTTCTGCTATTTCCTCAGTGGGGGAGGTTTCAAGGTAAGAGGTGACAGAAATCACCCTTTTTTCTGAAAATTTTGGGGACATCCCATTGACACCTCTACCTCATCCATTTTTTCAGCAAATTTGGATACTCCCAAGGATTCCCCCTCACTATGGGCGAGCATCTCTTGGAAATGTCACCCAAAGTGGGACCCCCAAGGGGATGCCAAGGCATTCCAGGGGCATCCTAAAATCTCCTGTGGAGTGGCAGTTTTTAAACATGAAAAAATGAATTATCTTTTTTTTCTCAAAACCTTAAAATCATGGAAAAACCAGTATTACACAGTGATTCAGCCCATATGCTGAGCATGAAACCAATCCTTCACTTGCTTTTATTAACCTTAAAACCCTAATATCTAGCATACAACATGTATAAGGTATTGTTTCCCAGAGTCGTGTTCCCAAGGGCTTTTTTGCCATTTCTTGAGAAGGAGAGGTAAAGGGTGACAGAAATCACTTTTTTCTGAAAAACTTAGGGACATCCCCATTGACACCACTACCTCGTCCATTTTCTTCAGAAAATTTGGGGACTCCCAAGGATTCCCCTTCACTATGGGCAGCATCTCTTGGAACTGTCAGCTAAAGAGGGGCTCCCAAGTGGATACCAAGGCATTCCACGGGCATCCTGGCATTTCCTGTAGAATGGCACTTTTTAAACATGAAAAAATAAAAAATAATTTCCCAATTTGAAGAAAGATATCTGAATTTATTTATTCCCAATTTCCAGAAGAAATCATACTAGGCAATAAAATACAATAGCCTTTTTATGTGTTCAGCAAATTCCATTATACTCCAAACCCAAATGCTGGTATTAGACCAAAGCTTTCACTTCTCAATTTTATGACTGTTGCTGACTGCAACTGGCATCCAGATCACATTCTGAAACCAAGTGCTGTATAGCTGGGGTTCTCTCAACCGCCTATAGTATTCTGTTAAATGTACAGGACCTTTAACTGTAATTTTTCCTGCCCTAAAGCCTGGATGTCAAGCCTGAACTGCTATATTCTTGACCCACGTCTGAACTGGGTCTGAAATGAGACTTCTTCTAATGCTGCAGCTGTTATAATGCCTGCAGTTTGATAATTTTTTACTTAAATATACAGATCTGCCACTGAAATGGAGAATTTCAAGCCTCTGCAAAATCCACGTTGGTAATGTGCTGCTAATTGTGTGATTCCAATAGAATACATAGCTGAACATGTGCAATTGAGATTCTTGGATGATCTCTCACACCTGAAAATCTGCTTCATCCTTAGATTTTTTGTTCTCAGATGAATTCAGTGATTGAAGAAACCTGTCTGCAAAGCTCTCTCTCTGAAACTCAGAATATTAGAATGCTGGGATGACTTCATTCTTTTAGATTTCCCTCAAAGCCCATTCAAATGGTTTCTAGGCCTTTCTTTTCTTATTTTTTGCAAACTTTACGAAGTTCAAATTTAATTTCCCTTAGGAGGTTTGAACCCCATAAGGGGTCATACAACATGACCAAAAAGTCCTTTCTTTAAGTTATAATACTAAATTATGAGCCTAGGGAATGGGGTCAAGCCATCAACTTTTTATGATTTATTGTTACATTAGAAAGTGATTATAATAATCACTTTTATTATTATTTTATTAGTGTCCAACTAAGGAAATTATTAAATTATTTCCAAATTATTCATAGTTCGCTTATCCGGGCCCCAATCTGAATTTTGTCTCATGCCTCCTGTCCACAAATGTTGTCTGACCACTGCAAGCTAATGGACAGTCCCTTCCTAAGCTTTAGGAACTCTCTCCAAAAATAGGAATTGTACCAAAAGCCTCTAGACTGATCTTGGAGGTCTCTTGGTGTGTCTGCCAACTCCCAGTCCATCCCTAAAAAATAGGGATTCTTATTAAAATCTAGGAGACTGCCCAAAACTAGTCAAACGGGCTCACAAAGCCCTAAAAGGATCCCCTAGGCAATCTGCTGGCCTACAGGAACCAACAAATAGGCCAACCCCATCTCCCAACTGACCTGCCAAAATAGGGGACATTACAGTCTGCCCTCCCTGAGACTGCTTGTCCTCAAGCAACCTCAAGCCTGGGTATTGCAATATGTGCTCACTCTTCCATGCAGCATCCTCCACCAACAAATCCTTCCACTTAACTAGATTTTCCCTGATAACTGTCCTCAATCTTCTTGTTACATCCCAATTTTAGGTCCATTTAAAATAATCATATACCCATTATATAATTCATTTGAATGACAGTTGGATAGTTAAAACAGTTGAACGTTATGATCATGTATACAAAATGGAAATTATGGTTGATCATTTTTTATTCATGTGAAGATGGCTTGTTAGTAGTTCGTTGCAATTTATATTGAACTGAATATTTATAGCTCTTCATTAGAAGTTATATATAAAGAAGCTGTTAGTAGTAATGGTGGTTAGCCGTTGTGAAAATTATGAAATACTTTTGATTATGATTATCTTGATTTCAAATTAAGGAATATGTTATTATTGTGCAAACATTCTTTTGGATGCAGGAGAAGACAAAGTGGGGAAAGCATTGCTAAACGGGATATAAGGATTTGGGTACCAAAGGTCCATTGACAGATTATCAGGTTTGGATTCTAACCATCGTGGTCAGCCACGAGCTATCCAGTCGGTTCATAAGACAAGAAAAACATTAAGCATTTTGTTTAATAATTTATATTGTTACCTTTGATTGTTGTAGAGTCTCCTAAGTATATTGACACCATGTTATTATGACATCCATACTTGCATATACATGTATATGTATATGTGCATATATCAATATGATGATATAAAAAATATATTTAATTAAAATATATGCACATGTACATACAAATAGAGATGGCACAATACTATGATGCCAATATATTTTATATCATGTGGAAGTGGAACCTTGATAATTATCTTAATTTTTCTTGGCTCTATACTATTTGAATGGCCTCCATCTTCATAACAGATCAAATTATTTTTTTAAAGATTAATCAACAGAGTTACTTGGACTGATAGTTGGCCATGTTCCGCCAACTCAGTTTCCTTCTTGTAACTGAGGAAATGTCGCAGATTGCTTATTAATTGCGCACTCTTAAACCATGCAAGTGCTTCATTCCTTTACTGATTTCTTCCGTCTCCTATTCATTGTGAGAATTCCTCTAGCAGCGTCAAGCCAAGTCTGCTATCGCAGTTAGAACCATTGAGAACTTTTGTTAATCATAGTGAAGCTCGCAGCAGCGTCAGCCATACCAATCTCATTGCCAGCCTTCTTAGCCAGTGGACTTCGCATGCTAAACATACTCTCAAGCTGCGCCAGGCAACACATCAAACAATCACAGGTTTATGTCATTAACACTCCTGCTAAGTTGCCATATGTGCATCGTTCTTGTGATACATTTTGATGCAACTCAGTTCCATTAAGTTGCCATTTAGTTGTTGATCCTTGATGGTACCGATTGATGCAAACGAAGGTCATGGTAATATTGCCATAGAATGTTTGCCATAGTTTCTATTATGAAGTTTCAAACACCATACTGATGCCTAAATTAATGAGTGGTACTGGTATTACAATTATGTAAATAACATGGAACAAACAGAAATCTCTGAGAATACCATCGTGGTTATTTAAATTGTCACATCTTATGCATGAAACATTTTTTCTTCTAAAGGCAAGCACTGATTACTGTGTGCATGAATACTGACCTCACTAATACAGGGGTATTGACAATATACATCAGCTTGAAGGGTTAAAGAATGCTAAAAGTTAAACTGTTGAATGATTTGTACAAAATAGTGGGATCTCCTAGGATGCACCCAATGCCGGAAGGGTCAAGTGAATATTGGGTGGGAGGAGAAACATTCCTGCAAGGACAAAGAATAGTCAAAATCTAAAAGAGAATTAAATCATAAAACTGTATAAGTAATACTGAGTCAGCTCATGGTTGTCCAACGTATAATTCTTGTTGTCAAGTCGAGCGGTGGGTGATCAGGCTTAAATGGTAGCCCACTGAAATCCTTGGCCAAGATAGGTTAGTGGCATGCATGTCAGAGTGATCTCCAGACTTTCTTTTGGTTGGAAATACTAGCTCCCTTAGCCTTATTCTCTGATGTTTTGGAGCCCTTTTAGCCCAGTGTCTCATTTTTTTTGGAGACAAAGCAAGCAGATAGAAAAGTCTCAAACTCAACCAGTTGCAGTCAATTCCCCAACTTAGAAACAATTTCAATAGACATGGGGAGATTTGTAAACTGATCGATACAGACACAAATTCTCGCATGGACTAGCCTCAACTTTGATGTCGTCATCGGATCTATGGGCAAGAGCTCACAAAGGAACTAGCCAGGCCCATAAACACATCTTCATTCCAATATTCTAGGGGAAACCCTAGAATCTGAACCCAAACAAGGTCAGAGGCAAATATAGAGTCCTTTAAGTCCAGGTTCGGGGAGCATTTTCAAAAAGCCAACAACACTTTCCCTATAACCCACGGGCGCCCATATCAGACATTAGACAGGTCTTCCTCATTAGAAAAGGAAAAGGAAAAATATCCTTTTAGCATAGCCGCTATCTCAATCTGTCCCTTCAGCCGCCACTTCTTTTCTGTAAAAGCCCTCGCCACATCAATGTTGGGCCTTGGCCCCATGAACTTTCCTATCAACGATGAGGCCATTGAAGATGGTGTTGGTCTGATTTGCCACTCGCCAAAGATTTTAGAAAATCTCTGTGAAAATCATGAAAGAATTGCAGTTACCTTGATTAGGGTTTATATCAACTAAGATAGGTTGTATATCAATTTGTTGTTGCTTTTAATTCAAGGAATTAAGTAAATGCTCCAATAAATTGATAGGGTTTCCAGTCATATAGCAGGGATATTCATAAGAATGGGTTTAGGGACAATTGCTGATAAGATTAATTGTAATGCAATTAATTAGTTCAAAAATATTTTGTTGGGTAGACTCTGAATCCCAATGGATAGGGCACTGATCATACATTCAATTACATGCTGAAGAAGTCATAGGGTTGCATCAGGCATAAAATATAAAATGAAATCAATTTTACTTTATTGTATGCAGAGTTAAACTGCTGGTCAACACTTATTTGCAGTAATCCCTTGAGTGTAATTGTTAGCTGCTACTGTCAAGGATTAGTTGTAAAGTATAGAAGACATGTGACCATTGTCTGCTTTAAAGGGATAGATCTAGAAAAGAGAAGTATCAGTTAGATAAATTGTGAGAAAATTGTCGAATAATCAATTATATAACCATGTATCCTTAAGGTGCACCCACCTAAGCTTTGCAGAGCTTGAAGAGTAGAGAATCCTGGTGATTCTGTTGAAGTTAGTACCATATCTGAAGTTTTTCTCAGTTAAACATAGGAAGTACCTAGCCCTTAGATTGAGATAAGTCCTCTGAATCCTGGTATCAGGCCTTTTTTCTGCCTAGTAGTCTAAAAACACCAACAGATGGTATTATCTATCACAAGATAAGGGATGTAGATGGCAAACTTACCAAATGAGAGGTTGGAGATCTTGTTCATCGGTGGAAAGGAAGACTTTCCAGAAGGCTTGACTCCAAAAAGTGATGCCTAGGGACAAGACTCTAGTTTTTACTTGGTAGTTGAGTTCTTAGCTCCAGTCTCTCGTAAAACATTTGAATCCCCAGGAATATGCTTTTCTCCATTGGAACTGCCAAAATCATATGAACGGTTATCCCCCAGGTCAATTGGAGCCCCACCATCTCGTGGGTCCCCGTCATCAGATTCCTTACAGCCCTGTTGTCCATTCGTTGACTTCCCTTCCTTCAGACCTTTCTGCACTGCAGAGATCTGCCCCCTTCAGCACATTGGGCTGCAAAATCACCAGGATGCCTGCCATTACTGGTTTCCCACTCTCACTCCCCATCCAAAATTCCTGATTTAAATGTTAGATTATGTTGTTGTTACTATTTTTAGCAAGAATAACTTCGTTTTACTACATAAGCTCACATTCTAGATCAAGTTTGCAGAAAATTGAATTACAATTCCAAGAAGTTCATTTTTGTTGGCTATCCCCTATAACGAGCAGTGCACCACAGTAAAGATAATATATTAGCTGGACATGTCTGCTAGAAAGGTACCCATCACTATGACTAGTTTTTCCCTATCAAGGTAGAAAGTTTACAAAAATGTATATGTCCAAAGTAAACGTCCAATGTTTCAACAGAACTTTATCGCTAGAACATGGCAATTCTTTAAAAAAACATCAGCATGGTCACCAGGAAACAGGGACTAGTAATGGTACAGGAGATTGGGATGAGTACCAGCATGCCATTTTCCAAACAATGGGAGATGCTTACTTAGAAACAGAAAAAATAGAATAAACATTTTTATGTGTGTAAAGTTACAGAAAAAAAATTAAAATGACTGTAATTTTACAAAATACAAAATGCTTAAGAATTAACTATGTTTTAAAGCACAGAAACGGATCTCAGCAAAAGAAAAGATTGATATTTAATTATTGTCATCATAACATGTATCTAATGGTTAACGTTTATACCATAGTCCAAAATATCTCAGATATATCTGCAATAAGTCTACTTATCGTGATAATGTCAACTTATTGCTGATAAGTTGTTGTAGAGAAGTTTCAAAATATCACAGAGAACTTGGTAAAATATCGGCGATATTTGTCTGTTTTATCGTGTGATAAATAGCAAACTTATCGCCCACAGGCCTGTTATACGCAGGGATGCCCAGAAAACCAATTTTTTGATTGGAAAGACAGATTTGGAGAGGAGAGAAAGGGCAAAGAGGAGAAAGAAGGTTCCATTACGATTGGAAAAACAGATTTTAAGTTCCGGATATTTTTCCTGATAAGTTTCCAACTTATCTCCGATATCCTCTTTTTTTTCGCCCTTGGCGATAAGTTGTCGATAATAATATTTTGAACTATGATTTATACCACTCACCTTGAGAAAGACGTCAAGGAATGAAATGGAAACATCATTATTTCAAAAACAGGTTCTGACTGTACTCAAAGACACAATCAATTGATAAAATACCAGTGTAATAGAAATCTTAAGCCATTTTAATATTTTAGCATTTCTCTTCTCATGTACCTCTTTGGGCTTTAATTAAAGAGTTCAATCAGAAATTAGCTTTCAGATCTCAATAAAAGGTATAAAAATACACATATATTAGTGCCTTTCTCTATTCTTTTACACCTTGCAACCAGATATCAGCACTGGAAGGAAAAAAACATTTCAATATATATATATCTATAGCATTTAAGAATGTCTAAAGGAAGTTTTCGAATTGTCAAGTTATTATTTTGTGAGACATATAAAGAAACTAAGGAAATTCTTCCTAACATCTAGGTGGATCCTCATATCTGATACAAGAGACAAGTGCCAAGGACCAGGGTATGAATCTCCTAGTAACTATGTTTTTAGAGACTTCCAAAGTGTAAGACATCACCGTCAACTGTTCTATCAGCGAGCTAGCTAGACTAAACTTACGCAGTTGAGCAGAACGTAATAGCATCTAAAAATCATGAAGTTAAAGAAATGCCATTTGCCAGCAATGGTAGCATTAACAGCATTATCATCAGCGCCATCTTTTTCATCTAAACTGGCAATATCCAAAACTGATGCCCATGCAGATGCCTTGGGTACCTTTATAATAACTCCCACATCAGCACAAGCTATAGCACTAATGCTGAGAAATCATGTTGATTTTGAAGATGCTGATGGTCCATTGTGGTTTTCATTTTCAATCAAAGATAAAACCGAAGTCACAAGTTTCAAATTCAATTTCAAGTTTGGCAATCATAAAATTTGGATGAAGTTTGTCAGGGGTAAAAAGTTGAAAAAAAATCAACATTAAATTCGCCTTATATAAATTATTTATTTTTAAATGTAAATTATATATCTAAGAAATTGTCAATGTAGTTTAACACTGCTAAATAATTTAACTAAGTAGCTCAATATTATTTTAAAATAAAACAATATTTTATGAAATAACAATATTATGTTAAATGTCATAAAATTTGGATGTTGTTTGGAAAGGGTAAAAATTTCCAAAACTTCAAATTTTAGGGAAGTACAACAAAAGCTCTGACTTATGTTAAAGTTTAAAACCAATAATGATCAGATTCTAATAATATTTTTTTCTACTAGCCTTGCTATAAGTAGTTATCAACTTCTCAGGATATTTAATTGGTTCAAGATTGCGTTGGGATCAATCTAGGAGCTGAAATGACCTCTACAAAGGCTGATTTGGAAGCTTATCTAGCTCTTAAACAGGTTCCTAATTGTCCTGATTTAGACATGAACAGTTTTTCTTGAGATGCATAGTGCGTTCTAGATGTATATATTGGACCTTTTCACCAGGGAACAAAAGTAGTATCAGACTATATGGGATGCCATACAGATTGAATGTTGCTTCAAGAAGCCATAATGAGAACTGCCCAGTACACATAGCTACAATCGGGCAAGAGGCAAACTTTACACCATATGCTAATAGCACATACTGCTTGTAGGAAGCACCGTAGGTGCTACTGTAATGTGTGGCACACATAACCTACCTCTCTCTGAGTTTGAATCTCAAATCTGGACCTTCCCTCTTTAAGAATATTTTTTTTACTGTCAAGACAACTCAAGCTTTGCATGTGGCATAAAAATCTCACATTAAATGATGGTGATGATTCAGCTTTTGTTAAACAATGTACAAGAGTTCTCTGTAGAGGATAGCACGAGGAAAATCAAAATGGAAGATAGCAATGAAGGCTCGGTATCATGTTTGGATGTGAAATGAAACTTGGCCACTTTAAGATCTGCCACCAAATGAAAAATCATATTCTTCTCGATGAATTTATGAAACCAAATCGAAGGCAGATGATGTGTAGGACAAACACAAAAGCAAGGTTTTTGACCAAAAAAATTGTCCAGCTAAGAAGAGATGGAATTGATATCTACACTAAGATGGTAAAAGTAAAACATTGCCATTGCTTCCCGCTTACTTTGGAAACTGTTTCATATTGATGTTAATATAGTTTTTAAATGGCAGTCTAAATCAGATTTACATGATGTAGCCAGAAGGTATTGTATTTGCTGGTGGGGAAGAACTTGTGTATAGGTTGGCAACAACACAGTGTGGGTTGAGGCAACAGAAAGAATATGTTGATTCTTGCTTACCCATGATATTACACACATCCTAAGACTGAAGGTATAACCTCTTCTTAACTTGCCAACATCTAACCAACCCCAATCTGCATTTGTGAGACTAACTAGCTGAAGATGATTAGAAATGATATAACCGAATTCTAAATTCCAATGTGTCTGACATATCAAAGATCCAGTCTGTTGCATTTCACTCAGCTTACCAGGAAATCTATTAACCTAACCACCATCAAAGGAAAACAGTGGCCTTACAATTACAACAAATTAGGCTACCCATCGATTTTCAGAAAAAGGATGTGCCAACTTATTGATGGAGTTGCACCACGATGTTAACTTTCAACCAAGCAATTATTGAGAACTTGGAAACCCTAGCACTTGATGCAACGGAAGCAGAACAAGTAGCACAAGCATGAGAAGCAGTCCCCAGAATTGATCCATCACCTGAGATCAAAGCTAATCAGCCAAGGGAGCCCGTAGAGGATGTCAGAAGGGATGCTATTACTTTCCAGCCTAGAAAGAATAACACTCCATAAGGAGAGGATTCGGATGGGTCATCTAGTGAAAACGAGACTTGGGGATGCATATCAAGATTTCTAGACCAGACCTACATAACATACTTGTCACAGTAAAGAGAAACTTGGTGGAGTCAGAAGACATAGCTTTGGTCGCACACGTAGTAGCAGAGTTGTCTCGCCAAATGGATAAATCAGTCTTGCTCCCTAAGTGGTCGCTGAGGCTGAAAAGATCCTTGCATTCATGCAAGTGGAGTGTGGGGGAGTTTTTTCAATTTTTCACATCCTAGGAATGGCCGACTGAGAGACACAACTCATGATAGCAGCATGGCACCCACCAAGACCCTCTATAGTGGAAAGGTGTGGCCAAATGCATAGAGGCGTACTTCAAGGACATCTTTGAACAACTGAAGCAGGTGACAGCTCCTCTGGAGGAAACTAGTGCAGACAGGGAGAGCACACTTCGGCAGGCAGAGATTGCTAGGGGTGAATTGTCAAACCATATTAGCAAATTTCAAGAACAGCTAGCCCAACAGACCCAGCTGACCACCATAGAATGTGAGCACTGTATGGCTAGGGAAGCCAACTTGACTGAACAAGAGGATCAATTGATTCAACACAAGAGTAGATGACTAGTTGGCAGTACAGAGCAGGGAATTGGCTCGGAAGGAGCAGCAGTACGAGGTCACGGCCCAGATGTTGGAGCAAACTAAGGCTGACCTTGGAGGCAACAATCATGGTTAAGGGATCAAGGTAACGTAAGCTCGTGGCTGAGCGTGACTTGAAGACCCATATAAAATAGGTGCAGCTCTCCACTACAGAAGCAATATCTATATCAGAATCCTCCACTTGTCAGGGACATCCTCTCACCCTCCTTGTCCTCAGTAGTTTTTGTTGTAAATAGCCTCGTTTTTAATTCAGTTGTCTAGAAGATGACACTCTTTTGGGGGGACTAAGGTAGCTGGCTGAATATGCCAAGTAAACTATGTTTGTAATTGGGTTGTTAGTTATCCAAGACAAGTGGTTGGGTAGTTGACAGTTCCTAACAATTGGTAATCTTAACCAATTGAGAACTACTATATATGTGCTCATTTTGTATGTGTCTAGGACCGTCAGTTAATTATCATATACACATTGCATATCAAGATGAATGGGCTAAATGCTCTACCTTTCTGGAAACTATATTCATGATTGCATTGTATGTTCTATAAGTTATATGCTTGTTTACTCTTATGTATGTAACATGACCTTACTCAAGTTGGTAGCTTACAATACACCATTTTAAATTTCAATTGGGTGGTTCAAAATGTTGATATCTTTTAAATTTGTATGCACACAATTTTACCTAGAAACTAACATAGAGACCATTCATTGGCTTACAATACCCATTTTGGATTGGGTGGTTCAAGATGATGATATCTTTTCAATTTGTGTGTACGCAATTTTTCCTAGATATAACGAAATCTGTTTGCAAGGATTCAATTTAACCACTAAATCTGTTTGCAAGGATTCAACCTTAAAAACTTGTGTACTAACTTGAATCATGTTGAATGTGAAGAAGCAATCTAATTTTACCTCAATACTCTCAAACTAGCTTGCCAGATGATTAAGTCGACCACATAACAACAAATAACCATAAAATCCACCAAACTCATCTTAAAAATCGGAATCATATGGATTTGGATTCCCGTTGAACCTTAAATTAATCTCAACATTATCAATTTTTGTGTACTAGATCAAGAGCAAGTAGCAGATACATTTACAAAACGTTTGTTCTGAGAACTTCATTAACATGAGTAATATTTTTTCACATTCACCATTAAAGAAAGGTGTTATGATAGTTAAAATAATGGTTCTCATAAATATTATCAATAAGTACATACATTTTAAAAGTGCATTTACATATGAAATAAATGCACATTATCCTAATATCGTACTCTACAAAAAGTAGGGATCGAGAAGGTTTCATGATTGGTGGTTTACTTCAAAACCAAATGAAAATCAGTTGGCCATATTTCTCACTTTCTTGCATTAATTTCATTTTGATAATGATTGCCATCCACCACGCATTCTCTCTCCACTTTCTGGGATTGAATGTTGTCTTATCTGTCAGCATTTTTAAAGTTAATTATTATTTACTGTATAAGAGGGACATATTTCATATCACCAAGGAGCTTGAATCTGACAACCAGCTGCCCTTCCTCGACGTCCTCATCATGAAGAAGCCTGATGGTACCTTCGGTCGTCGAGTGTACCGTAAAGCCACCCACACCGATTTATACCTCCATTCTTCTTCCCACCACCACCCATCCCAAAAAGTTGGTATCCTCAAGACTCTTTCCCTTAGAGCCTATAGAATTTGCGATGTTGATAACTTACCCCAAGAGCTTGATCATCTGCGCCAAGTTTTTAAGTTCAACGGGTACTCTCATAAGCAAATCTCTAAGGCCCTCACCCAAGCCAAGTCCTCTTATCTTTCTAGCAACAGTCATAAGATCTCCGCTAACCCACCTCCCCTTCTCGCTTCTCTTCCTTTTGTGGAGGGCATCTCCCAAAAAATTGGCAAAATCTTGACCAGAAAGGGCATCCGGGTGGCCTTCAAACCCCTTTCTAAGTTAAGAAATTGTATCCCCCCGCTCAAGGATTCAAAAAACTCTCTTCTAGACTCAGGGGTCTACAAGATTGAGTGCTCGTGTGGCATGCCCTACATAGGTGAAACTAGTCGCTCTGTCATCACGAGGATCCGAGAGCATAGTACTGACATCAAGCATGAGAGGATACAAAAATCCGCCCTAGCTGAGCGCTCAACTTCCACCAAGCATCATATTTGTTTGGAGAATACCAAAATCCTATCAAAAGAGGACAATCATTTCAAGACGAAGTTAAAAGAGGCTATTGCCATTAGCTATCATCCCATTAACCTCAATCGGGATGATGGGTGGTCCATTAACCATTCGTGGCGCCCCTTGCTTGATACCCTTGACATCCTCCATTCTAGCACGCTCAACAGACTCCACCACCCTTGATGCTTTCTCGGTTTCCCTTCTTGCTTGCTCTTCTCGTTCTTTTGTTTGACGTTTTCCTCTTCTCCTTCCCCCTCTCTTCTCCTCTTTCCTTCTGGGTGCTTGTTACTTCTTCCATGGTGTGCAGTGTTCTCTCTCTCTCTCTCTCTCTCTCTCTCTCTCCTCTCTCTCTCTCTCTTGCACACTTCTTGCTTCTTTCTTGTGAGTGGGTTTGGTGCTTAGGCCCCTTGGTTGCTTGTTAACTTTTGTTTTAGTGTCCTTTTGTCTCTAGTATTGTTTATTTTTTCTCGTGGTTATCACCTCTCTTTTTTGTGCGTCCTCCTGCCGATTCTTCTGTTCTTTCCTTTTTATCAAGGCTACAAAGCATGTAAGAATTTTTATCCCTACATGCATGGTAGCTTGGACATTTTCCTCCTCCTTATTTATTTTTATTCATTTCACTATTTAGTATTGGTCATTTTTATTTCCCCTTATACATAAAATTGTGTTCTTATAGATTGTTGTTTTTTAGCCCTTTATATATATATATATATATGTCATGTATATTTCACTTATTTCACATATATATATATATATATATATATATATATATATATATATATATTATATCGTGTTTTCTTTATATTTTTTCATTTATATGGCTATATTATAATCCATTAGCGATTGTAAGTGTTTACATAGCTATACATTACACATATAGCTATATTATTATATAATAGCCAATATATTAATAACTATTTTATATATATATATATTAATTGTTGTTTCTATATATATGTAGCTATTTTTTGTTCCTATTTTTTTCTTCTTTTTAGTTTTTTAATTCTTTCTTTTTTAACCTTTTTCTTTTATTTCTTCTTTTTTATATTTTTTGGTGTGTGTACCTTTTTTTCTATTTTTTGGTATTGCATGGTTTTACGAACTTCCCCCTTCTCTTCTTATAATTCTTGAGAAAGGTCCAGTCTGCATATCTTACTATCCTGCACTTTTTTATCCTGATGATGGATCATGTAGTGTGATCCGAAACGTTGATGAAATAAACAAACACAATCGAATCCAGAAAACTTAGCACTTTACAAATGGATTGTGGAAATCTGTTATTGTTAATATTTCATATTGCCTAACCTTACATAAGCCTCTCAAAATATATTTAGATTCACCAAATGGAAAGCCAAAGCACCATTTAGCCATTATTCAATATTGAATATAGTTAATTATTCATATGGATATCGATATAACTAAATACCATACTTATTACGTGTCATTACTATAAAAGCTTGTTTGTTCTTATAATATTCAAATATATTGATTGATCCATGTGATCAAAAGTTGAGCCCCACTATTTGTGCGTGCCAATCAACCACAAAACAATCAAAATTTATTATTTCTATCTATGTAGTTCAAATTTGTTCAATAAGAATTTGATGTGTTGGCACCAGTTTTGAGAGATAGACTGTGTGCATATCTAGAAAGTTCAGAATTCATATGATCCACCATTGTACTTTACAAAGGATCCTTTATGGAAATCACCCTTCCTATGTTTGTGGTCTTTTAAATCAGAGTTCTACCAAAAAGACAATATTCAAACTACAGGACAAGAAAACCAATTGATAACATGATGCTGCAGAATTCAGTAGCCATGTATTTCATCATCTTTACATAGGTGGTTCCATATATATTATCATATGATATATATGCCTCTTATATCCTTTGATCTGAGTATAGTTTGCCCAGTTATTTAATAACATAAGATCATTTGACCATTCCAACAAACAAATATTTCCTCTTCTAAATAAAATTCATTCTATTTCTGTTCTATTTTCAAAACTCAGTTTACCTTGATCTTATGAGAGTGGAGAAAATTTTCTTACAAGAAAAGATTCATCAACACAAAATAAAAAATCTGCATGCATGCCTAATATCCTGATGTTATCATGTAATATATAGAGAATTGTTGTCAATGCATGTATATCATATCTAACAATATGAGATTGTCATAATCCTCGATAAGATAACCCTACCACTGTAGGTTTTGTCTCAAGATCAACACAAATTTTCAAATTCTAAGAAAGCAATTTGTTAAATGTACCTCATTCTCTGATATGATGATTATTCTTTCCTCTGAACCAGGAACAGGATCAGTGATTTTAATATTCACACCAACATCTTCACGAAGCCATTTTATTCGGCCTCCATCCTCCCCAGTGACACTCCCAATTTTTTCATTTGGACACAGAATTCGAAACACAAGCTCCTCGCTATAAAAGGATTGCTCATAATCATTTTCATGAGGCTCATAAACATCAGAAGTATATACGGAAGGTTTCGAATGGTGACTTGAGCTCCTACTACCACTAAATGCCACGGATGATCTTGTTCCTGACACAGGAGGATCTAAACCTGATCGACGTGATATTATATTTCCGTAAGGTAAAGCATCATCATTTGGTGGAGAACGATGTTCAGGTGAGTATATTCTGCCATGTGGGGTTTGTTGACCACGCTCTCTAGGGGGGTTATCTTTCAATCGGGTTGAAATAATTCTCAATGCTTTCTTCACTGCATTCAACTCACCTACAACCTGTAAGCAGAAAAAAAAGATGGCCATGTGAGAAAACATTTCGTGTGCATTGTTGAAAGTTCAATCAATGCTACTCGGCTTCAAATATTTTTTATCTATAAACATGTAATTGAATTCTACAACCATGCAATATTTTATCGGAATAGTGCTAGTAACCTATTTAGTTCTCTAACAATAACAACAATATGCTATACCAGAATGAATAAAGGAACTCTTGCTCCACAAAGTTGAATAAAGCTGTGATAAAAAACAGAAATTACAATTTAAATCATCCGGTCAAACACGTTGTAATAAAGAATGACAATAGTAATACACCTTATTTGCAATGGCATAAGAGAATGGCTGTTGTGATATACCAAGAATACTGGTAGAGTTTTAAAAGCAGGAGTATAACATATGCCTCTTATCCATACCACTCAAATACACAGTGGCAGAGCTTTTAATATTGCTATTACACATTCAGATTTGCATGTCTACAAATTTAGTAAAATGAATAAGATGGTCAAATGTACCTTAAGAAAAAGCATATAAGAAACCCCAATGCCTTTTAACCCATTAATAAAATGCAGAACAAGGAAGAAGGTTGCTTTAAAACAAAAAAAAAAGGAAAGAAAGGAACAAAAAATCATCTCAGAATGCTATGAAAGAATACCGAATGAGAAATAATCAGCATGGCAATAACTTCAATAAGAGTTGGTAAATCATTCCAACCTGAATATACATTGCTTCACAGCACCATTACACACAACCGAGCATATAGCATGACAAAAGTCATCATGACAACATGCCAAACATGGTTCCACAGCAGTGATTGCAAAGACAAATGTGAGCATTTAGACATTCCAATCACATCCACCATTTGATCAGACAGCGCCCAAAAAATTTAAGGCCATTCAAACAATAAACAAATCTAAAATGAAATAAGTTAAATTCAACACCAGGAAGGGATAAATCTCAATAGAATTTATTTCGACTGCCATTCCAGATCTAATCATCTCAAGTTAGGCTAAAACCTAATCTTGAATAGATGTCAGACCTATTCCTGCTGAGGTGGACCTACTCCAACTAAAGCACTACCAAGTTTATCAGCATTCCCCTAACAACATTCAATAACCCAAGATAATGTTAAAGTACAGCTACAGATTACTGTCTTTGGCACTGGGAAGTGTACGGTACAGCATCAGCTGATTTATATAAGGTATTTCTGCAAGCTGGGTCATGGATTTACTTCAAAACATAATAGACTCCAAGATTTGCAATCCAAACTCATTGTTAGACATCATTGCTCTACAAATCAAATTAATTACAAACATCTTTTCGTTTAATCTGTAATAGAACGAAGAAGATAATGAAATTGATTCTCTTGTAAGAGAAGCATTGTTACATCTTGTGTACCATCTACTTCGTACATAACATGGAGACTTCTAAATTAAGAAACGCCTAGAATTTTAAATTTTGAATAAACTGAAACAAAGAGAGAAGCGAGTAAATAACAACCAACATTTATTTGTACATGTAAAGCCGAGACTAAATAAGGAGGATTAATAAACTTGTCAGGAGAATACAGGCTATGTTTTGGATTCAGGTGATCACAGGAACACATCAGGTGTCTATCCTCAAGAACTTTAAAGCCTGTGGGAATAGTATGATGTGGGGCAAGCAGTTTCACACTATTGAAGTCCACCATCTGAGTTATAAAGCAAGAAGGAGGTCATCATTGAAGAGTTTATAATGCTCATGAAGGAATCATAAACACCCAAGCACTTTATGGCAGCCATCATTTACATGTAGTAGAACTAGAAGTACCAATCCAACAAGATTTTGTGCTCTGTGTAAACATCTGGACCCTCAGTGGCCAAAAGAAATGTAAGCAGTTGGGTTAAATCATTCCATTTGACATTGTTATAACTGTAATTTCGATTATCGTGCTGATCTGATTATACAGATCACACATATCTTATCTAGCATTAAATATATATATCTTCCTTCTTAGGCATTATCAGTGTCTCTTTAGGGATAGTGGTTATTAAGGATAAAACTTAACTAAGTTATTTAATGTCTTTACAAATCATATTCTCCGTTGAGCGCCAATTAGGGGAGTACTATTAAGGGCCAACCTAGATAGGATCATGTCCCTTCAAGGGACATGCTCTTTGGTTGTCATATATATATAAGGTATAATTGTAGATAAAGGACACACAAAGAAATATAGTCTGCTCCTTTAAGCAATTCTGCCTTATACAAATACTTGCAGAGACAAAAACATTTCACAATCATATTTATATTATTGACATTACTTCATACAAGTCTGAATATCAAAGATCATCTTCAGCAAGCATCATAGAAATTATTATCTCAGTCTGATCACACAGAATTTATAGAAACTTTACATGGTATCAGAGCTCTGGTAGTCGAACCTAGGCTCTACAAATTGACAATCAGACTTTGAATATCTAGCAACTTCTTTCTATCTTCAATGGCAAGCACAATCAGACCCGAGGTCAGATTTGATGGGAAAGAACATTTTGTTGCTTGGAAATTTAGAATCATGATGATTCTCGAAGACAATGATGTGAAACAGTTCATTGACTCAACATCCAAGCAACCTGCTGTTGAACCTAATAGAACTATCTAGAGTAAACGAAATAGGAAAGCCATGTAAATCATATTAGATGGAGTGAAAAATGAAATAGTACCTATGCTAATGAAACATCAAACAGCATTTGATATGATGAATGCATTATTAAATGCATATGAGGTTAACAATGCAACTAGAACCCTTGCACTAAAAAGGCAGCTAAATCATATATAGATAAAGAAGGCAGAATCTATGAATTCTTACTTCCTAAGGTTTGCTAGTCTAAGAGATGATCTTGCAAGTATAGGGACCATAATTGAAGACAAGGAACTAAAACTAACGGCTATATATGGGTTACCAAATTCATGGGAAACATTCGCACAAGGAACAAGGGCTAGAGACAATCTTCCTGACTTCAATAGACTTAAGGGAGATTGCCTTCAAGAGGAATCTAGAAAATTTAAGAAAGGAGGAAAGTTGAAAACTGAAAATGAAGAACTTCATGTTCTCAACACAAATTCCTATAAAGGTAAGAAGAAGCACTTCAAGAAGAATAAGGGTAATCAAAAGAATGACAAACTTAAGAAAGATCTATCCAAAATAAAATGCTTCAAATGTGAAAAATTTGGACACTACAAATCTAATTGCCCTAAGGATACAAAGCAGCAAGTAAATTGTACAAACATTACTAGGAAAGAAGATAACTATGATCCTGAGAATTGTGTATTGTATTCTGCACTATCAAATGAAGAATCTAGCAAAGCATGGGTGATTGATAGTGGATCATCTCGACACATTACAGGATAGAAAGAAGCACTAGACTCTATATCAGAAGAAGTTGATGGCGAAGTTACCATCGGTGATACTTCAGCTCATTCCATCAAAGGGATTGGGAATTGCACCTTGAAACTAAAGACGTGTAGTGCTCTACAACTCAAAGGAGTACTCTATGTACCAGGAATAAAAAGGAATCTAGTCTCGGTTACAGCACTTGAAGATGATGGACATAATGTTGCATTCATGGACGGTAAAGTAATGACCTGGTCTAAGAACTCCTCATTTAAGAAAGCAAAGTTGATTGATCAAAGAAAGGGATACTTGTATGAGCTAAATACAAAACCTTGTCAACCTATTCAAACCTTAATTCATGAAGTTGCTAATATAAACGAAATATGGCATAGAAGGTTAGGACATCTAAATTTCAAAACCTTATCGACTATGGAGAAGATGGTTACTAGTTTACCTAAGCTGAATAAAGATCACTCAAGCATATGCAAAGGATGTGCTCTGGGTAAGAACACCAAAAGTCCATTTCACGATAGCACTAGGAAAACTAACAATGTTTTGGAATTAATCCACTCAAATTTATGTGGACCTATGTCTGTTCCTTCTCTTGGAGAATTCTGGTACTATATACTTTTTATAGATGACTTCTCTAGGGAAACTTAGGTTACTTCTTAAAATGTAAAGAATCAGAAAAAATCTTTAAGAGACTTAAAGAATTCAAAACCTTAACTGAGAACTTATCGGGACACAAAATTAAATCTCTTAGGACTAATAATGGAGGGGAATATACATCAGATTTGTTTAAAGAGTTTTGTAAAAAAATAGGAATTAAGAGAGAGTATACTGTTCCTTATAATCCACAACAAAACAAGGTAGCAGAAAGGAAGAATAGAACAATTGTAGAAATTGCAAGAGCTATGATATTTGATCAAAATCTAGAATCTTATCTTTGGGCAGAAGCCTCTTGTACTGTTGTCTATATTCAAAACAGAAGTCCTCACTCCTACCTTAGAGATAAAACTCTTGAAGAAGTATTTACTAAGGTTAAACCTAATATAAGTCATCTTAGGATTTTGGGTGCCCAGTATATATGCATGTTCCAAAAGAAAAGAGAACTAAGTTAGAACCCTCCTGGAGGAAAGGTATTTTTGTTGGGTGTAGTGAAACATCTAAAGCATATAGGATTTTCATACCTGGTCAAAAAAATATTGAACTTAGTAGGCATGTAATATTTGACGAAGATTTAACATTCAATAGAGCCCTAAATTTTGGAGATCCCTCTCCCTTGCCTAGTTCTAAAGAAAATACTAAATCTAAGTTTCAGAGGGAGAACATTCAAGAAATTGAAGATGAAATTCAAAATCTCAATCTTGAGGAAACTCAAAATTCAAATAAAAGACCACTTTGGGCCATTAAGACAATAGAGGAAGCATAAAACTTCATTGCACCATCTGGAACCTTCAAAGAAAGCAAAAGAACCAAAAGATTTTCTAGTTATGCAGCAAACATGAATAATTTGTCTAAATCAGAACCAATCAATATTTCAGATGCTATTAAACATACAACTTGGAAGGATGCCATGACGGAAGAATACCAATCCATTATGAAGAATGATGTTTGGGAAATTGTTCCAAGACCTGAAGGAAAATCCGTTGTTTCTTCTAAGTGGATATTTAAAATCAAGCATATTGTTGATGATAGTATTGAAAAATATAAAGTCAAATTCATAGCCAGGGAATTCTCTCAGAAAGAGGGGATTGATTATGAAGAAACCTTTGCTCTTGTTGCCAAATAGACCTCTGCAAGAGCAGTCCTAGCTATTGCAACATCGAAGGGATGGAAAGCACATCAGATGGATGTAAAAACAGCATTTTTGAATAGAAAGATTACAGAAGAGGTATATTTGGAGTAACCTAAAGGATTTGAAACTCATAACCCTAAAGTTTTTGTTTGCAGGCTCAAGAAAGCTCTCTATGGGCTTAAATAGGTTCCAAGGGCTTTGTATGAAAGAATTGATAAGTATCTCACCGGCTTAGGATTCTCCAAGAATGAAGCTGATCCAAATCTATATTATAAAAGGGATAAAGATGATATGGTAATTTTGATACTGTATGTTGATGATTTACTAATAACAGGTGATGATCATCTCATAGATCAATGCAAGAAAGATCTAATCAAAGAATTTGAGATGAAAGATTTAGGACTCCTTCATTACTTCCTAGGATTGGAAGTATGGCAAAATTTTGACAGCATCATGCTTAATCAAGGAAAGTATACATTAGACATCTTCAAGAGATTTGGAATGTGGAACTGCGGGCTTATGCCTTCTCCAATGGAGACTAATCTACATAAACTTAAGGAAGCAACAACAAAATCACCTTCCACAGATTCTACTCTTTACAGACAAATGATTGGGTCCCTTATGTACTTGGTAAATACAAGACCTAATATTTGCTATGCTATTAATGCCTTAAGTCAGTTTATGTGTGAGCCAAAGGAGATTCACCTAGTTGCAGTCAAACACATTATGAGATACTTACAAAGCTCTTAACCTTGGGCTCAAGTATGAGAAAGTTGAATTGGACCTTCATGGGTACACAGACTCAGATTGGGCTAGAAGCGTTACTGATAGGAAAAGCACTTCAAGATGTTGTTTCAGTTTAGGCTCAGCAATGATATCATGGATATGCAGAAAGCAATTGTCAATAGCACAAAGTTCCACAGAAGCTATATACATTGCAGCAGCAATAGCCTCTCGGGAAGTAGTTTGGCTTAGAAAGTTACTTGTGGGACTATTTGTTCAAGCCATGAATCCTACAATTACTCATTGTGATAATCAGAGTTCCATCAAGTTTTCTGTGAATCCAGTTTTTTATGACAGGTCCAAGCATATTGAAATTCCTTACCATTATGTAAGAGATATAGTAGATAGGAATACTGTAAAATTAGAATACATTTGCACTTCAAATCAGATAGCAAATATTCTTACCAAACCTCTTTCTCGAGTGAAGATAGACCACTTCAAGAAAAGACTTGGTATGGTTGAATTGTAATACATTTGTATTCTTTAAATTATTATTAAAATAATTTTTATTGTCAGGCTATTAACTGTTATGGGTTCCACCATTTGTATTCATTATCTAAGAGGAGATTGTCTTTGAGATAATGAATACTTGTATAAAAGACATTATGAGAGATGAAGATCTCTTAGATAATGTGTTGAACAATAGAGATCTACTGTCAAATCTAGATGAGTTCAAGATCACATTGTGATGTAGACATTGTTATTGTTAGAAACAATAGTCCACCAAGATAATTAAGAGGGGGGGTGAATTAGTTATCCAATTAAAACAATTATAAACCTTAATTAATCTTAACCATTCAATCAAAGTAAACAACAACCACACCAAGATGTACATACACAATTACACCAGATTTGTTAACTAGGGAAACCTTTGATCAGAGGGAAAACGCCGGTGGAAATGATGCCCACAAGATGTACTAATATAAATATTCCTTGTTAAAGGATGGACCCTGTGAGGAGTCTATTACAACATTTAGTACATATGAGTCTCTGTTAGGAGACTTTGAATCCCTGTTAGAAGTTGTGCCAACCTTGTTAGGAGCCGTAGAAGACAAAAGGGCCCACTGTCCAAACAGCTTCTGGGGCAAGACCACTGAACTCACTGTCCAACTGATCTCTCAACTATTCCTTGCAAAATAATTGTCTGTACTGTGCTTTAACCTCTTTCCCTTGTCCTGTCAACCGGACCAATTTGTTTGACCTTGTAGACCAAGTCACGAACCTTGGATCCAAATATCAAACCTCGAATCTCACAATAAAACCTCGACAACGAAGTTCTCTCCAACTTTGCTCTACTCTACTTATCTTCACATTCCACTCTTCGTGCTTTTTGCAATCATACATACATCCCATACATGATAAAGGAAAATGTCCTTCCTTTATACCAAATCCATAAAACAATTCCCTGAGTCAATTATTACACCTTCTCAATTAATTATTATGGAACCTCATTAAGAACACATTACACTTAGCGATAACATTAATCTTTCACCTTGTAACTTGAATAACTTTGCGTACATGTGACATCATGACGAGTGAGCTTAGCCACATCATCTCCAGAATGTCTTCGACGCATCTTTAACTTCGGCTTCTTATAATATCAATTCTGCTAAGAGATATAACAAGTTTACCAGAACATGCTTTTGTAAACTCTATCTCAGAACAATTTTCACCAAAACTTGCATAACTTCTTCCATACTAAATATCTTATGCTTCCGAGGTTAGCTGCATATACTAGACACTTAGTAGTATCTTCGTTTAAACTCGCTTAGTGAAAATGCTCAATGATCTATCCGTACCAACTTGATCTTTGCCGCTATTCTTTTGTCAAATACCACAGAAAACTGCTATGTTGACATCAATGACAAACACAGTCATGAATGTAACATATCATCATGATAATGATCTAATCATGTTTCTACAATACTCCCCCATAGAAGTATCATCAGCATTCGTGCTTCCAACAGCTACACCTATGAGTCACAATTTGGATAAAGGAACAATTTTATTATTCTCCCGAGTTTATCCTGTGTTCTGGTAGATCTTAACTTAGGATCATGTTGTGATATAGGATTGCCAATACCTATGAGTCACAACTTGGATAAATGAAGAATTTAATCATTCTTTGGATTTTATTCTACGTATTGCATTCCACGCAATACTGTCATCACTAGTATAAGTGACAAGTCATACCACAAGATGGTAATATGACTGAGTGTCATGTGTTCTATGATACCACATGCTTAGAAGATTCAGATAGATATAGAGTATCAATCTATGCTTATTCATCTTAATTGATGTTGCTAGATATGTTATCTCTCAATATGATTATCAAGTTAAGAGGGAGTGTTAAAAGTATAACTTCGATTTCATGCTGATCTGATTATACAGATCACACAGATCTTATCTAGCATTAAATATATATATCTTCCTTCTTAGGCATTATCGGTGTCTCTTTAGGGATAGTGGTTATTAAGGATAATACTTAACTAAGTTAGTTAACATCTTTACAAATCGTATTCTCCATTGAGTGTCGATTATGGGAGTACTATTAAGGACCGACCTAGATAGGGTCATGTCCCTTCAAAGGACATGCCCTTTGGTTGTCATATATATATATATATAAGGTATAATTGCAGATAAAGGACACACAAAGAAATATAGTCTAGGTATAATTGTAGATAAAGGACACACAAAGAAATATAGTCTGCTCCTTTAAGCAATTCTGTCTTATATGAATACTTGCAGAGACAAAAACATTTCAGAATAATATTTATATTATTGCCATTACTTCATACAAGTCTGAATATCAAAGATGATAAGATCATCTTCAGCAAGCATCATAGAAGTTATTATCTCAGTCTGATCAGACAGAATTTATAGAAACTTTACAGACATTGAGACCTAATACAAGTGAAATAAATTAAAAAGGTGTTACTAATGGATGAAATGAATTCACTGACTAAATTTATTTTTAAAACAGTTGAAGGTCAAAACAAAATATTAAAAAATCATGGAAAAATGGGCATAAAAGCTACTAATAACCTTCAAAAAGGTAGTTTGCTGACAACCCCTTACCAAAATTACAAAGACAATGACCTGAGTCTCCCCTGACACTTCAAAAGAGTGGTCAATATTATCCTCAGCTTAAAAAGACAATTGCAGAAAACATGTGAGAACGTGTCCTAGGGATGATAATTGTGAACCACTGATAGTAGAAATTATTTACAAAAATGTTGATAGAGGTGGAGCAAAGTAAAGAGTAAAGAAGGAATAAGAAATACTGGCACAACACAAGCAAGCAAGGTCACATTCTCCATGAGTGTCTAGATCATGAACATATAAGAATTGTCACATAACAAAGCTTACTTATCACTATCCAACTTGTTATGCGAATAACAGATGCAAATATAACTTCAATTGGAAAAGCTATAAAAATCTGTATATTTGACAAATAAAGTATAAGGCTTCTCTTGTGGATGACTACCAATAGAAGTTGCAGTAACATATCACAGAGAAACTAACCACTAAAAGTAAATTTTAAGTGATTAGCACAAAAGACAATCCAAAGATTCCAGGACATAAAAGCAAACTAACAAGTAAAACTTGTCCTATATGGAGGCTAAAAGAGCAGTTTAGGATGCAAATAGCCAAAAACTGACACTAGAATGGGATGACAAATGTATCAGTGACTGGTCTCAAGAATGATTTACAAATAGGACTAGCATTTATGTCTCGAACAAAACTAGGCCAGAAAGTGGTCTGTGCAAAGGACAAATAGAAAACTCCAGGAGATTAAAAATTTAAAACAGAAGACCAAACAAAACAAAGTCCTACATCATGGAAAAAAAACCTGAGGATGTCAATGTTCACATACTATAAGGCATAGTTGCCAGACTCAGACTCAACTTGGACTCAGCTCGGACTTTTCTAACTCTGTAAAACTTAGTAACTTCAAAACAAAATATTAAGCTTTCAAAAACAACATAAATTGAAGAAGAATACAGCTACCAAATGTATCAAATGAGTGAAGAGGAGGATTGAGAGCTTTGCCCCTTTGCCCCTTGTCACAGTCTGGGGGCACAGCACTCCTCGTGAGGATCTGGGGGCAGTGCCCCTCACAGATTCTAAATACAGTGGGGTCAAGGGGTGGTGTCCCCACCAAAAGAAAAACTTTTGAAACCACATGGACCATAGCGCTCACCATTTTCATAATTTCTAAAATGAGCAACTGTGTATTTTCATAATGTTTATTCCACATTTCCGGCACATCTGCTGAGTTGAATGCGTAGAATTAGCAAGTTTGGCTACAACTCACTGCAAGCTCAGATCATCTGACCTGCAAGTTTTCTCTCTGAATACTCCAAGTTGGAGGATTAGCTAGGCCAAGACCTTTTAAAAAACACAGATTTAACTTTCATCAGTACATCCAACAACATAACTTTCCTACCGGTGAAGAATTTAAACTGGAGGCCCCAAAATGCACTCAATATGATGCCTGAGTTCAAGTTCAACTGCAAAATAAGACATAAATTCTCTGGCAGGGCAACATGCCTAATAAACAATGAAATTTGGCAAGGGCAAGCTTGGTTCACTCAAGCTTGGCCACAAGGTATCTCATATGGCAAGTTGATTTGCAAACTAGGCCAACACATAGAAAATTCTTACTCTTATACTTTACCCTTCATCCAACAGCAAAGTCTAGCCTAAGAGAGCACAATTAAGAAATAAACTCCCCCGAAAATGGACAAATTTGGAAAATCACAGAGCATGGAAGGAGAGTCTCATGCACAAAGTTGCTATGTTGGCTACGCAAGGACCTTGAAAAATCATTTTACAAAGCTGCTATGTTGGCTAGGCAAGGACCTTATAAAAACCATTTTAACAGTTTCTTTGCATACCACAACAAAACCAAGGGAGAGTATTAAGAACCATAGGCCCCAAAATAAAATAGTAGTTTAGAAAACGCAGATGGGTTGAAGCAGGTCCCATGCGGCACGTTGAATGCTAAGTCCCAAAATGATAATATGGACAAGTTTAGAAAATGCAAACAAGAAGAAAGTTGAAACAGATCCCTAGCACCAGATTGGTGTGTATTTGAGGACATTTTAAAAAATAACCTTTGCATTTCAATTTTTGATCCAGCAACAAAGAATACTGTACTAAGGCACACTTAAAACCCCAAACCCCAAAACATGGAGAAATTAGAAAATGCAGGTAGACCTCGTATACCAAGTCAGCAAACAGAACATTCAAAAACAAATCCCCACAATTATCTTTATTGGCAGACAAGAACAAACAAAACGCAAGGGATGGAGAAGACTGAGTTTATAAGGATCTTAGTCAGGAAGTCAAAAACTAAGATGCATAAATTTAATAACAGTTGGCTATAGTTTAGTAATTAGAATACTACATTTTAGCTATGTCGAGCAAGGCTTGGATCCCAGTAGCCATGTTTACTCCTATAGTGTTTGAGGTAAAATGAAAAAGCCCATCTCTTGCTACAATGAAGCTCTTATACTCCAAGTACTGGGTTATCTCAAGAAGGAACTGCAAAATACGATCTTTATGTTTCAGCCTTATGTCAAACAACAAAAGTAACCCAAAGCGAGCACAATTAAAAACCTCAATCTCAAAATGCCCAGAAATTTAGAGTTTGCCGATCTCCCTAAAGCAAAGAAGAAAGCTAATGTAGTAGCTGACCTGTACAATTTCTTCAGTAGATGCAACACATCTTGGCAATGATTGATCTCTGGGCAAAATCCGTATTTGAGTCTTGGTATCCTCCCGCATTTGCTCAATAATCTTCCCCCCCTTCCCAAGCAAGCACCCCACATGATTACGTGGCACAACGAGCCTCGTGGTAATCCTACGGTTGTGATCCTCGTCCTCGTAATTCCCATTATTATTAGCATGATGGCCATTGTTACTATTGTTATTACTAGTATTATTATTCCCTTCATCGTTGATTCTGGAATGTATTTTGAGCAGCGCGTCCTGCGCAGGGGAAAGAGAGAGCCCGGAGGCGTCGGGATCGAGTCTCCGCGAGGGAGAGTGAGAATGTGATGTTTCATAAACCTCGATGACGCGCTCATCGTCCCCCTGAATCAAATTCTGAACATTTATTCTGGCGCCTGTCTCCCGTCTCAAGCTGCTGATTATGCTGCCCCCTTTCCCGATCACGCTGCCTGCCTTGGCATCTGGGCACAGAATGCGGAAGCATATGCTGTGAGGAGTACTCAGATTGTCATAATGGTAGTGATGCTGTTGGTGCGAGGGCCTGTACAGTCTTCCTGGTGGAGGATGGCGTGAAGAGAAATAGGAGGAGGACTGGTAGCGTTTGTTTGAATTTGGATTGTTACTGATGGTATTGTTGTTATAGTCATCACTGTTGTTGTCATCATAGTAGGAGCGTTTGGATCGAGACCTTTCCATGGAATTTTACAGTTTGTTTCTCTGTGCCGGGAATGGAACCTCTGACCTGCTTCTAGATCATCTGGGCTACCCCGCTTTACACATGCGGGGCGAGATCGATTGGGGAAAAAAGTGAAGAGAAGCTGAGACTGTGAGTCTTGAGCTCTTCTGGTTGTTCGCGTGTCGTGGCATGCTCATCATGATTCTCCTCCTCCTACTTATAATCGCCGAAGTTCAATTGCTGCGGATCTCGCGTAAATCCCGTGCTCTTTTATCTCAATCGGACGGTCTGCAGATCAAGGGGCTCCATCTGCCCGCACTGACCCATTTCTCCATTGATTCCACCTTGCTTCTTCTGCCCCCCTTTCCATTCCTTTCTTGTTCGCCGACACGTAGGAGATAAATCAATTGTTCTTTTTTTAAACTTCATGTTCTCGGTCAGCTCACTGTCAATTTTGCTTGCCATTGTGCTCTTCTTTTCACATTTTTTTTATCGCCAATGATTTTGAGTTGTCTTTACTGTAGTAGTGAAAAGTTTTTTATAAATCTGTATTTCAGATAAGTTCGGAGTAGATACTATCTTTTTGTTTAGATATTCAGAAATTGGGAGCATTTATTCTAGAATGTGAGGCCTACAAGGATCGCAGGGATAAGTTTGCGGATACTATATGTGACAGTTCTTGGCATAACCTGTTCAACGAAGAGTACATTGAGCAATTGGGGGGGCTCGTCATTAGTCTACACAAGAGGCGAACAGCGCTACTTAAGTCTGCTTGAGTTGTCTTGCTGTCCCATAGGCTATTTTTGGCCTCGTGAACGTTAAAATTTTATCTATCTATCTATCTATCATCAATTTGTATATAGAAAATGAATTGATTTACTGAGGTTTGCAAGCCGTCTAGTGGATATTAAACTATAGTCTTCTAACTATATAGTGTCTCTTTGTTTAGATTTTAAGAAGTTTGGAACACTCGTCAATTCTTATATAGAAAAAGAATTGATTTACGGAGTTCGACAAGTTGTTTCATGAATATTAAACTATCTTTTCGAGATGAAAGAGTGGTTACAAGACCATCTTCATTTAAACACTCAACAATGGTGACAAAAAGAAAAATGAATTATGTTTTTTCTATATTTTGTTGAAATGTTGATAGAGTTGTTCTTTCTTAATTTTAATTTGTTTTAATGATGATAGTTGACTTAAAAGATGTTGGTATGACTGATTTGGAAAATGGAATTTTTTTGTCTATAATAAATCTATAAGGTAGAAATATTATATTAGTTTAGTATTGAATGGGTGAAGTTGTGAGTTGGAGATGAATTTTATGATAGTGTAATATCTAAATTTTATTTTATTAATAAAAATGTCTCTATTACCTTATAGAAAAAAGAGATTTTTTTAACTCTATAATTTTCTTTATTTTACTTTGGATTTTTATATAAATGTATATATATCTAATTCTTTTAACGTATAAAAAATGAATGTTGGAATTGAATTGCACTCAAAAAGAGAAATTATAATATCATCCACCTAAGGGATCAAGAATCCTTGGTAAGTCATTCTCTAGGTTCTCTATTATTGATCTTTACCAAGAATTCATAGTTTTGTGAAGGCTTGCTTCCGTCATTTAGGTTGTTTTCATATTGGGCATTGATATCTTGGTAAGTGGCACATTCAAAAATAAAAGTGTCAAAAAAAAATTAACTTTTATCCAAATGAGTAGATACAAACAAACATAGGCCTATAGTTGTAGTCTGAGGATAAAGAACAAGTTAAACAAGTGCCACATAGTGGCAAGTATTTGTGGTAACTATAATAGTTTAATTAGACTAGTAAAGTTAAAAGTTAGAGAATATTTTAAATATAATTTCTAATTAATCAAATAAATATCTTGCTACTATTATAATTAGTGTTAATATTTTATTTAAATTAAAAAATTATTAATATAATATTACTCATTTACAAATATAATTATAAGAGACACAAAGCTTGACATTCATAAAATAATTGTACGATATTCTAACCTAATAATAAAATATCTGAATAAAAAATATTATTCATACAATATTTTTACATAATAAGATATTAATACTCTTTCAAAAATATAATACTAGCTATATACATTATATATTATATAATATCAATATATTATATTATATATTACATAATATATATAAAGAAAGTCGAGAGATATCAAGGCTTTAATTTTTAACTATAATTTTTTTTTTATAAAAGTAAATTAAAGCCTAGATATCTCTAGGCTTTCTTTCTATATATATATATATATATATATATATATATATATATATATAGTAGCATCTAAAGGAGAAGGTCCTAAGAATAAAATTTTAATTCGGCATTGTGTTAGTGTCTAGATTATATATAGAAGTTGATTTTTATAGGATAAAATATAGAAACACACTTAGGGGTCTAGATTATATTACTAATTTAATGTATAGTTTAGGACTCAATATTGTATAGTATTCAATTAGGGTTAAGGTTAGTGTTCAATTTTGGTTTAGTGGATAGTTCAGTTTTCAATTAGGTTTAGGGAAATAATTTGATTTTATATTAGTGTTACAATATAATTTGGTTTATGGGTATATTCAATTTTTTTATCCTCTCTCTGATGACCTAATTATTTCCTTTACCTCATATCTCTCCTCCTTCCCCTTCTCTCTCTAATCTCTCTAACACAACATTCACTATCTCGTTCTAACCATTTCTTGCACCTAATTAACACACATCTCCAACTTACATCTCTCACCCTCTCCCTCTCCTATCTCTCTCTCCCACTCTCTATCTGTCTAACATCTCTCTCCCATTAAAAACCCTTTATTCTCCCCCCTCCCAAATCTCACCATCTATTCCTCCTCATTTACCCCACCCCCTATATGTCCCTCCCTCCCTCTCTTCCATCATCAACATTTTTTTTATTCCAACCCCAAATGATTATTTTTCTATATTTACCTCATCTCTCTTTCCTTTCTTTGACCATTAATTCCCCATAAGTGCAATATGGAAACTACAACAACCATCTAAAATAAAGCAATAAAAGAATGTACTAAAAGTAACATCGCAATGAGCAAAAGCAACATCATAATGAATTGAAACAACCAAACTAAGTGTGTGTTTCCTCCCAACCGTAATAGCATCATGGGATATCGAAGGCCCTAGCCATCCCATGCATGTAACTTCCCAAACTACCAACTAGATAATTAGAGCTATCTTATAAGGACGTCACTACTAAATCGTAATAACATCATAAGAACAAAAATTTAACATGCTAATTGAAAGCAATATATACTCCAACTAAGCAGATAACATCATCTAATCATATGTTAAACATCATAATAAGGAAACGCGTCAATAAACTAACATCATCTAAACATGATATACAAGAATTCCAATGAAAGCATAAATCATAAGAGAGCATACTCCGGAACTCGAAGTACCAAGTAAAAACATCTAGCAACAGTCGCATTGGGATAATAGATCATCTCTATACTCTGATCCCCAGCAATGGTATAGGTAGCTATGCCTTCCAACCACGTGAAACCTATAGGTCCACTCCCACCATGCTGATGGAGATAATGATCCAACCACAAACACACATAGAGCACAAAGTCCATAGCTAACACTCATGCCAAACAGTAATGATGACTAAAACCAAGATCATGAGACAATACAAGTACTATAGGTCTTGGTCAGACACTTAATGGGTTACTATGTAGGGGTTGACATCATGGAGAGTCACTTGGCATCGTAGGGCCCAAGCTTGGATCGTGTGGCTCAATTCCCCAACAGAAGGCTCTCACACTAAACATTTTAATATCTTAAGTTTTAGTACACCCAATGTTTTATTTAGTTATCACCTAATTAAATTTTTTGCATGCAAACGCACTGAGCATGGACACCAAGCTATGGAGATAGAAGCCCCCTCCATATGCTACCCTACCCTACCCATGCTCATCCAATAATGAGTGCTTGTAGGCATGCACATTCCCAACCCAACCCCAAATGATCATAACTCCTAGAAGTACCGAAGAAGATCAAGCCTCGTAAGTCACCCAACAAATGTACGCATACGTACTTGTGTGTGGTGCACCACCATCACCAAGATCATAACACAAGGACTGGATGGGAACACAGGGAAAAATATCACTCAACTGAAGATAGGCTCAGGAGGACTGATTCTACATGAATCCCAAGAAATAATAATACCATACATCATGAACTCACTCAACTGGCCTCAATCTAGGAGGATGGGTTCTACACGAATCCTAGTAATGAAGCAACAAGACCAAACATCATGGACTCACTCAACTGACCTCAATCTAGGAGTATGTATTCTACACGAATCCTACCATCCATGCAATGACAACAAGGGTTTGATCCGAAATAATAACACTAGATATAAAATCACTCAACTAAACACAATATTAAGAGTACAGATGTGGCACGCATCCCACTGTAAACATAAAGATGCAACAAAGGTCTGACTGACATCCTACGAATAATCCAAGTCCATGACCAACATCATGCCAAGAAAACCTAAGAAAACTAGGCAGCACACAAATCAAGGTAAAAATCTCAAAACTCAGAAACTTTAAAATTAAAACCCATTTGGTCTTAGGGCACAAAAGCCACAAATATCAAATAAAATATGGATTTGGAGTCTATATGCAAAAACAACCAACATAACGGTGCAAAACCCCAAACCCTCATCCTAGAAAACAAGGAAATGCTTATACCCACCCAACCGGGTAGAGCTAACATATAGAAACAGAGGAGAACACTAGTTCTTAGCCTCCTAACAAAGGGCTACCAAAAACAAAAGTAGAAACAAAGCCGAAACAATAAAACAGTAGAGCCTTTCCTTGTAGCCAAAAGGGCAAAACGAGAATCTAAACCATAAAATAAAAATCTTGCAAAAGTAGTCGAAAATTGTGATAATCCAAGGTCTCCCCGAGATGGATCCAACGAGACCGATCTCGCGATGAGCCCACACCTGTAGCTCCCACAACGAACATAACTGTAATTTCTCATGAAGAGGATTTTGGGTTTTACTCTCAAACTTTCTAATTCAAAAGTGAGAAGTGAGGAATTAAATTCCTTTTTGGATACTTATTCACTTTTTGAGTGAATAATGGATTAGGTCAAATAGCCAGGAGAACTAGTTAAATCCTGAATTGACCTGAACAAAAATAGGCTATTCCAAGTAATTGGAAGTCATTTATGACAACGCTGTCAGAAATTAAAATTAATTAAAATAAAGTCGAAAAACCCTTAAACAAAAAATCACAGAAAGCCTTAACAACTTTGTGACAGTGCGAAACTCTAAATTCATAGACAAGTTCATTGGTCTAATCACATTATGCAAATGAGTCTGGATTTATCAAATCACTGGAAGGTTTAATTAAAAAATTAAATAAGATACATCAACCATACAAGGGCAAAATTGGTAAAAGATGAACAGTTGAATCACTAACTCCATGTGCCACTGCTAGGGATATAAATCATGCACACTAAAATACACAATCAAGTGCAATTGCATATAATAACTTAGCCAAAGCAATAAATGCATTAAATACCTAATTTAACCATCTATTCAATATACTGAAATAATCTATTTACATTACTCATTTTCGCATAAAGCATAACAAAGCAATAATGAAGTAAATAACCATAGCATTAAATCCACATCCAACATGATCAAAGAATATGTCCAAATACTGGATAACCAGATGTCATCACAAAACATGTTGTCATCTCAAAAGCAAGCATCATCATGTAGATATGATCAACTAAACAACATAGTAATCTAACATGGATTATTCATTTCTAATTATTTAAGCATTTAATAATGGTTGTTTAAATAACATGAAAAGGCACTTAAAACACATAAGCAAACACAGTCATAGCATTACTAACCATTGCTACAAGAACCTAGTCTAGTGTAGCAGGATAATAATACATAGTGCAATCTCTGCACACCTCTCAAGGTAATCATAGAATGACATCATGATACCGCATTGATCCTGGTAACCACTGGCACAAACCTCAGCGAACCATCTAATACATCATAATTGCATAATCAGCCATAAGCATAATCAAAGCAACTAATACAGTAACATAAAATCAATCACCTCAAGGGTATAGACCACTCATGGTCCCAATCACGATCCCTTCTCCAAGAGAGATCAACAAGGTTGCATCCATCAAGATGATTTATAAAATCAAATGGGAGAGGCACTACTTCATCCCCCCCCCAAAGACTAGGCTTACTCCTGGAAGCCTACAATCCAAGAACAGAAATCAAAACACACCAAGTACAAAATAAAAATTGAGCAATATGAATGACTCACCAACTTCTTCACAAGTCCAACCAAAACACTCAAACATTCTCAAACCATCGCGTCAACCCCCAGATAGGTTAACCATAAGAGAATAGGTGCAACAATGAGACAAGATCCTCAAACAAGGAACTCCCTATGTGCTAAGAAAACCCATCTAGCCATAAAATCAACAATATAAGGTAAAGAAAAAGCCACTCTACCTCATCAACCAATGCCCAACTAAACATGCACCTACCATGTGACCACAAAACAAGGTCAAAACACTACACGCTTCCAAAAAGAGTCAGAATCATGAGGGAATAATCATCCCAAAATTCCCAAGAATACTATCATGCCACACACGAGCATCCTTGAATCCATGTAAACTCACCCTTAGAACATAAAAGGATGATAGTTTACAACAAAAGTGCACACTGCAAAGGATACTCTCCACAACTAACCACCAAGCATAGGAGCACATAGTCTCTAGGGTACAAAAGCTCAACTATCACTGGGAACTCAAGTTACATAACCCAACCAGACAAGATATCACCTTTCCACAAGGTTGCAAAGAATTTCATTAGTGAACAAAATCATGAAATAACTTCATACTAACTCCTAAGATGGTAACATGTGTACAACGATACCATGTCCCTCTAGTAACATGCTAGGAAAACTACACCCAACCTACCGCTAAACTCAATCTCTAGCCTCAAGTCTACAGTCAAAGAGCAACTTGACTAAGACAATCCTCTTGAAGATATAAGGTTAGAGATGAAGAAACTACAGAGTATTAGGACTGAGAGGGAGTCTCTCTCAACCTCTTCTCTAAATCAGCCCAAAATGTGTTAGGAAAACTCACAATTCCACCAACCATCAAAATACTCATCCAACACTAACAAAATTAAGGGCATAACTATGCTAGCCCACTTTCTCAAGAGAGAAAAGGATACAGAGATGCTCCAAAGTTAATGTCCAAAAGGAGGATCTAGACTCATCAAAAGACCAAGTCACTCTCAAACGACAAGGCAACATCCACCCCAAGCAAGGAATGCTCACAGTCCATACTTATTCTCACAAAGCCAACACGATGCTATAGGGAACACACAAACCTAAGCATGAATCCTAACAAGTACCTAGTAGATTATGAAGGCTTGATAACTCCTCCTAAAAGAATAACATGAAGGGCTAAACTCCAATGGCCATAAAAGTGATATGTCATGATTGAATTGGCCTCTACTCGAAAAAGGGTACTCAAAACATCGATTTGCACCTTCTAAAGTGTGAAAGGGTGCCTATGGTTCCCCCAATGACATTCCGCATTAACACACTCTCATGCAAGGTTTCTCACCAAACTAGGTGAGATAATGCAAAGAACTAGGTGAGAAAATGCACGACCACTTGTTTCTCATGTGAAATTTCAAAATAGCACAAAAATTGCCTTCACTCTAGAGGCCATAACTTTCACGTCCGGACTCTGGTTGACTCCATTCAAAAAGTGTCAAAAGGGTGTCGACAAGGCCCAAAATGTGGTAAAGCTTAGAGAGTCGTAAGAACTAAGATTTTTAATCACCACACAAGATAAAACATCAAAGGAAACTCAAACTATCTCAGTTACCAAGACAAGCAACAAACGAAACATCCAAAACAACCCAAGAGCACACATGCCCAAAATGACATAAGACATGAAATGAAAGGTAATTCACACACTAAAACCATCATTACTTCTCTTTCACAATTTCATCAATTAATCATAACACAAGCATTATACACAATGAAGCTTAGAGGTTTTCAAGGCAAGGGTTCAAGAGTCACTTAACATAAAAGAAGTACACATCTTTTCAATTTTCTTTCTAGAAATACATTATGTTTAATCATCATTTAAACCATACAATTATGCTAACAAATTTACATCTATCACAAACACATTAATATATTCTCTATGATATTATCCCTTGTACGTACTACCAGAGGTTTGAGATGAATGTGATAGACTCACAACACATAACTGGGCAACATTAAAACACATTTAGAATAGTCATCATGAACCAAAACGAAAAGCCCAACTAGGGAATTATCAACAACAACAATAAATCACAAAAGAGCTCATTTCAATAATAATTCAAGTGTGACAATAGCCACAAATAGAGCGATAGAGAAAATTTGATGGCTATTCCAAGAAAGGGAAAATATTGAAAACCATGATAGCCCAACAACATAAGCAAAATACCTCCAGCCAAATAAAATAAGGAATCAATCAAATCATGTTACATGTGATGATTGAGAACAATCACAAAAGAGGGATAAATCACCACACAATGCTAAGGAATACATCATCCTAGCAGCGTTAGAGAACACACTCACACACTCAAGCAGTATGACAACAATAACCTCATGCATATGCAGACTATAATAACTTCCTTATTTATTTTCCATGTAATGGAAAATTTAGATATCCATCAATTTTAATACAATTTCCATATGCCTATGAAGTAATCAGATTGGTGACATAAGTCATTAACCCAAAGGATCTAATTCAAAACTATTCCTTTGCAATGATTCGCAATAAACACTCATTTCTCAATGAAAGGAACCATTTCATTACTATATTGACATAACATAGAATCACAAATAAGATTCATTTATTTACTTATAAATAAGAGAAAATAGGGAAATAATGCACCTTACTCCACAAGGAGAAACAAAAAGAGGCACTCAAAGCCAACACATGGACACTAATCAGCGGCTCCATCTGATAGGGTCAAAGACACAACCAAACAAACAAGAAAGGAAAGAATCACTTCCTTCTCCTCACACTGCTCTAGTTGCATCTACTAGACAAGCAAGTCCACTACAAGTAGATACCAAAGCAACAAAACTTACAAGCTCTCACCAAGACACTTGCACTTACACAACACAACATCAACCATATGGGCATCATATACACAGAGATCCCAATGTTTGAACATGGGCTCTAATACTAGATGTAATGACCCACCCGGAGATCCCTGGAACAAGGATAAATATAAGCCAAGATTATTATTTTTTTAAACAAGTATGAATGCACATGATAACATCATACAGGGATCTCTAGTTTACTTAAGCTAAACTTTGGGCATATAATAATTAATTTTTTAATTAATTATTATCATGCAACCTAGGTTAGTTACCTCTTAGGGTTTTGATCTCCTCTTATAAGGATTGATCTCTTTGTAAATTATTAATTCACTTTTGATTATAGCAATCTCTTTTTTTTGCTCATCAAGAATGTCTCATTTATGGATATGAGAATTCCAACCTCCATAGTGTTTGCTTCTCTCTTTCTGTAATAGTTGTTTGCATGCAGATGATTCTTGAGAGCTATGGGGTTGATCTTTCATCAACTTCAACATGGTATCAAAGCTCTAGATCTTCATGCCGCTATTTTGTTTATGAGAGTTTTGGCTTGGCTTTTAGATTTGTGCATTTTTTTCAAAGGGTTTCATTTTTTAGAGGATTTTTGTATTGGATCGGGGGGTCACTGATTTTTTGTGAACTTTGAACCCAAATGTACATCACCATTGATCTTAGAGCACCCAAAAACCCCTATTTTCATATAAAATTTGTTCAATTTGGACACAGTTGGAATCTGAGACAAAAATATATTGCTCTTGGCATGTTTCTTGAGGTGTTGATTTTGTGATATTTGGCATAGAAATTGAGATTTTTTGGCACAAAAATCAAGTTTTTTGGCATGAAATTTGAGAATTTTGGCATGCAAATCAAGTTTTTTGGCACAAAAATTGAGGTTTTTAGTATGAGAATCAATATTTTTTGGTATGCAAATCAAGATTGTTTTGGTACAAAATTGTCATGCTTCCCAATGTTATATCTAGTATATTTGGGCATAGTTTCCAAGGCATTTTGGCATGGATCCCAAGGTGGTAATTTGTTTTAATTTTGTCGTTCCAGCACTTTTTTGACCTACATGTGGTTTTTTGGTCATAACTTGCTCATTTGGTCTTCATTTTTCAAAAATAAGATATCATCGAAAAGTTGGTTTTGAGCTCATCGTGATGGTGCAATTTATTTGGACTTTCAATGTTGTTTGGTTGCTAGTTCATGCAGTCAAAGTTAGAGGTTCTAATTTGCACTCTGGGAGACATATCTCAAGGCATTTTATTTTCCAAATTCTACTCCAAGCACATCCCATTCAGTTTTTTTGTTTTATTGCATTCTTGTGGATATCTTGGTCGTTTCAGGTCTAGAGATCAATTTTATTACTTCAGATGATTTTTCATGGTTTGTACTATCTCTTGTATCAACCTTTTGTCTCTTTTGATCTTTGTTGACATCCTTTTGTAGTATTTTTGCAAACACACTGAGATAGAGTGTCCCTCTATTACATTTCGGGATCTTACACATCTTTGTGTTTTGTTGTACTCACACTACATTATAAAGTGCCTTGGGGGGTTTCATGTTGGCCATATTTTCCATCTTCCTTTGTCAAATGAGTGTTCCTTCCATGACATTAACCTCATGGTGTGTCGATGACACGTGCCATTATAGGTATTTGTACTTCTTTTGCACTCTCGATGTTCCTGGTTCTTCTTTCTACAGGAGATATTGCATTTAGTTTTAGTGTTCATGTCTTACCTCTCAGCATTATAGGTGGTTATGTTGGTTTTATTGCTTTCTTGGTTTGATGGAGTGAGCTGTGTATTTAGTATTTGATCCTATGTACTAGACGATTGGAGTGGTTGGATACCTATGCATTTCGGTGAGATGGATCATTTACCATATAGATATTCTTAGTTAGAAACCAAAAATATTATAATTGCAAAGTCAACATGACCATTATAGAGCATTATAAAGCCCTTTCAAAACAAATAATTGTTATTTTTTCCCAAAATACATATAGAGATTGGTAACCTGCCATTCTTTCACAAATCCAACCAATTGTTTTCTTTAAGAAAATACTAAGAAAAAGATCTTTTAAGAAGCAAATTGGTCTATAGTTATTATTGATTGTTGTGTGTATGTTGAATTTTAATAATTACTAATGAAGTATTTATGAATGGATAATGTTGTCCAATTTGTTGCTTCCATTTATTAGTGTGCTCCAAGTGATTACTTCTGTTCATTTTTATCCTTACTCAATTTTCGTCTCTTTGCTCATTCTTGTTGTTCTCTTTGGCTTAGTACAAAAAGTCATGAGGTGTTAGACTTGTGATTTGTCAAATCTTTGCACAAAAAATAAAAATATAAATAGACAAAAAAAAGTAGAAAGTTTTGCATTTAAAGAACAAAAATATCTCTTCCAATTGATATTTCAAAGATCACACATGTTATATGACTATCAAGTACTCTAAATTTTTAATGTGAGATTATCAAGTTGACACTACAATGCGTTGCTACAAAATTATAAATTCAAACTATAGAACTGTTAATGTATATTGTAAAACAACCAAATACAACCTATATTGACATGCCTAGTTCTAATACTTTTGAGCCTCAATCTATAGGTAAATTGGATCCTCATGAGGTATTAAATTTTCTTCAATATTTCTTCCTTCAATATCATAGGCATCACTATCTTTCTTGAACATGTCAACTTGGCTTTTCCCCCTTTTCCCTGTGTGAATGCTCCCAAAGAGACTCCAATTGTGTTCATGACAAGAAGTACATAATTCGTATGAGCCAACACCATAAATATCAAATAATGGCATTGATTTAGATTAACCAAGGGAAGAAATTATAAATAAATTCCCAACATGTTTACATTTGTATTTTTTTTCCTACACAAAGAGGTTTGCATGCCCAAAGAATTCTAAACATTGTAATCTTTAGGGTTAGAAAAAGGTCACCGTTTTATCAAATCTATAGTTTCACTTACTTTCTATAAATGAATCATCTTTGAATGTCACTCAATCCTTCAAGTAATCAAAACTAATAATACACACCTTTTTTGTAGAAGGTAAAAAATGGCAACAAAATTTGTAGTCTGTGAAAATAGTTATAGGCTCCTTCCTTCCCCCAATGGATGCATCACAATATTTGACATAAAAACCAAAGACATTGTTATACTACAATCTCGAAATAAAATTCAATCACTAAAAATAATTGGTCTGGAAAAGTAATGATACACATCTCTACTTCAAAATAATGTTAATGGCAACAAGATTAGAGTTTCATAAAGTAGATTATACTATTGATATTAGGCAAAGAGGTGAATAGTTTTGATAGAAGACAACTTGGAACAGTTATGCAACCAATCGGTCTACATTTTTTGGCAATGCGATCAAACATTGAAGGTGACCCATTCGTTGGATAACCACAAAGCAATAGGCTATTAAAAAAATGATATGCCAATTTTTAATTTTGGATGATATTCAATTTTTTTTCTATAAAAAATTACAATTTTTTATGAACTATATTGGAATATTGTTCCATGGATTCAAGGGGTCTCTTGTAACGCTCCACCAAGGAACCCAGAAGAAATTAACCTATTATGTCGCTAAGTTTGCTAAACATTTTTTTTAAAGATTAAAACAAACAAGATATACCATAGAAAAGGCAATAACACGCATATGTATAGAAGCAATCAATAACAATTACATCTCTCAAGGGTTCCATGACGTTGAATCACATACATAAGTTTTTATTAAAATTAAAGTTGATACATAACAAAATCCACATCATAGGATAACCATAAGTACGAAATCAAATGAAATAATATACAAGTACATAACCCACTTAGAGTTTTTAAAAAAATTAATATAAAAAACTCACTTATAAGGAAATAAGTAGTATTTATTTATTTAATTTTCAAAATAAATAAATAATATTATTATTTTTAAATAATAAAATTTATTTTTAATTTTTGAAATTAATAATTAATCATAAAAAAAGGTTTTGTTTTTTAAATTCAAAAATTAAATTATATTTTCATAAAATAAAATAACAAACATGCAATTAATATTTTTGCATGCCTTTGTCCTCTCTAATCATGCAACCATAATATATTTAGTGTTCTATTTTTAGTATAATTGCTTTCACATGCATGTATAAGTTTAGCTACAACATGCTTTCCTCTCAATTAATCTTTTTCTTTTCCAATAAATTTTACAACTAAATTATTTTGGATATAAAAGAAGAATATTATCTATTTTTAGAAAATCCATGATAATCACTTGACAAATTTAAAGTTCAAACACTAGCTATTCAATTTGTTGTTTTTCTTCCAATTTTCTATAATCAAATTAGATTTAAAAAAAAAAAAAAATACAATGATAATAATTTCTAAATTTTTCTACAGTTTTCCTTAGTCACATTTTCTTGATTGATAAGTTTTCCTTTTTAAAATCTACAACATAATTCTTTATCCAAATATTAATACAATAAATTAATAAGCATTATGCAAGCACCTAGAAAGACACGAAGTAGACAGATCTTTCAAGAAAATTCTACAATAGGTTTTCAAATCCTACCTTAAAACAATAGCTAAAATTTGAGACAACCTATGAATGCATGCAAATCAAAACCCTCCGAAACTTTCAAAATTCTTTTGCTCCAATTCCAAAATTTTCTCCTCAAAACCTATGTGCGAAGAAATGAGTTCTAATCTCCTAATAAAGAAATTCTCAACCTAGGGTTTCGGTTTTATGAATATGCAAAAGTCCTTCTTTTTATTATTTTAATTAATTTAATTCTATGTGCATAATTTTTGCATTTTAATTATAATAAAGTTTATTTAAATTATTTTCACTTGCTTTTATTAAATAATGAGATGGGTTTAGAAAATATAATTATTAATTTAACTAATAATAATATTTAAACTTCATTATTTAAATAAAACTTTTAAATTTATCAACTATGATATTTTTTCTATTTGGTGCACAACAAAAATATACTATATGAATGCTCGGCAACAACATGAAAAACTTAAAAATTTAAAAAGTGGCGAAAAAAGTGAATTTTAGAGCAAAAGGCAGAGTAGCGAATAAAATTAATTCGCATCCAATAGGAATTAGAGACCTCTCCCGTAGAAGATTATACACCAAAAAATGAGGGTGTTTAGCCCAAGGTCCTGCATCATCGCCATCAAATAGAACATATCGATATCTACTATGCAACTCATGGGCATCGGAATTTCCAAGCGAGTCATATCTAGATAGAGTGGTTTCTGATATTGAGGATGCCAATTACTTCTTTGTTTTGTCTAGCTTTCAGGATCGTGAGGTAAATCTTATTTTGGACTTGTGCCCGAGGCGTAGAGTTTATGAGGTTCCAGCATCCTTCCTTGGTGAAAATAATTTAATTCATTCAGTTTTTGACCTAGAAAAATAGATTTATATCTTCAATCTTACTAAATATGCTTGTCATAATCTCAATACCTTCTTTACCCAACAATCCAGATTCGCATTCATCTCAGATTTAGTTAAGACAAGTCACTTGAAGCAATCTTCTGCTCACGTTTCTCCTAGTTTATACATTCTTCCCCACCATAGATTGCATTCATCTAACCCTTCTCCTCTCCAATCTCTGGTTTCCCCTCAAAACCCTTATGTCACCCCACCATATCAAGTAGACAAGGTTCTTATTATTAGCAAACATGATAGTGAAGAATGTTGGCAGGAATGTCAGGAGGTTGGTCTATTCGCCTATTGGAATGGTCCTAAAGATGAGCTGCATAATCTAATTGTATGGCTGGAGGATTATTGTGGCTACTAGGTAAGTATAGGATTATTCATTGTTGTGAGGAAGATGTGAAAAGAGATTTTCTTGCTGACTCTAAGTGTTTTTATAATGGTCATGCTATATAATTTTTTGATTGGATTCCTAACTGTAATGAAGGTAACTTAAGTTTTGTTATTCCAACGTGGTTTTCAATCAACCCTATTCCTCCGAAATTAAACCAAATAGGTATCATTAAAAGGATAGGCCAATCTATCAGAGAATTAATCAGATTAGATGCCTCTTTGAGAGATGTAATAATGTTAAACTCTTAATTAACTGTAAAGTAAATAAAGTGAGACTTGATTCACTCAAAATCATCATAAATAGATCTACTTATAATCTAAACATCTAGAGATATGAGGATAATATCTCAGAGATTATCAAACTTAATAATGAGCATAAGTTTTCCTTCAACATATTACAAAAGACATCAGATCTCAATAGATCCCATTCCATGATCAGAATGAGGCACCAAAGCATGTTGCAAGATGAATATGAAGCTAAGGAAGCTCGCTTAAAGAGCATTAAAGTTCCAGTAGGTAAAACAAGGGATGAAGAGCTAAATAATGAAAGAGCAGAGAAAGATTTTTATCTTACATTTCAAAGGGTTGGAAATCAGCAGAGCATTATCACAACAATTCAGGATAATAATAGAGGATGTCCTCAAACGGATAGGGTCAATGAGTTTGACTTAAAATCACATAGTTAAATCATGAGAGCAATATCACAAGAGTGTAGAAAGGCAACACCCTCTAGAACTAAAGAGGTCAGATAGTTTGGAAAAGTGCCCCAATTCAGATAGGAGGACCTTGGTACAGAGCAGTTTTGGTCAGAGCAAAAAACATAAGAGGAAAGAAAAGAAGGTCAAAGAAAGGAAAGATGCAGCTAAGGAAGATACTGATCAAAAGAAATCCTTATATACCAATATGGAAGGCTATAAGTGTGCATGGGAGAAGTACCAATGAGTGAAAAAAGTATTTTTATCAAATCCCCTTCACAGATTCAAAAGCAGCTGACTGAAGAGTCACCTTGGTTGAACTCAGCAATAGATAACAAGAGTCTGAAGTGGCTTTACAAATTTTGGTAGACTCCCTCTCCAAAGGGAGAACATTCTGAAGATAAGACCAAAATTTGCATACTAGAAATAAACAAGTTTGAAGATATTCTAGTAAAAGTCTTTCAGGATTTCTTAAATAAATAGGCTTTACAAATTTTGGTAGACTCCCTCTCCAAAGAGAGAACATTCTGAAGATAAGACCAAAATTTGCATACTAGAAATAAATAGGTTTGAAGATATTCTAGTAAAAGTATTTTAGGATTTCTTAAATAAGGATTTGGAAGAAAAAGAAGACTTTGGAGTAGAAGTTTTTACAGAGGAGGAAAAGGGAAACATAGAAAGGCTTTCAGAAGATTTGATCTGGGTATTTGACTTTGAGAATGAAGATAAAGTCAGTCTATCTCAAAAAGAAGATCTTTTAAGACAAGTACTACAATTGGGAGGGGATAATTATACATTTGAAAATCTCAGAAGGGACCTCATATCATTTGAAGAAGAAAATAAGTCAAGCACATATACTATGACAACAAGCAGGATACATGGGGTTGAGGACAAAGACACCACAGAATACCAACATATGACATATAAGATACCACAAGAATTGAGTGACAAAGAAGAGAAGGTCAAAAGGAATAATCCATATGATACAGTTAAAAGTGCATATGAGAATATGGAATAGTTGGGTATAATAAAAAAATATTGAAGGGATGAAATCCCCTAAATGTGGCAAGTTGAAATCTAGGAGAGGAAGAAAATTGCTCAAGGAACTTAGAGAAGCAGATGGTATGGCCCGTGAGCAGCAAAAAATCAGCCAGCTTTTTAACATTGGGAAGGGGAAGTTCCTTCCCAAGGACTCATGAAGATCACAACGTGGAATGCTAGGGGGTTAAATGCCCCTAGCCAAAAAAGAATATTAAAACAAAACATTAAAAATTTTGAATCTAAAATTATTATAATTCAGGAAACCAAACTAAATAAGAAAGAAGGAATCAAATTAGGAAATTCTCTAAGTAACTAGAGCTCTATCTTCCACGAATCTGTAGGTGCATTTGAAGGATTAAGTGTTATTTGGGACCACAGGAAAGCAACTTTAGATCTATTAAGCTCTAATAATTACTAGATTAGTGGTTTAGTTAAAAGTTTGAAATCAAATCTCAATTTTATTCTTATCAACATTTATGGTCCAACTAGTAATATAGAGAAAAGATTAGTATGGGAAGATATTAGCCAATTTTTGAAAGATTATCATAACAGTTTAATTTTATTAGGAGGAGACTTTAATACTATTTTAAATATGAATGAAAAAATAGGGGGCTCTTAATAGATCCCTCATTCTACTAAAGATTTCAAAAAATGGTGTGAGAGTCTTAATTTAATTGATATTCCTTGCAATAACACGAACTTCAATTGGAACAACAAACATAAGGATTTTGCATACATTGTCGAAAAACTAGATTGGTTTTTTAATCAAAGGAGACTTAGATTTTGATAATCTCTCCCTCCAGTCCTCAATTTTCCCTATTGCTGGCTCTGATCATTTTCCTGTCAGTATTGATATTTCTAAGCCTCAAAAATTGGTCAAAATTTCATTTAAACGTGAAAAAATGTGGTTTCTAAACTCAAACTTTTTAAATCACATCAAAGATTGGTGGTCTCTAGGTAAGTTTGAAGGTTCTAAAATGTTTATTTTTGTGTCCAAAATGAAGCTGCTCAAAGACAAGATTTTGAGATGGAACAAAGAACACTTCAATAACATATTTAAAGAAAAATTGGACGTAGAAAACAAACTAAAGGAGTTAAATCAAGAAACTATTAAGTATGGCATGAATAATGACAGCTATATGTTAGAAAAGGAACTACTTGCTAAACAAAAAGATATATTATCTAAAGAAGAAATATTATGGAAAAAAAAGTCATGAGAAAGGTGGTTAATGGAGGGAGATTGGAACACAAAATATTTTCATAACTCCACTCTTTATAACAGGGCTAAAAGTAAAATAACAAGCATTAGAAACCTAATGGGTATCCTAACTGATAATCCAAAAAAATTAGCAGAGATCTTTATGGATCACTTTCAAAAAAATTTAAATAACTTTGATGGGTCCAATAGAGTAGCCCAAGCTTCTATGCTCAAAGTAATCCCTAATTTGATCACGGCGAAGGACAATAAAGCTCTTAATAAACCAATATTGTTAAAAGAAGTCAGATCAATGGTCTTCAACATGAACCCAGACAGGTCTCTAGGTCTAGATGGATTTTAGGCATTTTTCTATCAGAAATGTTGGGATATCATACGTATAGACCTTTGGGAAGAAATTGAAGTGTCACGAAAGGGAGGATCTTTATTACCTTAGATTAATTATTCCTTTTTCACTTTGATTCCTAAAAAGCCAGAGCCTGAAAAACTAGGAGATTTTAGGCCCATCGCACTATATAATACCATTTATAAAATTTTATAAAAAATATTAGCGAATCATCTTAAATTAATTCTTCCTGAGATTATTTATGAGGAACAAACAGGTTTTGTATCATGTAGATCTATCTTGGATGGCATTCTCACTATTCAAGAAATGATTCATTTGGCCCAAAAGAATAAAGAGGCTTGTATGTTTATAAAGCTTGATATCCAAAAAGCCTACAATATGGTGGAGTGGCATTTTCTCTGTAAAACATTAGAAGCATTTGGGTTTTTCCCACCAATGGATTAACCTTATCTATAAATGTATTTCTTCTACTAGGATTTCAGTCCTCATTAATGAATCTCCTGAGGGTTTTTTTGGGATCTCCAGGGGTATAAGGCAATGAGACCCTTTGTCTCCATTTTTATACATCATCATGGTCGAAGCCTTCAGGAGAGCTCTAATCGAAGCTTATAAAAATACACAAATTAAAGGCATTACTGTCACCAACAATGTCTCCAATATTACACATCAATAGTATGTAGATGATATGATTTTGCCAGGCAAAAGTTCAAAGATAGAGGCTATTAATTTGAGATCCATCATAGAGCAATATATGAAAGCCTTCGGTCAGAGAGTGAATGATTCTAAATTTGAGATTTATTTTTTGAACACAGACCCATTATTGGAAGACCAGATTTGTCGTATCATGGGCTTTAATAAAGGTACTTTTCCTTGTAAGTATCTTGGTATTGAGCTCGAAAAGGGTGTGAAATCTGGTAAGGTTTGGGATAATATCTTGGAAAAGTTGGAAGCAAGGATTGGTTGTTGGAAAGATAAATGGCTTATGAAAGCCAGATAGAGTGTGAAGATAAGTTTGATTTTATCGGCCATCCCTATATATCCACTCTCCTGCCTTTCGCTCCTTAAGTTTCTTCACTACAAGCTAGAGGCTAAACTAAAAAATTTCCTTTGGAATGATTATGAAGAATCTAAAAAACTAGCCCTTGTTAAATGGGACAACATTTGCAAACCTAAGGTGTGCAGAGGGTTAGGTATTAAAAATCTTCAATGGAAAAATGAAGCCCTAGGGGCTAAATTAATATGGCATCTTTACTCAGAAAGAGAGCAGAAATGGGCCAAGATAATGTACATTAAGTACTTGGATGCAGGAGATCCTACTTTGATTTTTAGGATGAAGACCTTCCTAAAGGTTCAAAAAGTTGGAACTTCATGGCTAAGTGTCGAGACCTCGTTTGCAAATTTTTGAATTGGGATGTTGGCAAGGGTGAAGATGCCCTTTTTTGGGAAGACTCTTGGGATGGGCTCCCACCATTAGATAGTAAGTATGATGCAGGGTCCCTTAAAGAAAAATTAACTAGTCAGTGGGGCAGGAAAGTTAGCAATTACAAAACAAAGATTTCCATGGGAGACCATTCTTACTAGATCTGGAAACTACTAGAAGAGGCAGAACTAGATCTAGCAAAAATTAAGGTATATAATAATATCATCCAAGATAGGAAAATCAAACAGCTTGATAGGAATGATAAGCTCATTTGGGCCGCCGCAAATGATGGAAAGTATAGTGTGAAATATGGCTACAAAGCAATCATAAACTCTAAAAGATGGGAGGACATGGAAATCCCACTTAATCTTTGTTGGGACTCAGCCTGTTTACCGAAGGCAGGCTTCTTTTTATGGCTTGCATTTCAAAATAGAATTTTGATGATAGACAGACTCAATAAACTAGGTATTATAGGTCCCTTGAGATGTGTTCTTTGCAAACAAGACAACAAAAATGTTGATCATCTTCTTTATAGCTGCCCATTCTCTTGAGTTTGTTGGGAGTGGCTTACTTAGAAGTTAGGTTGGTATGCTCCTTATCCAAAATCACTTAATGATTTTCTTAGGGGGCAGCCTTCATACCAACACAAGGGCATTTATTACAAACTTCGGTGTATCTGTCCTTCCATCCTTATGTGGGAATTATGGAAAGAAAGGAATAGAAGGATATTCAGTGATTCTGAGTTGAAATTAGAAGATTTAGCTCTTAAAATAGAAGCTAGCATCGTTGAAATAACTAATGCTTATATTAGGAAGACCAGAATGGAAGAAGGTTCCTTCTCCTTTTGGGATAGTCAAATCAAAAAGGCATGGACTAACTTGATCAATCCTCCTCTTATTTATTTTAGAAATAGTAAGGAGGCTAGGAAAATTTTTAAATGGGTCCCCCCATCGATGGGATGGGCGAAGCTTAACTTTGACAGAGCTACTAGAGGAAATCTAGGGTCGTATTGGTTGCATCATTAACAATGATACAGGTCAATGGATTGCTAGAAAAGCAATGTCCATTAGCCCTACCTCTAATAACTTGGTAGAACTCGAATCTTTAGAAGAAGGGTTAAATCTTTCTCTTCTTTTAGGTTTAACTAACATAATTATCAAAGGTGATTCACAAATTATTTTAAATGCAATTAGAAATAGAGTCACTACAAACTGGGTTCTAAACTCTAAACTAGAAGAAGTTATTAGCCTTATAGATAGGTATGAGGATATTAGGATATGCCATATTTATCGAGAAGGTAATTAGAAGGCAGATCGTTTGGCTAATATGGGTGTGGAGGGTGTCAATTTGCTGGAGTTTAGAGAGAGACACTCTTAGTTTTCCTTTTCTTTTTGTCTTTTTTCCATTTTTGATTAATTAGAACCTTGGTATCTATTTAGATTAACTTAGGTTAGATAAAATTGTCCATCAATATATAAGGAGAGTGTATTCGATGTTTTAGCTATTTATATTAGATTTTATATTATAGATCTTCGACTAAGTTATAGTATTTAGGTGATCATTAGATGATTACATATATATCTAGTATATTGGGTGTCTACGGGGCACCTTTTTTAGGATTCCAGTTAGACATTGTTAGAGTTTTATAGGATTTCTTCAATCACTTAATCTTCACATTCATAAGTGACCCAATCATCATTATATGGCTAGAGTATGTTCTTGTCTTCATTATGTTATGACGTCAAGTTCCACTGAAACTTCTAGACATCAAAAATGTTTCTAGAGGCTTCATCCTACATTCATGTTTGTATCTTAGTAGTAGGTCTCTGTTGTCAAGTTAACCCTCTATAAAGATGGAAACAAACATTTGTGTTTTCCATACCTCAAAGGTATGCACGATGACATTCAGAGGCAATATCAAGCCTAAAAGGTGGAATTTTATCCTCAGGGCAATAGATGGTATGATCTATATTGCAATTAGCAAAGCTATCAGGGAAGGAGTCTTCAAGTATGAGCACACTTGGAGGATGAATAGTGACATTATTGGAACATTCATTAGCTACATGGTTAAAGTAGGAATCAACAAGTGGGCTATGGTAAGACTTTGTCTTAACATTTTTTATTCCACTTGGTGCCATGGCATAATTGAAGCTATTTCGAGTTTGGATGAAGATTTGAATGTGACCCTTATAGAGATGTATATGGACCATCCTCTGAGAAGTCTCATTATGGCCAATATTCCTAGGAGACCAGCCCTAGTTATTAGAGATAGGGTGGCCTTCAATCAATCATGCTTCCATTTCCTTCTAGGATGGAGGAAGATTTTGGCATATGCTGACTAGGGTGGGCTTATCAATTATCTCAGCCTTTTCAAGGCTTAAATACATCCAAGAGTGGGACTAGGTAACCTAGATAAGTTGGATTTCTATACACCAAATATTGAAAAGTCCAGTAGAGAGAGGTCCTCTTTCGAATTTCCCCCACACTTTCAGGCAGATAATCCTAATGACGTGGTGGAAGTTATCATGGTTTTCTGGAAAAAGTGAGGTGGTCGAGGAATTGCAGATTCAGGTTTTTGTGTGTTTTCCCGAGTATGGGCCAAGTAGATCTATTGCCTAAATTGTGTGGGTTTCTATGATATGGCCCTATTATTCTTAGGTTATTCTTCTATCTTCTAGCTCTCGTATGGTTAATACTCTTCTAGATTACCTTTGGCTTGTGTAGGGTTTAGGTTTTTTGCTTGTTCTTGAGTTGTTGGCTCTCAGATAGCTGTCAATTGGGGTGACATTAGTGCCCTCGAATGTAACCTCATTGGTGTACTTTGGCAGTTTTTTTCTATTAGGATGAATGTTGTATAAGACATATTATATGGCGCATTGTTAAATTGGATGGGGTGCTTGGGTTTATGTATCCTTCATGTAGGATTTGAGCAAATAAGCCAATCAAATCCACAAAGCCTTCGAATCCCTGCATGCAAAAACCTGTCACAGAAGAAAAAGACAAGAAGAGGCAAGGGTTTTGCTAAAAAATGGAGATAGAAGAAAAGTTGCTCTCAAATGAAAAATGCATAAGAGATTGTGAAGAAAGTACAATGCTCATCCTTATAAAGGTGAGATAGAAACCCTAAACTAAAAAGCTAGGTTGCACAATATAATTAATAAAATATTAATTATATGCACCTACAAGATAGCTTAAGAAAACTAGAGTAATAGGCAAATTAATTAATTAAATCAAAGTGATTTAATTAATAAGTGCAAACAAATAATTACTCTAACACTTCATTGATATTTATTTTTAGTTTTATGTAAAATGTATTCTTTAATTTAATATGGGTAGTTTGATTTATGGTACTGAGTTTTCTTTTTCTATTTTCATATCTAAGATTTGTATTGATTTCAAATAAGGTGGTTTGCCATTTTACCCCTTATGGACTGGTTTCAATATTAGATTTTTGTCATTTTATTGTGACTGGTATTCAGATTTGTAGTTTTAGCCCTTTAATGCTGATTATTTCTTAGCAGGAACATCTAGTTAATTTTCAAGTTTTGTTTCTCCCCTTAAGTGAGAAGGGTAGCTCTTTTTATTTGATCAGGCAGATGTATTTTCTGCAATATGTATAGTACAACATTGATATTTATTTTTAGTATGGGCAGTTTGAACACCAATATGTATGACTCTATGATCATTATCTTCCAGGTTATGGTTTTTCTTCTAGAAGGATACTCAGAGCTCATTTTTCTTTGATTAGGGCTCGATGTATGACTCTGAGTCCTAGTTAGCTTGATTTAGTCTTATGGCCTTTTAATGGTTTTTGCAGCTATTTTGGGGCTTGCATATGTTTGGTCTTGATTAAGCCTATTGCAAGATATTAATTAGTTTGACAGAAAGTGGCAAAGTCTTCTTTTCTACTTTGGAGTTCTCTGATTCATTATCTCCCCAATGTCAGATTGTTAAGCATTCAAGGTGGAGGAATTGAGTTCAGAGTAGTTGATTAGTGATATGCAGTAATTTATTCAATTTATAACTTTAGGTTTGACCAGTCTGATCGAGACCTATTTAAAGAGGCTACTAGTTTTATTTGTAGATTTAAACTATCTCATTTGATGTGAACATTTTGCATATCTTATATTTAATTGGTTTCCTAATACAGAGGCTACTGGTTTTATTTGCAGATTTAAACTATCTAATTTGATGTGAACATTTTGCATATCTTATATTTAATTGGTTTCCTAATACAGACATCAAGTATAGTGTTGTAAACATAGATTGGATTGTATGATCTCTGATGCTTAGGTTATTAGATTTCACTTCTAAATTTAATATCTAAGGATCATGGTATTTGCATCAAAGTTTGGTGCTTTGTTTTCAATGCTTTTTTAGCAGGGCATGATGGTTCAGGATTAAGATACTTTGTCAGTCCAATGATAGAGGGTAAGCATTTTGGTTTGAGGTCATGAGTTCAGAAGTGATGACTGATGCTAAGTAGTATTTTACTATGTTTATGTAAATATGCTCTAGATTAATAATGGTGCTCCCTACTTTATTTGGTAGATTGAATCTAATCCTATTTATTTTTTTGCAAATACAAATTTTTGGGTCTCTTTTTATAGGCATTGGTATGAGGTTTTTGATTTTATAAATCAAAGTTTTGAATCAGCCTCTATGCTAGGATTTAGGTTTAGCTAGGAAGATATACAACTTTACTAACATCGAAATCTTAAGGAGCTAGTGAAGCTATGAATATATGAGTGTCATTTGATTTCCACAATCCATTAGTAAAATTTGATTAGTTCTTCTGGAATTTGATTGTGTCTGAAGATTTTTGCATCAATGTTTCAAATCACACACAGTGATTCATCATCAAGATGAAGAGCAAGAGAAAAAGAAAAAAATAATAAGCCTAATGATGGATCACTGTGTGTGATTTGAAACTTTGATGCAAAAATCTTCAGACACAATCAAATTCCAGAAGAACTAATCAGATTTTGCTATGAATATATTTATCATGATGTAGGACTTATTTTGATTTTTTAAGGAATTATTAGAAACATTTGGGTATTTTTCCTGGGGTACCATTAACTTATAAAGATGTTTGTAGTTTTTTCACTAACCATGTTGATTGTGAAGTTAAGGAGGGATGAGAGATCTGCTTGGCAATGGGAGGAGTCTTAAGAACAATGGCATGACTAGTTCTTCTATAATTGGTCATAATTGCTTTCAAGTAGTCATGTCAATTGTATCAATCCATTTTGTAATCTGCTCTATTGTAAACATAGAATATGCTGTATTTTGACTGGGGTATGCCCCTTTTATGATATAATAATAAAGGATGATAGTCTTAGGCTAGACTGGAGGTTTTCTTCTCCGTTCTTTCCTAATAGTGCCCGTATAAATGGAGAAATGTTGTAAATTATTAATTTGAATTAATAAATATAATCAAGGCGTTGGCCATTTATCGATTTAAAAATAATAATAAAAACTTTTAAATTTATCATTATCAAATCAAATTAATATAATTATGCCAAATTTGGTCTTTTAATTAAATCTTTAAATTTATTTCCTCTATTTAATTAATTAAATATAATTAATTAATACAAAGGAATGCAAATGACAATGAATGCAAGTACACCATGAAATGAGAGATTAATTTAATTTAATAATGATAAATTTAAAGATTTATCTAAAAGACCAAATTTAATAGAGGAAATAATTAAATGAAATTTATTTCCTCTATTTAATTAATTAAATATTGATCCTCATTTTTTTCTAAAGCCTTAAGCATAAGTATTTGAAGGTAATCATCTTGTTGAAATATTATGAGGTTCTCACTAGTAATTTCATTGTCTACCTCACTCCCATGTTGTGAATTCTTTCCATGTTGGGAATGCCTAGGTGGAGAAATGTTACCCTCAAGATGAGGCCTTGGAATCTTGGGAGGGGTGTTGTTTCCATTGTTTCCAAAGTTCACAAAGGGGTTTCTATAGGTGGCATTAGCATTTGGTCTCCAAAGGTAGTAGTGTGATGATTTCCAAAGCCATGAGAATTAGCATTGTGAGAATTATTTTCATCATACATATGAGAATTCATCCTAGAGGCTGCTTGTCTTACTTGTTCAAGTATCTCTTGTTCTAGTCTTTCTTGTTCATCTTGATAGGCTTTCTTATCTCTTTTTACTGACCACACCTAAGTGAAAAGAAACTATCTAAGCATTCATTTCTCTCTTCTTGGTTCATGGTGAAAGACACACTATTTTAAGCCCTAGGGGTATTAAGTGGAGTATCAAAGGAACTACCAGAATGACTAAGATGATCGTACCAAGCAACCTAATTGTCTTCCTCTTCTTTGTCAAAGGTAGGTTCAACCTCAAAATGTTTCTTACATGGATGACTAATTAGAGAGGGTAGTTGTTCAAAGCTAAAAGAAGGACAAATTCCTTAACCAAGTTGAAGCCTAGTTGTAACCAACATGTAATAGCTAGTTTTTTTTAGCCTAGTATGATAACAAAAGGCACTTGGAGTCCAAACTTAGAAAATTAAGATGTCCACTTGTCAAAGAAAGGTAGAAATGAGAGTGACTTGTTAAGAAAAGTGTCCAAGAAGCTTACGACACTAGTGACTCGAGTCAAGAGCTAGGAAAGAAGCTAAGTAGATAGAGTGAGAAAAAGTAAAAAGAGAACAATCCTTCAAGTCACGTATGTAACCAAGGATCCAAGGTGATCATTTTCAGCCTAAAAAAAGCCAAGCATATAGATTTTAGACCAGGGACACAACTTAATCAAGTATAAACACCCCTAAATCAACTAAGAACAATGTCATAGTCAAATTGAGCAAGCAAAAAAATACCAAGCAACATAATCCAGTAAGTAGAACGATAGGACTACAAGGAATCTCATACAACAATTTCTAGGAAGTGATATGATACTTCTAGGCAGAAGGATAGTTTCTAAGTGATAGTATGATAGAGAGAAGTATAGTAATATGATAGAATGACACTCTTTAGAGTCTAGAAGTACCATACAATATTTTTTAGTAAGGCAATACGATAGTAGGCCAATAGGGACAATTTTTGTGAATGTGTGCCTAAAAGACTTATGTTTTGACTAATTTTTTTGACCAATTTGTGTAATGTAATGATGATAGTAGACTTTGTTTCATTATTTTATAGCAAGGTAGAAATTTTGAAAGCAACTATGGAACAAACACGTCTTCATGAATTTGGACAAGGGTCAGTGCAACCTTGCCAATACAAAAACTTGGGAAGTTTTGAAAACAAAAAACCCTATGAATAGTACCATTTGTGTATGTCCAAGATATTTTCATAGGTCTAGCACATTTGAAGACACATTGAAGAAATATCTACCTAAGGACATGTTTCATTACTCAATACCTTGGCCCATACTTGATGCTCCCTTGCCTCACATAAAGTGGTTTTCCATAATAGATATTGGCTTTGTTATAGATGAGTTACCAGCATCTAAAGGAACACATATTGTGAGTGTAAAATCTTGGGGTGATTTGGGTAGTCCACTAAGACTGATCCTTGCACCAAGCCATTGAGAAACAAAATAAGGTGGCCTCTAAATCCTAAGGTGCATGGTAAGGGTTCCATTTATAAAATCTCTCTTGCACCCAATACAAGATGGAGGCTTTACGACCATAAGAGTACCTTAAACATACCCACCTAGTTATTTCCTCATGGTTCAAATACCACAAGTAATCTCACCAAGTTAAGTCAAGTGTTAGGTACCCCAAGGATTTCTCCTTTGTTAACATGTTTCTGATTATAGTGAGATAGACTAGGCAGGTTTTTCTTGTTCCCACTTTGGGTCATTCCTATTGGTATCTTTCCACAAGTAGAAGGCCCTCTAAAGGAGTAGGTCTCACAAGTAGATTAAAAAAAATGGAGTCATACTAAGGAGGTCAGGATTTTTAATTCACCAAGAAGGGGAAGAGCATACTCTCCTATTCTCCTTTGCTTTCTCCAAATACACCAAGAAAGTTAATTAAGACCTCTAAAAAGTGGAATATGCCACCCACTTTGATCTAATGATGATTTTTGATTCACCAAGAAGGTAAAGAGCATACTCTCCTATCGACAAAGGAACCTTAATTATGGGTTTTAATGTGCCTATGAAAGGAAATACAACTAGTATATGCAAACACTTAAAATGAAATAAAGACACACAAAAATTTTATTTTTTATTTTTTCATGGGAAACCCTGCAACAAATGTTAGTATCCCTTTTTTAACAAATTTTCCCTTTTAGCAATACAAGAAAGAAAATAGGCTCCTACAAAAAAACAAGGTCAGGGTATCAAAATAACCAATGGAAACTCAAAAGAATCCTAGAAAACCATTGTTAGAAGTTGTTAGAAAACCAAAAAAACTAAAAATGAAAGATTACCTGAAAAGAAAAGTAAAATATGAAAGTTGGATTATGCAAATAAAATAGGGTGGATGATACTTCTGGCTGATAAAGTAGCATATGATACTTCCTAGTTTAGTCAGGTGATACTTCTACCTAGTATAACACTTGGTATCAAATAGTATGATATTCTTCAAACATGAGTACGATGGAGTACAAAATAATAGTATGATACTATGACTTGAACTGTATCATATGCCAATGCAGGAAGTATTGTAGAAAGTATTGTACGATATTTCTATCTACAAAATGAAAATTCAAACTTGGAAGCACAAAAAGCAATGAAATCTACCAAAATGGAGAAAAACAAAAGAGTCTAGCCCCATGATAGGTGCCAAAAATGTATGTAAAAAATGTGGACACACTTCTATAGACCATTATTCCCAAGAATACCCATGATGAAGAGAATCTCAAGAGGCAGACTACAAATTCCTATCTATGACATGTAAGAGTTGTAAGAGTGTGGCATTCAAATGAACCTAGATTAAACAACCCTTGCAAGGTGCGCCATAGAATGAAAGATTCAGAGAATAGAGCAAAGAATGTTACTATCTAAGAATCAAGTATGAAATTCAATGCAAGTAAGCAAGATGAAATGCAAGGTACAAGATTAAGCTAAGTAGTATGAAGAGTTATAAAACCACCTAGTAAAGCTATGTGTGCTAAGCTATGCATAAAAGAAAGACTAAGCTAATGCAAGTAAGAGAGTCCAAATGCAAAATGAGTGCTCCAAGTGCTCCAAGGATTCCAAAAGCTTCAAGAAAACATGCAACATAATGTTAGCATAAACTAGAGTGAATGAGAGAGTGAGGAGAGAGCCTCCCTTTTAAAGATAAATGGATGATACAAAATATGATGCAAAATCAAGGGTGAAGGATGAGCCTTAGTTGATCCATGTGCACAAGATTCACCTAAGAAAGATCAATGGATATGTTTAAGAGGAAAAACAATGTATGGAAGAGAATAAAGTTTTCACCCACTTTGAAAAGTGTGCACCTCATGTGAGACAAAAATGACTTTTATTTTATTTTTAAAATATGAATAATATTTTTCATGTGCACACTTAGGATAAGTGAGATTTTGGAGATGTTGTTTAATTAAAGGGGAACAAGTTCTTTCAATTAAATATAAAGACTCACGATAAAGTGGTGAAACCATAGGTAATAATCAAATAAATAGCAAAGTGACAATTTGATTAAAGATAAGTGAATGATAAAATATGAAAAATTGATAGAAAGGTGGTTTATAGTCTAGATGACTATTTTTAGGTGATTACATGCATATGTTAACTTCTCCCCCTTTGATAACAACACCAAAGGAAATCAACATTTTTGTACTTGCATCTAATGTGTTACTTATTCTATTTTTCTTCATCTTGAATTACTTGACTACTCTCTTTGTGGATTAGTCCACTTGTACATCAATTTATTATTACGATCTTCTATTTTTGTGCTATGAATTGATGAAACATGCATCTTCTTCCTTAATTAATAGTAGATAGGGGTAGGACCCCTAGTTTGCCTCTAATATATTCAAATCTCACCTTAGGTAGTGGTTTAGCAAATGTATCTGCAACCTATTCCTTAGTAGGAATTTATTCTAATCTAAATTCTTTATCATGAACCTGTTCTCTTAGAAAGATACTTTATAACTATGTTCTTAGTCTCTGAATGCATTATTGGATCCTTTTATATGTTAATAAGACTATTATTATCACAATGAATAACAATAGGTTCATTTACCTTCTCATGTATCTCTTCCAATAATTATTTTATCCACAATACTTAGGAACAATTAATAGCAGCAACAACATATTTTGCTTCAACAATAGATTGTGAAATACAATTACATTTCTTGTTTGTCCATGTCACTAATTTGTTTTTGAGATAGAAAGCTCCTCCAGTTCTACTTTTTCTATCATTAATATTTTCATCCTAATCAACATCTATATATACCTTAATATCAAAGTCTCCTTTTTTTTCATACCATAGACTATAATCTTCAATTCCTTTAGATATCTAAATATCCTTTTAATAGTTTTCATATGTGAATCCTTTGGATTTAATGAAAATAATTCAACTATACCCATTGCATGACATATGTCCAGTCTACTATGAACAATATATTATAACTTACCTATCATTAATTTGTACAATGCTTAATTAACTTCTTTAGAAATGTCTTCTTTTGATAGTTTCCAACCAGTAACTATACCTGTGTATCATCAAGTTTTGAATATTTCATACCAAATGTTTTTAATATTTCCTTGATCTACTTAGACTTAGTAATGTAGATCCTATTTTCATATGTTGCACTTGCAAACCAATAAAGAATTTGATTTCTCTTATCATAGGCATCTCAAACTCTTTTCTCATTTCATCAACAAATGATTTACTCATGGATTCATTTCCTCCCAATATTATATAATCAAAAAAGATTTCAACAATCAAAATTTTGTCTTAATTTTTAGATTTCAAGTAAAGATTACTATTATCACCTATTTTTAAAAATCCAATCTTAATTAAGTATGTAGTCTTTCATACCATGCCATCAGTGCTACATAGAGTGCTTTATGCTATTTGTAAATTAAATCCTTGTTATGTAACAAATCCTTCAAGTTTCTCTATGTAGACTTCTTTTTCCATTATTCTATTAAGAAAAGAATATTTTACATCCATTTTTGATAAACTTTAAATCCTTTATAATATTTTGACTCCTTCCAATCTAGAACCAAGTACACAAGTCTCTCCATAGCCCAATCCTTCTTCTTGAGCATAGCCTTAGCAAACTAGTCTTGCCTTATTCTATCATGAGCCCTAATTAGTGTCTACAATAATATTTAAATAAAAACATATTATTTATTTAGTAAATTAATAAATATAAGATTTATCATGATATTATTACTATTAAATAATAATTTATTAAATTGATTATATTATAACAAGATATTATATAAATCATATTACATTTATTATATGAGACATATAATCATTATTAAATAATATTATATAACAACATAATATTAAATAACATTCTTATATAAGATGTCCTTTGAAACCGAAAGACACAACTCCTCAAAATATAAGATATATAACTTTTAAATGAAGGAGAACGATGGTATTAGAAAGGTTTTGTTTATTTAAAAAAGGAAGCCATGGAGAGGCTTGGTTCATCACATTGTAATCAGATGTTCTTGTGAGCCTATGAGAATGTTGATTCCTATGACAACTTAGAACAAAATAAAAAGTAATAGAATTTCTATAAAATTGAGCGTGTATACAAAATATACATAAATGTAAGAACACTACCATGAGTACATAATATAATGAAAATATTATTACAAGAATTTGATAGCCAATGAAAATCATATATGTACATTGCAATTTTGTGGCTACAAATTGTTTAATGATAGCTATTTAATGAAAACAGTAGCAAACTAGTCTATTATGGAGACCTTTCCATTGTGAAGACCAAAGGAGGACTGAACACCACAAGTAAAATGAGCATTCAAGAAAGCACAAAATGAATAATATACATTCATCATTTGATATAGTACCTTACAATCAATATTGATATCAGAGAGAAAAAATTTAGGGCTTTATAGTTGAATTCCATATATTAAAAATCATACACTTAGGATCATCCATTCTAGAGTATAAAAAAGATCAAGACATTAGAGGTAATGATTAGTGACAAACAAGGATTGAAAATATAAATCAAGGGTAGGTTGAAAGATATGAGTAGAAAAAGTTTTATTAGCATTGAAGAGGAAGATTAGATAGGAAGAAGTCAGTCATATCAAGAAAATCAATATATTGAAGTATGGATCAACTAAGATTGTGTGCTCCCTATGTGTGGAAAGTCACTTGAATAGTATAATTGCCAAGTCACCGACGGGTGTAAAAGGACATTATAAAATATTACATCTTCTTTGTACTGTGCAAAAGCGGATAGGTCAATACTAAGTTAATTATTAAATAAAGGAGGGTAAACAATAATTTAGTCAACAATGTTTCAAAGAGAGGTCATCGACCAATCTTAAGAGGAGATATCAATTCATTATGATAGCTAATCTTATCATATCTATAGTTTTATGTGCAAGTGGTTACATTCAACAAGGGATGGTATCCAACAAAGGATATATCAATGCTCACAACTTAGATATACTATTATTTAGAACAAAATTTTCCCAGTTTTCATACATTTACACTAGTGATTAGGTGAGTTTCCTTCACATTCATCACTTTAGGAAACTCTTAAGAAAATTATTTAACCAACAGATAAATCATTAGATTATTCCATCATGGACTAGGATAATAAAAGAGTATAGGAAAGGCTTCCACTGCTAATTACTCTCTATGAGTAAAAGTCATTGATATCATTACGTTGACTATTACATACTTCACAATCTTGTATGAAATTGATGGACACAAATTGACAAGTTATTTAGGAAGAGTGAAATAAATTTAGAAAAAAATAATAGTATAAATAATATTGGCACATGAAGAGTTCAGACACAAGACAAAGTTATTAAATTAATATAAAACAACAAATATGAAGAATGGTCTAAGTTTAAATTAGGACATGATGTCCATATATAGATACATAAGTATATGTGGAAAGCAAATTGATGCAAGAAAAGTGTGAATAAGGTATATGAAGATAAAAGAGAAAAAAAAAAAAATAAATTAAAAAAAAAAAAAATAAAAAATAAAAAAAAAAAATAAAAAATAAAATAAATAAATAAATAAATAAATAAATAAATAAATAAATAAATAAATAAATATATATATATATATATATATATATATATATATATATATATATATATATATATATATATATATATAAATTAAGGATAAGATTGTATACTCCTTATAATTCAATATCGAGGTTTCAACATTGAGTCCCATATATTCAAGATCAACATAACTTCTCATATTAATAATATTACAATCATATAAATCCATCAAGACAAATCAAATAATGGATTCTAAATTTGAGAAAAAATTAAGTCTTCTACAATGAACACAGTAATAAAATGTTCAAACTTAACAACATTATTTTCCTTTAAAAAGAAAATTTTTCATGAGGAAGAAAATTATTCTACAATCTCAACCCTTCGAAAATATAGGACATTACGGTAAGGAAGGTTATAAGTTGCGACTTTGAGGAACAAACTCATATAAAAATTTGTAATTATAAATAAATGTAATTAAGGTCTCAAAAGGGGACATTATTCAAAACCCTTTATGATTAAATTCATGATGGATAGAGAGTTTTCACAGGGGAATATAGTCTGATCATGCTACGGTAATTGAGTCCCAATACAGGTGAGAACCACGAGGGAGCCTTGGGTAGATTATCTCTTTCCTCGAGCAACAATAATTCTACCATTAATTATGCAATTAAACACATAATGGAAAGATAAATAACATGCAATTGAAAAAAGAATTTAGAAATAAGTATTCTTTTTAAGTGTGTAATGGATAGGGAGCTTGCACAGGGGGAGGAGTAATTCGATCATGTTGGGACAAAGGTATCCCAATATGGATGTAAATATGAGGGAGTCCCAAGTAGATTATTTCCAAACTTGAGCAATAGTAATTCTACCATCCATTACATAAATAGTGGGTAGAGATTTTCATAAGGGGGCAAGTAATTTGATTACACTAGGGAATGATAATCCTAATATGGATGTAAATCTAAGGGATTCCCAAGTATATCATTTTAAAATTCAAAAAATAGTAATTCTATCATCTACTATAGAGTCAGATACACAAGAGAAAGTCTAACATTAGGGAAGAAATGCTAGGGAACCCTATTGTGGTATTGGCTAGTTAAGAAAGCTATTAAAAGACACATTTTCAAGAAATTTAATTTCAAATAGGAGGAAGGAGCACGACATTTATAGTCAAAATTGGTAAACATAATTTTAACCTTTACATATTTAAAAATATGAAAAGGAATCTAATAAGTTTAACATGTATACTTTGTGTTTATATTGTGTCTTTATGTATCTATGCATTTTATTTGTGTCTTCATTCATTCATGTATCTACCTCATGTTTTGTATTGTGTCTTCATGCAATAATGTGTCTACTTCATATTGTACTTTATCCTAAAAAAAATTTATTGTATGTTACGAGTAACAAATGAAGGTTTTCTTTTTGGTTCTTTCCATCTGGAGCTCTTTTGAACTAGTTATTATAATATATTGATATAGTGGTTCGCCACTTTTTCCTTAAAAAATATTACTATTAAATATTAAATAACAATTTGTTAAATTAATTATATCATACCAAGATATAATATAAATCATATTATATTTATAATAAATTAATTAATTAATTAATATTAAATTTGATATATATTCTTTATTAAATAATATTGAATATTATTATATATAAAAATTAAATTAAATAACATTCTAATATAAGATGTCCTTTGAAACCAAAAGACACAACTCTTCAAAATGTAAGATATATATAACTTTTAAATAAAGGAGAATGATGGTATTAGGAAGGAAATTAAAGAAAAAGAAAAAAAAAAGGAAGCAATGGAGAAGCTTAGTTCATAACATATTCCTTATCACTTCACCATTTTCATTCAGCTTGTTCTTAAGAACTCATTTGGTTCGTATCACATTTTCGTCTCTAGATCTGGGTACCAATGCATGTCTTGTTCTTCTCAATTTGATCAATATCTTCTTCCATTGTCATCTAGTGATCATCCTAACATATTCCTTATCACTTCACCATTTTCATTTAGCTTGTTCCTAAAAGCTCGTTTGATTCCTATCGCATTTTCGTCACTAGATTTGGGTACCAATGCATGTCTTGTTCTTCTCAATTTGATCAATATCTTCCTCCATTGTCATATAGTGATCATCCTTCAAAGCATCTTTTACTATCTTTGGTTTCATCTCTAATGGTAAACATGTAGTATTCTTAGATCTCAATTGACTTCTTGTTAATATTCCTTCATTCCCATCTCCAATTATGTTTGAAAAACTATGATTTATCCTTATCTATCTTGGGGTTACAAGTTCAATATTATGAAATTGTTCATTTCTTTCATTAGTTTCATTTTGATTTCTATTTATTAGTTGATAACTACTTGATCCTACATTCACTTATGGTACTATTTCAAGTTTCTCAGGTTCATAATATATAAGTTTACTGTATCCTTCTAGTTTTTTCATATTGTCTTCTTCATTCTTTTATGAGAATCCATCAATTCTTACATTTTTACTTTTAATTATCTTGTTTTTCCTATTGTTTAAGCATTTGTAAGCCTTACTTTTAGTAGAATGTCCCAAAAATATTCCTTCATCATTTTTCTATCAAACTTGTCATTCCTTTTATCTTTCTTGATATATTATTTACTACCAAATATTTTGAAGTAATTGGCATTAGGTGTATGTCCATACCAGAGTTCATAAGGTGTCTTGTTTGTTCCTTTTTTGAGTTGTACCTAATTTAATGGCTATATAACAGTACTTAAAACTTCTCTCCAATGATTTTGAGCCACCCTTATGATTTAACAATGTTCTAGCACATTCCATAGTGGATCTATTCCTCCTTTGAATGATTTCATTCTATTATGGTGTTCTAAGTGCAATTAATTACCTTTTGATTTCATATTAATCATAATATTCATTGAACTCATTTCAAGTAAATTAGCCTCCTCTATTGGATCTAAGACATTTCAATGTTCTTCAAGTTTCCTTCTCAACTCTTGCCCTATACAACTTAAACATATGAAAAGCATCTGATTTGACCTTTAGAAACATCACTGACATCATCCTTGAGTAGTCATCAACAAATAGTATCTCACCATGAAATTTTTTAGTACAAATAGGACCACATATTTTTTTGTGTACCAAATCTAGAATGTTTTCAGTAAAATAGACTTTAGTTGTACCGATTGAGCTAGTCATCTTCCCTAACTGGCATTCATTATGTATTGCATTATCTTGTTTGTCCATTATCGATATACCTCTGACACTTTTATTTTTGCTGAATCTCACATGATTATCAAAGTTCACATGACAAAGCCTCTTATACCACAACCAACATTATTCTACTTTTACAATCAAACAATGTCCAAATATAGTATTCAATTTGAAAATATTACCTTTTGTTTGTTCATCGGTAGTGATCAATTCACTATATATTCCTAATATTATGCATTTTCCATTTCTAAATTCAAATTTAAATCCTTTATTATGATATATGCAACTATTGTTAATGTGTAATGCCTCTCCCATTTTATTTTGGTAAGTCATCTCAATGGATGAAAATTTGATGCTCTTTCTTTGTGAGTGATCGTGTTAGGATCCATGAGTGGTCTACACCCTTAGGGTGATTTGATTATGGTAATTTATTAGCATGATTAATTATTCTTATGTTTGATTTAATAGATTACAATGTACTTGATGGTTTCACTGAGGTTGTACTAGTGACTACCCAGATATATATGGTATCATGATGTTCCATGAGTGCCCTTGAGATGTGATTAGTTGTTTCATAGTGTATTAATTGTCCAACTATATTTGATTGGGTTCTTGCAACAGTGTTGATTCATGTTTTTGACATTGTTGACTTGTATGTTTATAATGTTATTGCATGATGATGATCTAAGATCATGTATTTATTGGGCATTATTTACTATTGAGTAATTTTTGTTACTTCCCTTATTAAATGCTTAAATTAATTAGAAAAGAAGTTATCCATGTTAAATTTGTGGATCATGGTGCTACAAATATTTATCTTGTCTCTTTGAGTAAATTTATACAAATGGATTAATAAATAATAATTTATCATGGTAATATTACTATTAAATAATAATTTATTAAAAAAGTTATATTATAACAAGATATTATATAAATTATATTACATTTATTATAAATTATTAAAATATTAAATGAGATATATAATCTTTATTAAATAATTTATATAAAAACATAATATTAAATAACATTCTTATATAAGATTTCCTTTGAGACCAAAAGATAACTCATCAAAATATAACGTATGTAACTTCTAAACGAAGGAGAAGGATGGTATTAGAAAGGATTCTTTTTAAAGGGAATCAATGGAGAAGCTTGGTTCATCATAGTAATATCAGAGCCTATGAAAATGTTGATCCATATGATAACTTAGAACAAAATAAAAAAGTAATAGAATTTCTATAAAGTTGAGCATGTATAAAAAATATACATAAATGTAAAAACAATGTCATGAGTACATAATATAATAAAAATACCATGACAAGAAATTGATAGCGAATCAGAATCATACATGTGTAGACCAATTTTTGGCTACAAATTGTTTAATGATAGCTATTTAATGACCACACAATCTGTTATGGAGACCTTTCCATTGTGAAGACCAAAGGAAGATTGAATGTCACAAACAAAATGAGCATTCAAGAAGACACAAAATGAAAAATATACATTCATCATTTGATATAGTACCTTACAATCAATATTAACATTAGAGAGAACAAATTCAGTGCTTGATAATTGAATTCCATATATTACAAATTACACACTTAGGACCATCCATTCTGGAGTATAAAAATGATCAAGACATTAGAGGCAATCATTAGCAACAAACAAGGATTGAAAATGAAAATCAAGGGTAGGTTGAAAGATATGAGTAGGAAAAGTTTCATTAGCATCGAAAAGGAAGATTAGATAGGAAGAAGAAGCTAGTCATATCATGAAAATCAATATTTTGAAGTATGGATCAACTAATATTGTGACCTCCCTATATGTGGAAAGTCACTTGAATAGTATAATTGCCAAGTCATTGAGGGGTGTAAAAGGACATTATAAAATATTACATCTTCTTTGTACTATGCAAAAGCGAATAGGTCAATACTAAGTTAGATATTAGATAAAGGACGGTGAACAAGAATTTAGTCAAAAATATTTCAAAGAGAGCTCATCGACCAGTCTTAAGAGGATATATCAATTCATTATGATAGCCAATCTCATCATTTCTATAGTTTTACATGCAAGTGGTTACATTCAACAAGGGATGGTATCCAACAAAGAATATATCAATGCTCACAACTTAGACATACTATTATATAGAATGACTTGTTCCCAGTTTTCATATATTTACACTAGTGATTAGGTGAGTTTCCTTCACATTCATCACTTTAGGAAACTCTTAAGAAAATTATTTAATCAATAGATAAATCATTAGATTATTCCATCATGGACTAGGATGATAAAAGAGTATAGGAAAGGCTTCCATCACTAATTACTCTTTATGAGTAAAAGTCATTGATATCATTATGTTGACTATTACATACTTCAAAATCTTGTATGAAATTGATGGACATAAATTGATAAGTTTTAGATTACAGTAAAACAAGTTTTGAAGGGACCCAAAATGATTTACAAAAACTAAAGATAAACATTAAAGCACCACCAAGTTTTACAAGGACCTGAAACCTAAAGTTCAAAACATCAAAACCAAGTTTTACAGGGACTTAAAACCAAAAGTTTAAACCATAAAAAGTGACTAGGTTTTACAAGGACCTGGAACCTAGAGTTTAAACAAGCTAGAAAGAAAAAAGTAAAAACCAGAAAAATCACCCAAACCAACAACTAGCACACCCGCTCCACAGCCATCACCTACAATAGCTCTTTGATAATGTTTGCCACCTTTTTACCTACTTCTACAGTACTCTAGATAATGTCAGCCAGAGTAAGAATAGAAGCCTCAAGAGCCTGAACAACCTTTTTCCTTGTGCTCTACCTAATTCTCTTACTAGGTCCACCTAGACTCCCCATTCCTGCATTACCAAGAGACATTATCTCCTCATTACTCTTCTTACCCATACTGGCTACCACAACACACATACTAGAAGTGACCTATTCCATTTTTGGACCACTTTCCTTTATAAGGTAACAAAGCTCCTACTCATATTCTTTAAGCTTATCAAGAATGTTACCAATTTGCACTTCCATTTGAGGTCTCCTAGTGTGTTCAACTTCCAATTCTTTCTGCATAACCCCCATTTTCTTCTTGAGAACCATTGTTTCATTATATAGCCAAGAATCACCCTGAAGAGAAGTCTCCACTTTAAGATTAGCAGTATGAAGAAAGGAAAGTTTAGCATCTTGAGAGTCATCCCTCTCGTCAACGACATCCCTAGGCTTAGAAGCAACCACAGTAGTCATAGTATTGATCTGGATATCGGTATTAATATCCATATTCTCCATCCTTTCCTCATTTTATTCTTTACTCTAGCTATTTTCCTTACCCACATGGCCTTTATCTTCAATCTCCTTACTAGCATCCATCTCTATGTTCTTGTCACTAGCATTATGAGAAGGGTGATAACTCCATTTTTCATCATCCTCCCCAAGGGCTTCCTACCCAACATTTGTGTCTGTATTTCTATCCTTACTTCCCTCCACATTGTCTTTACCAGTTGAAACCCCTTTGCTCCTAGAGTAACTATCCAAGTTAGAACTAAGATCCCCCATTTCTGTTTTCTCATGATTATTTGAGTTCTCAGTTTTTGTAATTTCCTCAAAATATTTCTTAATTGTCTCCTATTTGAAAACCTTCTTGCTATCACTAGTCCCTTCTTCCACCTTTATTCTCTTAGAGTGAGGATCATTACCAGACCCTTTCCTCTTCTCAATAATTAGAGAGGGCTTTATAGCCTTACTTTTACAAAAGTTTTCAATAAGTAGAATTAAACCTTCATGAAGCACAGGATGAGAATCTTTCTTCCTATGTGCGTAAAGAATTAGAAAATGAGAGAATTTCAGAAAAAATAGAAAGGAAATCTTATCTTTGTGCCTAAAATGATTTAGGAAAACAAAGTGAAATTTATGAACTCTCTTAGCCCTACCATCAAGAATAAAATACTCATAGAACATGACAACACATCCCTCCAGATAACTTTAATTTGATTCAGTTCATAAAAGTTGCCATTTTTCTGCAAATTCTTCTCTTTAGCTTTTGTCTTTGGAAATTTCTTGAAAGTCGCATTGGAGTTACTAGTCTCCTTACTGAATTTAATCCCTTCGAAAGCCCTATAACCTCAACAATAAATTCCTGTAACACAAATTGATAAGTTATTTAGGAAGAGCAAAAGAAATTTAGAAAAAAATACATAGTATAAATCATATTGGCACATGAAGAGTTAAGACATGAGACAAAGTTATTAAATTAATATAAAATAACAAATATGAAAAATAGTCTAAGTTTAAATTAGGACATGATTTCCATCTATAGATACATAAGTATACATGGAAAGAAAATTGGTGCAAGAAAAGTGTAAATAAGGTATATGAAGATAAAAGAGGAAAAAAAGAAAAAAGCAAAAAAAATAAAAATAAATAAATAAATATAGAAATTAAGGATAAGATCGTATACTCCTTATAATTCAATATCAAGGGTTCAACACTAAGTCCCATATATTCGAGATCAACATATATAATCATATTAAGAATAATATAATCATACAAATCCACCAAGACAAATCAAATAATGGATTCTAAAATTTAGATAAAATTAAGTCTTCCACAATGGACATAGTAATAAAATGTTCAAACTTAACAACATTATTTTTCTTTTAAAAAAAAAATCTTCACGAGGAAGAAAATTATTCTACAATCTCAACCCTTCAAAAATATGGGACATTATGGTAAAGAAGGTTATAAGTTGCGACTTTGAGGAACAAACTCATATACAAATTTGTAATAATAAAGAAATGTAATTAAGGTCTCAAAAGGGGACATTATTCAAAACCCTTTGTGATTAAATTCATGATGGATAGGAAGTTTTCATAGGGGAATAGAATCTGATCATGTTGAGGTAATTGAGTCCCAATATAGGTGAGAACCACGAGGGAGCCTTGGGTAGATTATCTCTTTCCTCGAGCAACAATAATTCTACCATTCATTATGCAATTAAACACATAATGGAAAGATAAATAACATACAATTGAAACAAGAATTTAGAAATGAGTATTGTTTTTAAGTGTGTAATGGATAGGGAGCTTGCATAGGGGGAGAAGTAATTTGATCATGTTGGGACAAAGGTATCCCAATATGGATGTAAATATGAGGGAGTCCCAAGTAGATTATTTCCAAACCTGAGCAGTAGTAATTCTACCATCCATTACATAATTAGTGGGTAGAGGATTTTCACAAGGGGGGGGGGGGGGGGGGGGAGTAATTTGATTACACTATGGAAAGATAATCCCAATATGGATGTAAATCTAAGGGATTCTTAAGTAGATCATTTTAAAACTCGAGAAATAGTAATTCTATCATCTAGTATAGAGTTATACACACAAGAGAAAGTCTAACATTAGGAAAAAAATGCTAGGGAACCCTATTGTGGTATTGGCTAGTTGAGAAAGCTACTAAAAGACACATTTTCAAGAAATTTAATTTCAAATAGGAGGAAGGAGCATGACATTTATAGTCAAAATTGGTAAAACATAATTTTAACTTTTACATATTTCAAAATATGAAAAGGAATCTAATAAGTTTAACATGTATACTTTGAGTTTACATTGTGTCTTTATGTATCAATATGTTTTCTTTGTGTCTTCATTCATTCATGCATCTACCTTGTGTTTTGTATTGTGTCTTCATGCAATAATGTGTCTACTTTGTATTGTACTTTATCTAAAAAAATTCATATGGTACTTTATGAGTAACGAATGAAGGTTTTCTTTTTGGTTATTTCCATCTAGAGCTCTTGTAGTGCCTACCCCTAGGTCACATTTTTGTAATCATTGTCGAACTCTTTTAGGGCTAGTTTTATGTTGATGGTTAACAACATTGTTTTGAGACTATCAGATATTGTGCTATAGATTCAGTTGATATGTGATGAGATTACTTAGACTGTATATTTCATGTATGCATGATGATTATTACATTATTTTCAGTTATTGACTAGTTAGATGATTTATTATCACATGTGTTTTCTTATGGATACTTACCCCATACTTGCTTGTGTATGGTGTGTGTGTTTGTTCTTGGATGATGTTTCTGATGTGGTAAAGGAAGGGAGTCATAGTCACCTGCTAGTCGAGATCTACACGATGCACCACTTCCTGCCATTGCTTGTTTAGCTTAGTATATATTGTGTATGTACATGCATGGATTTGATGCAAGTTGCAAGTACTGAGTATCGACTTCCCTGAATTGTCAGGATGAGCATACCCTATCACATTATCTCAATGGTAAGAGAGGGGAGATAAATTCTCAAGTCCAAATCCCAACCCTTTAAGCCATTTGTCCTAATTGAAAATTAGGATAAGTATCTGAATCGAGTACCCTTCTGAATGCGTCGGATGATGTAATTCGTGATATTAACCCTTTTGGTTTGATTTTGTATGTGTTTTGCTATAGTGGGTTTTTCGTATTTTATTTTATGAGTCTTTGGTGTATTTTCTATTAATTAAGCCTAATTAAAAGATTTAATTAATGGTTTAATTTAATGGAAAATTAATATGATATTTTAATATTTATTTTATTTAATTAATTAGAAAATCAATTAAATAAAAGAATTAATTTGGAGATAAAAGTTATAAGTTTAAATTTGGAACGTGACACTATTTATTTAATTTAATAATAATATATTTAGAGTTCATTTTTAAGTAAATGCTAAATAATAATATTATTTAAGTTAGTAAATATTTTATCAATTAAGTTTCAAAAATGAATTTAAAAGTGGAAAATATATTAAAATTATTAAAAGATTATAGGTTGCATGATGTGTGCATGTGATTAAAATATAAATATATTAAGATAAAACAAGTGGAGTTATTAAAGTTAGTGCATGAGATTTAAAAATTAATAAATTAATTTGAAAAGAATAAAGCAAATATTAAATAAATTAATGTGCATTATATTTATTCACATAGGAGTATACGAGCTCTTGGGAGTTGTCATGTTGACAACACAAGAGTTTGCACTCTAATTATGCACGTGTTGTCTACACTTAGGAGTTAGCACATTATTTAAGCACATGGTGTCTACAACATTCTAGAGACCTCATCATGTCTATCTTCTTGTCATGGAAGTTACATGCTTAGTTGTCATGTTTATCTCCTAGTTCTTTCTAGACACATTCTAGATGCATCTTAGAGGGCTTTAAATAGAGGCTCTCCTAGTGTGTATGGACAAGCTTACATGCATTGGAGAAGCTCATATGCTTCTACATGCTCATATGCTTCTACAAACACTTCTAGTCACTTGGGGGTTTTGGTTGGTTTGATTCTTGGAGGAATGGCAAATGTTGGAGAAGGAAGATATTTTTCTATGTACTTCTAAGGCATAGCAAATTAGCATCAGTATCCAGGTGCACTAATGATTTTCACATATTCCATTTGCACTCTTTCTCTTCCTGTCTTCATCGTGTTTGTTATATGTGTCTGAATATACTCCATGAATGAATCTTCAATCTTGAAATTGGAATCTAGATATGTATGTTAATTTTTATTTGGTTGCAAAGAAAACATTAGAAAACCCTAGTTTTATTTATGAATGAAATTCATCACAAATTGCCCTGTCGCTGTCCCTTACATGGACTCGAACTTAGACAGTCATAACTTTTTATCTAGACCAAATTTATTCAATTGCTCTGGTCAGATTTGGCGCAACTTGGCCCTCTCCAACACATTTCAAATTCGGTTCGATCCAACAGTTAATTAGGGAGATATGGCCCCCATACTGGGACTGTTTTATTCAATGACAGTCATTCCTCCATTTTCCATAACCAAGAGTTCTTTGTGCTTAAACTTCACAAAAATAATCTATCAAAGCATGGAATGAATTAAAAATATTATTGCAATCTTCCCTTAGTAGAATCAAGATTTGAAAATTGTTTTGGGTTTGGATTCGAATTAAAATAGAATCTTATTATTATGCATTAGTTTTATATGATTTATTAACTAATCTAATTAAATTAAATTTAATTAAGATTAGTTAATAGTAGGAGAAGTGTAATTAATTATTAGTCAATTTAAGTAAATGGATTTTTAAATGAGGGAAAATTAAAAGAAAAGAGATATTAATAAGTGGAATTAAATAATTGAATTATTAATGAGATTGATTTTACTTAAAATCAATGAGGATTATTGTCCTTGAAGTGTTTAAAGGAAATTGTAAACTAATTATTTGAAAGTTGATAAGAATTATTCTAATGTTTTGAATAATGTGATTGATTTTATCTAAAAGTCAATGGGAACTAGTTCAATGATTTAAATAAGTAATTATCTTATGATTATTTTAGAAAATTGTTTTAAAACAATGGAGGGATAATTCTATGTTGACTTGGAAATTAAACATAGAATCTTATACAATTGAAGTATACTTGAAACAAAAACTGAAACCTCATATTTGGCTTAACCATGTGATTGCAAAGTAAACTAAAATATGTGTTTGTATCTTGTTCTTTACACTATCCATGTTTGGGGTTTGGGTGGTCCTAGAGTGTTGACTTGTTAGGATGTTTACCAGAGGCTTGGGAGTTATGCGAATATGATGGCATGTTGATGTTATTTGGTCTCGATCTTTTTAAAACCCAACCATGGTAATGTGATGGCATGCTCTATAAGATGTTTGTTTTTACTGATTGTTATTGCTTTCCAATCTTCTTGTGTGAGGCTGAGGTGTATGTATTTGAGACACTTGACTTAACCATTTTTAAGTCATCGATTAGTTATCCTTGGATTACTTTCCAGTCGTCATGATGGGACTGAAGTGTTGATTTATTTCTTGATGTTGTCATGTTGTGACATGTTTGACTCGACCATTTTGGAGTCTTCGATCAATATTATTTTCTTTGAGATATTTTTTGGTTGCTTGTTGAGAACCAATGGATATTGTGATTATCATTGATACCTTTAGTTGCTAATAGAGAGCTGCTTTGGTCATGATTATCAATGGATGCTTTTCAGTTGCTCATGGAGATTTGATGTTCTTATTGTGGATTATCTTTTGATATTTTTCCAGTCGCTTGTATAGGACTGTGGTGATTTTGTGATTTATGATTCCATGAGCCTAGGGTAGGTTATCTATTTGTAGTGTCAAAAAGTGGCTTTCAATGGGGGCCAGGGCCCTAAGTGGCTGCCAGGGTAACTCATTGTAAGTTGTTTTAATAAGTGAAAACATTTACACTAAATAGGGATTAAATGAACCTAATAAGATAATTGTATGTTCTCGCCCATGCCTCGAGTGCTAGTACAAACTAGGATGGGAGTAGAGAGAATGCTTGGTTGCAACCTTGAATTCTGTAGTATGCCTCATCTGTATGAGAGGGTACTAGTGGCCGCATAGGGATCACTAGGGGGCCAGGGTCTATCGAGAGACTACCAAGGTAACTCTAGCATGATCCGTGTGATGACACTTTCCTACTTGCATAGTAGGTCTCCTACATGTCTTTGTTGTGCCTCTAGGATTAGATGTCAGTGTGATTGGAACCTTTGAGTTAGCACACTTTTAGGATTCCTGAACTTAGAGGGTACTTGTGTTATGTGATTTGATATCCTATTTGGGACTTGAGATTATCTCCTCAGCACGGTGGGAGTGGGCCATTTAGGTTCCACGTGGTCAGGTGGTAGTGCTTTTTCCACTCTTATCATTTGAGATCCGTTCATAGACACCGTGGTTGGAGCATTATTTGTTGGTATTTATCTTCATTCAATTCTTGGATCTTATGATGGATGTTATTTACTGACATGTTTCTTTATATTGATGATTAGCATGTGATAGATGATGTTATCTGCTTTGTAGGATCATCTTATGCTTTATTCTTTCATGTTAGATTTCTTTATGTTGTAGCATGTTAGATTTCTTTCTGCATATGCTGTAGTATGTTTCAGGAGTGACATCCCTAATTACTATAATACTGATGATCTCTTCGGTGGCTTGGGATGTTACGCACGGAGGGATGGCTAGGGCCCATGATGGTTTAATGATGCTATTGACGGTTGGGAGGAACCGTGCACTTAGTTAATTGTGTTTATGATTTATGGCTATCTTTTACGATGGATGTTTATATCTTCTATGATGATGTATCTATAGAAACCTAAATTTGATTACACTATTTTAGTAATCCTAATTTAGCCATCTCTAAAGGCATCATTAATTAAATTTCTATTTAATTAATCCTTTGTCATCCCCTAGTTGATTAATTTAATTAATCATCTATAGTCCTAATTGATAAATCAAATAATCTATTATTTATCAATTAAATCCTATTCTTCTATCTAATTCCAAAAATCCCCATTTATTAAATAAATCTATTTGATAAATGAAATTCTCAAATTCAAAAACCCCTAACCTATCTCTAATCCTCCATTTAGCCTAATCCACCCCATCCACCCATACTAACCAAGCTTAGCCACTAACTCACCCACCCTCATTAATGCCATCCACTTGCACATCTCTAACATCCCTAAGCTAATCCTAAACCCAAGCTTAATCCACCCCCTAATGTTGTCACATTCCTTAAACAAGTTTAAGACTTTCCTAATCCAAACCAAAGTCTCCCCTCAAAAAACCCAACCACTAAGTCATGAGTGCTCTTACAAAACATAAAGACTCTTACAAGCCCACTCATGACTCTTACACCCATCTTCCACACTCTTCCCTCTTCCACACTCATTCCTCTTACATCCCTCTTACATACTCAACCCCACTCATCATGCCTTTAACCAACCTTTTACCCTACCCTCTCACACTTATCCTCCTTGTGACAAGTGTCACCTTCCCATTGGTGCTAAACAAGCACAATCCATGTGCTCTCCTTTGAGTGCATCCTAGCCCTCCTTAAGCCTTCATCCATCCTTGCATCTAAGCCCTCCATCCCTCTACCCCTTGGCCTATAAATTGAATCCCATGCCAAGCCATTTCATCAACAATCTTTGAGCTAAAGTTACCATGCTATTTTGAGAACCAAAGCCATCAACCATACCCTTATAATTCCAAATTGAGAGCTCACAAAGCTACCCATTTGCCATTACCCATCTCCATTGAAGCAGCTTTTGAGCATCTTGAGCATACATCCACAGCAAAAGGACACATCTACAGAATCCAGAAAGCATGGAGTGTTTTCTCTTGTGAGGTTTGCACTTCTTGTTTGCTTTTTTTTTCTAAGCATATATGTGAATTTAGTTTTTGGTTTGTGAATGTTTACTTTATTTGTTAATATTCTTTGCATACTAAATCTTGTTCTACATTTTGGCACACCCGGTGGGACCCCACTATGGGTCATTTAATCATCTATTTTCATCTATATGTCATTTTTCTAACCATCTAATGTTTGTTGTTGTTTGAGTGTGTTGTGAGGGTGTTTTGCTTGTTTTTGTAGGTTAAAGAACGCACTCAGGAAGAAGAAATACCATCTAAAAAAAAAAAAAAATTGCGTTTTTCAACTTTTTTGGCGCAGTTTTGGTCTGCAACCTGTTCTGTCTGTGAAAATTCGCGTCTGCGCAAATCGACGTCTGCAAAAATCCGCATCTGCACAAATCGACATCTGCGAAAATCCGCGTTTGCGCAAATCGACGTCTGCAATAATCCGCATCTGCGCAAATCGACATCTCTGCTTGTCACCTGTTTTCTGTGCTGCAAATCTTTTTTGTCCTCTTCGAATACTAGCGTCTCTGTATTTCAGCGTCTTCGTATTTTGGCGTCTCCGCTTGACAGACTGTCTTCTCTGCTTGCTTATGTTGCATTTCTGCTTTATTATTTCTGCACTTTGTAGCTAAAAAAAAAAAAAAAAAAAAAGAGAGTATAAATCAAAATTTGACTTTTAGTGGTTCCGTAGGATTTAGACCATTTAAAGCATTTTTATGTGTAGAAAAAATAGCAAAAAAAGTTAAATTTTTTTTTCCCATAGTTAAGCTCTCATTTTTGAAGATTTTGGCTAACTAAATTGCTTTTTTTTGTCTCATTGTAGGTTGGAGCACATATGGAACCACTAACCATGTTTCTTGCAGGTTTTCATGTTGCTAAAAAATGAACTTGAATGTTTAACCATTTGTCTTTGAATGCATGTTGCTAAAAAAATGAACTTGAATGGTTAAACACATTTTCCATTGAATGAATGTTGCTCAAAACACACTCTTGAATGTCATGGATTAAAATCAACTTTCCTTGGAATGCACGCTTAAAACAACAAATCTAATCTTGAATGCCAAGGATCAATTAACCATTGCAATATCAAACACTTCATTTGGAGCTTCTAAAATTGAACAAAACAAATCTCTTTTCCACATGCAATCTAGGTAAAGTTTGATTTTTGGACATTTAAGAAACTTTGTTAAGTTAAAATACAAGTTTACAAAAATCAATTTGAGTAGTTCCTTGGACTCACCTCTTTTCTAATCACCCATCAAATATTAACCATTGGTTGCAATCTCAGCGCCATTTATGGGGATGGGTCTACTTGAAAAAGGTGTTAAATGTTCCACAATCTAACTCACTCACTTGGTCTTTGAACATTTGCTTTAACTTTATCAAAATTCTTAAATGGCCAAAACTCTAGATTAAATCGATCACACTTCAAGTTTGGGCACTATAATTGAACAACAACTGACGTGGAGAGCCTCCAGGCGCGTGCTTGAAATCGAATCTCACACACTTTTGTTTTGGGCTTAAAACAAACTCACATTCAATCTTGAATGCCTTAAAGAAAATCAATCGATACTTGACGTGGAGGGCCTCCGGGCGCGCGAGTTTGCTTTTGTTGACCCTAACTCTTCTTATTATTTGCATTCTTCGATCAATTTACTTTTGTTGGTGCTTCAAGTTGGAATTGAACATTGTCTCTTAAACATGAGTGCTTGCAAAGTCTAGATTAGCACACATAAGAGTCAGTTGGTAAAAGAACAAGCGTGTTTTTTAGCCCAAGGTCATCCAAGTCTTCTCTCCCCTTGTCGTCTTTCGAGGCCATCTTGGGTGCATAAGATTAGGATCCAAAACCTTGTTTCTTTTTAGGAGGCTTGCTTGGGGATTTCATCACCCCTTGGATGACCTCAACTCTAGCGTTCCGGTAGAGTATAAGAATCGGGAGGTGAATCGAAAGACACCTCTCTTGGGATCAAGATTTTGTCATTCGGGCTAAGCCTCAAGGAACTTTATACCCTTGAGAAGTGAAAGAGGAGAAGTGGGTTACCGCTCCTCTCGGCTGTGTGACATCCTTTTGGTCTCATCTACGAATTTGGGCCTCACGTACCTTGTGTATATCGAGGACTCCCTCGCTAAACCAACTGTCAGCCTTGCAGAAAACCATCTAGGATGTTAATGTGTTTGGAGTGACTGATCGAAACATTTGTAGAACATACACACTCCTCGGCGCAAGTATCACATTTTGAGAACCACAAACTTCTATCTGGGTGTTCCTATCTATTGCTTGTTTTTATTTTACTTGTTGAATGAATGTTTGCCAAACTTGGTCAATCCTAGCTTAGGGCACACTTAGCGTAGTCACTGCCTATTTTAAAAATCAAAATAACCAGAATCTCCCAAAGCCAAGCAAATTTAGGAATTTATGTCGGAACAACCCAAACCCAAACAGAAGTTTCACAAGGTCAAACTCAAGCCATCTCTAGCATACCAAGAACTTTCAGCCAAGAGAAAAGAAATAACACCAAGCCCACGAATTGCCAAACTCCACAAAGTAGAGGACAAAGCTACCGAAGAAGCACTTCAACAGGCCTGGTTAGAGCACACCATCAAATTTAGCCAACATCCAGGAGTTAATTCTGCTTATGCCTTACCAACTAGGCATGATTTCTATGATTAGACACCCTTGTTTCTCCACATCTTCTTGGATAAGCTTCACTTTAGAGTCATCTTTGTAGAAAAGCCAGCCATCTTAGGTTATCCCCTTAAGCATTATTAGCTCATCCATCTCATTTAGAATCAAACCATCTAGCCAGCAATCCAAAATCTGCACATCTAAGCTTTCAAAATTGTTGTCACCTTGCTAAAAGTTTGCCATTCCTAAAATCTTCCAAATCCACCAATCTCACCAAGGTTATCCCTTTGACAGAGCTTTTTCTAGGGTAATCTAGTTTTGTCACTTGTTATCCCTCATCACCTTGAGCTAAAGGTTGGGATCCACAAGTGGTCAATCTCGTGTTCTTCCTAAAGGATCATCAGTCTATCCTTAAGTTGACACAATCACCACCAAGCTTGCACATAGGAAAGTAGACCTTTTGCACTTTGGCAACATATCTTTGAAGTTAGAATCCCCAACCCAATCCTCCTTAGGTTTTGTCATATAGATTTGCCTCAACTTAGGAAATCATATGCATAGAAAAGCCTTCCCCCTTTTGCATCCATCAGCATTATTGCATCTCATCCCTAGGAGCATTTTTCATGCCACCCGTCACTCGCTTAGCCAAGAAGAAAGAAATAATGGAGCCCTATCGTTTGGATCGAACAACCTCACCCCCCTTAAGCACTCAGCCATCCTTCAGCCCAGAGCAAGCTATGCCATCACCTACTGACATTGAAGCTTTCATGAACCAACCAGGAAATGCAGTATTGGTAAACGCCATTATAGACAAAAACAAAGAGACAATCATGGCTAATTTTCGAAGGGACAATGTAGGAACCTTTGACTTTGGAAGACCCCCTCCATTATCAGATCCATCTCACCCATTGTTTGGGCAGCTACCACCACCCATAGGCTCTTATGATCCAAATTATCCTCAATATATTCCAAAAGAAGAGCCTCCAGCCAATCCATATGACCCAACAGACCCAAACATACCATCGTCCACCCAAGTTGAAATCTCCATACCGCAAGCCAACCCAGCCACCACCACTCCATCCTTGGTTCATACCTCTCCGCTCCAAACCCCCTTTACTCAACACCTCACCGTTCACCCCCTTCACTATTGCTGCTGCTCCCACACCTAGCCTTCCAAATCGACCCATCTCCCAAATTAGTGCTAGCATCTTTGGCCAACCTCAGCAATATACAACAGGGATGCCACCCATGGGGCCAAGTAATCAACCTTTCATCGCCCCCAGCTTGTTCACCATAGCCCAAAGTACAATCCCATCATTTACATTAAGTCTTGGGAGCTCAATACCACCAGCCACAAATCCACAAGCTACTACCTTCACTCCACAAAGCTATCAAAACCCAAAAGCTATTGCCAATCTTCTACCAAGCTCCCAAGTGACCCCAGCTCCCACCACCACTCTACCAAGCTTCCAAATCTAGCCACAAAGCTATCAAACCCCATCAGTTCCATTCCCAAGCTTTCAATTCCCACCACCTCCACCACCAACTAATCCATTACCTCCAATTACCAACTACTTTTCAGTGCCACTTCTAGGAGGTAATCCACCACCCCAGCCAACCACCAATTATTTGCACATACCATCCCAAATGGGGGCACAACCCACATATATTGGTCAAACCCCACAAGCCCTCCGATCCTTTCCCCAAGCCTCACAACCATCTTATACCTTACTTCCACAAGGCAATCCATTTATCCCACAGCTAGCTTATGTTCCTCAATCCCAACCTCAAATCCCATATCAACAACAAGCCTTGTAGCACATGCAGCAATATGCACCACCTCCCCCTCAACAACCCATCATCCACCATGCAGCTGCCCAAACAATGTACAATCCCTATCAGCAAATCCCTCACAGCCATCCATATTTAGTGGCACCATCTAGCACATACCTACCTCAAGGCACTCCTACATTGGGGGCACCCCAACCATCACCTATCAATTCAGAGTGGGAGCAAATGAAGACAGCTCTGAAAGCCATCCAAGAAGGGAATGATCCAAAGACATTCAAGTTTGAGAATGTGTGTCCTTACCCATTTGACAGAGCCATTACCATGACACCATTTCCCAAACACTTTGAGGTACCTAAATTTGACAAATTCAGAGGAAAAGGAGACCCTGTCACACATATCAAAGAATTTTACATGCATTGCCAGGACGTGGCATACAATGATGTCTTCTTCTTGTGCCTTTTTCCCAAAAGCTTGGCTGGACCAGCTCTTGAATGGTTTTATAGAATCCCCTATGGCACAATTAAAAACTTTGCTAAATTATCTGAGGCATTTGTAGCCCAATATGCCCATCTTGTTGAAACAGAGCTATCAATAGTTGATCTTGTCCACACCAAGCAAAAAGGTGGAGAAAGCCTTGCCGAATACCTGCAAAGATGGCAAACCCTTACCACCCGCTTATCCTGCACCTTGCCAGAACGCCATGTGGTGAAAATGTTTATTGATAATGCACATCCCAGCTTGGCCCACCACATGACCATGAACTGTTTGTAGACCTATAAGGATATCAAAGAGAAAGGAATGATCCTTGAGCAAGGACTCATCAAAGATGGTGTGGTAAAGATTTACAAAGAGGCCAACCAAAATCAATCACATTCCAATGACAAGTCTAGGTATTGGAACAAAAACAAGCATGTTGCAACAGATGGGGTTACTGACACCAGACATGTGAATATCGTTGGTCCTTCTCAAAACCAGTCTAACCCACCATATCAAACAAACAACCAACAAGCTATCAATTACCAACAACGAAATAACCAAAGCTATCAAAACCACAATACAAGACCCAACTTTCAAGGGTCTAACAATCAAGCTAATGCCATAAATGTAGCTGCAGGGCAAAAGCCCATATTCCAACCTGCACCTAGAAACTATACACCCCTTGGTGAGCCATTGGATGTTATTTTTGAGAAATTGGCTAAGGAAAACCTCATCAAATTTCCTCCTACCCAGCAAATTGATCCAAGCCAATCCAAAGCTGCATGGTACAAGGACAATGAGTATTGCAAGTTCCATAGGGTAAGCGGTCACACCACCCTCAGATGCATGAAACTGAAAGACTATGTGCAAGACCTCATTGATCGGAAGGAAATCACTGTTGGTGCCAAAACCTCTCCCAATGCAGGCTTACAGATTTATCAAAATGCTTTTCCTCCACACAACAACCAAAATCCTAGAAAAGCACCTATCCAAAACAACACCAACAACCGCCAGCCAAACCAACAGCATGGGAAGAACAATGACCACACTTCATCCTATATAGACTATGGTAGCCTTATAGGTTGTATATCTGAGAAAGAGCCTTCTGTCAATGTTATCAATATCTGAGGACCAGAAAATGAGTGTGCGGTCACCACTCGAAGAGCGCGATTTAACATCACAGGCCCACCAGTTTCATCAACACCATCAACTCCATCAAAAAGCCGGTACAATATCTTGGAACACCTTGGGAACATGCCAGCCCAAATATCCATTTTAGACCTTCTCTGCACTAGTCCTGTGTACAAAGACATCCTTGACAGTGCTCTCATAGAATCTCGTGTCCCTTCTGATATTAATGCTACTAATTTTTGTAATCTTGTTGGACACCTTTCATCCTCATGTGCCCTATCTTTCAAACCCACCGACATACCCGCGGTTGAGCCAGATCACACCCTTCCGCTTCGCATAGCCATCATGGTATCCAATTTTGCCGTGAAAAGAGTAATGATAGATAATGGATCAGCCTTGAAAATTTGCACCCTAAAATGTATAAAACAAGCTGGGTATACTGAGGCAGATATGATCAGTGAGGTTATCACCATCAAAGCTTATGACAACTTGGAAAGGACCACAGAAGGGACTATTTTTCTACCAATCAAGGTTGGGCCAGTCATCCAAGAGACAGTTTTCCATGTTGTTGATCTAAACCTACCATTTAACATCCTCCTCGGTCGCCCATGGATTCATGCTATGAAGGCCGTTCCATCCACCTACCATCAGTGCATCAAATTTCCGCATTAGGGCACTGAGTTAACCATCCACGCCGATCCAGTACCCTTTGCTTACTGCAATGCGGTTGAAGCTTCATATACAAACCATTGCCCTGGAATAGACATCGGCACAGCCATCGCCAGTGCATCCCACACTTGTAATGGCGCAGAAACCATCCTCGCCTCCACCCTATCTACTGTAAAGATCAACAACAAAGGCTGTGGAGAATATAGTCTATCAGATACATTTGCTATCGGAGCAATCCCACTTGATCCACATACACATGGACGGCCAACATATGACAAAGCTAAGGAGATTCCACCTCCTCGATACAAATGGTTTGGCCCAACCACCTTTGTATCCTAAAAAATGTCTCTTCATGAGGAGCTCACTCCAGACATCAACAATTGGTTACATAAGGATGCACCTCCAAAAAATCAAGCACGCCTTGATCACTTCAGCCAAAAGTATCCCCAACAACATAAGCTCATCACTGAAAAATGGAACTATCAAGGAGGTGGACTAGGACTAGAAGAAAGGGGCATGCAATGCCCCATTGAAGCACATAATTGGGAAACGAAGTCAGGACTTGGCTTTGGCATACCCACAACTGGGGGCACCAATGAGAACGGTCACGCTTTTTCGAACATCCACCGCGACCTTGTCAAAATCAAAGACATTCCTAAGGAAGTTGAAAAAAGAGCCTACGACGATATCCCAGACCAAATCTTCCTAGGATACTCTGTTCTCTGAGAACTATCCATCCATCTCATTGACCTACCACTCGCTCATCCACAACTCATAGATTGGGACCAACCAAGTGTCATACATATTGATGAGTTCGCATCAGAGGAAGCACTTCTAAGATTCATGGGAGCCGAAACTCCTCATAAGAAGACAAAGCAAGATTTTGCCTACATCCACAAGCTAGATCCCAAGGGGTATTTTGGAGAAAATCCCCAACCTAGTTTCGATACACCCAAAACTGAAACTAAGGTAAATCTGGGACTAGCTAAGGTAGCGAAGAGAACCCCTCAGCAAGAAAATCCAGAGCCACAAGCAGAACATGAGGATTTAGTATTGCCTCCTCAAGATAATTGACCAAAGGTGTCTTCTATTCTAATAGAGAATACTAGAGAAGTCAACATTGGTTCTTCAGAGATCCCTAGAATTGTTCACATTGCTGCATCCCTATCACAAGACCAAGCTGACCTCCTCTTTGAGGTTTTACGAGAGAACATTGGCTGATTTTCATGGTCATATCAGGACATGCCAGGACTTGATCCAAAGCTTTTAGTTCATCATCTTGCAGTCGATCCAAAGATCAAGCCCGTCAGACAAAAGCTTAGAAAAATGCACCCCAAGGTGGCATTACTAGTCAAAGCTGAACTAGATAGAATGTTAGCTGCTAAGGTTATCCGACCTATCGACTACTCAGAATGGATCTCCAACATGGTCCCTGTCACTAAGCCTTCCGGTGACATCAAAATCTACACTCATTTTAGAGATCTTAACAAAGCTTGTCCAAAGGATGATTTTCCCTTGCCCAACATAGATATGATTGTAGATCTTACAGCTGGACATGAAATTCTGTCCCTTATGGATGGATTTTTTGGGTATAATCAGATCAAGATTGCAGAAGAGGACCAGCATAAGACAACATTCACTACCCCTTGGGGAACCTTTTGCTACACCATGATTCCTTTTGGCCTAAAGAATGCTGGGGCTACCTATCAAAGAGCTATGACAGCCATTTTCCATGATCTTATCCATAGCATTTTGGAAGATTATGTGGACGATATCCTAGTCAAGTCTCACACCTTCATGGATCATCTTGCTAACCTGGAAAAAGTCTTTGATAGGTTGGCCCAATATCATCTCATGCTAAATCCCAAGAAGTGTGTCTTTGGGGTCACATCTGGCAAGCTTCTAGGCTTCATAGTTTCTAAACGGGGTATAGAGATCGACCCCAAAAAGGTCAAGGCTATCTTAAACATGCCTCCTCCCCAGACACTGCGACAACTTTGCTCTCTTCAAGGAAAACTTCAATCTGTCTGGCGCTTCATCTCCCAACTTGCAGATAAGTGTACACCGTTTTTAGACTTGCTAAAGAAGAATGAGAACTTCAAGTGGGATCTTTTATGTTAGCGCAGCTTCGATCAGCTCAAGCAGTATCTCACCAATCCCCTTATCTTGGTTCCACCAGTTCCTGGTTGTCCCTTGATCTTGTATATATTAGCAACACCTACTGCCCTAGGGGCACTTCTAGCACAACATGATGATTATAGCAGAGAGAGATCCATCTACTATATCAGTAGAACCCTAGTTGGTTATGAACTCAATTACACTCCTATGGAAAAAGCTTGTTTGGCAGTTGTTTTCTCAACTCAAAAGCTTCGCCACTACATGCTAAGTCATACCATCCAACTAGTCTCCAAGATTGACCCTCTCAAGTATATGCTCTCCAGAACAACGCTTACAGGCCGTTTGGCCAAATGGGTTATGCTACTAAGTGAGTTTGACATCCAGTATGTGGACAGAAAGGCAATCAAAGGGCAAGCTATAACAGATCACCTAGCTGATGCACCTCTAGTAGATGCATATCCTTTGCTCACAGAATTTTCAGATGAGCATATCTGCCTAATTGAAGAACAGCCCCCATGGAAGCTTTATTTTGATGGCTCATACACCTCTCATGGATCAGGGGCAAGAATATTATTAGTTACACCTCAAGGAGATTACATTCCAAAAGCCTTCAAGCTACAATTCCCTAGCACCAACAATATAGCAGAATATGAAGCTCTTGTAGCAGGATTAAAGATAGCTGCAGAATGGAATATCACTGAGTTACAAGTCTTTGGTGATTCCCAACTCATCATCAAACAAGTCTTAAATGAATATCAAACCAAAGATGAAAAGCTATTATCCTACAAAGAGCTAGTTGATCAGCTGACCCAACATTTTACAAAGCTTCAGTTTACACAAGTGCCTCGAATGCAGAACAAGGCAGCAGATGCCATGGCCACTATCGGCTGGCTCTTGGAAATTCCCCAAGAAGCTACACAGTATGAATTTTTAGTTGAGCAGCTCCTCACACCCGCTTATGCGAATGAGGATTCAAACCGTGTTTGTATCTTGGTTGATCCCCTTGGTACCATGAAATTCATGCTTACCTTAACGATGGTATCATATCCCCTCACCTCACACGCACCCAACACCAGAACCTTATTCAAAAACCATCCTGCTATGTTATCATAGCCAATACCCTATATTGTCGGGGTTATCATGATACCCTCTCTCGATGTTTAGATGAAAATGAGGCCGCGATGGCATTAAAAGTACATTCCGGACTTTGCGGTGCCCACATGAGTGGTATTGTCCTAGCACGAAAAATCCTTAGAGCAGGCTACTATTGGCCTACCATTGAAGAAGACTCTTGTGACTTTGTCAGAAAGTGTCTCCCATGTTAGCAGCATGCAAATCTTGTGCACGCTCCAGCACAGGATCTACAACCTATTGCACCACCTTGGCCTTTTGCTTGTTGGGGCCTTGATCTAGTTGGAACTATCACACCTCTCTCATCTGATGGACATAAATGGATAATAACAGCTACAGACTATTTCACTAAGTGGGTGGAAGCAGTCCCCCTAGTCTTAGCTACAGGAGTTCAAGTCTCCAAGTTCATCTTGTACCAAATCGTTTGCCGCTTCGGCATCCCATCCACCATCTTCACTGACCACAAAGGTAACTTTGAAAATCTCAACATGGAAGAATTATGCACTTCCCTCCACATCCATCACCGCTTTTCTAGCCCATATTTCCCACAAGGTAACGGCCAGGCAGAGGCGACTAATAAGACCCTCCTTAAAATCCTAAAGAAAGTTGTCAATGATTCCGGCCATGATTGGCACCTTCAAATAAATTCGGCTCTATGGGCCTATCGAACTTCCTTCCATACATCCACAGGCACAACTCCATACTCCCTAGTCTATGGTGCCAAAGCAGTATTACCTATAGAAGTTGAACTTCCCTCACTACGCATATCTTTGCGAGGGCAAATCTCAGATGAAGAATACAGAGTAGCTCGACTCACCTAGCTAGATCTCTTAGACGAGAAGAGACAACAAGCCTATGACCATCTCACAGTTTACCAAACTCGTCTCAAAAGGAATTTCAACAAGAAGGTGCTCCCACGACACTTTCAGCCAGGTGATATGGTCCTCAAAGAAAATATGAAAGTCCAAGCAGATCGAGAAAAGAAAGGCAAGTTTGAACCTACATGGCTTGGTCCCTATGTGGTTACTGCCTCCTTTGGCTCGGGAGCCTATCAATTATCTACACCAGAAGGAGAACTCTTGAATGATCCCACTAACATCATTCATCTCAAGAAGTTCTATGCTTGAAGATCTTTGGCATACCCAGCTTTTGAAAAATAAAAAATAAAAAATAGTAAAGAGAAATAAGCATCCAATGGTGAAAACTTGGCAATTCAAGTGCCTTGGATAGGTACCTTGGTGAAAACCTGGTAATTCAGGCACCTTGTGTGCTAAAGACTAATCCATTATCTATCACTATCATATCCCTCATCCATCCACCCACCATCCCATAAAACACATGCTTGTTCCCTTGGTGTTCCAATCAAATATCCAAAATCTGATGGAGCTTGTCAATACCTCCTGTACAGCTTGTAAATCTTGTACCAAAGCTTGTATTATACCTTGTAAATCTTGTACCATACCTTGTATATATTCGAATCTTGTCCAAAGCTTGTACCATATTCTAGCTTGTAAATAATCTTGTATCCTAGCCTGTATCCTATCACATGCACACATAGAATCCCATTTTCCTTAAGCTTTTCACAAACCATCTACCTATCCACCTATCAACTATTATAGACATCCCATCCTTCACAAACATTTCCATCTCACAAAAAACCAAAACATGAACAAACTTGTACATTTGTAACATATCTTGGTCTATCAACTTGTACATCCTCTTTAGCTTAGTATCATTGTATCTATCCAGCTTTCGTGTTAGTTCATCCTTGGTCAACATCTTGCACACATCGCACACCTTGGTTAGATATTCCAATGCATCCTTTAGCTAGATCTCCTATCACCAAAGTGTTATCCTTCTTAGTTCAGCTTGCTAGACACATCACTCATCTAGATCCATCAGCTTAGGTGCTCTCTGATAGATCCTTGCAGGATATAGCTTTCCTCATGTCTGATCTTGGTCCGTTAGTACCTCGTCCTACCCATCTCATTGGCAAACAGTTCTCTTTTGGATTTTCGCTTTCTTTTAATTTGGGATCTTCCCTTTTGGGTCTTGAAATATCTTTTCCAAGCAATCTCCTTGTTCCCTCCTCAAGGTTGCCACGATCTTCCATATCATGGTATGCTGCGAATGGGGCAATTAGAGCGTAAGGTCTTGATCAGGTCTTTTGCTTATTTTCTTTTTCTGCTTGTGGGTTACCTAGTGTCGTTTCCACACTGCTTCCTCTAGGATTCATGTGTGATACTGGGGCAATCCTTGTGTGTTTGTTTTGAGTCAGTTTGTCAGTCCTTTGGACGGTTGGTAAAAAGGCCTTGATGTTCTTGGTAACCCTGGCAATTAACCAACAATCCTATAGCAAATCTAGTGCTCAACTACATGGTGGTACTTCTCTTTGAAGTATCCCCCCGCTCAAAAAGCTTCAATGGATTCCCTTCATCTCCATTATCTCCCATCCATATCCTACATCTATCACTCCTACCCCAGCTTATGCATCAGTATCTCTTTGAATCACTCCTCACGCTTAGCTTTAGGGATCCACAATCCTAGTCTTAGGGATCCACCAATCAAATCAATCCACCAAGCCTCATCCTTCGAGATCCATAATCCTAGTCCTAGGGATCTCCGAAACCCATCTTCCACCAGTCTGACTCTTTGAAATCCTGTTGCATCAGCTTTATCATTCTATCATCCATCTCCCTACCATGGATTCCTTTTATAGCGCTCCGCTCCTCCATCTCCCCCCCCCCAATCCTGGAAAGTCTTAAGCTTGCTTTACTATTGTGCCTCTGATTTCCCTTTATCATTCTCTCATAGTGAGAGTTTGAGCTAATTCAGCCCCTTCTCTTCGCCAACCTGCGTCTCAGCTCGTCTCAATTTCTTGTACTTTTTAAGAAGTCGTCGACCCTCATTTCTCTCCCCGTCGCCTTCTTGAGGGGGCATCATCTAAGTCTAGTCTCTCCTCTTCTTATCCGAGACTGGGGCAACCTTGTTGCTAAAACATCTTCCTCGTGTCGTCTTCATTCAAACTTCTTTGAAATAGTGTTGTCTCAACACTATGTCAAAGAGGGGCAAAATGTAGACACCTAAATTTGATTACACTATTTTAGTAATCCTAATTTAGCCATCTCTAAAGGCATCATTAATTAAATTTCTATTTAATTAATCCTTTGTCATCCCCTAGTTGATTAATTTAATTAATCATCTATAGTCCTAATTGATAAATCAAATAATCTATTATTTATCAATTAAATCCTATTCTTCTATCTAATTCCAAAAATCCCCATTTATTAAATAAATCTATTTGATAAATAAAATCCTCAAATTCAAAAACCCCTAACCTATCTCTAATCCTCCATTTAGCTTAATCCACCCCATCCACCCATACTAACCAAGCTTAGCCACTAACTCACCCACCCTCATTAATGCCATCCACTTGCACATCTCTAACATCCCTAAGCTAATCCTAAACCCAAGCCTAATCCACCCCCTAATGTTGTCACATTCCTTAAACAAGTTTAAGACTTTCCTAATCCAAACCAAAGTCTCCCCTCAAAAAACCCAACCACTAAGTCATGAGTGCTCTTACAAAACATAAAGACTCTTACAAGCCCACTCATGACTCTTACACCCATCTTCCACACTCTTCCCTCTTCCACACTCATTCCTCTTACATCCCTCTTACATACTCAACCCCACTCATCATGCCTTTAACCAACCTTTTACCCTACCCTCTCACACTCATCCTCCTTGTGACAAGTGTCACCTTCCCATTGGTGCTAAACAAGCACAATCCATGTGCTCTCCTTTGAGTGCATCCTAGCCCTCCTTAAGCCTTCATCCATCCTTGCATCTAAGCCCTCCATCCCTCTACCCCTTAGCCTATAAATTGAATCCCATCCCAAGCCATTTCATCAACAATCTTTGAGCTAAAGTTACCATGCTATTTTGAGAACCAAAGCCATCAACCATACCCTTATAATGCCAAATTGAGAGCTCACAAAGCTACCAATTTGCCATTACCCATCTCCATTGAAGCAACTTTTGAGCATCTTGAGCATACATCCACAGCAAAAGGACACATCTACAGAATCCAGAAAGCATGGAGTGTTTTCTCTTGTGAGGTTTGCACTTCTTGTTTGCTTTCTTTGTCTAAGCATATATGTGAATTTAGTTTTTGGTTTGTGAATGTTTACTTTATTTGTTAATGTTCTTTGCATACTAAATCTTGTTCTACAGTATCATGTATGGAATTTGGTTTCATTTACTTTATTGCACTTGCATCATGGATTAGAATAGGATGATGTACTTCATTTTCACACATGTATATTCTTTTAAGCCTTTCATACCCTATGTCATGTACAATGGATGATTGAGCATTCCAAATTTAATTGCCAAGAGGCATTCGAAACAAATGTGTAATATGGACATTAGACTTTCTATTTATTCTTTCATGTGGATGTGGTGGTTGTTAGACTTAGTATTAATTAGATTAAATGTGACTCAACATCTTAGGATCCTTAAGGAATGTAACCTGTTATGTATGCTTACAGTTGACTGTATGTTATTACTTTCGCTACTATCTTATGAATGGTGTTACTTTCATGATTTAAAAAAAAAATTGTTTGGCAAACTTGGTAAAATTTTAGGTTAATTCTTTTGGGTCCCTTGGCGGGGCGTTACAGCTCTATTGAACCAATTATTATAATATATTGATATAGTGGTTCACCATTTTTTCCTTAAAAAATATTACTATTAAATATTAAATAACAATTTATTAAATTAATTATATTATAACAAGATATAATATAAATAATATTACATTTATAATTAATGAATAAATTAGTAAAATATTAAATGAGATATATTATTTATTAAATAATATTTAATATTATTATATAGAAAATAATATTAAATAACATTCTCATATAAGATGTCCTTTAAAACCAAAAGACACAACTCTTCAAAATTTAAGATATATATAACTTTTAAATAAAGGAGAATTATAGTATTAGGATGGAATTTAAAAGAAAAAGAAAAAGAAAAGGAAGCAATGGAGAATTTGGTTCATAACATATTCCTAACCATTTTCATTTAGCTTGTTCCTAAAAACTCTTTTCGTTCGTATCACATTTTTGTCAATAGATCTGGGTACCAATGCATGTCTTGCTCTTCTCAATTTGATCAATATCTTCCTCCATTGTCATCTAGCGATTATCCTTCAAAGCATCTTTTACTATCTTTGGTTTCATCTCTGATGGTAAACATGTAGCATCCTTAGCTCTCAATTGACTTCTTGTTAATATTGCTTCATTCCCATCTCCATTTATGTTTGAAAACCCATGATTTATCCTTATCTATCTTGGGGTTACAAGTTCAATATTATGAAATTGTTCATTTCCTTCATTAGTTTCATTCTAATTTCTATTTATCAGTTGAGAACTACTTGATCCTACATTCACTTATGGTACTATTTCAACTTTCTTAGGTTCATAGTATATAAGTTTACTGTATCCTTCTAGTTTCTTCATATTGTCTTCTTCATTCTTTTATGAGAATCCACCAATTCTTACATTTTTACTTTTAATTATCTTGTTTGTCCTATTGTTTAAGCATTTGTAAGCCTTAGTTTTAGTAGAATATCCCATAAATATTCCTTCATCACTTTTCTATCAAACTTGTCATTCCTTTTATCTTTCTTGATACATTATTTACTACCAAATATTTTAAAGTAATTGACATTAGGTGTATGTCTATACCAGAGTTCATAAGATGTCTTGTTTGTTCCTTTCTTGAGTTGTACCTAATTTAATGGCTATACAACAATACTTACAACTTCTCTCCAATGATTTTGAGCCACTCATTTCAAGTAAATTATCCTCTTCTATTGGATCTAAGACATTTCAATGTTCTTCAAGTTTCTTTCTCAACTCTTGCCTTGTACAACTTAAACATATGAAAAGCATCTAATTTGACCTTTAGAAACATCATTGACATCATCCTTAAGTAGTCATCAACAAATAGTATCTCACCATGAATTTTTTTAGTACAAATAGGACCACATAGATTTTTGTGTACCAAATCTAGAATGTTTTCAATAAAATAGACTTTACTGGTATTAATTGATCTAGTCATCTTCCCTAACTAGCATTCATTACGTATTGCATTATCTTGTTTGTCCATTATTGATATACCTCTAACACTTTTCTTTTTTCTAAATTTCACATGATTATTAAAGTTCACATGACAAAGCCTCTTATACCACAACCAACATTATTCTACTTTTACAATCAAACAATGTCCAAGTATAGTATTCAATTTCAAAATATTACGTTTTGTTCATTCATCGATAGCGATCAATTCACTAGATATTCCTAATATTATGCATTTTCAATTTCTAAATTCAAATCTAAATCCTTTATTATTCAACTAAGATATGCTTAATAGGTTATACTTCAAGCCATCTTCCCAATAAAAATCTTCACAGATAATATTTGGAGCGAGAGAAATAGAACCTTTACCTCTAATTAGAGAAGAAGAGCCATTTCTAAATCTTACCGAGCTTCCATTACATTTTATTATTATTATGAATCTGTCCTTATCTCTATTCATATGATATATGCAACTATTGTTAATGTGTAGTGCCTCTCCTATTTAATTTTTGTAAGTCATCTCAATGGATGCAAATTTGATTCTCTTGCTTTGTGAGTGATCTTGTTAGGATCCATGAGTGGTCTACACCCTTGGGGTGATTTTATTATGTTATTTTATTAGCATGATTAATTATTCTTATATATGATTTAATAGATTATGATGTACTTGATGGTTTCATTGAGGTTGTACTAGTGGCTACCTAGATATATATGGTATCATGATGTTGTTCTGTGAGTGCCCTTGAGATGTGATTAGTTGTTTCACAGTGTATTAATTGTGCAACTACACTTGATTGGGTTCTTGCAACAAAGTTGATTCATGTTTTGACCATGTTGACTTATATGTTTATGATGTTATTGCATGATGATTATTTGAGATCATGTATTTATTGGGCATTATTTTCTATTGAGTAATTGTTGCTTTGTCTATTATATATTATGCATCTACACTTTATTGTGTTCATTTATTATGGAGGACTTACATCCCAATAATGGCACATAAAGATAGTGATCAGACATTTCATGTTGAGCCAATATCGTCCCTGTATAGGAGATGAATCTTTTAAATTAATTTAACCCTTTTGTAAACCTAGACTCATTATGCATGTGTCTAGGCTTGTGAGCGTGTTTGTGCATTTAGGAATCTTCAACTATCATAAAAAATATTAATTAAATGTTGATTTAATGGTTTAGAGGTGTTGATATATGATTGAAAAGATCATTCGAGTAGAAGAATGTTGAAGAAGACTGTGTGTTTTCAATCAATGTTTTGTCACTAATGTCAAACTTGCCACATGCTAATAAGACAATTGCTTATATGTTTCAAGCACTATCACTTAGTTGATTGATGAAGAGGATTTGAACAACAAGATGTAACAAAAGTACCTAGAGAAAAGGATGAGTTATGATTATATATTGAAGTGTGAGAATTAGTTAAGACAGTCATAACATAATGTATTGATGATCTACTTGAGGTTACAAAATGACTGACTACACTTAGAAAATTCAAAAAAATAAGGTTGGACAAAGTTCATTTGCTAAGCTTGAACAAGTTGATAGAAGGTGCCGAGCAAAGTTAGTGCAAGCCGAGCAAGATAGTTGAAGCTAAGTGATTTTCAGTTGATGCCGAGTACTAGTAAAATTTAGTTGATGCCGAGTGATTTTACAATAGATGTCGAGTAACACATTATGTGCTGAGCATCAATAAATTGATAATGTTGAGCTGCTGCATTATGAAAAAGATCAAAGATTCGCCAATTAAAAGCTGACAAGTTTATTTTCTTGGTACTTGTAATTTAGGAGGAAGATAAGATTGATGAGTTGGAGGTGCAAAATCTTATGTAAACCATTTTGAAGGAAAATTCAAGTGGATTCTAGGAGAAGTTTCTAAAGAAGACATGGGGTAGATACATTGTATCCTACCCAATCCATCAAAAACTCTAATTTTTGAGATGGATAACGAGTAGGAAAAGAGTTCTAATTCCATATATGTAGGGATTTCTAGTCATGAAGTAATTTTGGAGGGAGGTTAGAGAGTTTTGGATGCAAAAAATCTGACAAGGAGAAGGAAGAGGGTTTGCTTCATCAAGTGACCCAAGAGGAGAAGTCTGCAATGGTGAATTAAGCAAGAAGGCTTAATGAGGATGAATGCTTGAAGGGTGAACAAGCTGTCAAAACTGTAAAGTTTAGAAGCCAAGAAGAGTTGAGGACTTAATAGTGATTTTTAATCTACAAGTAAGGTTGTAAGTTGTATCAGATCAAAACTCTACTATTATTTTCTAACAATTGTATCAAATTAGGGTAAATCCTTTGGAGAAAGGTTGACTTAACAGTCATTGAAAAATCTTTTAATAGGGTGGTATTCCAAGTGAATGGCCTAAAGTCCTCTAACAAGGCTCACTTTTAACAGGGTGATTGAAATCCCTTAACCGAGTCATGTTTAACAGTGTGTGTTGTAACCTTTAACAGGGTTGGCCTTTAATAGGGCATCACTTCAGAAGAGTGAAAAAGGAGTAGCATGTTATTGGTGATTTTTCCCAAATTGGGTTTCCACATTAAATCATTGTGTCAAGTGTGCTAATGGATATGTTGTATTTTATGCTTTAAATTTTTGCATGTTAATGTTATAGTAACATATCATTTTTGGTTAGCACACAATGAATGCATGCATGGTTAAGAAAGTTTTAAGGGTTCACTGAATTGTAAACAGTTTTATTTTGTACATCTGGACCTTGAATAGCTCATTCACCCCCCCTCTTAGTTATTCTAAAATAATTCCAACAATTGGTATAAGAGCCCAGTTGCTTAAGAGGATTAGTTTTAAGGCACTAAAAGCATAAAGATCAAGATGTCAAAAAGAGAGGTATCCAAGTTTAAACAGAGATAACTTTCCTACATGGAAAAGTTTGATGAAGCTACACCTTCGAGGACTTGGAGATTATGCATAAACTTGCATTACAGTAGAACATGTTGATCCAACAAGAACCCTAACTGCTGAAGATTTGAAGAAAAAGAAAGAACACAATCAGGCAATGTTGGAGATTACCTTTGCCCTAAGTTATATTGAGTTTGATGATATCAAAGATATTAAAAGTGCAAAGTAGATGTGGGATGCCCTAAACAACATCTATGGAGGAGACAAAAATGTTCAAAGAGCCAAGTCAGAGAGCCTCAAAGGTAAGTTTGATGACATGAGAATGGAAGAAGGTGAAAATATTGCTCAATATGTTGATAGAATAAAAGAAGTTGTTAGTGCAATAAAAGGTGCAACTGGTAAAATCGATGATGATACTATGCTAAGTAAAGTCTTGAGAACATTTTTTCTTGTGTATGCCATTAGAGTGTCTGCAATCCAAGAGTTAAGATATATGCCAGGAAATGATCTAACCCTTGAAGGTTTGGTAGGAAGACACATTGCTTTTGAGTTATCTAATTTTGACAACTACAGACCAGAAAGTATTGAATCAACTTTCAAAGCCAAATTATTACTGAAGGATTTTGAGGAGGTGAAGCCAAAGAAGAAGAAAAGAAAGATAAAGTATGCATCCAATGACAACAGTACAGATGAGGAAGACATTGAAAAATTGGAAGCATTGCTGGTGAGAAGATTTCACAGAGGAAAAGGTACATTCAAAGGTAAGCTACCTATCATTTGTTTTAATTGCAATGAAGTTGGTCATATTGCAACAAGATGTAAATAGAAGAAGAACTTTAGAGAAGGGAAGAAGCACAAAAATAGAAGAGAAGATGATGGAAGAGACTATAGAGATAAAGGCAAGAAATCATGCTACATTGCTGATGAAAAAACCTCTGATAAAAATGATGATGAAGTGGTATATGTTGCAATGAAGGATGAATCAGATGAGGATGAGGCTATTGCACTTATAACTTTTATGAAAAAGAATGACAAGTGGATCATTAATAGTGCATGCTCACATCACATGATTGGAGATACAAGTAAGTTCACTACCTTAACCTAGTATGATGGAAATAGTGTAAGATTTGGTAATGATACACCATGTTTAATAAAAGGAAAAGGGTCTATCAAGCTCATAGATAAGATTTGATATGATGATGCTTATTATGTTGAAGGATTGAACTATAACTTGTTAAGTGTGTCATAATTGAATAATTTGGAGTGCAAAGTTGAGTTTGAAAATAAATCAGCTAAGATATATGATACAAATGGAAACATGATTGGAAAAGGTGATCGAACTAGGAGTAATCTGTTCTATTTGGATATAGAAGATGCTACTTGTCTTATTACAAAATTTGATTATGTATGGCTTTGGCACAAAAAATTATGTCATGTTAACTTTGATAATCTGATTAGTATCAGCAACGTGAAAATAGTTAGAGCTTTTCCTAAGTTGAAGAAACCAAAAAATATAATATGCAAATAATGTTAGCTAGGCAAGATGAAAAAGTCAAGCTTTAAAAGTAAAGCTTAGACCTCTAAAGAAATACTTGAAATTGTTCATACTGACTCATGTGGACCTATTAAAGTGAGGAAACATGTATATAATGCTACTTGTTGATGATTACTCTAGAATGATGACAGTCATGTTTCTAAAACAAAAATCAGATGCTTTTCAAATGTTTAAATGGTACTTGGAAAGAGTTGGGAAAGAAATAGGTAAGAGCTTGAAATGCTTGAGATCAAACAGAGGAGGTGAGTTCACTTTAGATGAGTTTGAGATGTTTTGCAATGATAGAGGAATCAAGAGGCAGATATCAACGCCTAAGACCCCTTCACAAAATAGAATTGCTAAAAGAAGAAACTGATCTATAATGGATTGTGCCAGAATACTCATGATGAACAAAAATGTTGCTCTAAAATACTAGAGAGAAGCTATAAGCACTACTGTATACACCTTGAGCTGTGTGCAAGTAAAGAAAGGTACTCAACACCTTTTGAACTATGGTATGGTCATCCACCTAATGTGAAATATTTTAAGGTATTTGGAAGCAAATGCTATATTCTTAAAGATATTAGGAGTGAAAAGTTTGATGCAAAAAGCGAAGAAGGAATATTCCTTGGTTACTCCACAAGAAGTAAAGCTTACAAGTGTTTAGATACTAACACTAACAAAATTGTGGAAAGTGCAAATGTGAATTTTGATGAGTTTACAGAAGCACAAGAGGTTGAACCTATAAAAGAACCAAAAGATTACAAGACATTTGTATATTATTATGAAGGAATGCCTACTAAAGAAGATGCTAAAAATCATGTAGCAAGCCAACAACAAGTTTCAACAACTGCCAAGTCACATCCTGTGAATGCCATGTTGCATTCAGATGCCGAGTTATAGAATAAGGAGAATGCACAATCTGACTCTAAGATTGGCACACATGAAAGAGATGCTAAAACCCTTGACAGAGATGCACATAGTGATACTGAAGCTAAGAGACAGAATGCAGCCACAAGAAGTGAGCCTAGAATATCCAAATATGTCAAAAGACACCATCCTGTAGATCAAATCATTGGAGACAAAGATGCAAGGCCAATGAAAAGAAATAGGTTGAGAAGTGAATCATGTTTCTTAAGCATGAAGGAACCTAAGATAATGAGAGATGCATTGAAAGATGATGATTGGTACAAGGCTATGGAAGAGGAAATTCAACAAATAGAAAAGAACAAAACTTGGAGCCTAGTTCCTAGACCAAAAGACAAGAATGTGATTAGCACAAAATGGATATTTAGAAATAAGCTAGATGAGAATGGTGAAGTGACAAGAAATAAATCAAGACTAGTTTGCAAAGGGTATGCACAAGAAGAAGGAATAGACTATGGTGAAACATTTGCCCCTATTGCAAGAACGGAAGGAGTAAGAATTATGCTTGTTTATGCCACATACAAAGGTTTCAAAGTTTATCAGATGGATGTTAAGTTTGCATTTTTGAATGACATATTAGAAGAAGAGGTCTACATATAAAATCTAGAAGGATTTGTGGATAAAAATAATAAGAACACGATATATAGACTGCACAAAGCCCTCTATGGATTGAAACAAGCACCAAGAGCATGGTATGAGAGACTTCATACTTGTCTTGTTAAGGTCGGATTTGAAAGGATAGATGATAAAAAAAATTTGTACATAAAGATAGATAAAGAAAAAGGTATACTATTATCTGAAATATTTGTTAATGACATCATATTTGGAGGACAAGATGCTTTGTGTAAAGATTTTGTAAATAAGATGAAATAGGAGTTTTAAATGTCAATGTTTGGTGAGATCAAATTCTTTGTGGGTTTACAAGTCTATCAAATGAAATATGGTGTATATATCACTTATTCAAAATACGTCAAGGAGATATTGAAGACATTTGGACTTGAGGATTCAAAACCAGTAAGTACACCTATGGTAACATCACTCAAGTTATCAAAGAATGATGATTCAACTGAGGCCAATCAAACATTATACAGATCCATGATTAGAAAATCACAATATGTAGTACATAATAGACCTAATATTGCATTAGCTATAGGGATAGTTGCTAGATTCTCTGCTAATCCTAAAGAGAATCACTTGGTGGTAGTAAAAAGAATAATGAGATACTTGAAAGGAACAAAATAGTATGGTTTATACTACAAGAAGAATGAAAAGTTTGAACTCAAAGACCATACTGATGCTAATTGGGCTGGAAATATTAATGATAGAAAAAGCACCAGTGGAGGAGCATTCTTCTTAGGTAGAAGACTTGTTACATGGACAAGCAAGAAGTAGAGTTGTACTTCCCAATCTACTACTAAAGTAGAGTATGTTGCTGCTGCTATTAATCATACAAACATTGTATGGATCAAACAACTACTAAACGGAATGAAGGAAGAGATCAATGAACCAATGGCACTTTATTGTGATAATAAGAGTGCTATAAATATATCAAAGAATCCTATAATGCATACAAAGACAAAGCACATTGCTATAAAGTATCATTATGTAAGGGAGTTGGTTCAAGACAAAGAGGTGAAGACGGGATATATCAACACAAAGGAGAAAATTGTTAATATCTTCACCAAATAATTACCTAAGGATGCTTATGATTATTTGAGAGGTAAACTAGGGGTGATACCCCTATCAAAGGCTATGTAAAAGACAAAGGGAGTACCTTGCATCAAACAAGCTGACATTCATCTCATACACATTGATGTAGTGGATCTTACTTTAGGAAGCTACCTAAAGTAATCATAGATTTGGAATTCAAGAAAAGTGACAGAGGGAGAAAATTGAAGAGCCTACAAAAGCCTATATTTGTATATATTAAAGATTCCAAATGTTGAGTATATGTCTTTGGCATTGTTTTCAAAGAGGGAGAAAGTAAAGTAAATTGATCAAGTGCATATTGATCAAGAGGGAGATGATCAAAGCATAAAATCAAGGGAGAAAGTACATAGAAAGTATAGTATACAAGAAGAGCAATGAAGTGAGAGTATATCATCAGAAGACTGAAAGAAAGAAAGAGGGAGAAAGCAAGAAACAAAAGAGGGAGATATTTAGATATTCTGCTAATCCATGGAAGAAGAGAATGTTATATTTTGTAACCTAAGAGGGAGTTGCTGATAGAGAGAGAAGTTTTACTTAAATTTTTTTAATTTTGGTATTGCCTTACTATTTTAACCTAGTTAGTTTATCATTTGTTTGACTGGTTGATCAGTTTGGTTTGCCATCAATGCCAAAGAGAGATATTGTTGATATATGATTGAAAAGATCAATCGAGTAGAAGAATCTTGAAGAAGATTGTGTGTTTTCAATCATTTTTTTGTCACTGATGTCAAACCTACCACATGTTGGTAAGATAATTTCTTATATGTTTCAAGCACTATCACTTAGTTAATTGATAAAGAGGATTTGATCAACAAGATGTAACAAAAGTACCCAGAGAAAAGGTTGAGTTATGATTATGTATTGAAGTGTGAGAATCAGTTAAGACAATGATAACATAATGTATTGATGATCCATTTGAGGTTACAAAATGATTGGCTACACTTAGAAAGTTTAGAAAAATAAGGTTGGACAAAGTTAATTTTCTAAGCTTGACCAAGTTGATAGAAGGTGCCGAGCAAAGTTAGTGCAAGCCGAGAAAAATAGTTAAAGTAGAGTGATTTTCATTTGATGTCAAGCACCAATAAAATTCAGTTGATGTCGAGTGTTTTTACAATAGATGTCGAGTAACATAGTATGTGTCGAGCATTAGTAAATTGATAATGTTGAGCTGCTGCATTATGAAAAGATCAAAGATTCACTAATTAAAAGTTGACAAATTTGTTTTCTTGGAACTTGTAAATCAAGAGGAAGATAAGATTGATGAGTTGGAGGTGCAAAATTTTATGTAAACTGTTTTGAAGGTGAATTCAAGTGGATTCTAGGAGAATTTTATAGAGAAGACAAGATATGGGGTAGATACATTATATCCTACCTAATCCATCAAAAACCCTAATTTTTGAGATGGATAACAAGCAAGAAAAGAGTTCTAATTCCATATATGTAGGGATGTATGGTCATGAAGCAATGTTAGATGGAGGTTAGAGAGTTTTGGATGCAAAAAATATGACAAGGAGAAGGAAGAGGGTTTGCTTCATCAAGTGACCCAAGAGGAGAAGTCTGCAATGGAAAACTAAGCAAGAAGGCTTAATGAGGATGAATGCTTGAAGGGTGAACAAGTTGTCAGAACTGCAAAGTTTGGAAGCCAAGTAGAGTTGAGGACTAAATAGTGATCTGTAATCTGCAAGTAAGGTTATAAGTTGTATTAGATCAAAACTCTACTATTATTTTCTAACAATTATATCAGACTAGGCTAAATCCTTTGGAGAAAGGTTGACTTAACAGTCACTAGAAAATCCTTTAATAGGGTGACATTCCAAGTGAATAGCCTAAAGTCCTCTAACAAGGCTTACTTTTAATAGGATGATTGAAATCCTTAATCAGGTCACATTTAACAGTGTGTGTTGTAACCTTTAATAGGGTTGGCCTTTAACATGGCATCACTTTAGAAGAGTGAAAAAGGAGTAGCATGTTACTGGTGATTTTTCCCAAATTGGGTTTCCACGTTAAATCATTGTGTCCAGTGTGCTGATGGATATGTTGTATCTCATGCTTTACATTTTTGCATGTTAATGTTACTATAACATATCATTTTTGGTTAACACACAATGAATGGATGCATGGTTGAGAAAGTTTTAAGGGTTTACTGAATTGTGAAAAGTTTTATTTTGTACATCTAGACCTTGAATAACTAATTCACCCCCCCTCTTAGTTATTCTAAAAGAATTCCAACAAGAGGGATTTTATTTATTTGATTTAAATTTATTTCTATTACTAGCTAATTTGTTGCAGTTAAATCTTGAGCAATTGAGATTTCTAGATTTATTTGGTATAAGGGAGATAATTATATTATATTATTTTAGTAATCTAATTTATATGTCACTTTTTAAAAGTGCATATATTTGCTAAAAGTGAGTTTATTCTCACTTCACTTTTTAATTTATGATTTTGGAGCAAATCCTCCAAAACCCCCTTGTGAGATTTTCCTATTTTGGTTGTTGTGGAAAATTGGCTCAACAGGTTGACACAAGAGTGGTCTCATTGGATGCCTAGTAAGAAGATCTTCATTTTCCAAATGTTTTATGGATTTGGCAGCCCACTTATTTTATTGTGGTTTTTTCCATTTTTCCCACTTGGCTGTGAGGTAGGGCTCTCTCATTTTATTGTTTTGTCTCCATTTTAATTTCCATTTTCAATAGTAAATTTGTTAGAGGTTGAGAATTGTTGTTCCCCTTTATTTTGGTATGCTAGTTCTACTTGGTTGGGCGGGTATGAACATTTTAGTATTTTTGTGTGTTTTTATTTGAAGTTTTGTGCCATTATGCTAGTCTATTTCACATACAAGCTTAGAAATCAATTTTTATTTGATTTTTGAAAATTTGACAAGCATTTGGTTAAAGGGTTTTAATTTCATCAATTTTTGATGTTATCTATTTTTGAGCAATTTTTAGATCACCTCATTTTGCACGTCACACAATTTTCTTGGGTATTTCTTGGCACTTGATTTGGTTGTGGATTTGTAATGTATGAGAGGTTCCTAATTCAGCCATAGTTTTACTTTATCATTATTAGGATTCATGTAGAGTCCATTCTCCTAGATTTAGGCTAGTTGAGTGAGTTTATGATGCTTGGTGATATGTTGCCCTTTTGGGACTCATGTCAAATCTATACTCTTGAATGTAGCCTGATTGAGTGAGATTGTTATACTTGTTTCATTTTTTTCATTTCTCATATCGAACCCTTGAATTGGTATTATGTGATTATATTTGTAAACTTGGTTGTGCCCACACATGATCATGTGTAAGTATGTATGATAGGATCTTGCAAGATCTGAATTCCCAGATATAGGTTAGTTCAAGGATTGTCCATTTAGGGGTTGGGTTGGCAACTTGTATTACCTTTGGGCATTCATCATGTGATGACCATGGGTTTATAGGGTATATGTGTGAAGTGTCTTCTCTCGTGTACCCTAAGGTCAGAAGTATCCAAACAAGATAACACAAAGAGGTTATATCAAATAAGAACCAAAATTAATAAATGGGAAATAAGCTTAATGATAAGATAAGAGAGTACGTTACCAATTGAGCCAAGGGTGTGCAATTGAGTGGTTAAGTCAATGCATTCATCATGATGTTAGATCTTATTACTTAGATGTTATTTCTTACCATTGCTATCGATTAGTGATGCTATTGGTTGATTAGCATGTTAGATGTACTTGTTCATGTGATGTTATTGATGGTTATTGGTAAGGTAGAACTCATAAGCTAACACCAATGATCTTGTTGGTGTTGGCTCTTGATTTAATCGTATTTTAATAACCATATAATTGGGACCAAATGCATCTAAGGGTAGCTAATTCCTATGATGAATGAACTTAAGTAGAACCTGGGCCAACTATTAGGAAACCATCCTTCCTCTCTTTAGGGTTTACAAAACCTAGGCTGGTAGACCTTGGATTCATCAATATCACTAGGGAAAAAACATAGATCTTAATCCATACAAAGAAGGTAAAACCCTTTACTCTTCTACACTTATGAAAAAAAAATGTGCAGTAGCTAATCACACAAAATAGAAGCTCACAAGCTAAGTGGGGTTTATCCTTTCATCTCTATAACATAAAAGGGATAAGTCATTTGGATATTTGAAAAGATTTCAGCATAACCCATGAACCAAACAACAAGAAAATATGGATCCTATAGCTATGATCAATGCCTTATCCATTAGGTGTTGAACAAATTAAAATATATATCTAGATCCTTATGATCTATCCATCTACTTTATAAATGAGACATCAACTTTCACAATGAATCCTCTACTTATCAAAATCATTTTATAAGATTTGCAACTCTATCAAAGTATGCTAAGCATTTATTTAACTCTTTGAGTTAACAAAAAAACATACTAAGGCATACAACCCTAAACAAATTGCAACTATGATATGTGTTCTTTGCCCACATAACATAGAAATTTGCAAAAATCAAAGACATGAGACAAGATTCAAAATGAAATATTCTCAATACTTCTTATATATTCATTTATTTGAAGTAAATATATTAAAATGCATATAAAAACTTATGAGAAACACAAAATAGACCAGAACTATGACTACGACTTCATTATTTTTTGTTCATAAAGAAAGAAATGCTAAAGAATGGTGAAATCACAACTATAGGACTTGCTCAAATGTGTTGGAACCAATCCGCATAATGAGAAAGAAGAAGAATAAGTAGAAGAATGAAGATGGGTTGGACTTGATCTTTGGATACCACTTTTTATCTTCATTCTTCATCTTCTATTGAAGCAAAGTCTCTCTACTCTCTCCTCAAATGAAAACCCAATCTGATATTTTCATTTTGCGCAATAAACTAGTAAAATATCTCTTCAAAATGATGAAAACCCTTCCTGGAGAAAAAATAAGATCTATTGCTAAAAATAGTGTTTAAAGTCCCACCAAATGCATGTACAAGAAAAATAACATTACTGGAAGAAACTTCACCAAGTTTGGCCCATACCTAGATGGCAGATTTGCAAGGAAAAGATCTTTTAATTGTCATGATTGAGCAAAAAACAAACAATGGAATAGATTTGTAGAAAAAATCCTTTTTGAAAAATCCTTGAATAACCTTTTACCACCAATACTTTCATATATTTTTACTACAAAAATGGATACTTTGATACGAGAGATTTTTGACGGTATATGATATGCCTATAATTGATAAAGATTTAGGCCAAAAACTCTACTTTGAAACTCAAGCACTCAAGAAGGAATGTGCAAACTTCATTCATATTTTATTATAAAGTCAAAAATTAATAATATGAGTAACTCCAATTAAAAAAAGTGTGGGGCCCACTGATTTGGAAACCCTTTCTATATCTCATTCATGGGTGAGCACTCACATTTTGGACATAATCCTTAGAATTTAATTAAATCTATTGAATAATTTCCCTCCAATTTTGGACATGGTCAATTAGTCAACTCAAAGATGACACGTGTCAACACTTGATTGGTTTCTCCTATTCTAGTCATCTGCTCTATCAACACCTATGTGTGGCCCACCACATCACTGTCATGTGGCATCGTCTGATTCCCTCTTAGATCCTTGTTAGCTCACCACCTCATCTCATTCCACCTAGCAATCCTTACTATGTGTTGTGATCTCACTTATTCACGATGACATCAGACTCCCCTTGTGAGATCCCATGATTGCGCCACTTGTCCTCCACTGACATCACTATCTCTACACTTGGATGTTATGCGTTTCTTTGTAATTCATCAATGTTACCACATCACCCACCCCCTAAGCACCATATCATCAAACTCCTTTCTTGGCACTTGGAATTGCCATGAAATGTGGTGACAAAATACTTTTTTGCTATGCTTTGACACCTATCTTGTGATGAAGCAATACTAGGCCATGTGGCACTCCTATTTAGTTCTCACTACCAAGTCCTGCTAGCATGTGTCATCATTTCACTTGATCACATATTTGACACCTTCATCTTGCAAGAAATTATAGTTACACCACTTGTCCTTGTCAAATATTCATCTACCTCAAAAATGATGCCATGTGGTAGCCATTAGTTAGTCCATCAGGTTCCACATCACTAGTCCATGTCATTGCCATGTCGGTCAAAATTTAGTCATTGTCACACTGAACTTGCACAGGCCCATGCGTACGAGTACTCCTTTTTCATAAAGAAAAAATATTTAACCATTTAGTATAGTAACATAGGCATATTAAAACCAATTGAAAACTCCATATATTGAATGTGGGATATAAATCCAGTCATTGCTACCACAAAAACTAAAAATTTACAACTTCCCAAAACTTCTTCTAGCTGTTGAGTCTCCTACACTTGAAGTCGCACCCAACACAACACTTCCCACTATGCCATGTTTCCACCTCATCGTATGTAGTAGGAGCATCTTGTCCATTATCACTACACTCAAGAAATCTAAGCAACATATCCCCATCTCCAAACACCCAAATAAAAATAAAAAAACTCCTTACGGGTTGACATATCAGGGCTTGGACAAGGATACACATGGAAAAGTAAGGATGATCCTTTGGTTTCTTCGAGATTGTGAGAAAAATTGGTGGATAATATTTAATCAAAAATCCATGAAACACATTTCCACACAACCTGTGGGCTTTTCCTTACTATAAAACAATAGAAACAACTTACTCTATTGGTGACACTTTTCTTATACATGTATGCACAAGTTGAGGGAATTCCTTTTAGATTAAATATATGATTAATTTGGTTCATGTTTTTGATTGTAGATTGGAAAACTCATTGAAAGTAGAGGCTCCACAAGACAATGTTTTTGGAAGCAATGCCCAAGAAATGCCATTCTAAGATAAAATAAGCCAAATATTTCTAACAAACTTGTGATCAAATTGGGAATACAATTGAATAATCTAGGGCTTTGATTAAGCACAAGAATATCATTAAAATAATACCCACCATTACATGTTGAGGCACTTTGAATTGAGAATCCTCCTCTCAACTTTTGAAAGCATAGACATCAATCTTATCTCCTATCTTTTCCATTTATTAAAGGCACATAAGGTCAACGATAAGTTCCAAATTGGGAAAGGATCTCCCCAAAATTGATCCTTGATTCATCTATGATTTCAGTCTCCTTGATATGATGTACCCTTGAAAGAAAAAATAAAAACACTAAAGAAAATGAAGTAGAGAGCTATACTAGTAACATATACAACTCTTGCTACATTACACTGCATTTCCCTGGACTATACAACGGAGGAAAGTTGAAACAAATCATTATCTTCTATTTACACTAAGATAGTGCACTCCTCTAAACCATTCTATCCAAGGTATTCAATGAGTTTGAAATCTTGAATTGTGGCTTAGAGCTCCCTAGTCATGGAGTGCAAAAGCCATACAATACAAAAAATGGGAAAACTCTTAGCCAAGCTTTAGGAATGAAACCCTTGCTAGTGAAACCATAAAATGATAGATTCTTTAGACAAGAGAACGAGTGCTAGTGTCAAAATAAATCTCAAATATGTAATACAAAGATGAGACTATGCTAGAATGAGATGCACAATGCAAATATGTTAAGAACATGAAAGTATTACCAAGCCATACTAATTAAACTAGGTGAACTATGCTATAGAAAAGAAACTAGAGTAATGAAAATGAGGCTAAGATAGAATGAGGATGCAATAATGAGACAAGAAGATAGAAGTTCTCCATAAAGTGCTCCAAAGAAACTTGTAAGTAAACTTGCAACATAACAATAGCTCAAAATCATGATCCTTAGAGATGGAGAGAGCTCTCTCTTTTAAAGGTGTGCAGACAGTTGAGATCAAGATCAAAAAATAAGTGATCAAGGGTGGGGGTTGAAATTTAACATGATCCATATGCAAGATCATTTCATCAATAGAAATGAGTTGAGTTTTCATGTGAGATAGTCTTTTCTTTTAATTTGTAAATAGGAAAAAGACTTTATGTGTGCACATTAGAATGGGTTGAAAGAATGGGTTCTTTTATTTAATTAAAAGGGGGCATGTTCTTTTAATCAAATATGGACTTAGGATATTATAGTCAAAGTATAGGTTAAAATAAAATAAATTGATTTTTAGAAATTTGGTCTAGGAAAATGATTAAATAATTTAGCCAAAAATGATGAGAAGGGGGCTAGTAGTGTAAGTGACCATTATTAGGTGATTACATTTGCCCCCCTTTGACTAATAAGTGATCGATCTGGGAACACATTATGTCAAAAAATGAAGAAGCCAAGTAGGAAGCAATAGTTAAAGAGATATGATTTCAAAGAAAGTGCAAAATTAGATAGCAACCCCTAAATACTCAGCTTGATAGTGGTAGTATTGAATACTAGGAGAAAGAGATAATATAAGGACTTAAGAAGAGTACTAACTATTGGAAATTTATTCAGTGCTCCCCTTAGGATTTGTGAGAAGGTCTTAAACACCTCCTATGTACTATAAGTTGACTAGTTATGTCGAGCATTGAAAGATTGGTCTTTTGGTGCAATGAAAACCCTATCCTTTCTAACAATTGGTATTAGAGCTTGGTCACAAGTTTGAATCCTTAGACCCTCAAGTAACACCAAGGGAGCGATTGTTGGAAATCTATTCAACACTCATCTTGGGATTTGTGACAAGGGATTAACCACCTCCTGTGTGCTATAAGTTGAGTGGTTGTATCAGGCATTGAAAGATTGGTCTTTTGGTGAAATGACAACCCTGTCCTTTCTAACACTAACATCAAGCAAATATGATAGATCAAGAGTGAATGGAAAGGCCAACCATATGCTCCTAAGAAATAGATAGCTATAACAAGAAAGCAATGATAAAATATTCCTCCCCCCTTGAAATCAAAATTGAAATGAGGTAAAGGGGATGCAGTAATGAGAAAGGTATGATCAAATGAAGATAGAAAAAAGGTTTGTGATGATAGATATGCAATTAGAACCCAAGAGTAACCGCAAGAAAGTGATAGAATACCCTAGTTTGACTACTACTAGAGTAAATCGATAATGATGAAGTATGGAAGTTAGGTTAAATCAAGTAGAAAATATGTTATGGAAGTGAAATAAGGTGAATTGAAGTAGGTAAGAGGTTTATAAATGATGAAGACATGAAGAAATGAAGATGCCCCAGTGAAGATGTTGGCTTGTATTTTCACCATGATAAAAATGCTAAGAACCTATTGTAAAAAATTGGTTTTAAAATTGTGCACTTAGGTTTCTATGTTTTTTGTTATAGAGTTTTCCCTAGAAAAACCCTAATTTCACATCCATACGCTTGTTTTCATGTTTTACCCTTTTGATTTTTTAAATCAATGTTCTAAACATTTTGTGATTTGAAAGAAATCTGAAATTTTAAGTGGGGACCCTATGACCAAAGTAGATAGTAAAGAAGGCAAGACCTATGGCCCACATTATCTCGCAATCTTGTAGGCATTGCTTTGAGATACAATGTGATGCCACCACATGTCCCACTCAATGTTGGAGGGTTTTAAGTGATGGTTTATGCACGGGGATTTTCTAGGGATAATATTTAACCTTAAATGAATTGTGGCTTCCCATCAACTCATCAAAAGATTAGAAGATAAATGAATCCAAATGAATTTTGGGCCAATTTCAACAATAGTCGACTTGTATTCACATATTCCTTGGAAAGAGGACATGTGGCATACTTGACATAACTTCTACTATGGCATCAACATCCTTTACAATGTTACACACCATTCAATCAACAAAGATCAAATGGCCCTAATCCTATTTTGAGCCTAAATGTTCAAGGACAACAAGTTTTAGAGAAAGTCTCTGAAATAATGACACTTGTCCATAGTCAAATCCATTTCTTCTTGAAAAATTGTATCCATCATAGGAGATAGCTGCCCTTAGATGTAATATTTTCTTGACTACCTTGTAGTTAAAATCATATTTAAATCAGAAGCCAACACAATGACGTCTCTATTGGGGAAGTATTGAATCTATCTAGTAGAAAAAACTTGAGAATTTGAAAAGAGATTCAATACATCAAGAAGAAAGGCATGAAAAAGTTTTCTACAACAGTAAGGTTATGGCGTTTGTTCCATTTCCTTGCTGAAGATTTATGTCTCCCAGTAATGCCTTATTCATGATAGTAGTACTTTAAGAGTTGGCTAAAAATTGTGTCCTACAACCATAGTAAGTTTATCATAAATAAACTTAGCTAGGTAATGTATTAACATGGTTTTAAAAAAAATTAGAGTCAAGAATGATCAAATGTTTTTTTCCACTTTGTGAAGTGTGTAAATCTTCAAAGGTGGTTTGATGGTCTGCAAGTTTTCTACAAGTTGAAAGCTTGGTTCAGACTTATTATGTTATTAATTATGTTTTAAAATCTTTCTAACAAGTGTGAGTGGCAACTTGAAAAGATCTCTATACCCGTTCCTAGTTGATTTCATTTTGAAAAGTTAAAAGACTTTCAACATTTTGTTGAGAAGATCTAAAGCTTTTGTGAGTAGTTCTTGAAAAGAGAAGTTGTAAGTTCTTGATTAGAGAGTTGAAGTGTTGTATGCATCTACTATTTTATGAAGTTAAATTGTTAAAAAATAAACCACAATAGTAATTTCATTATCCTCAGTTAAGGAGGTGGTGTCTCTAGATGGTTTCTATGAATGGTGTGAAGAACTTCATGATCACACTTGTGCTAAATCAGCAGGTCTAGTTGCAACATCAACACTTGAAGGTATTTTAATTTTCAAAAGTTTTTCTTTCCATAAAAATTAAGTGATAAGAATGGTTTCCTATATTTAGTGATTTCAACATTAAGGAAAGAGGTAGAAGTTTAGTATTAAAAAGTAGTCAGATCTCAGATCTGAAAGTGGTTTACCAAATTATGAAAGTGTTTGTGAAGATGTTGTAAGGTTAAGAAAGGAACCATGTGATCAGATTATCATTTTCATAAGGAATGAAATAGGAGATTTTCAAAGTCTAAATGATGTTCAGAAATACCTAAAGTTTAAATCAACACTTGTGAATCTTCATATTTCTTTAAGACCTAAGGAGGTTTCATGGTCTGTTGTTTTCTTAAACATTTTCATTCCTAATTTAGTTAATTCATCAACAAGATTGAGGTTAGAAAGGGTTATTCACATTGAGTGCTTGAACAAAATTGGGAGTTGTTTGTTTGATAATGAATGTTTTATTGATTCTTCTAATGATGAATGTTAATGTGATGAATCCATAGATGATGGTAATTTTTTTCTAATTGTGAAGAAAAGGATTCAAGTTTTAGTGAATTGGATGATTGTAACCAACATGACAAAAAAAAAAAAAAAACTAAAAATGAATCTTGTGATAGTATGCATGAGAGTGAAGAAAACTCTAGGAATAGTAGGGATAACTCTTTTGTGATGAAAATGGGTATGGTGATGTACCTAGTGTTGAGGTATTTTGTAGAGAATAAGAAAGATGTTGTAGTAGGGCCTTTGATTTTTTCAAATTGTTCTACTAATGATATTGTTGTTATAAGTGTTTCAAATCATCTGGATTATGATCAAAGCTAAGGAGACTAGACTTGTGATAAAGTCTTATTGAACATCAATGAAATTTCAATCCTATTGGCTCACAACTTTGAAAGGTATACAATTGTTTTTAAGGATTCTTCGAATTTCCCTTGTTATGTTTTTTCCCATGATGAAGTCTTTTCCCCAAAGTTTGATGTTGAAAGTACTACAAAATTAGAAAATTATGTGTCAAGTTTAGGAGGTGTATATGAGAGTAGTTCAAATTCCAATACACATGATGAATTATCTGATGAGGGGAGTACTACTAAGGGGAGATTTAGTATTGATTCAAATTCGTATCATGTTGATAATGCTGCAATAAGTTTTGATTATTCGTATGATGAAAAGGAAAGGGCTGAAAGTTGTGATTGTGAATTTTTGTTTTTTGATGATGAGTCTCATGATGATAAGTTTGATAGATCTAAAGTTCACTCTTAGGAGTTTTTGGAAAAAGACAACGATAGTAATCAACATATTATATGTGAACACTTTCATGCTATTTTTTTTAACTTGGTGACTAATCCATTGTTTGAAGAATATGAAGGAGTTTCAAAACTCATTGAATCTAATTGGATGAATAACAAGATTGCAAAAAATGAGAAACCATATTTCATATCCCCTTGACAAGTAGATACACAAGGTGAGTTTTAAATTCATGATATATGTGATTCCTTGAATCAATTAGAGTACAAGTCCTTTGTATTTCTATTGGATAGTATCCATAAGTCTTTTGATGGAAATAAGTTTTAGTCTGATTGTGAAATCCAAGAGCATGTTGATTTGTACCTTCATAATGAGAAAGTTATAGGGAATAATCCTAGGTTTTACATGCATTATGAAAGTGAAGATGTAGATTTAGTTTTACCAAATGAGCTAACTGAGAATGGTAATTTGATTGGTGAAAATGATAGAAGTGATAGTTTTAGCTTACCTCAAGAAGATGTAAATGAAAATTAGGTTTATGATAGAAGTAAATTTTTTTGTTGAAGTTTGGTGGCCTGGGGCCATCATTTGTATGGTTTAGGAGTAGTTTTTTTTTCTTTCAATAAAGCTGTTCAAGAGAAACTTTTTGAGTGGTCTACTTCAAACAAAGATTCTAAATCCTTGCCATGCCTACAAGGGACATGATTCCTTAGGCAGAGTCAGTGTTGGCTTTTATTTTCACCATGATAAAAATTCTAAGAACCTACTGTAAAAATTCATTTTTATAATTGTGCACTTAGGATTTCTATGTTTTATGTTGCAGAGTTTCCCCTAGAAAAACCCTAGTTTCACATCTGTATGCTTGTTTTCATGTTTCACCCTTTTGATTTTTTGATTCAATGTTCTTAAAGTTTCATGCTCTAAAAGAAATTTCTAATTTTAAGTGGCGACCTATGACCAAAGCAGACAGTAAAGAAGGCAAGTTCTATGGTTCGCATTGTCTTGCAAGCCTGTAGGCTTTACTTTGAGATACAACATGATGGTGCCACATATCCCACTCAACGTTAGAGGAGTTTAAGTGATGGTTTGCACACAAGGATTTTCTATGACTTACATTTAACCTTGAACAAATCGTGGTGCCCATCAACTCATTAGAAGATTAGAAGATCAATGAATCCAAATGAATTTCAGGACAATTTTGGCAATAGTCAATGTGTATTCACATATTCCCTAGAAAGAGGAAATGTGGCATACTTGACATAACATTTACTATCGCATCAACATCCTTTACTGTGTTACACACTATTTGACCAACAAAGATCGAATGGCCCTAATCCTATTTTGGGCCTAAATGTTCAAGAACAAAAAGTTTTAGAGAAAGTCTTTGAAATAATGATACTTGTCCACAATCAAATCCATTTTAGGTTGAATCTTAAAAGGATAAAAACATACATGGAATTTTTTTGGAAAGAAGACATATGCCATATATGAAACAAATGAGATGTTGACATGTGGCACACAACATTAGGCACTGCAAGTAGATGAGATGGTATTTTTGATGAATCAAAGTGTGACAAGTGGCACCTAGGTGGAAGAGGTACACAATAGGATGTTAATGTGTTAGGTGATTGTGTAGAGGGAGCCAATCAAAGAGTGCCACATGTCAAGTGGGTGGTCAACCAAGTTTGATCCGAATGGAAAATTGAGGAATTTTTTTAGAGTTCCAAAAATAACAATTTTTTATTATTTTCCTCATCTTGAATGTGTAGGAACAATTTAAAAATAAAATTGGGTTTATAATGTAAAGTTGAAACTTTATAAAAGGGTAAGTATTTATAAAATACAAACCCTGTTCATCAGTTTTTCTTATGAATTTCAAATGGACATCTAGGTTTTGGTTTTTCCCAAATATATGAGTGTATGCATGAATATGTGGCCTTTTTTTAACACACACACTTCAACACAGTCTTTGTATGTAGACTCATCCTACAATGAACATGAGATTGTTCACCCAAGAATAGTTTGACAAGGCAACATATTGCCTTCTATCTAAAGGGATTTTTCCTGTTAATATCATTACAATCAAGGTGCAGGCAATCAGACCCTCTAAGAATGAAGGATTTGATATGCAACTAATCTATGTGAGAATGCAATGTAGTCTATGATGAGATATGCATTTAATCTAAGAAAGAGTGAAGGAAACTAGATTAATCATATGCATATTATACTAAATGAAATTAAACTAAGGATGCAAATATATGCAGAATATGAGCAAATGTGAGCAAATGTGAGTATGAATTCAATAGCACTTTGATAGCAATTCAATTCATCCTCTCTAAATGAAGAAATAAGGGTCTCTTAAATAGATTTTCCTAGAATCCATCAATGGTTGAAATCAATTTCAATCAATGGTCAGGATTGAAGATGAGTTTTAGTTAAGGTGGAAGATTCTCAAATTAAAGGGAGTTAACTAACTTAGATCTGAGTGTAAGAGTTAGTCAGCTCAGATAGACTTTAGTGTGAAAGCAAGTGATCTGGGTCACTTCTAATTTGATCAACAATTATCTAGGAATTTCCATTTTTTAACTGAAGAGAAGAATTAGAAAGAATATTTATTTAATAAAATGAGATATGCTCTCATAAATACCTTTTCCATTTAATTAAATAATTTTATTTAATTAATTAGAAACACTTTTCTTATTTAATTAAATAACTTCATTTAATTAATTAGGAATGGCTTCCTATTTAATTAAATAATTTTGCTTAATTAATTAGAAATAGCTTTTCTATTTAATTAAATAATTTCATTTAATTAATTAAAATAGGCATATTTATTAAATTAAATAAATTTAATTCCATAGTACATTAGCCTTAGGAGATAATTTAATTTAATAAAGTATGAATACTTTAGATTAAATTAAATTGAAATCAAATAGGTTTAACGTGGCTAATATGAGTGCGTACTATAGGGATTAAATAATGAGTATGATGAATGCAGATTAAGATTTTCTGTATTTGACAATTAAGTCAAGTAGCGAGTAGTAGAATAAGAATTTGCCTAGTGAAATAGGACTTTAGAATTAATCCAAATAGACCAGAATTGGTATCATGGAAATGGGCCAATTTTGGGGTATTACATTTTTCCCCTCTTTGAATGAATGTGCGAACAACACATTCAATTCAAAGAAAATCAGAAAGCATGATGAAAAGATCAAGAAATGAGATTGGTTTCAAAGTTGATGATACAGAGATCGATTGATAAGCTTTTAAGGACTATCCCTAGAACAGAGCTTAATCCCAAGGAATCCAAGTAGAATATCTAGATACCTAAAATTGAAGAGCATTTAAAAGGTTTCTTTAGAACAAAGTTTGACCTTTAAGGATCCAGATAGAACACCTAGATACATAAAATTGATGAACATTTGAAAGGTTTCTTTAGAATGAAGTTTGACCTTTAAGGATCCAGATAGAACACATAGATACCGGAGATTGAAAGCATTTAAAAGATCATCTCCAGAATGAGGTTTAATCTTTAAGGATCTAGATATAACACCTAGATACCTAAAATTGAAAGCATTTAAAAGATCATCTCCAGAACGGAGCTTAACCTTTAAGGATCCAAATAGAACAGCTAGCTACCTGAGATTGAAAGTAGATAGTGAGATCGAATTATAAGTCATAGAACCATCCCCAGAATGAGGCTTGATCCTTACGAATCAGGGTTTAGATTGTCTCGATACCTATAATTAAATGATGACAAGATGAAAAAGATGACAAAGATGCCAGAAAGGGGGTAACAAGATGCCCCTAGTGGTAAGATTCCCTGAATGATGAGGACATAAGATGGGAACGAGATGCCCTGAGATTGATTTGAATTTCAAGTTCAATGATGTAATCATCCTGCCCCCTCGGGAGTGAAATTGAAAGATGACACACCAGAAATATGATGTAAGGAAAATGATGAAAGGTACAGAAGAAATCCAAGGTTTAGTAGAATATAGAAGAGATCAAAATGATCAGGAGAAAAGATGAAGAGATCATAACGATCTTAAGAAAATTGGAAGTCAATCCAAAGTGATTTCAAGGTCCAAAAGACCAAGTTTGACCAAGGATTTGACTAGAATTGAGCATAGTTGACTTGAGTTGACTATATCCAAAATGAGTTTTGAAAACATGAAGAATATAGAGTTGAAAGGATTCAAAGAATCACAAAGTATCAGAAAGATTTGGGCTACACAAGCATTCGATCACGTCGGTCTCCAAAATTTTAAAACACATTTTTGAAGCACTTAGGTGTTTTAGATTTTGAATTCAATCCTGAAAATGGATTTAGAACGATCAAATTTGTCAGGGGGTGATTTTTGCGCAAATTGGAGCACTTTGAAAAATTAGGTCAATAGCTATATAAGGGCTCAAGGGGTCATTTTCAATTCATTTGTGCTTTTTTTTCCTTTAGTGAATTGAGCTCTGAGAGAGACATGACAGTGAACGTGAGATATCATCATTTTGAGTGCTCCAAATGACACAGCCAGCGAACAGACTACGGACCACCTATGAGTAATTAATTTCCCACCTTCGTACTTCCATTTTACATAGTTTGAGGTCATTTATTGCATGTTTTAGCACATTTTAGGAGTTGGTCAATTGGTCTTCGTGTGAGACTGTCCTTTCTTGCGTGAAGATGTTCTCTCCTCGTGTAAAGAAATAGGGTGCGCTGTTTCTTTGCGTGCGTCAGTGAGGTTTCTTGCATGGGAGATACCCACCTCTCATGTGAAGAAAGAGATTCTTTGCATGTGAGAACTTCGTTTCTCATGCGAGGACTTCATTTCTTGTGCGATAAGGAGATTCTTCGTGCGAAAGAGGGAAACTTTGCATGAGATTTGGAGATCTTCGCACAAAATTTGGAGATCTTCATGTGAGTACTCGTGACAATAGAGGTTAAAATTTTCAATTTCATACGTAAAATTTTCATTTTTATTAGCTTTGTTCTACCATTTCATTCGGGTACTAATCGTTTGCTTGTCATTGTTGTTTGTGTGTGTGCAGGAGGTCTTCGATGATGTCGCATTCAGATCACATTATCCACCATATAGAAAGTTGTTGCAGAGTCTTGATGATGTAGGTCGGGCACATATCACTCGATTGGGCTTGTCCTCACTATGCCAGATCCCAACCATGATGGTGAATCACAACTTACTCACAGCTTTGGTGGAGCATTTCCATTCGGAGACAAACACCTTCCATCTACCGGTGGGTGAGATGATGATCACCCCAGAGGACATCTAGAGGATATTGCAGATCCCTTTCCATAGAGCTCGAGTGGTTTATGATACAGTGCCCCAAGGAGGTACAAAGGCACTTTCTGTTGTGTTTGAGAGGGAGCTGCAGAGAGGTCGAGCCATCAGTTGGGATGAGGTGATGCACACATATGGATAGATGCAAAAACTGACATCCATGCTAGCAATTTTCCTGAGTTACTTTCGATGCCTAACAGAGGACATCATAGGCTAGAGTGTAGATGGGGAGTTATGCTGTGCTAGATGGTAGAGGTGCCTAAGGTTTTTTGGGTGGGGTTAGTGTATGCTAGCCCACCTATTCTATGAGATGCATGAGATAGTCTTCCATGAGAAGAAGATTATGGCCACTGGTGTTTATGTGTTATAGATCTGGGCATGGGAGCATCTTCCCGTATGTAGGCCCATTCATGAGGATGCTCGAGAGTTGATGGAGCCATATATCTGTTGATATCAGGGGCACATTACCCAAGTCTTCCTGGGTAAGACAAAGCATTGGAGGACACATCTCGATGAATTAGTCTCTGTCATATAGCAGCCTTGGTGAGAGATGGAGGATTGGGATGATGCTCAAAGAGAGCTACCCTGGATGTTCAACTCATGGCCACTATTGGGCTGGACTACGTAGATCATAGAGTGGTTTACGATTTCATAGGTTTGGTAGTAGTACGATTGACCATAGGATATTTCTCAAGAATATTATGCCTACGCCAAACTGGTGAGGGATGTAGGGCGGGGGTGGCCTCCACATATGGATCTAGGCCGATCCATGATAGATGTTTGTAACCTAGCTACAGTTCAGTGCAATTACCTTTTGGAGGTAGCAGATGCAAGGATGATGCCTGCCTATTAGGCTCATTTGATCAACCACCCATTCTGGCAATTTATTGATCCACTAGGGATGGCAGGTTAGGCACAAAGATAGGTGCCTCAGTAGTAGGAGGTACAACCATAGATTTAGCCATAGGTCTTGCACTGGGTACAATAGTTGCAAATTCTCCCATGACAAATGGGATCAGACCTAGGTGTCGAGGGTAGTGGGAGAGGACATGGTTAGCGACGAAGGTAGAGGATAGAGGAGCAGGCCCCACAGCAGGAGGCTCCATAGTAGCAAGTGCCACCATAATAGCAGGCACCACCACAGCGACAGGCACCTGAGATGCTTGATGAGGATATGCCAGATCAGCCTAAAGATGGGGTGCAGGACACAATATGACACTACCAAGAGTAGATTCATCAGGCCTCTTGGCAGTTGGGAGATCTACAGATATAGGTAGCTGTCTGAGACTCACAGCTGGTGGACCAGCAACATGAGATAGATCAATGGAGAGAGCATGTCAAGACTGCTGAGTAGAGGTCAATGATGCTGCAGGACAAGGTGCGATTATAGTCAGCTCGAGCAGCTTACTACTTTGCTACATATTCAGCAGTGATACCTGATGAGGCTCTTTAGGTTCCACACTTTTCACAGTATGCGTGAGAGTTGCGAGGTGCACGACCTCCTGCTAGACTTGACATGCCACCACCTCCTCCTCTGCCTACGGCTCCTACTCCTGCTCCTCCTAGAGACAAGAGCACATGACAAAGTTAGATGCTGTGCATTTGGCTATTGATTTTGATCTTTGACTATGTATTGATTGGCGTGCCATCACCATTTTGTATCATTTTGATTGATAGTACTCGAGTAGTGCCCATTTTTGTACTGACCCATTTTTTGATATATATATATATATGATATTTTTGAGCTGAGTATCAGTGTTTACATGTCATTTTCTGTGTCTCTTTCACTTTGATGTACATGAGATGTCAATATGATGATTATGAGATGTATGTTATACTTTGATATGAAGAATGTATTTTGATATGATGTGATGTGATTATGAGCATGTAGAGTAGATATTATGAGTATATGGATGCAATGCATATGAAAAATGGACTGACATCTCATATAGTGTTGCGTGTTTTTCCTTGGCAGTGATAGGTATAACATTTAGGAGCGCAAATTGACAAATCAAATGCTTGTGCAGTCGTGGAGAGACCTGATATGTTTGAAGATGCCCCCAATCTTTCCTCACATAGGGGATAAGTAGAATCACAACTGAATTGCATGCTTATGCATGTGAATTATGTAATGCAAGACTATATTAAATGCAACCCTAAGTCTGGTTACCAAGCCTTGATAATTTATCATCACTAGATATAGAACAAAGCTCGTATGTTATACAATTCCCACTGACATTACAATCATGGGAATATGAATAGAACATACATTATAGGTTTTTCGGGATTAAATGTAAGCATTCATGGCACAAGAAGCCAGAATGACTAGAACATTTGTCCCTTTTAATATAGCAAGTTAACATAAGCATCAAAGCATAAATGCTAGGATGACCAGAATGTTGCTTGTATGACAGACACAAAAAACACACAGGAGATCCATCTTATACTCAGTATTAAGTAAGTATTCTATTTGCAATGACCCTTGTGTTCATAGCCTAAGAAAAAAGTGTGCTAGGTATACTCACAATGACCCGTACGTTCACTTAGTAGGAAGGGTATCAGTATTTACTATAGCATGAAGAGTTCACTCCAAAAAACAAGGAGAAGAACCAATTTTATTGGCATATTTGTATAAAAAGAGTTGAGGTACCCCCGAACATCTAATGTGAGATGGAGGCTCTTATAGTGGACACCCCTCTTATAGGAATATATCAACTAATTGGAACTAAACCACAAATAGAAAGCAAAGAAAAGATCATGCCCCCACTCATTACCTCTCTAATCAGAAATGACATCATTGAGTTGCTTGAGGGGACATGATAAAGTGAAAACAAAGCAAACAAAGAAAGAGCTCAGTGTATCCAAACAAGTATATCTTTTCTGAGTTCAATGTTTTTGGGATTGATGTCAAGTGTCAATGTCCAAAACATGTTTGAAAGAAATCTCTTCAGTAGGGTGACAACAGTAGGCAGATGTAGTCAGAATGACTAGTGACTGAGGTCAAAGAGGAAATATTCACAATGAAGAACCTAAAGAGGACTAGGTGATAGTAGACGGACATAGCCAAAATGACTGGTGGCTGACGCAAGAGAGATCTTCCATAAAGGAATCTGTAGATGTGACCCAAGCAATAGTAGGTAGACACAGCTAAAACAACTGGTGATTGTTGCGAAAGAGATTCTATGAGGAGAATCTTGAAAATGAGGTATAGTGGTGATAGTAGGCAGATGCAATGAGGACCATTGGTGACTGTTGCAAAAGAGATTCTATGAGGAGAATCTCAAAAATAATGACACTAGCGACAATAGGCAGACACAGTGAGGACCATTGGTGACTTTCGCGAAGGAGATTCTATTAGGAGAATGTCACAAGTAGTGACACTGAAGGGGAATGCCATCAAGCTGTGACAAGACTCAATCCATGGATACATGAGCGAAAAGAAGGAAAAGCAGGAAAGTGAAAGCATGAAAGCGACTGTATAGAATAGCCAGAAGATGTGCTACAAGATGGAGCATTTGGAACAAGAGGCGCCTGTTTACCAGGTTTTCACCTTCTTGGCAGGATTTTCCTTTTTTTGCTACCATGATGCCTATTTCCAGGTTTTCACTAATGGCACTTTTCTCATTTTTTCAATTTTTTTTTAATTTTTCTCTCTTTTTTTTTTTTTTTTTTTTTTTTTTTTCGTATTTTTGTATTTTTTGATTTTTTTGTATTTTTGAGAATTTTCACTTTTTTTGGTGTTACCAAGGCGCCTATTGCTAGGTTTTCACTAGGGAAACCATTTTTTTTTTTTTTTTTAAGGACTTTTTCTTATTTTAAAGATTTTTTCAGGACATATAGATATGTACAAAGAGCTTACTGACTTTAGATCAACTATAAAACCGCTTCAGGTGGAGAGTGTTGACATTAGATCAACCATGCACTTGTAAGGAATTAGTTTCTCATCCTTTTGTTTGGTACACATCTTTAATGTGGTTGATGACAAGCTGAGAGTCACCAAAGATATCTAACTAATCCACTCTCCATTCAGCTACAATTTTCATGCCATTGATCAAAGCCTTGTATTCAGCAATGTTGTTTGTACAAGGAAACATAATCTTGTATGCTTTGGGCAGTGAGTATCTCTGTGGTGTAATGAACAGTAATCCAATACCTGATCCTTGTTGTGTGAAGGACCCATCAAAGAACATAACCCATGTGTGGTGCATGAGTGTTAGAATCGACTCATCTGGGAAAACAATGTTCATTAGCAGAAGACTTTGTATGGGTGCATCGGCCAGCTAATCTGCAATTACCTACCTCTTGATAGCCTTGAGTTCAACGTATTAGATGTCAAAATCACTGAGTATCATAACCCATTTAGCCAATCTTCCTATGAGAGTGGCCTTACTGAGCAAGTACTTTAGTGGGTCTATCTTAGCCATGAGCCTCATAGTGTGGGCAAGCATGTAGTGTCTCAACTTCTAGGAAGCAAAGACAAATGCCAAGAAACCTTTCTCAATAATGCTGTAGTTCTTCTCATAGGAGACTAGTGTTCGACTCAAGTAGTAAATAGCTCTTTCTTTGTTGTCATCATCTTCCTGAGCCAAAAGGCTTCCCAGAGACGTTTCAATTATCAAGATGTATAAAAGCAAAGGCTTCCCATAGATAGGAGGCATCAGTATTGGCATATTGACAAGATATTATTTGATCTATGTTAAGCTTTTCTCACAATCTTGGCTCCAATTGAATTTCACACCCTTATGTAAGCTTTGTGAAGGGTTGTGATCTATCCACCAATTGTGAAATAAACGTGTGAATAAATTGAAGCCTTCCCTGTAGTCCTCTCATCTGACTGATGTTTCGAGGTGGTGGCATGTCTATTATTGCTCATACTTTCTCTGGATCTACCTCAATTCCTTTTGTAGAAACAATGTATCCCAACAACTTTCCTGATGTGACACTAAATGCACATTTCTTAGGATTGAGTCGAAGACTAAATTTTTTCATATGATCTAGGATGGGCCCCAAATCTTGCAAATGAGTATTGTGTTTAACACTTTTGACCAAGGTATCATCAACATAGTCCTCCATGTTTCTATGCATCATGTCATGGAAAATTGTAGTAACAACCCGCTGATATGTAGCACCAACGTTCTTCAAACCAAATGGCATCACATTCCAACAAAAGGTTCCCCATGCACATGTGAAAGCCATTTTCTCCTGGTCTTCTGGTGCAATTTTTATCTGATTGTATCCAGAAAAACCATCGATAAGTGAGTACATCTCATAGCCAGCCATCATGTCCACAATCATATCAATATTAGGGAGCAGAAAGTCATCTTTAGGACGTACCAAGTTAAGATCATGGAAGTCTATAAAAACCCTGATAGATTTATCATGCTTGGAAATTAGAACAATATTGGATATCCATTCAACATAATCAATTGCACAGATGAAACCAACTTTTAGAAGTTTCTCCAATTCTACTTTGATGAGCAATGCAACGTGAGGATGCATTTTTTGAAGCTTCTATTTAACTAGTTTGATGCCTGGTGCTATGGACAAGTGATGCATGATAAGATCAGGATCCAATCCTAGCATGTCAGAGTATGTCTAAGCAAAATTTATTTTCTTTTTTTTGAAAAAGGCAATGAATTCTTCCTTCTCTTTAGGTGATAGTGACTATGCCAGATGTATCATATGAGGATGTTCTTCTATGCCCAAGTTAATTGGCTTTGTTGGCTCTATCAACACTGATGATCTCTCCTGAAAGTGACTGGGAAGTGCATCAAATATCTCATCCACGGGCACCTCAGAGAGGTTTTCACCCTTGGATATGTCATTTGTTTTTACTGTTTTGGGTTTTGACACTGCCACAATGTGGTTTTCACCATCAGACCTTTTGCTTTTTTCTTTTTAATTGCATGACTGAGATATATGATGTCAGCCTTAGTCATGTTGATACTCTGCTCATTGGTGGAAGACATTATAGGTTCGATAGCATTTAGGTAACAGGTGAGAGCATAGTCATTCTAGAACGTGGGGACTTCGCTAGATGCATTAGGGTTCTAGTCTATAAGCTCAAGATGTGTGAGTGAGAGTAGTGGCTAGTTTAATTGCGTTCACAGTATAGTCATTAATTGCTTGGACCAGAAATTTGAGACCTACGGTGATCTCATCCATAGGTGTGTTCAAACACCTCAGAGTAAAAATGCGAGTAATTGATGACTCTAGGACACTAGTTGGATCAAACCCATGTGAACTAACCCTAGATGTTTCACCCACTTCGATTTGGTTTTCATAGACATGCACTTGGTCAATGTCTTTATCAGTAGTTGCTTCTGAAAGAGAGTCAAAATCATATTCCTTAGAATCAGTGCTACATGGCGAAAGATTATAGAACTCCCCAACAATGATAGGGGCATACTCACCTTCATCCTCTGGGTTCTTACATAGATACTCAATATTGAATGACTGACTAGATTCTCCCTTTTTTGAATGATATTTGAGTTGCTCAGTATTGTCCTCAGAAGAATCACTAGTGTCATCCACAGTGCTAACATGTGGCACAAAGTCATTTGGCTCAGTAAAGAATTTAGCGAGATCATAAGGAATAGGATGAGGATAGGAATCTTCATCATCAGATTCTTCCTCTTGAGTATTTGACTCAGCTTGTGACTCATTTTTAGATGAACTCTCAAGTGTTGGTATGAATTTATTTGGTCCCAAATGAAAAGGAACTTTCTTAAACCCTAGGCCAGTTGTATCACGGTTGCTTTGAGCTCTTGCTTTGATAGGATCAATTAGACCATTATTATTGCACCCAATAGGGCCAACTCCCTTGTAACCAAAACACTTCATAAGCCTAAGACTAGGACCATATTTCTCAAGAGTGATTTCTCGAGCTTTCTCTGTTAGGTCCACTGGAGCCTCTTCTCTATAAATCCATGCTACAATGGCTCTATTTTAACTTTCATCTTCTAAGGACACTGTTGCCTTGACAAAAGTTCCATTATACTTGGTATGGGGTGTCAGCACGAATGACTTCTTTGCCTCTAAAGGTCTCCCATAATGTCGAGGAGACTTTGGGAGAGATGTTAATGACAACACTGGTTCAATGTGGTACTCTCCCATGCTAGTTTCTTTTAGTTTGAATGACTATTTAATTTTTTTCAACTTATTGTCATGATAATTAGTGGATTCATGGTTTGCAGGGATGAAAGTTTCAATAGCCTTGAGCATATTGCAGGTATAGCTAGTAGTGGCAGGAATAGTAACTTCGAAACCATGAAATGGGAACTTGATGCATTGATGGTATGTGGATGGTACAACATGCATCTCATGTATCCATGGCCATCCTAATAATATGTTGTAAGCCAAGGGAATGTCAAGCACCTAATAGGTGACATCCCTTTCTATAGGACCAACGCAAATGGGTAAAACCACAAGACCTAGAGAATTTCATTCCACTTCATCATACACTTTGATAGTGATCTTTCATCGAGGATTAATAGAGTCCTCAGAATAATTCAATTGTCTAAGCAGAGCAGCAGAGACAATATTTAGGCCAGTGCCGTTATCGATGAGTACCCAAAAAACACGTGTCTAATGGATCATAACCTCGATATGTAGCGATTGATTGTGTGGGTGACTCAACAAGTTATCATCCTCCTTGGAGAAAGTCATGAGATAAGGCGAGGTCAAGTGACCTACCATGAATTGAAATTTCTCAAGATCAAGATCTTGAGGAGCATTTTCCTCCATGAGGGCTTTGTCCAGAATCTTCCTGTGAGCAGGTGAGATTTTAAGTAGCTCAAAGATGGAAATCTGAGCTTTAGTTCATTTCAATTGATCAAGAATACTATAATTGGTTGCTGTCAAGTTTGTTGTGGGTTTTGCACGTTTTCTAGATAGACCAACAAGGCCTTTGTCTTTGTGTTGTTCAAGATCAAAAATAAGAGGCACAATGCCTTTGAGCACCAACTTGGCGCGAGAACGAGTGACATCATTAGCACAGTGTTGCAAGGGTGTATTATCCATTGCATTGAGAGTAGGACCCCTTAAGACAAATGGTGTCTTGGGTTTGTCATTATCTTATTTTCCCTTAATAGTAATAACGTCACAGTATTCATAATCCATAGGTTCAACCATGTGAATGACATTGTCATCATTGGAATATGTATAGTTGACCTTGTTGTAGGGTTGTGGTTTTGAAGTCTCTCCTTTTTCATAAGCTGGGAAAGGTTCTTTGAATATCTTGTGATCTGAGTTTTTGTTATGTCCATCTACCACAAGATCACCAGCATCAATCATGTCCTGGACTTTATGGTGCAAGTTTATACAGTTGCTAGTTTTATGTCCCTTATTTTGGTGATACTCTCAAAATGAGGTTTCATTCCACCATGGTGGACGTGGTTGTGGATCATAGGGATGAGGATTATCCATTGGTGAAATAAGCTTATGTTGTAGCAATGTTTCGTAAACCATGTGGGTGTAGACTCTAGCTTAGGGCATGTGGCCCAGGAATTTCTCGATTTGTTTCTGGATGTTTTGTTGTTAGGAGGAGGTTTCTTAGCATTTTTGGCCACTTTGAGGCCATTTGTGAGATTAAATACTGCTTTAGCAAGTTTGGGTGTGACATTACCAACGACTCCATCATGTACAATTTCTCGATTCTTGTTGACATGTTTGGTTTTATCCCTGTTGGAAGTGGAACCTTGTTTTATGTTCCTCTGAAGAGTAAGTTCACCTTTCTTGACCATAAATTCCTCAATACAAATAACTTGCATGATCATGTCTTCAAAGGTACGTGGACCTTGAAGTTGGACTTTATATCCGAAATCAGGTAGGAGGTTATCAGTGAAAATGTCAAGCTTCTCCATTTTTGGAATTTTGCGAGAATACTTAGTGTACAATTGTCTCCATCATTGGAGGAATGTGAGAAAAGGTTCTCCAACTTTCTGTTTAAGGTTGCATAGATCTCGAATATTGAGACGGTGTTTTATGTTATGAGAATACTGCTGAACAAATAGATTGGCAATTTCATCAAACGTCTTGTTACTAGGAGGTAAATGTGAGAACCACTCCAAAGCCTGACCACCTAGGCTTCTAGGGAATAAACACATGAGGTATATTTGGTCATGTATAAACTCCATAGACAAAGCACCAATTTCCCACAAGTGATCTTGGGGATTGGTAGTACCAAAGTACTTGTCATACTTGGGTAGCTCTACGCCTCATGGGAAAGGCAACATGTTTATGATTTTGTCAAATGGAAATGGACAAAGAGCATCCAATGTGTATGTCTTCATGGGTTTCTCCTTCTCATGCATCATCTGAGCCAGTTGGTCTTGCATAATTTTCAATTATTTTTGGAGTTTAGAAGTCTCAATTTCTTCTTCAAGCGTGATAATGGTTTCCACATCGAAATGAGAGGGTAGGTTAGCTCCCTCTTGGGTAAGTTTGAGAAAGTACTTTTCTTTTTCTTCATTGAGTAGGATTCCCTTGACCTTTTGAAATTTTTTGTCTCTTTGACATTTTGCTATGTGTTTAGGGAGTATTTCCACCTCTTCCTGTTCCTCATCGATGTCATAGTCTTTCTCTTTCTCTTTGTCATTCCTAGGTGGTTCTTGATGTCTACTATGACCACCATGTTCAGGTTCATGATTTATAGGAATGTGTTCAGTTTCAGTGTGTTATGTTTCAAGAGGTCCTCTAAAAAAGGAATCAGACATCGCGTTTGGTGATGTAGGACCTCTATCTGTCTTAGTGTCCTCTTGGTACAAAGGATTCCTAATTTGTTGCAAGTTTATGGAAAATGTTTGCTGAATTCAAGGTGACTTGGCAGGTGAGGGAGATCGTGAAGATGCCTTACTAGCCGAACTAGATATAGATTGTGTAATGAAAGGTAAGCAACCTTTTCCATGATTACAACCCTTGGCATGACCACGTCTAAGGTTATGGGGATAAAACACATTTCCACTCCTTGTCGCTACAGTCATAGATAAGGGCAAAGAGCAAAAACCTAGACAAGTGCTGCACTAGAACTAAGTCTCAAAAGGAGAAGATAACAGTAAGAATGTTGTCCACCAAGGCACAAATGGTCTGATTTAAAGGCTAGAATAGCCAAAGATTATGACCAATGTGACACAAAGTATGACAAGCATTTAAGAGATGAAGACAAAAGATAACTCAAGAGATGAGACCAATCAAAGTACGAGACACAAGTCTTCAGCTAAGTAAAGCGCCGCTATTCACGACTATTTTCAGACAGAGAGCAATAAACAAATGTAAAAAAAGACAACGTGCAGGATGCAAATAGCTAAATTAGTCCAAAAGTAGTAATGCTAACACAAGATCTCACGCGAGAAACCTTAACGGGCTGCGTGAGGAAATATTTAGGGTCGTGCGAGAAAATACTCTGGCCCGCATGAAAACCAATGATAGTGTTTTAATTTTGCGTGAAGACTTTTTCTATATCATGTGAAGAAATTATAGGACAGTCTAGGATAGAGGCAAGATCTCACTCAAATATATGCCAAATCTCACACGAAGACTTGAACAAGCTCATGTGAAAAGATGAATTCTCGTTCGAGAAAGTACAAGTCTGCGCAAAAATCAGGACCAAATTAACAACAACGTTTGGATTTCAAATAGATTTTTAGACTATTCAGAAAGATTGGATAGATTTATCAAACAAATTTGATTAGACAAATAACAAAGTTAACTCAGTAAGACATTTGGAAAATGTTTTAGGATTAATTTCAGGCAATGTGGTTGAACAAGACAGTGGGGAGCAAGCAGTAGTCGAAAACACTCCTACCAAGGGAAAATCAACTCGACACAATAGGGGAGTTTTGACCTTTGTTTGTTGTAGACAATTTTGGACTTTTTTATGACTCAACAAAAAACACGCTTTTATCCCTAAAAACAAAAATTGGTAGAGAAGGCAAAACCTTTGTCCCACATCTTATGCACACGTTGTACCTCACACAGCTGTGTCACCCCCTAGAGGGCGCCTGTGTTTTTGGTATATTCAAAGGAATCAATAGTATATATTGAACGAGTGCCCTTGTGGCAAGGGACAAGCATGTATACCACCTTCAAACATCCAGTAGCATGCCTATGGTGAGTTCTACAGGAGAGATTCTTCCCCCTCCTTGCACAAAGATCATGCCTCCTTTTGGAGGTGAACTGGGTGGCTTCTAACTAAGAGGTTTTTACTTGGCTTCCATTCGTATTAATTCTCAATGACTCTGCAAGTAGAGTTGAGGCTAGTAGCCCACACCAGCATCTAAAAGTGTACACTACTTGCTTAGTAAGCCAGGGGCTAGTTCCGACCAGTGCACAGACAAAGCTTCCCCTTGATATGCGATATCAAGAATCAAGGGGAAGAAATTAATCCGACTTTGGAGTCTTTCACTCTACAAAGCATATTGATTATAGTGAGTTGGAATCTCTAGCGAAAGGAGTGTGCTCACTTGGGTCATTCCTGGAGGTTGGATCACTCCAGTAGGCCCTCTAAAGGATTGACTCAGACTGGTGGTTTGATCACAAGGGTCAAAGTTTCTAATTTCCCATAAGGGGAAAGAGCATACTCCTCTAACTTACTTTCTCACCCAAACATGCAAAACAAGTTAATCGCCGACTTAGCTTAATCAATCCCACCTTCTCCTATTCCAAGATTTTGATTCCTTAAAAGGAAATCATCATCCCTTCATTAAAGGCTTCATTTGGGAGAACCACTAAGTTGCTTGCCTCCCTCAGAATGCCATCTTTCAGAAGCGTCTAAGTTTCTGATTCACCCTTGGCAATGACCTCCAAGTGGTGAAGAGCATAATCCCCTATTCTTTTGTCTTGCACCCTAAGAAGTTCACAAGCCCCTAATTAATCTAGTTTGAAAAGAAAGAAAATAAGACACACTGTTTTGTGGGTTTGAAAATTGGTCTTTGACAAACGTATCTTTGACAGCTTCCTGCAAGCAAATCGTTAGTCCATGTTTGAGTGGGTTGTATGAGGAATCTTCAACAATCGTCCTATAGAAAATAGTTAAGCTATATAAAATCAAAGAAATAGAGCAACACAAATTCAAATAAAAGTACGTTAAGAAGATTGAATAAATTGTGAAATAAAAATGCTTGAAACAAATTCTGCTGTTACAAGATCTCACGCGAAATCTCTAGCAGAGCCGTGCGAAATCTTTTTATGGCCCGTGCAAAGAAACAAGGTGCCATGTGAAAGTTCACATGCTTGGGCACTTTCTCACATGAACTAAAAAGAATCTTCGAGTGAAGATTCAGAATCCTCACCCGAAAAAGGATTATCTCGCACGAAGATTCCTGAACCTGCACGGAACTGTACGGACAAAGAGCTTGAAAACTGATTAAAAAAGTGTAGAAAAGGCTTGAGAATTGATTTTATTGACCCCATGGTGGGTGCCAAAAATGTATGCATGAATATGTGGCCTCTTTTTAACACACACACTTCAACACGGTCTTTGTATGCAGATTCATCCTAGAATGAACATGATGAGATTGTTCACCCAAGAATAGTCTGGCAAGGCGACCTATTGCCTTCTATCTAAAGGGATTTTTCCTGTTAATATCCTTAGAATCAAGTTGCAGGCAACTAGACCATCTAAGAATGAAGGATTTGATATGAAACTAATCTATGTGAGAATGCAATGTAGTCTATGATGAAATATGCCTTTAATCTAAGAACAAGTGAAGGAAACTAGATTAATCATATGCATATTATACTAAATGAAATTAAACTAAGGATGAAAATATATGCAAAATTTGAGAAAATGTGAGCAAATGTGAGTATGAATTTCAACAACACTTCGATAGCAATTCAATTCATCCTCTCCAAATGAAGAAATGAGGGTCTCTTAAATAGATTTTCCTGGAATCCATCAACGGTTGAGATCGATTTCAATTAAAGGTCAGGATTGAAGATGAGGTTTAGTTAAGGTGGAAGAATCCCAAATTAAAGGGAGTTAACTAACTCAGATCTGAGTGTAAGAGTCAGTTAGCTCAGATAGACTTTAGTGTGAACAGAAGTGATCTGGGTCACTTCTAATTTGATCAGCAGTTATCTAGGAATTTCCATTTTTGAACTAAAGAGAAGAATTAGAAAGAATATTTATTTAATAAAATGAGATATGCTCTCATAAATAACTTTTCCATTTAATTAAATAATTTTATTTAATTAATTAGAAACACTTTTCTTATTTAATTAAATAACTTCATTTAATTAATTAGGAATGGCTTCCTATTTAATTAAATAACTTTGCTTAATTAATTAGAAAAAGATTTTCTATTTAATTAAATAATTTCATTTGATTAATTAAAATAGGCATATTTATTAAATTAAATAAATTTAATTCCATAGTACATTAGCCTTAGGAGATAATTTAATTTAATAAAGTATGAATACTTTAGATTAAATTAAATTGAAATCAAATAGGTTTAACATGGCTAATATGAGTGCGTACTATAGGGATTAAATAATGAGTATGATGAATGCAGATTAAGATTTTTTGTATCTGACAATTAAGTCAAGTAGCGAGTAGCAGAATGAGGATTTGCCTAGTGAAATGGGACTTTAGAATTGATCCACATAGACTAGAATTGGTATCATGGCAATGAGCCAATTTTGGGGTATTACAATGAGTATCATATATCATTGGAAAGGGGAGAGAATGATGAATGTATTTTTGCAATCAAAATAAGTATATGTGTTAGTGAGTATCAAATATTTGCATATTTGTTTGAGGTGGTTCATTTTCAACTACATTATGGTATGGGTAGTTAAGATTCAGTTTGTGGCTGAATGGTGAAGTTGGTATTCACCAAACTTGGAGAGGATCTTGTTGCTATTGTTATGTTTCCTCTAAATTAGTTTGGTGGAACTTCTAGTAGATTTTTTGATACTAGATCAGACATTTTATCAGAAAGGGTTTTTTCTCATCATTTAGGGAGATATTGTCAGAGTTGATTACGCACAATGATGAGATTTGATGTGGTTTTCAATTGGAGAGAGAAGAGAGAGGTTTTGATTCAGTAGATGGAAGAATTTGAAGTGGACAAATGGAATCATTAGACTAGATCCATGCTTTTTTAATTCTTCTATATCTTTCTCTTGGACAAGTTTCCATGGCTATGGGTTACAGATTTCATGAGAAGGATGTTTGATAAGTATGGAGTTTAGATTAAACATTGATGTCTAATTCATAAAATGATAGGATAGATTTGATATCTTGATGTATGAGATAGATCATTGATATCTTGGATGTATGCTATGATTTGTGGAATACCCAATGGAGAGGGCACTAATCAACTATATGATCAATTTAGTTTGTTGTTGCATATGTGAGGTTTTAATGATTCAAAATCAAATATCAATCATCCATTTTCCCTTTCTTCTTAGGACTTGAAAGGATACCCTCACCCAACTTGTGGATTTTATAGGTTTTTAACTTTCTATTTCATACATTTGTTATTGCATAAGTATAGGAGAAATAAGGGTTTAATCTGCTTTGCATAGACTCAGATGTATACTTTGAACTAGTACCATATAAACAAATCTAACAATCTACTTGCCTAGGTTTTGCAGAGCCTAAAGTAGGAGTTCAACCTTGTAGTTGGCCTAGGTTCTTGAAAATTTTTGTTTGTCATAGGAGATAGCTGCCCTTAGATGCAATCTCTTCTTGGCTACCTGGTAGTTAAAATCACTATTAAATTAGGAGCCAATAGAAGATTTTAAGATTAGATCTCAAAAGGTTAGCTAACTACATAGAGGAAGACATAATTTTGAAATACAGTTTTGACCATCAATATGAACTCATATTTTGATTTCAATCCCAAAAATAGATCCAGCATGTCAAAATTAGCCAGGGGTGCAACTTTTGCAAAATTTTGAAGAGTTTGAAAAATGGGTCAATAATTGGGTCAAAGAACTATATAGGGGGTCCAAGGGTCATTTTCAACTCATTTTGTCTTTTTTGAATTTGAGATCTTTTGAGTAGTTTGAGAGAGGTATCAATGGATTTGGTAGGGATTCCTACTCATTAACATTGTTTTGAGCATAACTGATTGCATAACTGACCTCCAAAGTACAAGGCCCCAATAAGTTTTTGAAAATTTTATGCTTTTGGGTCATTTGTTGCACATTTTATGCATTTTATGACTTTTGTGCAAAATATTATGTGATACTTTAAAAGGATCACATGCCTATTATAACAAGTATCACATGATACTTCAAATAACCATTATGTATCACATGGGTATTATAAAGTGTATTCTATCAAGGGTACCCAAATATCGCATGACATTGTGTGAAGTATCATACAACACAAAATTATCACACACTTCTTATGAGAAGTATTGCACGACACTGTATCAATAGGAAGTATTGCACCACTATTATGAAAAGTAGTGCACAACTTATTCTTGATCATTTTTTAATGTTTAGAAGCAGAATTTGAGCACATGACTTTTGTTTTCTTTCGTGTTTAGCTCCTTAGTGATGTACTTGATCCATTATAGCCAGTACTGATAGTCTTTAGTACTTATTTTTGGGCACGCATATAGTTTTTTTGGCATTGTTGATTAGAGCCCCCATGGTGGTTGGTTTATGAGTCATGGGACACTTAGAGGATGATGAGATTGCAACATTAGAGACTATGGGATTTAGTTGGTTACTACATATGCCCCATATCTGAGTGAACCATGGGTTATTGATAGCATTGGCCAAGAGGTGGCACAATGAGCATAACATCTTTCATTTTCCCACTAGTGAGGCCATGATCACTCTCAAGGATGTGTATCACATCCTTCATGTACCATGCCTTGGTGATCTAGAGAGTGTGATAGATATGTCTTGAGATTTGTGCTTTTAGGTTCCTAATTTCCATATGAGGTGTACTAATATGAGTATTTCCATGTCACAGGTTTACTATGATCAAACCTTGACAGAGGGGAGATTGGTGATATATCATTTATTTGAGGATGTCACCATTTTAGACCACCATCTTAGTTGGAAGAGACTAATAGACAAGTATAGGATCATTATCCCATAGCTTGTCTTGTCTATTCATTGGTTGCCCAGGCCCTGGTCATAGACAAGAGTTAAAAGGGCTTCTCTTTGGGTTGGGGTCAGTTAGTGGCAGATTTGATTGGACACCCTCAAAAGATGCATGGGGACCCACAATCCTCTCAGACATGTACCACAAGCTCCATGAGGTAGTATATCAAGAGGGGTAGACTTAGGCTTGTGGTGCAATTTTGGCCTAGATTTGGGCATGGGAGCACATAGAAGTAGTGCACTCATGTGTATAAGCTTAGGGAGCAGAGTCATCCCTACATCAATAGATATATAGGTTTTATCCCCCAAACCCTAGAGGAGATGTGACCTACTACTAGAGACTTTTTGATGAGTTGGCATCATTTGCATGGAAGCCATATAGGTAGTGCGTGACATGGGCTAATGCATGGGAGCTAGAGTAGATGTGTTACAACAAACCACTCATTGGGAGATACTCAAATGTTGTTGAGCTTTTTATTATTAGCTAAGTCTGGAGTTAGTTGGGCAGTGACATGGTATATCCATTGAGACTACTACATATGCCCACTTTGGGGGGAGGGTTAGTGATGGTTGTCTATGCTAGACTATCATGTAGCTTTGAGAGATTTAGTGATGTTACAACAAGAATCTTGGGACTATCATCCTGATTTGGTAGATTTGGGAGCAGAGCTAACCTATTTATATGAGATGCAAAGAAACCCATTTCATTAGTTTATGAGACTAGATGAACTACCTAAGGTAGCATGATAGGGAGGAGATGGTAGAGGAAGCATAGGTAGAGGGGTTAGGTAGATGGAGGTGGGGAGCAACTCCCAGGGGGTATGGGGAGAAAGACATAATTGTAGAGTTGAGCTACAAGGGGGGAGGAGGAGGAGGAGGAGGGAGATGAGGAGGAGGATGAGCCGAAGGAGGTAGAGTAGTTGGTGAGATAGAGGAGGGCGGAGAGGGTAGATCCTTGATAGGAGTATGTGGGGAGAGATGGAGAGGATGCTAGGGATGCTTGAACTTGAGCACTAGAGGCATATATATAAGAAACTTAGATTACCATTACTGTGTGGGACCACTAGCTCATTAATGAGTGTGCATGAAGTGAGGAGTTATGTAGAGAGGGGGATGAATTGAGGAAAGAGGTGAAGCATCATGGTGTATGGGTGGCTTACTACTATGCCACATACAAGGGTGTGGTATCTCTAGTACATGGACTTCCTGACTACTCAGAGTAGGCAAGAAGATCAAAGGATGTAGTACAATCACTAGATAGGAGATAAGATCCTCCACCATAGCCATCGCCAGCCTAGGAGGATAGGAGTCAATCTTAGGTCTAGGACTAGGTCTAGGTTGATTTCCTCATGACATATTTTGATGTATATATGTATTTTGAGGAAATTATCTAGATTTTGAATCTCACATGTACATGTACTCTTTGATTCACTTATATATATATATATATATATATATATATATATATATATATATATATATATATATATATATATATATATATATATATATATATATATATATATAAGATACTATATTTGATTGATTCTCATTGTGTTCTTGTCTCATCTTATGTTCATTTGATGGTTTTATATGGATGTTTCAACACTTGTGTTTATATTCCATATGACATTTCTCATGTATGCTCATGCTCATGTTTATGTATGTTCAGTTTTTGTGTCCATGTTTATATTCTTATGGATCTCTCTCATAGATGTTGTAGCTCTCATGTTTATGATGTAGACTAATGTTTTGAAAATTTGGTACTTGGATAGATTAGATTTGATGATGAGATTAACCCATTGTGATTATAGTTATAGAAGAAGCAAGAAAGTGGATGTGATTGATAAGGAATGAAACACATGGTCTAGTGAGAAGAGACAAACACAATTATCTGACATGTCCATGTAAGATGAAGAGAGAGATCTCTCCATATGAAAAATGCAAGACTAAAATAGAATAGTCCTACAATAAAACTAGTATGCAAAGTGGTTTACTTGCAAGGGACACATAAAATTTAGACTCTAATTTCATCATTGAACATTATTTAGGGACATCAAAAGATCATACAATGATCACTAGTGTAACTATGAGGATATGAATATGGTCTATATGAGATATGTATGTGGGAATCCAACCTAAGAATAAAATACATGTAATTCAAGATGACTAATGCAGGTAGATCCCCTAAGTTTAGTGTAGTAATATTACACATGTATCAAGGCATAAGTGCTAGGATAACCCCTGAGTGCAGTCTTGTGAAAACAAACAAGGATGATACATTGTAGGCCCAAACTATTAAGTAGGACAAGCACAAAGACTCTCAACACCTTAGACTAACAAAGTATACCCATAAGCATAAAACAAGTAAAACATGCATAATGCTACTAGTCTTTTTACATCCTCAAAAGACTATTAGGGAGAAAACACTCATCAAAGAAATTGTCATAGATAACATATAAATAAAATAAAGTTCATCATGTCTAAACAATTTTAATGTTTAACTATGTCTATGTAAGTCACATGGCCATTGCTTTAAGACTCATATCTGATAGTGATAAATATTATATCATCCTAGATTGTAGGTAATATATCTAAAAATTGTTGAGAAACACTCAATGTCAAGGGGCAAGTGTTGAAAAATACTATTTTAGACAAGTTGTGAGAGAAACCCTAACATACAAGAAGACCTCAATAATCTAAGAACACTAGTATAGTTGACCCCATTTTTAGACCAAATTTTTTGACCATCTATTAAAATAGGGTCAAATTGGTTAGAATAGGCAAGGAAAAATGTCTTTTTAAAAAAATCCATGCCCGTGTTGGTCAAAATTTTGACCAAAATAGGCAAGTGTTATGTTAAAATTAAAAAAAGTTCTATTTTGCACACCCTAATTCATTGTTAACATGTCGAGGGGTTTGGCTAATGACCAAGGGCGGAAGAACAGGACAACACTAGGTCATTTTTGTGGAGGAGAGGGGTGAAGAAGGCCACTTTTGAAATGTGGCATATCATTTCTGTCGACACCACCAGAATTGTCATGCTCATCCACTACTCTACCTACTTTGTCTCGCACACACAAAACTTAGGTTTTTTCATCAAATTAGAGCACCATATATGATATTTTACATCTCAGAAAATAGTATGGTTCTAGGTTTTCATACATATTTGTCATTTGATAAAAAAATATCGATCTTCTCTATTGACCTATAATAGATTATGGTGAACCTTTCCAACTATGATTTCTTAGTCATTGACGCTTAGTCAATTGACTCAAGCTTTTAGTTTAATGTACCTTGTATGTAGAGACCTCACCAAATTCCATTAACCAGTTCATTTGGGTACATACATGGAGATGAATGTGGGTATCTATCTTTCAACATGTTTTTTCTTCCCATTAATCTTTTGTTGATTGTTCATTGAGTAATTTCAAATAATCCCTATTCGTTCCTGAATTCTCTGTCTTGAAACTAACTCTGGGTAGCATTTATTAGAGATTATTCTTGCGGTGTCTCATGGTCATGATTGCTAGACCTTATAAAGATTTTGAATTCACCTCTATAATATCTTGTACATTGTGATTCCCTTTGATTTATAAATTTTGAATAATGACTTCCCAATTTGATAATGATTCTTTGCCGTCTATTTTTTTCGGTCCCTTTTCCTTATAAGTGCTTCAAGTTTATAATAAAAATGTTCTACATCTTGAGAACTTCTTATGATCATATCTAGAGAAGAGACATCTAAACAATGTCATGTGTCAAAAACCATATTCCAAGTTTCACTTAGAGGGGAGTACACCCAATTGATCATCTCATAACCATTGAATGAGAGCTTTGGGATAAGCTATAGACATCCATCAAAGCATAAAGGATTTTTTTAGACAGTGTAGATAAAGTAGTAGCATTTGCCTTGGGAGACATGCTTGCAAAATGGAAGTATAGATAAGTCATGTGAACTGTTTGATAGGATGCTTGAACATAATGTGGTCATCAAAGCCATGGTTGTTGGATATGCACAAAATAGATATATTGAGAGAATATATTTGTTTAAGTTGCAACTTCCTTGGTAGACATGCATACAAAATGTGGAATCATAGGTAAGGTGTTTGAATTGTTTTATTGATTGCCTCCATGAAATGTCTTCTAATGACAAGCTAATATTGTAGGATATGCATATTGTCCCAGTAAGAACCAGCAACAATATCGCATTCAAAAATCCAAGAAAATCCATAATGCATACTAGTTCTATTTTACTTTTAGGTGTACAAAACTGAAAATCTTTATATAAAAGGAAAACTATTTTAGAAATAGGAATTATCTGGTTGTGTCTAAGAACAGATTAAATCAACATGCTTTTTTATGCAGTCCAACAATATTAGTTTGCAATTGTAGACGCTGAAAACAAAAACAAAAAATGTTAGTAGAATAGGTGAAAAAAATCTAGACCTTTTAGATGAAATGTCCATTGTAGTTAGCATAGTTGTTGAGTCAATATCCATATCTTCTGCTGCTTCTCTACTTTTCATTCATACAAATCAATAGAATTGACTAATGTTAGTCCTTAACTTATGAAAAATCCACAAGCAAGAGAGTTGCAAAGTTGCGTTACTCTAGGATGGTTGGTTGTGTTTCGCTTCCACCACTCCTTTCATCTCCACTACCCTTCTTTTCTCTTCTTGATCTTCATTTCAACACCAAAGCTCATTACATAGAGTTTTCTAGTTCATCATATTTTATAATGAAAGATAGAAAAAATGACAACAAATTCTAACATCCTCTATTTCCTGACCCATCTGGATGATCACCATCATCATTATTATCATCATGTCTCCCATTGGCAGAATCAACATCAGCACGACGTTTCTTTTTGACTCATAGGATCATCATCTAGGAAGACCACTTCCAACTACAGGGTATGGCTAAGGAATATGGAAACTTAAATGTTTCAGTATTGAGTGGTACTTTGGGTTCTAAATCTTAACAACACTCTTCATATTCTAAGAACCTTCAAAGTAATAGCTATGTGTTTGCACATCTTGTAGTTGCTTCATAGTAAAGCATATGATGCATTGTGCCAAGTAAATTCATCTACATTCTTCACTTTTGTTGTTTCTCCCTTGTAGCTATTCATAGCAAACCAAGTCCTCACAACACCATGATTGACATCATTGGTGTGTATGGAAGACAAGCTATTGATGATATTCAACGTTCTCAATTGTTGAAGTCAACACCATAGATATTGCAAGCACATTATTAAATAACACATTGATATGTAAGGATTGTGATTTTGCCCATCAATTTACTTTTGAAGTTTATGATTTTTGGACCATTCCTTAATCTTGTGTCCAAACACTACGTACTCTTACGCATTGCCTTCACAATTAACTATTCTAATGTTTTACTCTATAAAGTGGCCACTTTTATGTGTTCTACCAAAGATTTGGTGCCTCTTGTAGCTTCTTTATCTAGAAATCTTAATTTAGAGTGTGAGAATTAAAGATAGAATTAAAAAAAATTCATGATCAAATTAGTAAACAAAAAATGATTTGATGGGGCTTGCATTATCTAGTAGAATATAGAGGACTTTAGAAAATTTAGCTAAGGCTAATGTCTATCCATTGGGCCAGAGTCACCTCCTATTACCTGATTTATCATTACCCTTTAAATCTTGAATTCATTGCACAACTAAAATGCATCCCCTTCAGAGAACATTTAGCCAATCCTCTACTTTTTTTTTCTTGGATCGGTAAAAGGCCAAGGCCCTATTGATTGTGTTTATTAAAAGAATGAAAAAATCAATCCTTCTTTTCTAAGTTCTTATCGTAGACTAGAAAGCTTTAAAAAAATCCCACTAGGTGGAAATGAATTTGCATTTGTTTCTAATTGCCCCTGTTCTTTTTGGGAACTCTTAGGTTTGTCTTGCTGTCACAATCTTCCAAAGCTACTGCTATGGAGATGAACATTTTCATGAATGCATCTTCAAATTTTTCATTCATCTTCAAAATCTCTTCAATATTATTTTGCATGAATAACTCTAAATTATCAACGAGTTGCACTAGAATTTGGAATGAATGCTGACACCACATAGATCCGAATATGGGGCTCTGTAATACTACTGACAACATTTCTAATTTGTTAGAAGAGACAACACCAATTCTTTTGTTGAGTGGGGAGCCTTTTACCATTATTTAATCAAGCTCTACTTTTCTTCATACTATCCCTTGTTTAACACAATTCTTGGATAAGCGCATTTAAGTAAACATGTCAAGAGATATCCCATTATTCAACGTCTTGTTACAAAGCTTCCAAGCATTATCCATAATTGCATAATAATAGTACAAATTAATAAGATTACTACACGTAAAATAATTGAATTGAAATACTATGTCTATTGTTTGGTTCAAGAGGTCATTTGCTTCTTGTTGTTTCCCTTCCTAATTTAACATATAGTTTTATAAATAAATATTGTACATAAATAAAAAAATATAGTTTTATAAATAAATATTGTAAAAAAATTCACATGCCCTATTTATGCTTCCATTTTTCAAACATGTCTACCATGGAAATTGTGACTACAACATTTGACAAAAATTCATTATGCTTTAATGCATGTCCATAGCTTATTCCAAAGCTCTTGTTTTGGCACAAGCATCAATAATGCTGGCAAAGGTTGTGTGATTTAGCTTTATACCTGCTACTTGCATTTGTTTGAATATAAACACACATGATATATATGGGTTTAAACATATATAAACACACAATTTTCTTGGCAAATTGAGTAGCTTTCTTTCTTAGTTTCAATGGTGTGAGCTCTTTCTTTGCCTCTTGGTCTATGGACTGTAGAACTTTGAGCTCAATGGGCAGCCCATAGCAATCCCAACCAGGCACATAGTGCACCTTATACTCTTCAAGTAACATATATCTATTGATAAAATCTTTTAGTATCCTGTTCAAGGCATGCCCAATATGCAAGTCTCCCAACATAGATCCTGCTCATGATTATGAAGGCACATATCCTACACATGACGAAGGCCTTGATGTGCATCACAGTGATATAGGTACATATTCAATTTTTATTGAAAATTAATTATGTAATTATTAATAAATTTTGGCATCTTAAATTGCAATTGGTGTAACCTTTATGTGATAATTTTTGAGTATGGAGAACATCATGGTAATGGAGTTGAGCGTGATGTTAGTGTTGAGCATGTTGAGGTTGGAGCTGAACAAAATGTGGTAGATGATGTGGCACTATCAAGTAAAGAAAAATCCTTGTTATGTTCTTTAGATTAATTAAATACTTATAACATCAAAAAAAATGTTTAGAATTAAACCCATTTATTTCTTATTACAGGGCCGCATTAGCCTTATGCTCGAAAAAAGAAGAGGAAGCCTCATGTTATAAGATTAGAACCACAAGAGCCATAGGAGAAAGCTAAAGATAGTCACGATGTGCCTATTAGCCTTCATAATCACGAGTAGGATTAATGCCAAGAGTAGAAGGATGTAGTTTATTATTATTCTCCTTAGCATAAATTGTTGTTTGTCCTCTAGAATAATATATATGTATGCGCGCGCACACACACACACACACACACACACACACAATTGTATTTATGCAGATATATATGTTTAAATGTATATTTTCATATATTTATATATGTATGTATGTCTTATATATATATATATATATATATATATATATATATATATATATATATATATAAACTATCTCCCATAAGTATATATACCTGTATATGTATACATATGCAGATCTAAATCATTCATACACTCTCCTTTGTATATGTGTATTTCTATTTGTGACCAAAGCTAGAAGTGTAAGGTGCTAAATAGTTTTATGGATTCCTATTTTGAGAATAGGTGACTTGTCAGATATTTTTTTTAGGGGGGTAAGACCTATTAACCCCTTACCCCCCCTTCTTTTCATTGCCACGGAATATTGTTTTTTTATTGCAGGTTATTCAAGGATTGCAACATTTACCTCCAGTGTTCATCATTTCTTTAACCAGACCAAAGATCTCCTCAAAAAATTTTCACTCCAATTTCCTCCAACATTAATATTTGTAACCCTTTCAACCATTGTTATTTGTAATCCCCAATATGTTGGGAAGGGAATTTGGCCAAGACAAATTTTGATCCAACCTTGTATTTGTTTTTAGAGGTTCTTCTATTAGAAATCCTCCCCTTGTATAAAAGGAGGTATGCCTTCTTAAAGGCCCTTATAAAGGGCATCTGTAATGTATACAAGACTCTAGTCCTAGGCAATAATGGGGGTTTTCTTTGCCCTGTTCTTTTTCCCCTGGTGCCTGCAGTTGAACAGGGAAATTTTTTTGTAAAATCTTCTGATAATATAATATAAAGTCTTGATTACTATTGCATATTAATGAATTTTATATCATATTAATGAATGCTATGTGATTGTATTGATTGAATGTTATAGTTCATAAATGGATGAATGAAATGAATGAAGTATGTAATTAGATGTTAATGGGGAATTTAGATTGATGTTAGGGGCAAGGGGGTGAGGCCAGATGAGTTTCCACCTTCACGTGGTTGGCCTTGTTAAGTAGAGAATATTATAGTATTCTTGAAACCAAGTGAAGCTCAAATTAACATACCAAGGAATCACAAAACCCAAATCCATCTACCTCTCATCTTCTCATCCGAATAAGTAATCTTTTCTACCACTTTTATTTGGAAGGGTCTAAAGCCTGATCAATTCATCATCTGCATATCCTGAAATCATAATGCTCCAAAGAAAAGAATGATGTGCTTGAATAATGCACACTATTTCTTTCTCCCATTTTATTTGGATGCCAATTGCTTGCATCACCAAGTTAAGGTAGTGTAACTTGTAAGCTGCCCAAAATATGTGCTCATATCTTGCCTCAACTAATGCAGAGTTTATAGCCTTAATCCACCAAAATCTTCTTAAGTGCCTAGTAGCACCCAACCCATTGCAAGATGCCAAGCAAGATTACCAGCCTTTAACTAATGCTAACCTTTGTCTCTCCAAGTGGACTCCACTTCTCTAAGGTCTTACCCCCTTTCTAGGGCTCTTAGAAAACTTGGGTCAAATTAAGGCTTTAGGGACAGTAGCCCTTAATTAGGCCAAATATTGCAAATTGGGCAAAATCCTTTCAAGGCTTCAAACAAAGACTGGTTTTCTCATTCCTAGTCCTATATACCTTAGTTTTTATTAAATACAAATATAAGAACTCCACCACTTAACCTTTGATTCAAATATGATCACTTTCCCTAATGTTGCTGATGCTCTGTTGCCAAATGGAATTTTTAGTCACTATGATCGTCCTTGTATAGCAAAGTTGTGTGAGAAAGTTGGTTTATATATGCACGAACTTTAGGTAGGTGATTTGTTGGGAGTACACTTGAGCTTTAATAAAGATTGAATATTTTGTATGAAATATTGTCTATATGAATTTTTTTGGAAATCTTTTTTAGGTTTACTCCATTTTTCCTTATGTCAAATGGTTTCTTAGGAAATTTTTATGCATCACTAATATTGTAAGTTTGGTTACAACACTATACAGAGTTGCCTGATATCAAACATGTCATTATCAACACCCACACTATTGAGCCACAAGTTTGTGAAACATCCTATGCTCTTGAAATTGAATATAAACTATCAATTCCCTTACTGATTCCATAACTTTTCAGGCCCTTGTCAAGTTCTTTGGGACCCTTTCTAGAGAGTGGGCATTGGAGTGCATGAAAGATCTCCTCCTTGGTGAAGTGGTGGATAGTGGTCCCAATGACCACATTTTCATCTATTACATTGACCATGGAGGACCTATGGTACTTGGTGAGTAACTATATTTGTTTAAAATTATAATTACTATCTTTAATTATCTCTAGTGGAATTTTTTGTCAATTCCTATTGTTGGGCCATTGAGGAGCCACCTGCATTTAGATTGTTTTATTTTTTCACCCCTCTAGCATAAATTTTCTTCTAAGTTACTGTCCACTTTTTTTGAAGCTTTTGGATAGCGTTTCTTTGTAAGACTTATTTTGTGATATTTGATTATCACTTTCAAATATCTAAAAGTATATTCATTTTAACCTAAATATAAATGTCTTTAGCACAAGATATTCTTGATGCGAGTTGAAAGTGAGCTTATGTTCTAGAGATTGATTTATTTGCATATTTGTTCGAGTTTTATGTGTTGTGTAAGGGTTTAATAAGGGGATTGTAGTGAAGAACAATGTTGAGGTTTGTGGTCTTTCATCTTAGTAAATGTGTGTACTTCTACGGTTCATTTTTTTAATCTTGCACTGTGATTTATTCTAGGTCTAGTTTTTTTTATTCAATGCATGTGCATATATATCAATTGGTCTCTATTTTCAGCCAGCTAGTTATTTGTGATTCAATGTAGTTGCAACTTTTAGATACTAAAAGCCTTGAGTGTGAGATAAGAAACTTTGAGGTCTTGTGCTCAACCTATGAGACTCAAAATGATAGGTCAAGTTTATTTTCAATTATCTCTTTTATGGAAATCCCATTGAAGATCTTCCAAAGTGTGCATAGTTATATATTCATAGCTTCAAGTTGAGTAATATTTAGTTCTTAAGAACCATCCTTTCTAATTTGAAGATAAGCTTATTCGTGTGTGCTGTTATGTTTTGTTTTTTTTCATTAAATATAACTTAGAATGCCAACAAGGTGTCGAGAAACTTAATTTGAAGTATCCTTGTGTGTGGAGACATCTTCGAATTAATCTCTGAGATGGGAACACAATTCCAATACATGATAGGAGTATCATGGGTTAAAGTACAATTCTCCATGTACAAATGCCTCTAAATGATCTTGGTATTCAAGAGGATACTAACAGATTAACCCATGGAATTTCACCTGTAAGCATCAATCCAAATAGGTAAAGCCTTTTTATGCATGTAATGGCTTATATGGTTATTGATGAGCATAAGAATCTAGTTACTAGAATGCCTATGTATTTTGGTCTACAGTAGCAAATTAGTAAAATGGTCTATGTAAGCACTCCACTCTCTCTTATACATTATCTCATCTATATTAGGGACATCCTCAAAAGCATAGGCAAACTACATATTGACTGAAGCTCCTATATCCTTTGTTTTGGATTCTGACTCAAGCCTTGGACTTCTCCAATGCAATGATTAGCAAAACATTTCTTCCTCTTACAAACATATAACAAGTTAGCCCCATGGACTCATTTCTTTGGTGGTTATTTGATTTGATTAGTTTTCTCTATGCAAGAAACTTTCACTACAAATATTTTTTACATTTTAATAAGTTTGTCCATTGGATCTTTAAGCCAACAAAATTTATTTTTTTAGACATAGGAAACAAAGGGAGGCAAAAGTACTGAAAGCTATTGAAGATGGTGCAAGTACCATGTATGAAGTTGTTTCAAAAGCATATATAGATGTGAATTATACGATGTGGATTGTAGCTGCATCAAATGTGAAGTTACATGTTAATCATTTAGCATACCAGAAAAAATTTCCTGTGGTATGCAATTTCTCATACAAAATGTTTGGTTTCACTATTGTTTTCCAATTTTGATATTCTAGTAACAAAATCCACATGTTCTCTTTACAAGAATTTTCTATGGATAAATTTATTTCAAGCTATCAGATTCCTTTCTTCCTAAGGTGGCTTTGCAAAATAAAGATGATATGTATCTTTCTCCTTTGAACCTGGGGATGATAGCATCTTACTACTATATTAGCTATACCACCATTGAACTCTTCAGCTCAAAAGCTATATGAAATAATGTGGGGGGAGAAATAGAAAGAAGATTGGATGAGGCCATGTGGGAGAAGAGATATTAGTGACACCATATGTGAAATTTAGGTAATGTGATTGCTTTGTTTTTTGGGGCCAAGAAACATATGTACATTTGCAGTATCTTAAAATAACCATTGCCATGAGAGTACTAGACTCGCCATGGTTGTCTATCAATATTCCCACAAGCCATGTAAAGAATATGCCAACTACCTACAATCATACACACAGATCAAGAATTGGATGAAAAAATGTAATAGTAGTACCCTTAATACAAGGAGAACAAAAATTGAAAATAGACTTTGATCCAATGATAGGTGGTTTGCAAACCAATTGTCAAGATGGATTGATTATTCACGTGATAAATGTTTCCTAATTCTTCAAAGTGCCTTTGTAGAGATTATCATTTTGTGTTAGTTTTGCTGTAGTCGTCTGCTCAACCTGTGTTCCTAGCCACTCCATATCTTCCATCTCCTTGTCTACATGTGCCTAAATTCTATGCTGTTAAGCTTGAAATTATTTTAAATAGAGGCAAGTTGAGTTCATTTTTTGTTGATAGATCCTCTAAGATCATCAATGAAAAGTGATGGTGGCATCTTGACAAGGCATGATGTTTCCCTTTCTCCTTTCTAGCTATTTGATCAGTACCAATAGTCCTATATATAGATTGAGAATTGGTTGATAACACATAATAGCCATAATACAAAGATAAAAAAAAGACAAATTAAAACCAACAAAGAGTGGGTAGCAAGCCACTATTCAGTAAAGATTGGTCATGCATGCCGTGGACATAGCCCAAAAATTCTAGTTGTCTTTATGGAGATTATCGTCACTTGCCATTTCTGCAACAGTTTTATCTTAAGCTCTCAATGGCCATTGAGAAGCCATAGAAAGTGCAAGTTTCATGTCCGGTTTCAGAATAGAGGTTAAAATAGTAATGTTTAGTTTTGATTATAATTAATAATCATTTGGCATATCAAGTAGAATGAAAATGGTCGAAGCAAAGTTGCAGATCTGGTACTTCATGGTAGAATTTGTGATGTCAACCTATAGAGTTTGTATATTTTTGTATCTGATATCTAGGAGAATGTGAGTAATAGCTCTCTATATTTGCACTATCTCTATGATAAAAGTTACCATGTTTCATGTTTTCTGCTAGATCCACCTAGTCTGAAAGTTTTGGTGTTCTAACTAGAGAGAAGTTGGAAAGTTTTCATTTTTCTTTGATTGAAACTACGTAGGAATCATTTCAGTCTTAGTTTCTTTACCTCAGACCTTGCTTTCATCAGTAAAGATAGAACAAAATAAATTTATTAGACTACTTACAAAATCCAAGGCATCAAATTCTATCCATGAAATCTTAGTATTTTCTATTGATATTATTTAATTTCCTGTCCCAACCCATACTTATTCTTGATTGTCAATTTCATCATCGTCGTAGTCTTAGGAGATGTAATCTACACATTTTCTAATCGACCCAACTTAGAAAATAAGGCAGTAACATCTAGTTTTTCTATTAATACTCCATTAGCATCTCATCTAATGTAGCATCGAACATGTCAAGTTCATTACTTTGTTATCAAGTGTACTATAGAACAAAGTTGATTTCATAACACCTCTTTCATTTTTCCATGGAATTTTTTTTTATTACCATCCTATCAAATGGATCATGGCACACCTTGAATATTTAAAAATCATGAAGTTATTGGGATGAGAAAGAGAACATAAGGACCGAGTCATGAAATGATGACACCATTAAGGCAATACCTGATATGTTGGACTACACTTTTGATGTTTCTGACTACTAATATCAGTGAGTAAGGTGTAATGTCTCCTTTTACGATAAATAGGGATAATGGGATGATTACTCTAATTCCTTAGATTTACATTATATAACTTCATAATAAAATTGTGTAATTGGTAATATGCTACTTGCTATCCAATTAATAGTACACTATACAATTGCACAAGTTGGAAGTTTTAAAGGTAAGAAGTCTTCAAGTTCAATGCTTTTTAAGTGTATTTTCTGATTGTAATGTTTACTAGATTTTGTTTTCTAAAAGTTTTGAGCTAAAAATCTTAGACTCTACATCAATGAATTGATTTTTATCCCTATGAGTTAGCTGATTTTGCCTACAATGCTCATGTGCTATTATAATTGTTTCATGTTTGATAATTGCTTGCTTGATGGTGAGACTTGCTCAACTGTGCAAAACTATGATGATTTATTTTTCTAGTTTTATTATAATATTAATCACTTTGAACTTGAAGTAATCTTTTTTACCCTTCAAGGTCGATGTTGCAAGAATTTCATGATATGTACTTTTTTTAATCACACATTTTGAGGATATATTGCCCCTTATTCCTATTGTAAATAACTTGTGCAATTTTTTTTTTTTAAAATGGGAGAATTTTTTTTGTCTATAATTAGGATTGTTGTTTGGAGATTGCAATGTGCAAGAGTGTGCTCATTACTTGGAGACAATCAAAACATACAAGAACAAGCCAACTAATAGTATTTTGGAGTGTACTAACAATGCCTATCTATCATGAGTATTCTTCATACCTCTATTGAATAAAAGTTGTGCACTATTCATGTAGATTCAGAACATAGAAATATTCATTTCTTTTAGCTAGGAATAATAAAGATAAAATGATTGAAAGAAGAAATAGATTTAGAAGAAACTCTTTAACTGAATATAAGACATTTGTGTTAAATTATTTTGTGTTTTGCCGAATTTGTATTGTATTTTTGAATGATCAATGGAAAAGCTTTCTTATATCTGCATCCTTGAGTGAGGAGTGCCATTGTATGGGACATGTCTTGTGTCCCTTCATTTCCTTTGCTAATCACACCTTTCCATTGCAAGTCTTCTAACAATAAGATCAATTAGTATAAAATTTTTTAATAATGAAGATTGTATCCCTTCATGATCATTTCTAGATGCACATTTTCCTTGTTAGATTTGCATCCTTTTATTCAATAATTAATCAACCTTTAGTTATTGATTATAATATTCTCCTTATTGGATGTCAATAGTAATAATCTCACTAGTTAGTGTGCATGAGCTAGTATAATAATATGGTTCATTGGTTCAATAGCTCTCAAAGTTTGTCATTTTTTCACTTAATCATTATCATAACATAATTAATATTCCTCCATATTGGTATCAGTTATGAGTGCTGTATGCTTATTATTGCTTAGTCATATGTTGATTGATATCCTCTTGATTATTTATATTTATTGATACAACTTATCCTGATTTGTGTATCACCCTATTACATAGTAATCATGGACCATCATTGGATATACATATGATCATTGATCAATTATCACTTGGTTTTTGGTCTTCATAGTAGCTATCATACTTATCAGCACTTGGGAATTGGAATACCCATTACAGATTCCTCATTTGCTATTATGTATCACTCCATATTGATTTAGTAATCAGTTCATAACCAAATTACTTCTTCTCATGATGTTGATGTGTATTGACTACTCTTCAACTTCTTCCATGTATGATGCAGATTGATATCTTAGCTACTAGTGAAAATAGTTCTAAATGACAATTTATCCATAGTTGTGATTCTCTAATACGAGTACTTTCCTTCATCTAGGAATGATTACTCAATACTAGATGTCATGCTGAGGATCCTTTTCCATTTGCACACCCTTGGCTTCATTGCCATAATTAAGGGTTGTCTTTTGCACCAATTTCATTTGGTCCCTTTTGTTTTGGCTTCGTTGTGTCTAGGATTGGATCTTGGTTTTAGAGTTAGATTCTTACTTAAAAAGATCAACCATTTACCATTTTTTTTCAATTAATATTTCTCTCTAAGGATTGAACATTGAACTTTTGCTATGAAAGCCTATATATGAACTACTTGAGCTCCTCTTTTACTCTTGTTGGCAGTTGTAATGATTTTTATGCATCCATAAAAAAAATCCACATCAACCTTTGATTGAAGACAACACAATTTATAGTTTAGAAACTATCATGCGTATGCCTATTGCTTGATGAAGATAAATATTGACTTAATTCCTTTATTTTTTCATCTCCTATGCTGCATCTTCTTAGTGTAAAAATAGAGGTTGTGATGTATTTGACTATTTGTCATCTAGCGGTGCTGATGTATGTAACTTGATATCTTTCTATTTTGATTTGTTTAATTTTTTAACAATATTAGCTAGTTCCTATTGTATTCAAATTGGTGGAGGTTCTTACTCATCTTTGCATTCGAGTCATGGCATGGGTGGTGGATACTTAGGTGGTAGTGGCTCATCCTATTATTAAACTATAAGTATAATTGTTAGATTTTCTTCTGCAAAATTTTAGCCTCTAACAGTGAAGTCTAATCTTTTGTTTGTGAGAGCTTACTAGGGTTTTAGTAGTAGACTATAGAGCTGTCTTAGTATGATGTCTCCTTAACACATCTCTATGGAATACAAATATGTGATCATGAGGCTGCCATAGGCTGGAATAGAATTAGGCTCTGAGAGGCATAACTTAATTTTTTAAAGGTAGCATTCTTTTTATATGAGAAGAGGCTCTTAGAGCTTGAGGTGGCTGAATGAGAATTGAAGTGCAGAAATATTATACAAGTTGCTAGTTGGTAGCTTGAGAATTTGAAGAGATTTTGGTGGTAGCATTTACTATTTCATAAATTAAAGATAATAATATCTTAGGTGTGGGAAGGCATAGGATGCAAGATGAGTAGCACATTATTGTTTGCTTGTATCTGGAACTTTGTTATTTTTGTAGGAATTTTCATAGAATGACTCTTGCAGACAGAGGTTCTATGTATCATCTCCAAGTGAATATTACAAGTACATTTCAATATTATGGATCTTATGCTAATCTAAAAATGTTTTCATATTCTTTCCTTTCTGGCACTTTTAATGATGGGATGTTGTTAGATCAACAAGATATATCTAAGTTTGAATTGGTATATGGAAAATTGGAAGATTTCCTTTGTGATTGCTACAAAGTGCTTCATTATGCCCTTGATACTATCAAAGCTTGCCATTAGAAAGAATGTTGGATGGTTTGCTTATAATTGAGATACAAACCAAGTTGGCATAAATGTTTCCATTATTAGATAATTATTGGTTTTTAGATTTGAGGGAAAGGCATGTCAGATCCTCTACTATAATGCCCATGTTGCTACAGAACTTAGGTAGTTTAATCTATACTAATTTTTGTTACATTTAGACTATCATTAGTAAAATCCTTAACCCACTACTTTGAAGATAAGTTCCTTCTTCAAAAATTAGGATATCAGTTAATTTAAGGATTAAAGTGGGAAGGTAAAGGCTATACTACACATATTTGTTAAAAGGTTAATGCAAATGTCTATTCTAGTGGAAAATAGGGAGCATGATTCTGGGGTAGACATATGGAGTTTGGGGATCTTGTGTTATGAGTTTCTTTATGGGGTTCCTCCTTTTGAAGCTTTGGAGCATTCAGACAGTTACAAAAGGTTTGAGAAGCCACACTATGTTTCAGTTCTTAGTATATATATATATTTTTGTTTCAGGCCTTATACTTGAAGGGTTCTTATATTTGCTTATTTCAAGAATGGATTTGACCATGGCTAGCTTTTTTATGCAAGATTGTGAAAGTGAATTTGAAATTTCCTTTAAAGCCACTTGTTTCTACTGCAGTTAAAGATCTAATATCTCAAGTTAGTATATGTTTCCTTGATATTCTAATGACAATTTTTTTAGATATGTCTCTCTCACTACTTATATAAATTTTTAGTTATCATGGTAATACTTTATCATGGTTACATAGCTACTACAAAAAGATTCCTCAAAGAGGCTACCTTTACACAAGCTTTTAAAACATCCATGGATCGTTCAAAATGTTGACCCTGATGGTATCTATAGACCATTCAATTGAACTATGTATTTGTTGTAGCCTTCCTCCAGGAGGAGGATTCAATTCAACTATTCATCTACGATTCCACATTTTGCATGCATGTCTACCATGGCAGTTGCAACTTAAACAAATATATTCTCTCAATATATCTATTTTGTGCATATCCAACAACCATGGGTTTTGATGACCACATTATGTTTAGGCATCCTATCAAATAGTTAACATGACTTATCTATGTTTCCATTTTGCAAGCATGTCTCCCAAGGAAAATGCTACTACTTCATCTACACCATCTAAAAAAATCATTTACGCTTTGATGGATGCCTATAGCTTATCCCAAAGCTCTCATTCAGTAGTTATGAGATGATCAATCAAGAGGAAACAATTCAGAGCTTAGAGTGACACAATTTTTAGATGATCATATGAAATGAGATGGGCATGCAAGTAGAAAGAAACTAGAAAGACATTGTGTAGAAATGAAGGAATGAAATGGATGGTTTTGGAGCACTCAACATAGACACTCAACATTTATTACATATCATCATTTGAGATCAAATGGGTGTGTGGGATTATGCGTATAGTGAATAATAAAGGAGGGAATTGAACCCTCCTTGAGGTTCACACTTGTTGAGGTCCACTTTAGCAATGGCCCTTCCTATGAAATTGTTGTCTAAAACCTTTCTAATGAGATAGTGTGTTATGAGGTCTTCATCACTGGGATGGAGCATGAATCTAGGAGGCAATTGTGCATCACCCATATCATGACTGTAACTAAAGTTAAGAGCCTCTATTATTAAATTCTCTTCCCTATCACCCATATTCATTTCCTTTTTTATTCATAATTCACATGATGCATATCAAAATAAATTGAATAAATGCATCATGGGAATTATGAATAGCAAAGGAAATGAATATGGGTGATAGGGAAGAGAATTCAATAATAGAGGCTCTTAACTTCAGTTACAGTCATGATATGGGTGATACACAACTGCCTCCTGAATTGATGCTCCATCCCATTGATGAAGAGCTCATAACACATTATCTCATTAGAAAGGTTTTAGATAGCAATTTCATAAGAAGGGCCATTATTGAAGTGGACCTCAACAAGTGTGAGCCTCAAAAAAATTTCAACCAAGCATTGGTTGAAATTTTGACCAATGCTTGGTAGTTTTCTTCCAAGAATTGGTCAAAATTTTGACCAATTCTTCCACCAAGCATTGGTCCAAAATTTGACCAATGCTGTGTAGTTTTCTACTAGCATTGGTCAAAATTTTGACCAATGCCTGGCAGAAATTGTGCCAACAATTTTGTGCAGTTTTTGACCAACATATTGGTTGAAATTTTGACCAACCAGTAGGTTGGACAAAATTTTGACAAGAATTTTTTTTACCAATGGGTTGGTTGAATTTGGTCAAAAATTGGGTCAAAATTTTGACCAATAATGGTTGAAAAATGACATCAAATGTACTAGTGGAAAATGTGCCCCCAGATTAGGACAAGAGTCAATTCCAAGCTAGGAAATGTACTATGAAATGAATAAGAATGAAGTTAGACTAATAGACATAACTGTGATGGTCTCAAGTAGTGCTTATTGCTAGGTTTTCACCACTTGGAAATTTTTTTTAGGAGTTTTTGTAGTTTTTCTACATTTTTGATTTTTTTTTGGTGATGCATCAAAGTGCCCAATGATAGGTATTTACTCAGATGATTATTTTTAAGAACCTTTTGTACTTATTAGGATTTTTTCAGCATCATATATGATTTTTTTTTGATTTTTTTTAGAATCATAAGGTATGTACAAATAGTTGAGCCATGAGAGGCTTAAGCATAGAATTTCTTCAAATGTAAGATATTGATAGGCTTAGGAAATTGTTCCCCCTCATATGTAGAAAGATGATAAGCACCAGATCCAAATGCTATTGTGACAATGTAAGGGCCTAACCAATTAGGCTCAAATTTTCCTTTAATTTCCTATTCTATTGATTCTTAGGATTTTCTTGAAGAATGAGTTCACCTATTTGGAACTCATGAGGATTGACCTCTTTATTATAGCTAGTGGACATCCTCTTCTTATAGGCCCTCATGTGATCAAGAGCGGCCCTATGACACTCATCTAGAGTTTATAGCTCATGTATCCTCACAACTCTATGGTCCTAACCTATAATTAAACCATGTAGAGAGACCTGCAAAGAGGGAATCTTGACTTCTAAAGGGAGGACAACTTTAGAGCCATAGAATAGCTTAAAGGGTGTAGCCCCTATAGGAGTGCATATAATAGTCCTCTAAGCCAATAGTGCTGGATTGATTTGTAGATGCTAATCTCCACCTAATTTCTGAACTATTCTATGTAGGAATTTTAACAATGTTCTATTTGAGGCCTCAATTTGGTCATTACCTTGAGGATAGTAGATAGAGGACCCATGTTGCTTAATCTTGAATTTTTTGCATAATTGCTTGAGGTCCTTATTTTTGAATTGTCCTCCATTATTCATGACAATAGAGAATGGAATACCATAGTGACAGATGATATGGTTGAGTATGAATAAGGAAACATGCTTTCCTATAGTAATAGATAATGGAACAAATTCAACCCATTTCATACTGATCCAACTAAAATACTTTGATGGGATCAATCCCAAAGGGAAACTGAGGATAAAGAACAGCGGGTGATTGAGTTCAATAGTTTCTGAATTAATTATTGACTCTAGAGATATGATAATATGGAGAAGAGTTAATTGTCTGAAGCAAAAACAACTAAGGTAAAGGAACCCTTGTTCTGAAGAAAAAAAACAAGTAACTCACATTTGATTTGATGGTCAAAGGCAGATTCGAAGCTGAACAGTGACAAATAGTTTTTTTATCAAAAAAAATTGATAGTTCAAATGCCTCCTACGTTATCCGGAAGATGTGAAAGCATTAACATAATTTAATAAAGTCATTTATTCTGAATGCTACATGAAAAAATAACATAAGCCAGATGATGGAATAAAGAAACCTAGGATGTACAGAATAAGGACATAAGGAATTGAAAGTATGCCCTTCATCTTAAGCCTCTATATAAAATAGATTCATAATAATCATATTCTATTCACATCCAGAAAGCTGTATGCCCTGAGAGAGGCTTGTACAGTTTGGGAAGGGATTTTGACAAATTAAAGATCTACTTCAATCAATATACCTTTAGGCACGACTATACATAATGTCGAAGTACAAGTCAGAAAAGGCGGACAATTAGCTAGAGCAGCGGGTGCTGTGGCAGAATTGATCGCAAAAGAAGGCCGATTGACCACATTAAGATTACCATCTGGAGAGGTTCGTTTAATATCTGAGAACTGCTCAGCAACAATTGGACAAGTAGGCAACGTTAAATGGAAAAATTGAACTTTAAGTAAAGCTGGGTCAAAACGTTGGCTAGGTAAATGTCCTGAAGTAAGAGGAATAGTTATGAATGCTGCAGATCATCCTCATGGGGGTGGTGAAAGAAGAGCTCCAATTGGCAGAAAAAAACCCTTGACCCCTTGGGGCTATAGCGCACTTGGAAGAAAAAGTCAGAAGAGAAATAAATATAGCGATGTTTCAATTCTTCGTCGACGTAAATAGGAATAGTTGTAAATCCATTTTTATTTTCTATCAATAAAAAGAAAGGTAATTAATTAACCATGGCACGTTCACTAATAAAAAATAATTTTGTATCTAATGATTTGTTAAGTAAAATCGATAATCTAAACATGATTAAAGAGAAGAAGATAATAGTAACCTGGTCCCGTAGATCTGCCATTATACCCGCAATGATTGGTCATACCATTGCTGTTCATAATGGAAAGGTACATTTACCCATTTTTATAACAAATGGTATGATAAACCACAAATTAGGAGAATTTTCACCTACTTCCATTTTCCAGGGACATGCGAAAAAGGATAAAAAATAGAAAAACGAAAAAAAAAAAGAAAAAGAAAAAAGCAACAAAAAAAAAAAAAAACACACACACACAAAAAGGAAAGAGAGAAATGATAAATAAAAAAGTCTTGTTGTAAATAGTATACATTAATTCATTATGGAGGATGAAGATGAAATTGATATTTCAAAATAGGGATTTAGATTTAAATTCAACTATAAGAATACGAGCGGTAGCTAAACATGTACGTATGTCTTCTAATAAAGCACGTAGAGTAGCTCATTTACTTCGTAATTCTACCTATATACAGGCGCTTGTGATACTGACTTTCATAGATTATAGAGCATGTGAGCCTATATTCAAAGTACTTGTTTCTGCAGCCGAAAATGCGTGTTCATTTATGGGTATACATAAGCGCTATTTAGCTGTCCTTGCGGCTGAAGTGAATGAAGGTCCTACTTTGAAAAGATTTCGACCTAGAGCTTGGGGTCGTGGTTATCCAATACATAAATCTACTTGTCATATAAGTATTACATTATTTTATGATTTGGATTTCTGTAATTCAGCTCACGATTAAATAACAGTACGATGAAACATTAAATAGAAACAAAATATCCAAATAGATGATCCATTTATGCCGCAAATATACTACTACTTAAAGTACTAAAAAAATATGTATGGGAAACAAAATAAATCCACTTGGTTTTAGACTTGGTTTTACTCAAAACCATTATTCCCTTTGGTTTGAAGAAAGGGATTATTCCGAAGATCTACGAGAAGATGAGGTAATATATAATTGCATTGAAAATTATGTAAAACATATCAAAAGTTCTATCAATTCTAGTTATGGAGGAATTACACGTATAGAGATTCTGAAACAGACCGAATTGATTTCGGTAAATATATATATTGCATTTGTTGATTTGTTTATTGAAAAAAAAGCGCCAAGAAAAAAAGAAAAAATGAAGGAATTAAGAAAGGAAGTACAAAAAATGCTTGTACAAAGTATGCTTAATTATGTAAACAGAGAACTTGTAATTTCTTTACTTGCAAAAGTATATCTTGGATTTGTCAATTATGTTATGGTCGGAATACTACTCATAGTAACTTAATCGAATTAGGAGAAGCAGTTGGCATTATTGCAGGCCAATCAATTGGAGAGCCGGGAACTCAACTAACATTAAGAACTTTTCATACTGGTGGAGTATTGTTATAACACCACTTATCATATGTCCATCAAGATGACTCCTTTCATGGCACTCTATGGTTATGAAGCACCTAGCTTCATGGATTTAGTTTTGGGGGACAGTAGAGTGCCCAAAGCCAAAAACTTATTGCAGGATAGTCAAGACATCCTGAAAGTGCTCAAAGAGAATATACAACAGGCCCAGAATCAACAAAAATTGTATGCTGATCAGCACCGAATAGAGCGGAGCTTCGAGGTAGGGGATATGGTTTACTTGAGGCTACAACCATATAGACAGTCATCGCTCAAGAAGAGCGGAGCTGAAAAGTTGAAACCTAGATTTTATGGTCCCTACAGGGTGATTCGCAAAGTGGGCAAAGTCGCTTATGAGCTTGAGCTTCCAGAGGGCAATCGAGTGCACAATGTGTTTCATGTGTCTAGGCTTAAGAAAGCCATTGGTCAAAGTGTAGTGCCTTCTACAGATTTACCCCCTTTGGATGAGGAGGGGAAGCTTGTGTTAGTACCTAAGGCTATTGTGGATACCAGAGAGAGGAAGCTTAGAAACAGGATAGTGAAGGAGTATTTGGTCAAATGGAAAGACCTGCCGGAGGAAGATTCTACATGGGAGAGTGAGCAGGTTATTCAGCAGGCTAGACTGAGATTGCTTGAGGACAAGCAATTTCAAGGGGGGCGGACTGTAATGTCCCCATTTTAGCAGTTGACCAAGTGTGTGCGTGTTAGCCTTGTTCTACATGGTCCCGAGGGCTAACGAAGGGTTTAATGGGATCTTGGAGTGTTTTGGCCTAGTCATTTCCAGTTTGGGCCAAAACGAAGTTGATTTACTCAGTTTCAGGCATACTTACTATTTTTAGTAAGTCGATAGGACACAGTGCAGGTCAATTTTGGGGATTGGATTCGATACTCCTCGGTGAGAGCTTTTCGATGAGCTATCACTCGCATTATTCGGAGTCCGATTGTTAATACATTTTAATGCCTGAAGTTTTATTAAAGTAACGTCTAATTTAATTGTAAAATATTAAAGTGTTACTTTAATATTTATTTTATGGTGATGTGTACCCAAGGGAGACATAAGGGGTATTTTAATATATGTTTTATATTACACATCTTTTATCCCACATTGCCCATATGAGTTGAGGGGACCCGTGGGAATAGAATAAAAGGAAGCATTTGTGGCTTCATTAGACAGGTTGAATATGAGAAGAAATTGGTGTGTGAGTTGCAGTTTTGTTCTTGGCATTTGAGGACGTCTATCCTCTCTTGTAACATTCTAGACGTCATTCCCTTGGGGTTTGGCCTTTGGAATTCTTTCTTATTGGCTTTAGTATCAGGCAGTTTAGTTGCATTTCCAGCTACAGGCAGATTTGATATTTTGCTCATATCTTCTTCACTACTTGTTCGACGCTTATGCCGCTTGGAGGGAATGGTATTACGAAGGTAGTGGACTGATTGGAGGACAAAGTATTGTAGCAGCAAGTTCGTAAGCATGGGCTAGAGTATTATGACAATATTGCTGAAGTAATTAGTGAGTTGATAAATCTGCCATGTATTTGGTTTTATGAATTCTGAAAATAACATTTTATTAGCAGCAGTTCATTTCCACTTTGCATATTGTTGTAGTTTCTCTCTTGTTTATGTTGTATGATACCAATTCCATGCACAAAACACAACAAACAAATAAATGTTTGATTTCCGGAGTTATAAGGGGTTTTAAGAGGTTGCATGCAAACTGTTTGACAAAATCCATTTCAGCAAATTGGTTTAGTTTTATGGGACATCCAGGGGTGTCCATTACAGTGGTATCAGAGCTATAAGTCCTGCCATCCTGTGGAGGTCTTATAGGGAATTTGGAACAGCCAGATAGAGGGAAAAAGTAAGTAAAAAACACAGGCTAAGCATTTATGTTTGAGCATGCGACAGGGGTCTTATAATTTTTGCGATACCAGAGCAAGACAAAATAGGATTTCAGACTTGCAAAGCAAACAGTCTAGTACATCCATGCAGGGGGACATTGAATTCAACCATACAGACACAGAGGATATATTCTGTGATCAAGACAATAATATGGGTGATCGAGATGACAGGAATACAGGATTAGGTGGAGGCAGAAATGCTAGTCCAGATCAGGAGGAGGTACTGTTTCGACAGTTACTAGATACATTAGAGCAGGGGCAACGTATGCAGCAGGAGCAGAATAGGCAAATGGACATGATGTTGCAGCTCATGGCTAGACAGATGGGTGTCAATATTAATCCAGGTGATGCCAACAACAGAAACAATAACAATGAGGGAAACAATAACAACGAGGGAAACAATAACCATGAAGGCCAAGGAAACAACAATGGTCCTGAGAATAACATTAATGGTAATAATGGACATGACAATAATGGGAATGAGGCTGATAACTTTAGACACGTTGCACGCCCAGCACGGACTGCGAGCTCAAGACCTCTTCTACCCACTTTTCCACCCAGAGATCCGGTTCATCCAGTAAATGAACCGCAGATTACCGAGTTACAGGATCAGTTCAGGAGGGACTGGGAGGCTAGTGGACTAGAGTTTCAGGCAGATATTTCTCTTAGAGATTATATGGACTTGAGGATGAGACACATGCCTAAAGCAGGAGGGAGGAATCAAAACTTTGAGCTGAGGAAGAAAGTTGGAAAACTTTCTTTACCTTATTATGATGCTTCAGGGAAGATGACTGCACAAGCTTGGGTGCAGAAGGTAGATACATACTTGCAGCTTAATCCTATGCCTGAGGAGGAGGCTATCAAGTATGCGGCTATGCACTTGGATGGCGTTGCACATGAATGGTGGCATCATGACATGGTGACTTTGGGGTATAATCAGATTACATCCTATGAGGAATTCACCGAAACATTGATTGGGAGATTTGACACTAAGGATCTCGAGTTACATTTCAAGGAGCTAGCACAGTTAAAACAGTCAGGTTCTGTGGATGCTTACATTGCTGAGTTTCAGCGCTTGTCTGTACTTGTTACTGATATCTCTCCTAGGAGATTGGTGGTGTTATTTTGTGATGGTCTTGCTGATCCATTACGAGGTTGGGTGAAGGGACATGATCCACTCACGTTAGCTGAAGCAACTAAAAAGGCACGAGATTTAGCCCCTTCGGTATACAAAGGAAAAAACCATTCAACAGATTCTTCCTACCGCAAGGACAAAGACAAAAAATCATTTCAAAAAGAGTATAGCAAACCCAAAGAAGGATCAAAAGGACTAGACAATGAAACCTTGAATGAACTTCGAAAGAAGAAGCTGTGCTTCCATTGTAGAGAGCCTTGGGACTTATCTCATAAATGCTCTCTCAAGGCTAAGGCAAATCAAATGGAGTATTTTTCAGCAGAAGAGTCAGAGTCAGAAGGGGAGGATCAGCACTCCGATTCAGATGAGGGTAACACTATAGAGGAAAGCAACAATCCTAAGGATGATAGATCGTTGGCACGCTTGACAGGGGCCCAAAAGGCAATCACATTTAAGGTCAGGGGTACTATCCAAGGGCAGAAAGTGATATCTCTTATTGACACTGGGGCTACACATAACTTCATAGATGCATAGTTGGTAGCCAGGAGAGGGTTACAGACAGAGGAGCATGATGGGTTTAGAGTCATGGTGGCTAACGGTGATAAGTTATTATGCACTCGAAAGATATCTAATCTTCGCATCAGGTTTGGAGATGGCTACGAGTTGGAAGATGAGTTCTATGTTGTGGACATGGGAGATTATGATGTCATCCTCGGCATGACATGGATGGCTTCACTAGTTGAGTTCACACTTAATCTAGCGAAATTGGAGATGAGATTCTAGCATGAGGGGAGAACTATGGTACTTAGAGGGCTTTCAGATGGAGGTTGCAGAATAGTGTCCTTGAGGAGAATGCAGAGACTTTTTTTTCATGATGACATAGAGTGGGCAGCAGAATGCCACATTATGCCAACTTCACCAGAGCCACAAGAAAAGAGTCATCCACTAGATGCCCAGAAGATACTCGATAGACACGCTAAAGTATTTAGCAATATTCCTCATGGGGTTCCTCCTGATAGAGGGATGGAACATGTTATTGAGCTTGAGGAGGGAGCCAAACCAGTTATGATTACTCCCTATCGTCATCCTAAGAAACACAAGGATGAGATAGAGAAGGCGATTAAGGATTTGTTGGAGATGGGGCATATCAGGCCCAGTAAGAGCCCTTTTGCTTCAGCAGTAGTATTGGTAAAGAAGAAGGATGGGACGATGTGCATGTGCATCGATTACAGGGCACTGAATAAGAAAACAATTAAAAATAGGTATCCCATTCCTAGGATTGATGAGCTGATTGATGAGTTGCATGGGGCATGCTTCTTCACCAAAATTGATTTGCGATCCGGATACCATCAGATCAGGATGAGAGCAAAGGACATTGAGAAAACAGCCTTCCGATGTCACTATGGCCACTTTGAGTTCATGGTTATGCCATTTGGTCTAACCAATGCACCTGCTACATTTCAAAGTTGTACGAACCAGGTATTCAGGAAGCAGCTGAGGAGATTTGTCTTGATCTTCTTTGATGACATCTTGGTCTTCAGTAAGACCTGTGAGGAGCACTTACATCATCTAGAGGAGGTGTTATCTATTCTGGAGAGAGAGTCATTGTATGCCAAGGAATCTAAATGTGAGTTTGGCATGACCGAGCTCCTTTACCTGGGGCATATCATTAGTGCAGATGGCGTTCGGGTTGATCCCAAAAAGATTAGAGCTATTGTAGAATGGCCTACTCCCACAAACCTTACACAGCTTAAGGGATTCTTTGGTTTATGTGGTTTTTATAGGAGGTTTGTTAAGGGATTCTCACAGATTGCTACACCCTTGACAGATCTTACCAAGAAAGGAGCCTTCGTGTGGACAGGGGCAGCACAGAGGTGTTTTGAGCATTTCAAGCAGGTAATGTCTTCATGTCCAGTTCTAGCTCTACCAGATTTCACAAAGCCTTTTGAGCTTCATTGTGATGCATCTGGTGATGGGATTGGAGCAGTATTGATGCAGGAGAAGCATCCCATTGCATTCGAGAGTAGGAAGCTCCGAGGAGTTGAGAAAAGTTATTCTGTCTATGACCGGGAGATGTTGGCCATAATGCATGCATTGGCCAAATTTCGATCATATTTGGTAGGTGGACGTTTTGTGATCAAGACTGATCACAACAGTATTAAATACTTCATGAGCCAGCGTGATCTTAATGACCGGCAACAAAAATGGGTGACTAAATTGCAAGCTTATGACTTTGACATAGAGTTTGTCAAAGGTAAGAAAAATGTGGTGGCTGATGCCTTATCTCGAAGACCTCACTTATGTGCTCTGGCAGAGATTTCAGGAGATTGGAGAGATCGGATTATAGCAGAGTATGTCGGAGATGCTTGGGCTTCTGGATTGATTTCAGGTACCATACAGGATGATCGCTATGAGGTGATAGATGGATTGATCAGAGTTCAGGACAGGGTTTATTTGATTCCATCATCACATTTGAGAGAGGCGACATTGAAGGCATTTCATGATGCACCCACAGCAGGACATCCGGGGGTCTTCAAGACCTACAGGCAGATCCGAGAGCGGTTTTCATGGAAAGGGCTCAAGGATGATGTTCAGAGGTATGTCAGGGAGTGTATGGTTTGTCAACAGAATAAGGGAGAACACACATTTCCTGCAGGTTTATTATAGCCCTTGCCCATTCCTGATAGGAAATGGGAAAGTATTTCGATGGACTTCATCACTGGTTTACCACGAGTGTAGGGAAGGGATTGCATCTATGTGGTGGTGGACCGCTTGACGAAGTTTGCTCACTTCTTTGCTATTCCGTCCACTTACATAGTAGCACAGGTGGCAGATCTTTTCTTTAAAGAGATATTCAGGTTACATGGGCTGCCCAAATTCATTGTCAGCGACCGGGATAGTAAGTTTATGAGTGTTTTTTGGCAAGAGTTGTTTAGGTTGTCTGGTACAGATCTTACACCTAGCACTAGTTATCATCCGCAAACAGATGGGCAAATAGAGATTGTGAATAAATGGGCATAAGGATATTTGAGGAACTATGTAACTACACAACAAAAGGCTTGGATCAGATGGTTGCATATGGGAGAGTATTGTTATAACACCACTTATCATATGTCCATCAAGATGACTCCTTTCATGGCACTCTATGGTTATGAAGCACCTAGCTTCATGGATTTAGTTTTGGGGGACAGTAGAGTGCCCAAAGCCAAAAAATTATTGCAGGATAGTCAGGACATCCTGAAAGTGCTCAAAGAGAATATACAACAGGCCCAGAATCAACAGAAATTGTATGCTGATCAACACCGAATAGAGCGGAGCTTTGAGGTAGGGGATATGGTTTACTTGAGGCTACAACCATATAGACAGTCATCGCTCAAGAAGAGCGGAGCTGAAAAGTTGAAACCTAGATTTTATGGTCCCTACAGGTTGATTCGCAAAGTGGGCAAAGTCGCTTATGAGCTTGAGCTTCCAGAGGGCAATCGAGTGCACAATGTGTTTCATGTGTCTAGGCTTAAGAAAGCCATTGGTCAAAGTGTAGTGCCTTCTGTAGATTTACCCCCTTTGGATGAGGAGGGGAAGCTTGTGTTAGTACCTGAGGCTATTGTGGATACCAAAGAGAGGAAGCTTAGAAACAGGATAGTGAAGGAGTATTTGGTCAAATGGAAAGACCTGCCGGAGGAAGATTCTACATGGGAGAGTGAGCAGGTTATTCAACAGGCTAGACTGAGATTGCTTGAGGACAAGCAATTTCAAGGGGGGCGGACTGTAATGTCCCCATTTTAGCAGTTGACCAAGTGTGTGCGCGTTATCCTTGTTCTACATGGTCCCGAGGGCTAACGAAGGGTTTAATGGGATCTTAGAGTGTTTTGGCCTAGTCATTTCCAGTTTGGGCCAAAACGAAGTTGATTTACTCAGTTTCAGGCATACTTACTATTTTTAGTAAGTCAGCAGGACACAGTGCAGGTCAATTTTGGGGATTGGATTCGATACTCCTCGGTGAGAGCTTTCCGATGAGCTATCACTCGCATTATTCGGAGTCCGATTGCTAATACATTTTAATGCCTGAAGTTTTATTAAAGTAACGTCTAATTTAATTGTAAAATATTAAAGTGTTACTTTAATATTTATTTTATGGTGATGTGTACCCAAGGGAGACATAAGGGATATTTTACTATATGTTTTATATTACACATCTTTTATCCCACATTGCCCATATGAGTTGAGGGGACCCGTGGGAATAGAATAAAAGGAAGCATTTGTGGCTTCATTAGACAGGTTGAATATGAGAAGAAATTGGTGTGTGAGTTGCAGTTTTGTTCTTGGCATTTGAGGATGTCTATCCTCTCTTGTAACATTCTAGACGTCATTCCCTTGGGGTTTGGCCAATTCTTTCTTATTGGCTTTAGTATCAGGCAGTTTAGTTGCATTTTCGGCTACAGGCAGATTTGATATTTTGCTCATATCTTCTTCACTACTTGTCCGACGCTTATGCCGCTTGGAGGGAATGGTATTATGAAGATAGTGGACTGATTGGAGGACAAAGTATTGTAGCAGCAAGTTCATAAGCATGGGCTGGAGTATTATGACAATATTGCTGAAGTAATTAGTGAGTTGATAAATCTGCCATGTATTTGGTTTTATGAATTCTGAAAATAACATTTTATTAGCAGCAGTTCATTTCCACTTTGCATATTGTTGTAGTTTCTCTCTTGTTTATGTTGTATGATACCAATTCCATGCACGAAACACAACAAACAAATAAACGTTTGATTTCCAGAGTTATAAGGGGTTTTAAGAGGTTGCATGCAAACTGTTTGACAAAATTCATTTCAGCAAATTGGTTTAGTTTTATGGGACATCCAGGGGTGTCCATTACACATAAGTAAATATTTCATAATAGCCTCATTAGACCGAACATCTCTTTTGGTATATCCAGATAATAGATAAGAACATAGACTTAAACATTCTAAAGATACGAAGATAGTTGTTAAATCATTAGCACCACATAAAAACATTCCTCCTAGAGTAGCTGTTAATATGAATAACAAAAACTCTGTTATAGCCATTTCTGTACATTGAATGTATTCCACAGATAGAGGAATACACAAAGTGGAACATAATAAAATGAGAAACCGAAATATTTTATTAAAATTGTTTGTTTGTAAATTGCCAAAAAAACTAATCGTGGGTTCTTCTCTCCATTGAAATAACAAAAAAGTTATGCTTAGCACTAAACTTGTTAAAGAGATGAAATAAAACCAAGTTGTCTTTTTCTGATAAAAAATGACATCGATTACTAGAAGAAGAAATAGGCCGAAAATCAGGATGCATTCTGGGAAAATGGAACTTCCATAGAAGAGAAGCAAATGAAATTCTTTCATAAAAATGATTTTAAGGTATAAAAAATGCATTTTTCATTTTGTCCGGATCATTAGTTACTAACTTCAATTAATATTCGAGCAACATTTTATTTAAAATCTCCTTATTATACATTATATCTATGATTTATTTTTCATTCTTCTTTTCCTTTCGTTTTCGTTCCAATAAAATTTGTATCAATTTTTTTGTATCAATTTTTAGAAAGTAAGTTTTCTTTTATTGTTCAAAATGGGATATTTTATTCATCAAAATGGGATAGATCTGTGGATCTATTTATACTAATTAGTGGATTAATGGTAATGCGCAAAAGCTTTATTAGATTCTACCATTTTATGAATCTCTTCCTTCTTGCGTATAGCATTGCCTTTCTCTCTGGCAGCATCCATTATTTCGTAACTTAATTTGAATTGCATATTTGGACCAGAACATTTTCGGGATGACTCTAATAACCAACAAATTGCAAGTATTTTTCCTTCTTTCTCTTTTATTTCAATGGGAACTTGATAAGTGGATCCACTTACACGTTTTGATTTTACTATCAATTTGGGAGTTAATTTGTCTATTGCTTGACGTAGAACAATTAGTGGATTTTTCTCTGTTTTTTGTTGAATCTTTTCTAGAGATTGATAAAAAATTCGATAAGCTAATGATTTTTTTCCGTTCTTAAGAATACGGTTAACGACCATGTTAACTAATCGATTATGATAGATCGGATCAAATTTATCAATTTTATTTTCTACAGTACTTTGGCATGACATGAGTGTGAAAAAGGTTCATAAATTTATTTCATAAAGACTAATCATTACTTATTTCGGCTTTTTAACTCCATATTGTAGGGTAGATCTCTAAAGGTATCAAAGATCTCCCTCCAAACCGTACATACGAATTTTTCCGGATACGGCTTTCCACATGATTCTATTTGCATATATAGAAGATATTCATTCTTATGCATAGAATTATGTTTACTCATTCTCAACTTAGTCCTTGTGATGATAAACTTATGTCCACTAGATGAGCTTGGGTGAATTTTACCAACCAAATCAAAGAACCATTGCTGAAAAAGACAATATGTGACAAAAGCAATAAGTTCATGACTAGGAGAATGAATTAGGTTTCCATGTAACTGATACTTCTTACATGATTTGGTGTACTAGATAGCATCATCCTACACAATCAACCAATAGTAACTCACCCTAAGAAGTTTTCAAGAAAGTGCAAGGCCATTAGAGTATGTCCCACAAATGTCATCATGGACTTTGGCTAATGCCTTTTCAAACTCTTCTATCTCTAGGAACCTAAGAAGTGTTCCATCTAGACCCTTCCTATACAGGTCACTAGAGATAAGGTATAATGTGAGGCATTGCGAATGAGTTGGTGTTTTGGATTGCACTTGAGATTTTCAAGAATAATTTGGTCACGCAAGTAAGAAAATATGGTGGAATAGTGAGAGGATTCATTGCATAAAATGATGCAAATTACATGGTTGTCAGGGTAGTCATAGGTAGGGTGTCATAATTCTTCTAGAGGAACTCAAAGAAAGACTTGTGTTCTTGCAGTTTTAATATGGATGCTAAAGTGTCCATAGCATCTACAACCTTGTTTTCTGTCATATGAATCTTCTTGAATGTTTTAAATGTAAAATAATTCCTTAAGGCATCAATCAACTTCTATTAAGGCACTAGCTTATCATCCTTAGTTTGGTAGTCATTGTTGACTTGATTAATGAAAAGTTGGGAGTCCCCATAGATTTTAAATTATGTGATTCTCCACTTAAGAGCCATTTTAATTCCATTAGGTGTAACAAAAAAAAATCCCTACACCAGCTCCATTTTGAGTGTGTGAGAAATCAAAGAACATCCTCCATGTCCTCTCAGTGACATACATAATAGATGCATCTAGAAAATCAATCTACATTAGAGCATTATCTATAATTGGGAATTCAACAAATTGATTGACAATTGCTTCTCCTTTAATAGCTTTATGTTTAGAATACTAAATGTCAAATTCATAAAGAATCATCATCCATTTGGAAAGTTGACCTGTAAGTGAAACTTTACTTAAGAGCTATTTTAAAGGATCTATTTTTGTAACTAGTTGCATAATATGTCCAAGCATATAATGTCCAAGTTTTTGGGATGCAAACACTACTACTAGGAAATCCTTTTCAATGTTTTTATAATTGATCTCATAAGCTACCAAGCTACAAATGATATAATAAATGGTTATTTCTTCCCATTTTCATCTTGTTGTGCCAATAAATCTCCTAAGGAATTTTCTGTAGTTGAGATATAGAGGGTCAAAGATTTCGCTTTAATCAGAGGCATGAGAATAGGAGTCTTTTCTATATATTACTTGATTTAAGTCAATATTTTCTCACATTATTCATTCCATGTATAGGAAACACCCTTATGTAGATTCTTGTTGAAGGGTTATGACCTATTAGCAAGTTGAGAGATGAACCTCTGGATTGCCTAAAGTCATCCTTGTAGACTCCTTAGTTGACTAATATTTCTAGGAGGTGGCATTTCCATGATAGCTTGTACTTTTTCATGGTCTACCTCTATGCCCTTAGCTTAGATGATGTATCCTATAAAATTTCCTCATGTGATGCCAAAAACACAATTCTTTGGATTTAGCCTAAGTAGAAATTGGTCCATATGATCAAATATCAAAATCAAGTTTGACAGGTGAGTTCTTTTCTTGGGTTTGGACAAAGTATCATCAACATAAAATTCCATGCTTTTGTACATCATATCATGGAAGATAGTAGTCACAACTCTTTGAGAGGTGGTGCTGACATTTTAAAGCCCAAATGACATTGCATTCTAGTAGAAGGTTCCCCATGCACAAGTAAAACATGTTTCTCCTTGTCTTTTGGAGCTATCTTAATTTGATTATACCTAGAGAAACCATCCATTAGGGAGTAAATTTCATAACCCATAGTTATGTCCACTATCATGTCAATCTTAGGTAGCAAAAAGTCATCCTTTGGGCATGATTTATTAAGATCCCTAAAATCAATACATACATGGATAGATTTATCATATTTTGATAGATGTATAATATTGGAGATCCATTCTACATAATCAATAGCTTGGATGAAGTTGGCACTTAGTATTTTTTCAAGCTCATCTTTAACTAACAATGCCACATGAGGGTGCATTTTTCTCATATTTTGTTTGACTAGTTTAAAGTTAGGAGCTATGGAGAGATGGTGCATGATTAGTTCTATATCTATTTGATCACATTAACATAAGTCCATGCAAAATTGATTTTATTTTCCTTAAAGAACTCTATAAATTTTTCTTTCTCTTTTGTTGATAGGGATTGAGCCACACGTATTATCTTGGGAGACTCCTGAGTACCAAGATTAATTGGCTACATTGGTTTGATCAAAATTGATGACCTATCTTGGAAATAGCTTGGGAAACTACTAAGCACCTCATCCTTAGGCACCTCAAAAAGGTTTTCACCCTTGAATACATCTTTATTTTTACTATTTTTAGGTTTAGATACTACCACAAAGTGGTTTTCACCATATGAAGACTTGATTTTCATGTATCTCTTTATTTTTTGACTGAGGCACTTGATATTCATCTCTATCACATTCATCACTGGTTCACTAGTATAAGTCTAATGCCCCACTCAAAGATCCTTGAAACAAAAGGATAAAATATGCATTGAATAATTTTTTTCTTAAGAGAACTTACTTAGCAAAAGGATAAAGTAACCAAGTGGAATAGTGAAAACACTAGGATAAGGTGATGAGAATAGGGAACATGACAAGACTTACATGTTCACCTACACCGATGGAAGTCTTACAACTACTTCCAAAGATCTCCAAGCTCTAAACTACAACTCACAAACCAAGACTATAAAAATCATGAGAATATCCTGAGGGGGTATTCTCTTTCAAACCCTAAGTAAAAGATCCTAGCATGGTTAGACATATAAGCCCATATCTAATAATCATGTCATAATCAAGAATCATAAGCAGAGACCAACAATGGTCATGCGAAAGAAGATGGCTCAAAGTTATGACTACTCATCTACTAAACACCATGCTGAAGATAAATGATGACTCCTAAAATTTGGCTAAGCCTAAAATCCTAAAGCTTTGAAAACAGGCTAAGTCCGAATTTCTAAAGCCTCAAAATTTCCTAGAATTTTTATCTTAACTTAGAGAGGCTTGGAACCTATCTCAAATAAATCATTGCATATATTAAAATATATCTTAAGTATAAGGAATTAAATATACTCTGCACAAGGAAGTACATTCTTGTGCGAGGAAGAATGTATGTCTGTATGAGATAATACATTCTAGCATAGGGAAGTACCTTTCCCATGCAGGGATTGCCAACACTGCAAAGATGAAACAAGAAGAAAACACATAAAAACATAAAACCTCCACACTAGGGAGTACCAAATCCATGTAAATCAAGGAATGTTCACTTGAGAGCATAAAAGATAAGACACCAACCAAAAAGAAGGAGAAAACATCTATCCATCTAATCGATAACATCATATGAAAGAACATGCAGAAAGCAACATGGCAATGTACATACATAGTTCATATTCCAAATATCATATGAAGGAAAGAATAAGCATTTAAGCATGAAAATAAAATAAAACTCATGCATGGTTCCTCCCAACCATAATAGCATCATGAGACCTCAAAGGCCCTAGCCACCCCTGTGCACAACATCCTAAACTACCAACTAGATAGTCAGAGCTGTCTTATGAGGGCATCACTACTAAAATATAATAACATCATAAGAACAAGGAAATCTAAAATGGTAAACCATCAAAGCATAGATAATCCAAAAATTAGTGAAGCACATCATCTAACCATATGCTATAACATCATAATAAATGAGTGCATCAAATAAAACTAATATCATCTAAACATGATATCCATACATTCCAATTATATCATATATCACAAGGAACCATACTTGAAAAAGCCAAAATACCAAGTGAACATCAAGCATTGGTCTCAACTGGAAAATAGACCATCTCTATACACCGGTCCTTAGTAGTGGTATAGGTAGCTATGTCTCCCAACCACATGAAACCCATAGGTATACTCCCACCATGCTGATGGAGATAATGATCCAACCACAAAAAGACATAAAGAAAATGTCCATGGCTAACACTCATGCTAGATAGTAAAGAGGACTGTAACCAAGACAATGAGACAGTGCAAGTGGATTAGGTCTTGGTCAAACACTCTATGGGTCACTATGTAGGGGGCTATAGTGGAGAGTAATATGGTTGGGACTCCCAAGCTAAATATAGTGCAAAAACATTCTCAAGGTACTCCCTTGGAGGCCATCACACTAGTGCAAAAACACTCTCAAGGTACTCCTTTGGATGCCATCACTGAGTGTCCTCGAAATCAAACTATAAGACATTACATTCTATTATCTTAATTATATTACCTAGTTTATTTCTTTAGTTATCACTTAGAAACTTCTTCACACCAACCTAGGAAATAGTCATCAAGGTTACAAGAGAAGCCCCTCCACTGCCTACCCTACATGCCCATACTCATCACATGATTAGTGCCCATAGGCATGCATATTCCCAACCCAACCCAATGATCATAACTTCACCAAAATACAATTGAGAGTTTAGGCCTTGCAAGTCACCTAAAAAATGCACATGCACATGCTCGTGTGTGGGTATACCAACATCATGAAGATCATAACACAAGGGCTAGATGAGACAAAATAAAAATAACAATCAACTAAATACAAGCTTGGGATTATGGATTCTACACACTTCTTAATGAATACTAAAACCATACATCATGAACTCACTCAACTGGCCTCAATCCGAGAGTATGGATTCTACACAAATCCCAATGATGCAACCAAACCAAAGTTTATGAAATCACTCAACCAGTCTCAATCTAGGAGTATATATTCTACATGAATCCTAGTGTCCACAAAATAATAATAAGTGTTTGACCATAAACAATAACACTAGATATAAAATCCCTTAATAAAAAACAAAGTTGGGAGTACAGATGTGATATAAATTCCAATGAAAACATAAAGATGCAAAAATGGTTAGATTGATATCCTACAGATAATCTAAATCCATGACCAACACCATGCCAAGAAAACTTGAGAAAATTGGGTGACATGAAAATTGACACAAAAACCTCAAAACTCAAAACTCAAAACTCAAAAACTTATAAGTTAAAATCCGTTTGGTCTTAGGGCACAAAAGCCATGAATATCAAATAATATCTTGGTTTGGAGTCTGTATGCAAAAATGACCAACATAATGGTGCAAAACCCCAATAACCCATCCCAAAAAATAGGGAAATGCTCACACCTGCCCAACTAGGTAGAGCTAGCATATAGAAATTGAGGGGAACACTAGTTCTCAACCTCCTAACAAATGACTACCAAAGATAGAAGTAGAAATAGAGCTAAAACAATAAAATGGGAGATCCATACCTCACAACCAAAAGGGGAAAAATGGGGATTTGAACTACAAAATAAAAATCCTGTAGAGGTAGCCAAAAATCATGGCAATCTAAGGTCTCCCTTAGCTAGATACAATGAGAGTGATCTTGCAACGATCCCATGCCCATAGCTCCCACAATGAAAAAAACAATAATTCCTCATGAAGAGGATTTTGGATTTTACTCTAAAACTTCTAATTCAAAAGTGAGAAGTGAGGAATACAATTCCTTTTTGGATACTTATTCACTTTTTGAGTGAATAATGGATTAGGGTAAATAACTAGGTAACCTAGTTAAATCCTAAATCCACCAAAAAGAAAACATGATTTTCCAAGTAAATGAAATTCAACTATGGCAAAATTGTCAGGAACTAAATTAAACAAGATAAAGCCCAAAATTCTCTTAAACCAAAAAATCACATAATTCATTAATTACATTTAGGACAATTGTGGACCTCTAAATGCATAGACACACTCATGGGTCTAATCACATAATGAAAATGAGTCTAGATTTATTAAATCACTAGAAGGTTTAACTTAAATAAGTAAATAAGTATGAACAACTGAATCACTAACTCCATGTGTCACTGGCAGGGACATAAATTCTGTACACCAAAAAAAATGATCAAGTAAAATTGCATATAATAATATAGCCAAAGTGATAAATGCATTGAATTACATTGAATAACTATTTATTTAATCATATTAAAAATCATTTATTTAAACAACCCATTTTGCATAGATTATCGAAATGAATAGGGTAAATATTTGTAGCACATAACTAATGAATCCAACATGAACAATTCATTTCTAATTATTTAAGAATTTAAGAATGGTTTTTTAAACAACATGAAATAGGCACTTAAAACACATAAGTGAACATGGTCACACACATGAATAATCATTGCTATAGGAATGTAGTCCAGTGTAGTGGGATAATAATACATAGTGCAATCTCTACACATATCTTAGGGCAGTCACGAAATAACATCATGATACCACATCAATCCTGGTAACCACTGGCACAAACCTCAATGAACCATCTAATACATCATAATCTCATAAAAAGGTCATAAGCATAATCAAAGCAACTAAGTAACATAAATCCAATCACCTTAAGGGTGTAGACCACTCATGGTCCCAATCATGATCTCTCACCAAAAAAGATCATCAAGGTTGCATCCATCAGGATGACTTACGTAAATCAAATGGGAGAGGTGCTACAAATAACATTTAGATAGAATGTGATCTCATAGTCATTTTGGAAAGATAGAATCTTTAGTCTTTGATGGTGAACATACCAATCTATGAGATTGGGTGTATGAGTGAGAGAGAAGTTGAAGCTTCAGGATTATTGACATAGAAGGAATTATCTATGGTGATAAGAGAAGTTGAGCTTATAGATAAAGCTCCAAAGGGATCTACATCAAGAGGAGGCCTAGAGTATTGACGTGATCAACTAAAGAAAATTGCAAGCAAAACTCGTTAGACCCTAGACTAGACTTGTTGACTATGTTGGGTTGGGTGACATAGGCATGTATGACATCCACCCCAAATTCACAAGAGGCATTTGAAAGATATTCCCATTCATATTCACCATAATTGGTGCTCTAATTTCTAGCTAGCAATCAATAAATATTTTCTCTTATTCTACCTTTTTTAGGATTTTCATTATCAAATTCATTAGATTCATGTTGTCTATATGTAGAGGCTTCAACATCATTATTTGTGATCATTGATTCTTCTCCCCAGAGGAGAAAAGTAGGAGGCATGAATTCTTCTTCTTGTGTAGTAGAGGTAGAAAAGGGTGGATCATCATCTTTTGATTCACTAGTCATAGAGGTCCATCTATCAAACCTTGGCAATTCATCCTCTACCCCAAAGCCTAGAGCAGCAATATCTCTACTTTTTTCATCCCTTAGTATGACATAGGGGTTCTACAAGAGCCTTTTTGTCACCATTCAGGGATCCTTGGCCATGATAGCCCATGTTTTCCAAGAACTTATAACCTTTTCCATAGTGTTTGGGAGAAATAGGAGAAATAACAATAATTTCCTCAACATCATCTTCTTCCCTATAGATCCAATATCTAATAGATTAGTCTTTCTTCTCTACATCTAAAGGAATGGATAACTAGACAAAGGCCCCAAATATAGTCATGGTAGAAGCCAAGGGCTTCATTTTCTCAGAAGGTTTCCCATAAGATCTTAGAGAAACTAGCAATGCAAAAATACAATATAAAGTGTATTCTCCCATACAAAGTCTCATCATTTTAAGTTTCTATTCACATGCATTAAGGGATGGTTTGAGCTCACTAGAAGAGCGATTATGTGGGACTAGCATTTTTGCAGCAGTGATCATGTTAATGGACATGGAGTTGTCCTCTAGAATAATGATCTCTACACCATTGAATGCATTGATGGTATATTGATGGCACAAATTGCATGTCATGGATCCATGATCTTCCTAGAAATAGAATATATGCAAGCAAGATTTCTAGTACTTGAAGACCATATCTTTTTGTACAGGACCCACATAGATAGGTGGCACAATTAAGCCTTTAGAATACCATTCAACTTCATTGTATGCCTTGATAGTGATTTTTTGTCTAGGATCAATAGAAAATTTAGACATTCCAAGAAGTTAGATTACATTGAAAGAGTTAATATTTAGCCCAACACCATTGTCTATTAGGACTCGATGAACTTGAGTGCAAAATATTTGGACTTCAATGTAGAGGGCTAGATTGTGTGATGACTAAGGGACTTGTCATCTTCTTTAGAGAAAGTGAAATAATGAGGTGAGGAGATGTGGTTGACCATAGCTTGAAACCTCTCAACATCAATATTCATGGGAATGTTAGCTATTCATAAAGCCTTTTCAAGAATCTCCTTGTGCAAAGGAGACAATTCTAGCAACTTAAAGATGGAAATTTGTGCAGGGATTTGTTGCAACTTACTAATAAGATCATAGCTAGATATGGCTAGAGAAGACACCTATTTGGAGGAAGAGGCATTCTTGAGATCATTTTTTACTTTGAGGAAAACCTTAGATTTCCTCCTAGTGATAATGTTGAGTGCCTCTCCACATGAAGAGGATGATTCTGCCACCCTAAGAGGGACTTGCCATCTTCTTCAAAGAAAGTGAGATAATGAAGCGAGGAGATGTGGTTGACCATATCTTGGAACCTCTTACATCAATATTCATGGGAATGTTAGCTATTCATAAAGCCTTTTCAAGAATCTCCTTATGTAAAGGAGACAATTCTAGCAACTCAAAGATGGAAATCTATGCAGGGGTTCATTGCAACTGACTAACAATATCATAGCTAGATATGGCTAGAGAAAACACCTATTTTGAGGAAGAGGTGTTCTTGGGATCATTTTTCACTTTGAGGGAAACCTTATATTTCCCCCTAGTGACAACATTGATTTCCTCACCATGTGAAGAGGAAGATTCTGCCACCTCAAGGGTTACCTTAGGCCTGGTGTCTTTATAGTTTTGTTGAGTATTGTGTAGTTTCAAGAATACCTTAGGATTTTTTTCATCAATATCATAGTTTGATTCTTTTTCAAATTTAGGACCCATCATATAGATATGTTCAATGGGTTCCAACTTGTTGATGACATTGTTTGTATCAGTGTAAGTGTGGTTGATCTTAGCATCATGATTCTTCTTGTTAGTATGAGATGACTCCTCTTTTTCAGATTTGGGTAATGGTTTCTTAAAGGATGTGTGATAATAATTCTTAATTAAGCCATCTGTAAAAAACTTGCTTCCATCAATGAGGTCTTTGATTACATCCTTAATCTTGAATCAATTTTCAATGTTATGTCCCTTACTCCTATGATAGTTGTAAAAGTGGTCATCTCTCCACTAAGCAGGCTTGACGGGTGGGTCATAGGGTCAAGAGTTATTACGTACTATGAAAAGCTTGTTATCAATAAAGGTCTTTAGGAATACCTCATATGATTCTACCATTGGTGTGTAGACACATTTTGGTTTAGAATATTTCTTAGTTTTGTCAAAGGGTTGATATTTTGAAGTCTCTTGTTGTTTGGAAGCATAAATAACATTACACAAATGGAAGGCTGTTTATTTATCTTATGAGCATCTATGACTCCATCATTGATGATGTATTTGTTCTTGTTCCAAGGTTTGGTTTTTTCCTTTCCATTGCAATTGCTATTCTTGACCATATTTAGCACAATGCCACCCTTCTTAATGACAACATCATCAATACGATAAGCATTCTTAATCATGTCATTGAAGGATGCGAATAATTTTTTTATAAGGTCATAATATAGTTATGGTATGAGCATTTTGAAAAAAACATCAATTTTCTTAGTTTCATTAATCTTCCAAGGGTATCTTGAGTGTAAGGATCTCCAATGTTGGATGTATATAGCAAAGGATTCACCTTTTTTTGTTTAATATTGCACCACAAGTCCAACATAGTGATAAGATGTTGAATATTGTAAGAATATTTCTTAATGAATCATTGTGCAAGCTCATCAAATGACTTGAGGGAAGGTGACAATTTTGTGAGCCATTCCATAGCTTGGCCCTCAAGCTCTTAGGAAAACCTCATGAGTGATGAGGCCAATTATTGCCTCTTTTTTATATAAATTTTACTATGTTTTTAATACTGCCAGGACATTTGTGAACTCATAACCAATTGAACTTATGATAAAGTCTAGATAGAACTATTAAAGCATGCATAGATAGATATGTCATATTTTTCCAATATTATACATATAATGCAATATCTCATATAACCACCAGAATCTGTGTTCTAATATCTTGATTTAGTTTGATTATGCTTATTTATGTAAATATTTTTGCATCACAACTAACTTGCTAGGAAAGGAAGAAGTTGGAGAGTGGTCGACAACATTCAAAAAGGAGCCTCAAGGCCCAATTGTGGCAGAGGAATCACTATGGCACTAGAAGACATAACTACTACAAAGGAGGAGCTATTATTCTAGGAATGTAGGGATGAAGTGTTTTCATATTTTCTCTGTGTTTACTATTGTCCTAAATTGGTCACCCAACTTTATTGCTTTTTTCGCAGGCTGTTATATTTCCCTTTTCTTCTCTAGTGAATCTTCAGCTAGTTTGTTTTATTTTCTATTTTAGAATAACTATCCATCCTCTATTTATAGGGATTGGATCAATAGTTTAAAGAGGTTGGAGAAAGTTTATGGAAAATATTGTTGTATCTTGTAGCAAGTTTAATCTGTAGTTTTATATATTGTTCTTGTGTAAGGAGTTTTTGAAATATAATGAAGTAATTCTTGGTTTACATTCTATGTTAGTAGATTAGCAGAAGCCAACCAAGGAGGCCCACTTGGGAAGTGGATTAAATTAGAGTAGTGTAGATTTACTTCCAACATTTCTAGTATTTCAGATAGAAGTTATAGTTTCTTCCTGCAGCATTGTATTTTGTGAATGTTCCTCTAGCATCTACAAGAGTAGCTATAGTGGACGATCTGGTTTGAAATATATGTTAGCATAGAGTTGCATTTCCAACATTTATTTTAGTAAGGAGTTAAGTGTGTTACTTTCCTACAACACTAGTGTAGGTTGTTTGTATGCATTTTACTTTCTTGTAGCATAAGCATAATGACTCTTCAAAGAAGCTAGTGCACATATTGTGCTGACAATTTTAAGTATACATCCCTAGGTTGACAAATTAAATGCACCTCATGGTGGGAGAAGTAATCCTTAGATTGAATAAACTATTCCTAAGTAAGGCGATGGGCATGATTATCACAAACCTATTGTGAGGCAAACCATTTTTGGTACTATTGTTGGGGATGGTGTCAAGTTAGGAAGATCTTTTTGAGTCATAATTTTTTTTTATAGCTAGTTTTTTAAATAGAGATTTGCAGTCCCAAAAATTGCCTCACAAGCCTAAAAAATTCAATTGCATGCACTGAAGAGGAAGACAATGAGATGAATATGGTAGATTTCTTCCACAAGGCTCTATTAATTTAAATGACGAAGTTGAAAAAGTTGAGTTGCCTTTTGAGGATGCAAGTCCTGATTTTCCTATAGCATCTTCCTCTAGAGGAAAATCTTTGGATATAAATGGTTTTCATCCTTTTGTTGAAATCTTGGCCAACTTTCTTGATAGTTTTGGTCTAAATCCACCTATTGTTAACAATCTTGTAGGTAATGCTACTTTTCAGTAACAACCCCATAATCAAATACCTTCAGTAATGGCACACCCTACTTTTCTATTTCCTATCTCGAGCCTCATAAACAATGCTATACACCCAATATTGCTCTTCCAAAATTTTATGGCCTTCTAATTGAGGATCTTGATGCTTTCTTGTTTGAGTCAACATACTCTATTGTAGCTTTGACTATAACATTGATGCCTACACGCTCATGTTGTTTCTAGCAACACTAAAAGAAACAACCTTATGATGGTTCATGAGCTTAGGAGCCAATGCAGTAGGTAACTGGGATGAGATGCAGACTCTGTTTCTATAGAAATACAAAGATTATTGCAAGGGGAGTGACCCAAGGGGGTATAATATTTTTAGAGTGTCAAAAAAGGAGGAAAAAACATTGGAAGACTATGTTTCACATTTTTTTACACACTGTGGAAGAACCCCTAGCATGTACTAGCAGAAGATTCATATAAACTAGTCTTCTTGAGAGGGGTAAATGATAATTGTTTGGAAGCATTAGACCTAATGGCTAGTAGATATATATACCAATCTTCTTAGGATGACCTCAAGAAAATCTTTCTTAGCTACTCAAGGTCAATTGTGAAGAAAGGTAGAGGGTATCAATCCATGATCACTAAAGGGATTAGTCAGGACATTTCAAAGCTTGAGATATCTAATTTACTCTCAGATTTCAAGAAAAACATCATAAATGATGTCACTACACATCTTGACACCATGACTACAAAGAAGAAGCATGCAAAGGCTGAATCACGATTGTTGGAGTACTATCCTCACTACTGAAAACAAAAGCAAGACTATAGATGTAAGTTGGTAGTCAACCTAGAGAACCAAAATTTTCCAATTGAGTACATGAAGATAGATGGGGACAATGATCAAGTTATCTTCATTGCTCAATATTGACCATGGGATTCAAGACAAGGTATGCCTCAAGATCCTCTACAATTTTAAAATCCTTACAATAATCAGTGGCAAAACCAAAGTTAGTAGAATCTTTCTCACTACTCCCAACCTCCCTGGAAAAACTAGAAAAATAACTAGTGGCCCATTCAACAAAATAATCAATGGCAAAACCAACAAAACAACCAGTGGCCTAATCAGCAAGATAACTAGTGGAAAAATCAAAAAAATCAATGGCAACCACCACAAGGAAATTAGCAACAAAATAACCAATGGAGGGGGTCTCCATAGTGGCCTAACCAAAATTTTGGTAACCCACAAATACCACCTCTAGTGTAGTCACCTACAATAATGCCACTTCTTGCAATAAATAATGCTAATCCTAAGGCAACCTAATTACTTGCTCAATGTTAGCTAAATCCAAACAAAAAGCAACAACAACAACAAATGTACACTACTAATACTTAACAGTGCCCTACTTATTCACTAGAGATACCTAATATCCATTTGATATTTGGTACACTTCTTCCTACACTAGAATATCCTATTATCACAGAAGTTGCAGATACTCCTGCAACAACACTTCTAGAAGCTACATTTCCAAATACCAACCCACCAACTAATCTACCTAGTAGGACTACTAACCACACCTTAGTGAATCCTCCCTTTCTACCTAGGCTAAATAAAGAGAAATATATATCCCAAGAGGAAGAGACATTTGATATTGTTGAGTAGCTGAAAAACATACACATCCAAATCCCTTTGTTCCAAGCTATCAAGTACATCCTTGTTTATTAAAAGGCTATTAAGGAAGCATGCCTTAAGAAGCCAGGGTGAAAGAAGAAAGATCCTCAAACACTCCATGTTATCAAGAAATTAGTAGATATCATGTTAGAGAAGGTAGTGATACCAAAGTATTTAGATCCTCATAGTCCAGTAGTTAATCTGATCATAAATGGAAAGGCTATGAAAAATGCTTTAGTTGATTTGGGAGCAACAATAAATTTGATGAGTAAAGATGCAATCATAGATTATGCATAGAAGGCTTAAGGATAACTCCCATAGTATTACAACTTGCTGATAGTTCAACTGTCACTCTAGATGGTCACATAGAAGATGTGATAGTGACTTTAGATTCATAGGAATACCCTACTGATTTTCTTATCCTATCATCTAAAGTAAAACTTGCTGGCTATCTTGTCATATTAGGGAGACCATGGTTAGCCACCACTGATGGTAAAATTAATTGCAAATTAGGCAGTATGACAATTTCAAATGGTCAAGCTATAAGGAAGCTAGCTCTATATCCACCTGCCCAACCCCAGCCAGACTTGGGAGAACCTATTTGGCCTGATTTAGGGGGCGAAGAGGAAGAGATGATTTTTGTAGCCCATCTCATGATGTTGCATAGACATTTTTTTTTGAAAATGTAGAAGGAAGATGATGTAATATAGAGCATTCTTACTAATGAATGTATAGTGGCTATAGATATCACTAAGAGTTTTGTCTTAAAGCTATGTACCTATGAAGACTATGTCTACCCAGAAAGCCCTGAGATAATTAATCAATTACTGCCAAGTGAAGTAGCTATAGGTCTAATATTAGAAGTGTTAATGGTAGAGTTAACAACTACTATGGAACTTTCTTCTAGTCATAATCTCCATGTAAATAAAAAGTTGTCCCAATCACAATTGGGATTGTTAACCAAGCTCCTCAATCAACATGAAAAAGCCTTTTCTTGGGATTATGGGGATATGGTAGGACTGAGCCTTAAAATCTGCACCCATAGGATCTACATCAATGATGGAAGCTTGCCACTCCATCAACCTTAGAGGAGAATAAATCTAGCATTGCACGAGATAGTTAAGACTGAGTTGCAGAAGTTGTTGGATGTTGGATTCATCTATCCAATCTCTGATAGAAAATGCGTATCAGCCATAGTTATTGTACCTAAGAAAGGAGGTAAGTGGTAGATATGTGTAGATTACAAAGAGTTAAATAATTCCACAAAGAAGGATCACTTTGATTTTCCCTTTATTGACAAATTTTTGGATACTTTGGTTGGAAAGAAATACTTCTCATTTCTGGATTGATGCATTGGTTACAATAAGATAAGTATTTCTCTAGAAGATCAAGAGAAGACCACATTTACATGTCTTTGGGGTACCTATGCTTATTCTGTATTACCATTTGGCTTATGTAATGCACCTGCTACTTTTCAAAGAGTTGTAATCAACATCTTTGCTGACATATCACACGATTGCATGGAGATATACATGGGTATGTGCACCAAGTTGTGGTGCCAACAAGGTGACACCCTTTTTTTTTTACCTTTCAATAGCATGTACATGCTTTTAAAAAACCCAAATTTTTATAAATGGGTTGCATACCCACAACCCATTCATTTTGTCTCCATTTTCCTACTTCCCCTCCTCACAGTGCATATGTGGATTGAATAAATTGAAGGTTTTTATTACCCACCTTGTCAATATGCCTCCTCACCATCGAAGTTCAAGATCACGAGCATGCCGTATGTTGTATAAACTTATTTTTGCATTTTTTTAAATATTGTTTTTTAGTTTTTTTCAATTTTTTCTTTAAATTTGTTTATTTATTTAGATTTCAATTGATTTCTTATCAGGAAATGTGAATAATGAACCAGAAAATCCCCAAGAAGATCAAAACCAAAACCCTCAACAAGATCTAAACCAAAACCCTCCACAACAAGAACAAATTTTTTTGCAACCTACACCAATTGGAAGACCTCCTCCTAGAACACAAGAAAACATAATAAATGAAATAGAAAGAGGAAAAATTGAATTAGAAGCACTCAATGGTAGGTTAAAAGCTTGTGGAAAAACCAATCCAATGAGAGCTCAATTGGCATCCTCCATCAAGTCCATTAAGACCTACATAGCTTCTATTAGTGGTCAATTAGATATTTGGTGGGTTAAGAGGGATGAACAAAAAATATATTATTCAAATAAATTATCATATCAAGATGTTAAAAAAAAGATATACCAAAAGGGAAGATTTGTGGATTATTTAGAAAGCCTGGTGAACAAGATAATGTTAGAGAGACAACTAAGTGGTTCCCCATCCATTGGTGCATACACAATGGTATTAGAATAATTTTTGGGATAGATGGTGGATGGTTTTTGATGCCCCTCCTTGCAATAATCATGAGGTCCAAATGTATTTCTTAAGAAAATTATATTGTGAGTTTGTCCTTGGGGAGATCCCCAATTATTTTGATATATTAGACTCTCAGGGTAGAGGTGGGGGGTGGTAATTTGAGAGACCAGGAGCATGTCAGGACCGTAATGTAGTTAGGGCACTTGTGGTGAAGCCACAGGGTGAGCATGTGACTATTCCTTCAGTTGTGAAGGAACATGTAGAGGCCAACACTCTAGGGACTATTAGTGCTTTGACACAGACCCTCATTCATTGCACAAGTCCATTAGTTGAGGAGGAGCCTTCTGTATGTTATGGTCACATGTGCACATCATGCAAATCCTTATGCACATTTGGAAGTCATGCTAAAGATAGTGCAGATGATGGGCTAGTGATTGATTAGTTGTTGAATGAGACATTTGACATTAACACACAAATAAATTACTATTATAATAAACTAATTTGATCACATTTCATATGTATAGTGAATGACTAATTAATTAGCATGTATTGACACTGTTCAAAATTTAGGGTCAGAGTGTTGGCGACCCTAGTAGCGATCCCCCATCCCCATTTTTTGTCCTATCAATGAGTCTAGAGGCATGTATCAATTTAATCATTTAAATTAATACATATATTTATTAAGTAATCATATGAAGGATTGACAAATTTTTTTACGCATGTGCATTAGTTCTCTATAGGAATATCAATATTCACTACAAACTCTTAGCTTAGATGTGATACGAGCTTTGTAGAGGTACATTTGTTTTATGCTAATTTAATTCATTTGATTATATTTGTTTCATGTTTCATGTTACATGTAATGTGTATTGTATGACATGCAACTCTTGACATCTAAGACTCCTCATCTTCGATAGTCTATCGATTGTGGAGTGGCTACAGCTATGGCTAGTTCACAACCATTGACTAAGGTATGAAAGAATTTTCTTGGTTTTAGTTGTTGTTTATAATAGTAAATATTGAAATTTATAATGTTATTTTTAAGTTATTATATTGATTGGATTGTTGTAGGCTCTTGTCATACCTGATCATCCATGAGCCTTTGAGGTGGACTTGCTGAGCAACTATATGATGGTGTTAAGAAAATAATTAATTTTGTGTATACATATATTTGATTTTAGTGTATAATAATTATTGATTCATATCTACTTTGTCTTAGCTTGAGTTAGAGAAGAGCCTCAAGAAGAGGACGAGCAAGCATGTGAGGAAGACCCCATCATTGCCATCATCTCCCTCCCCATGATGATCTAAGACCTCTAGAGATTTGTTTCCTTCCCCTCATGGGAAGGAGAAGATATAGTTGATAGACATACATGTATAGGCATCAATGGACATATATGTTGGATTTTGTGTCAGCAGACATATTCGATATACATTTGATGTATATATGACATTTTATATTTGATGTATGAAATTTATTTGATGCATGACATTATTAGAAATGACATTATTGGTTAATATATGATATGTTTGTTCATGTACAACATTATTGGTTATCATAATATATTATGTGTTTGTTAATGTATGACATTATTGGTTATCATTTTATATTATATGTTTGTTCATGTATGACATTATTGGTTATCATAATATATTATATGTTCCTTCATGTATGACACCCTTGGTACTCATACCCACATACCCAAGTACTGGGTACACATATTCCAAGTACTAGGTACTTGGTGGAGAGCATAATAGCTAAGGATATTGATTGAGATTTTAGATTATTTTTTTTCAATTTTTTGTTTGTGTATCACCTCGTTGTTTATCAAGCTTAATTCAATACCTAATCAATTCAAAACTTTGATAGAATATTGATTAACAATAAAATTTATCACTGTTTAAGTATAAGTTTATCATTTCCAATATGTCATCATCATATGATTTATGATCTTGTTCATGTTTAAAGTTTTCCTCCTCTGTTATTTGTTTATCAAGCTTAATTCAATACCTAATTAGTTTGAAACTTTGATACAATATTGATCAACAATAAACTTTATTAGTGTTAAAGATAGAAATTTATCATTTGCAATATGTCATTTTCATATGATTTATGATCTTCTTGTTCATATTTAAACCTACCTTCTATGTTATGCATCTAAAAATTTATCATAAATTATTATTACAAACATATAACAAATCTAAAACTGAAAACAATACATTACATTTGCAAACTTTATCACTATTCTTGATTTGAAAAATCATTATCATGACTCATAATTTTAGGTTTTCTACAAATATAAAAGTATAATTAAACATAAAGTTTGACATACCCAAGTACCCTCGTCCCCTATTATAAAAAATAGCTATACCCGTATTCGTACCCATACCCTAAGTACCCCAAGTACCCCCATCCCCATGCAACCTTGTTTATTATATGTTGATCTTGGTGTTTTTTGTACACCTATGTGTTCTATAGGATCTCTTTCTACTTAGAACATCCCCAGACCTTGTCCAACATCCTCACTAGGTTAACTGATCCAAATTTGCAGCATCACTCCGTTACTATTCTAGGAACAATATCCCTCCAAAGGTTTTATAGGTCTACTAAGGTACCATAGCACTCCCTAGTCCAAACAAGGTTTCAATGATGTCCTAAGGTGTTATTGGAACACTTGTACTGTGCTTGAATGGATAACAACAATGGGTTTGTACCCAATTTCAAAATTTCTTCACAAAAGGGCTACAAGGAGAGCCCCTAATTAGGCCTCCACCCAAATTTTTAGGGCCAATAGCTCCTTTGTCTTAGAGTTTCAAAACCTCTAACCTTAAGAAAAATTGATACATAGGACCCATGCTCAATGATTTTTAGGGTCTTAGGGTGCGTATAGGCCGTACAACAAAAATAGAAAAATTGAGGGTTTGGTAGGGTTTTCTTGGTTGCCTGATGTCCCCACTTTTAAGAAACTTTCCAAACTTCATCAAGATTCACAAGTTAGAACCTACTCATACCCCTCTTCAATCCCTCAGAAGGGAAAGTATTCATTCTTGAAGCTTTTCTCTTGAGAGCTCTTTCTTTGTTGATAGTCCCTAGCCGGGCATTACCTAGGTTGCCTAGGGCTTGGTTAAAGAATTCTTTGCACTCACTTTTAGGGCCCTTGCTTGCATAATATTATACATTAGGGTCTGTAGCCTTGAAATCTAGAAGACCATGGAATTCCCATGGTAGAGACAAGACTTACAACCCTTTCATGATTAAAAACTCCAAAACTGGCAGCATACGTGTATCTTTGAAGAAATTTACAAAACCTTTCAAAACTTGGTCAAAAACTATAACTAATGTATGGTGAATATAGAGGTTGCAAGTATCTAATGTTTTTTAGCTATTACGAAGAACTTTCATATATCTATTGCTTGACCTCATTCAATCCATGTCTCCTAGCTTAAGGCTCTACTTTCATGGCATTAATATTGTTAAAAGTGTATTATGCCAGTGCTTTAAGATAATGGGATGCATGTCCCATGTTCATTTGTGACAAACTTGATGCAGAGTGCACAACAATGGAAGCACAATACAAGGCCAATCCATAATCAATACATCAAAAATGTTTCAAGGTTTGAACTTATGGCTTGTTCTTCTTTATAAATATCTACCCCTCTTAGGAATCACTAAGAAAGGTTTCAAATCTTACCACCCACAAGTAAGACATAAAGAAACTTGATCCAAAATTGATCAATAAGGACAAACTCTCTTAAATAGGGAAAAATGTGGATTTTATGGTTCTAGACCTTACAACTTCCAACAAAGGCTTGGATCCACTTAGTTTTGACTTAATTAAGCCATATCAACCATTGGTTGCACTCCCACCAACCCACAATCCAATTTGCAAGAATAGACCTAGAATCCTAGTAGGTCTCCAAACACTGATTTTTGCCAATAACTTTAAAACTCTCCAAAAGACCTAAGGAGTAGATTATAGTTTCAAGTACCCTTTTCCAATTTCTCATAGACTTGAAAGTTGCAGAGACCAATTCTACTCTAGCATATCATAACCATAACCAAGTACACATACCTAATTAGCTAGTTTAGGCTTTGTTTTCAAGGCAAGTGGTTAAGGATGGGTGCATAGGATCAAATATACACTCCTAAGATGTTCTACTAGCTTAAACAAGGGCACTTTTTTTGATCATCAAGTCTTCAAACTCTCTCCATTGCTCTGATTAGTCTAATTTCTTCAAAACTGGGTCAAATACATGAGGATATTTGACTTAGGGCTTGCTCCCAAAAATAAAAAACTTCAACTCCTATTTAAAAGCTGAAAAAATAATATAGTATACACCCTTAACTTGTTCCATGCCAATGGAGAAGGAATTCCATCAGTGGATTAACAAGTTAGGGTCATTTAAGTGCCCAAATCCTGAAATCAAGGGTTTCTCAGACCAACAAACTAATAAATTCAATAACTTTTTCAAGAGAATATGTAAATACTTCAAACCAAAGCCAAAATCTAATAGATATATAGTATCAACTTTTTAGTACATAAAGTTCATCTTGTAGGCTTGAAGTTCTGTACTGTACTTGCAAAATCAAGAAAATGCACTGAAACACAATAGTTTCTATTGATTTGAAAGAAATATAACAATTGGATCTTCTCTAGTGATCCATTTTCAAATGTCCTAAGCCTATATAGGCCATTTTCAACTACTTTTCCCAACCACATGATAGTTTGGGTTGTTGGGTTGGTTAAACAAAAAGTTGCTTAGCAAAATTGCAAAAGTTGCTCAACAACTTTTTGCAATTTTTGTGCTATAGCAAGAAATATTGAAAGACTTGCAAGAAAGTGTTGCAAATTGGATTTTGTTGACTTATAGAACATTATTAGGTTCCAAAACCTCTAGAAACATCCTAAAAACATAAAATGAATGAAAAATCACCCATTAGGACCAAATGATGCCCAAGGTTTATAGTCATACCAAGGGGTCTTGTGTCCTTTACAAGATGGATGGGTCATAAAGAGATAATTGGATCTACACCTAGACCTAATTACAAAATATAAATGAAAAAGAGTTAGGTGCTCCTCACCAAAACTACTTTCCTAAACCTTTTTGTTCTTTAACTTCTTGAATTTGACGCTTTGTCTACTATAAAAATCATCTTTCACATCACCAACAAGACAACCATGAACTTCATTGTGTTGACATCTTTTGGAATCCCTTTGCTCATTTAGGCTATGAATTTTGGAGCACCTATTGTTATCTTCTTTAACACTACTATTGCCATAATGCTATAACTATCACATTCTCCAAAGGGAAAACCTTACTATTTCAATGTCTTATCCTTAATGCTATGACAATTGCACAAACTTTGGACCTCTAGATTTTTTAGGTTCTTATTCATTAGATCACCATTCATCATAAAAATATAATAATATATTGATATAGTGTAGCCTAAAAATCACCATATATGACTAGTGCATTGACATGTATGCAAAAATATTTGAAAGCCTTTGTTGAATTCTCAGTTCATGCTAGGTGAAACTTGTAAATTTATTCTAATAGAGTTCAACATTGAAAAAATAGGAGTAGAGAATAAGTTTCCTCAAACTACCAACCTACCACCACCTAAATGGCATTTTGAGCTCCTCTTCATAGCTTTAGAATTGTGATTGTTCCTTCATTGTTATCCCTTTATGAACTAACTCACAACTTTACAACTTATTGTAGTATTTGATTGTGAGTCATCTTGCACGTACAGAACTAGGTGTTTTGTTAAAATGTCCTTGATTTTTTTAAATTTATTACTCCTATTATAAATAGTACTAAATGTCTTCTACTCTATTACACATGATTACTAGATTTATTAAGATTGTTGTCTTAGTATGTTTTATTATTTTTTAAATTCACTATCATATGATCCATTAAATTAGTTCTTATATACCTCTACCATAAAGGTTCTCCATGCTTTTTACCATATGACTATAATCTATGTGATATAGTAGTAAACTAGCTTTTAAGAGGTTTTTCATTATACATCAATCAATCATTGATCTCAATTGGACACCTCTATTCCATTTGCATATAACTACTACATAGGCTTCTCACATGTAATTTTTCACTTGTTTAGACCGAGCACTATTGTTGTTCTTAGTTGAAAGAAAAGCCAGAATGATTTTAAAGATTGTCATGATCATACTTTTCTAGTTGACATTCTTTTACTTATTCCATCTACATAGGAAATGATTCCACTTTCTTTAACCCTACCACAAAGCCCTAGAAATGAACACAAATATTCAGTTTAATACCATGTCATTGTTTTCATGAAAATTACCTTTTTGATAAAGATTTAAGCATTTTTTAGAGATATTGATAGTTATACTACTACAAAGGTTTAAAAAGTTGTTCATCACACTCACTATTGTTGCCTTGAATATTTTCCTTTGATCTCATTCCTTCGTAATGCCTTTACCTTATGCATTGATTATCATTAATGTTGTTTTGACAATTATAGTAGCCTTTTATCTAAAACCCTTCACTAGTATCATCTCCCTTAGTCTATGACGTACATCCCAACCAATCATTACTTGGAATGTAACACTTTCCATAGTCTTTCTTAGGGATGTTTTGATTTGGTATGCCCGAGAATGTTCAAGCACTCAATGAGACAAGACAAGGTTGGGGCTAGTATTTACCTAGCCACCTAGAGCTAATGGAACAAATAATTTGATCCCATGATGAAAGGTGAGAGAGATTTGGCAATTGGCAACTTTGTACTAGCTAACACTACAAGTTTCAACATCACTTGAGATGGTGTTGCAAAATCAAAATAGAGTAAGATCTCAAAAAAGTGAGAGAGGTTATTATAGGTCTCCACAAGATGGTCCTATAGGAACTAGAGTTGTATCCATATCTCACACGAGCTCTTAGATATGCCCTATCAAAGATCACTGCCCTATGGCATTTAGTGACCCTTAGGAACATTTCTGTTCAGCATGCCCGAGATGTTTGAGCACTCAATGGGATAGGATGAGGTTAGGGATAGGGTTTACCTAGCCACTCAGAGCTAACATAATAGATAGTTTGATACTACGATGAAAGGTGAGAGAGATTTGGTAGTTGGCAACTTTTTACTGGCCAACACTACAAGTTTTAGCATCACCTGAGATGGCGTCACAAAATCAAAATGGAGTAAGATCTCCAAAAAGTGAGAGAGGTTATTGTAGGTCTTTGCAACATGGTCCTATGGGAACTAGAATCACATCCATACCTCACACAAGCTCCAAGATATGCCCTGTCAAAGATCGCTACCCTATGGAATTTAGTGACCCTTAGGGATGTTTTGGTTCGACGTGCTTGAGAACATTCAAGAACTCAATAGGATAGGAAAAAGTTGGGGATAAGGTTTACCTAGCCACTTAGAGCTAACAAAATATATAGTTCAATCCCATGATGAAAGGTGAGAGTGATTTGACAGTTGGCAACTTTGTACTGGCCAACACTACAAGTTTCAACATCACTCGAGATGGCATCACAAAATAAAAATAGGGTAATATCTCCAAAAATTAAGAGATTTTATTTTAGCTCTCCACAACATGGTCCTATAGGAACTAGAATCACATCCATATCTTGTATGAGCTTTGAGATATGCCCCGTCAAAGATTGCTGCCCTATGGCATTTAGTGACCTTAGGGATGTTTCAGTTTGGCATGCCTAAGAATGTTCAAGTGCTCAACAAGATGGGATGAGGTTGGGGATAGGGTTTACCTAGCCACTTGAGCTAAAAAAAAAAATAGTTTGATCCCATGAAAAAAGGTGAGTAAGGTTTGGTAGTTGGCAACTTTGTATTGGCCAACACTATAAGTTTCAACATCACCCAAGATGGCATCACAAAATCAAAACAAAGTAAGATCTCCAAAAAGTGAGAGAGGTTATTTTAGATCTCTACAACACAATCCTATAGGAACTAGAATCACATCCATACCTCATAGGAGCCCTAAGATATGCCTCGTCAAAGATCACTACCCTATGGCATTTAGTGACCCTTAGGGATGTTTCAATTTTGCATGCTCGAGAATGTTTGAGCACTCAATGGAATGGGATGAGGTTGGGGATAGAGTTTACCTAGCCACCCAAAGCTAATGGAATATATAGTTCAATCCCACAATGAAAGGTGAGAGAGATTTGACAGTTGGCAACTTTGTACTAGCTAACACTACAAGTTTCAACATTACACGAGATGGCATCACAAAATAAAAATGGAGTAATATCTCCAAAAAGAGAAAGAATTTATTGTAGGTCTCCACAACATGGTCCTATAGGAATTAGAATAACATCCATACCTCACATGAGCTTTGAGATATGCCCCGTCAAAGATCACTGCCCTATGGCATTTCGTGACCCTTAGGGACATTTTGGTTCAACGTGCCCGAGAATTTTTGAGCACTCAAAAATATGGGACAAGGTTGGGGATAGGGTTTACCCAACCACTCAGAGCTAATAGAATAGACAGTTTGATCCCACGACGAAAGGTGAGAGAGATTTGGCAGTTGACAACTTTGTACTGATCAACATTACAAGTTTCAACATCACCCGAGATGGCATCGCAAAATCAAAATAGAGTAAGATCTTTAAAAAGTGAAAGATTTTATTGTATGTATCCACAACATGGTCCTATAGTAACTAGAATCACATCCATACCTTGCACGAGATCTGAGATATGCCCTATCAAAGATCGTTGCCCTATGGCATTTAGTGACCCTTAGGGACATTTTGGTTCGGCATGCTTGAGAACATTTGAGTGCGCAATGAGATGGGATGAGGTTTGGGATAGGGTTTACTCAACCACCCAGAGCTAACAAAATAGACAGTTTGGTCCCACGATGAAAGGTGAACAAGATTTGGTAGTTGGAAACTTTGTACTGGCCAACACTACAAGTTTCAACATCACCTGATATGGCATCGCAAAATAAAAACTAAGTTAGATCTCCAAAAAGTGAGAGAGGTTATTGTAAGTCTCCACAACATAGTCCTATAGGAACTAGAATCTCATCCATACCTCACACGAGCTTCGAGATATGCCCTATCAAAGATCACTGCCCTATGAAATTTAGTGACTCTTAGGGACATTTCAGTTTGACATTCCCAAAAATGTTCGAGTGCTTAATGGGATGGGAAAAGGTTGGGGATAGGATTTACTTGACCACTTAGAGCTAATGAAATAGATAGTTTGATCCCACGATGAAAGGTGAGAGAGATTGCAGTTGGAAATTTTGTATTGGCCAACACTGCAAGTTTCAACATCACTCGAGATGGTGTTGCAAAATCAAAATGGAGTAAGATCTCAAAAAAGTGAGAGAGGTTATTGTAGGCCTCCAAAACATAGTCCTATAGGAACTAGAATCACATCCATACCTCACAGGAGCTCCAAGATATGCCCTGTCAAAGATCGCTGCCCTATGGCATTTAGTGACCCTTAGGGACATTTTGGTTTGGTGTGGTCAAGAATGTTTGAGCGCTCAATAGGATGGGATAAGGTTGGGGATAGGGTTTACCTAGCCACCCAGAGCTAATGAAATATACTATTTGATCCCATGAAAAAAGGTGAGAGAGATTTGGCAGTTGGCAACTTTGTACTTGCCAACACTACAAGTTTCAGTATCACCCGAGATGGCATCACAAAATCAAAATGGAGTAAGGTTCCAAAAAAGAACGAGAGGCTATTGTAGGTCTTTGCAACATAGTCCTATAGGAACTGAAATGACATCCATACCTCACACAAGATTCAAGATATGCCCCGTCAAAGATCATTACCCTATGGCATTTAGTGACTCTTAGGGACGTTTCAATTTGGTGTGCCTGAGAATGTTCAAGCACTCAACAAGACATAAAAAGGTTGGGGATAGGGTTTACCCAGCCACTTGGAGCTAATAAAATAGGCAGTTTGATCCCACGACCCTTTTTCCACTAAGTTGCAAATTTGAGCAACTTTTACAACTCTCAACAATGCAACTTTGCACAAAAAGTGCAATTTTTACATTTTTCACTTGATTCCACTTCCGCAACTTGGAAAAGGTTTGGAAACACTAAAATAACTTATTTAAAAATGCTCAACCCTTCATCAATTCCCAAACTCCTACAAAGTTGTTAGCATTTTTACAATTTTGCTTTGACAACTTTTGCAATTTTTTGTAATTTTTAACATCTTAACTCTTAGATGCCTAAAACTTAACCTAATGAACCTAAGGACTTTTATAACCTTCTAAGAAACATAAAAATCCTTTTTTCTTTAAAAAATCACTTATATTGCTCATTTTTGACCCCTTGGTTCAATTTGGCACTCTGCCTTATAATGACACCTATAGTCCAATTGACTTTACATCTTGGGTCTTATTACATATTAGTCTTATTGGATAGCTATTGAATCACCTTTCATTTACATTTGGTTTTAGGTTTTTATATATTCATTTATGCAAGTTATTGTTGTTTTACTAAGGGTAGCTTGGTTAGTGTTGTAATGTGACTAGTTTGCATTCATGGACCTCTAACTTGTAACCCAACAATGCAACCCAGCTAATTTTTGGTGGGAAGAAATTTAAGGGAGTATTTTCACATATGGAAGAGTTTCAAGGGTAGAAAATGTGGTTTGATATTTTTTCTTGCAGGCCCTAGGCTGAATATCACCATGTATTCAGCCCTATTTTAAAGAAGTGGTCTAGAACTCCCAAACTTGTCACTGTGACCCAGGGGAAGGGTGGAATTGTTTGTTGGCATAGTGAGGAAGAGTCCCAAGTCACTATGTTGATTTTATGACACCATCTATTGACACTTTCTTTGGAAAGCTAGCCTAATTAGGCCTATTAGGACTGTGAACCTAGTTGGTGTTTGGGTATGCTGGAGTAGGATCAACCTATAAGACTTTGGGATCTTGAAAAAGTCTAGAAAAGAGTATCCAAAAATGTATTTTTTTTCCACTTTGTTTGGAGAGTTTGGGAGCTGACCCTTAAAAACTAGAAATAGACCTACTAGGATTCCTAGGCCTAGATTTGGGAACTAAGTATATTGTTGGTGTTTGAATGTTGAAAGTGGATGAACCTTGGTGGGATAGGTTTGAGTATGAAAAAAAAAGTCCTTTTTTGAACCCTTGAAAGAATTTTCTCTAATTTTCTCTATTTGGCCTACTTGAGGGCTAGTGTTCCTAAAGCCTAATTGAGACCCAAGTTTGCTGTGAACTCTAGGGAGAGGGTAAGACCTTGAAGAAGTGGAGTCCACTTGGAAAGATAGAGGTCAGCATTGGGAAGTGACTAGTAAATTTTCTTGGCATCTTGTAGTGGGTTGGGTGCTGCTAGGCGTTGCAGGAGTTGGTGGTAGATTGTGGCTATAGACTCTATATCAAATTTGATGCCATAGGTATAGCAGCGGGAGATCTACCTAAAGAAGGCCATGGTTTTATATAAAATAGTAAAATTAATCATCATAAACATGGTGTAGGATCAACTAACAGGTCCTGAAAGTGATTTCTTCGTCAAATTTGAAGAGGCCCTAGCTTTTGGCCTTGTTTGGTGAGGGTTTCATAAAAAGCACATATAGAAAGTTGATGGGTTCAATCCAATTGAAGAATACTCTCTTTAGGATAATATTAAGATACTTTACCAAGTTTTATGGTTGGGAGATAATTATTCCATATAGTTTATTTGTAAATGGAGGGGTTTTTATGCCTAAAAGTGGCCCATAGTGTAACAATAGAGACTTGGTCCAAAACAACTATACCTCATCTTTTGATATGTTATAGAAAAGTGAAATAGGTATCCTAATATTTAATTTATTTTCTTTATGTTATGGAAAAATATGAAGAAAAATGCAAGAGAACATTATTTTATGCAGGAGGACAACATTTTATGCATTTTCTCTCTTTTTACATCATCACATTGGAAAAGTGGAAATACTACTAACCTAGTTTGAAAATCAAGTCTATTCTTGTTGTCCTATTGAATTATTATATCTTCTTTCATGCCAGTTACAACTAGATATAAGATTCACTAAGCAAAGTGACCTAAGGCTATATGGAAGAAGCATAACAATTTTTTGAAGGATTTACCAATTAAATTTCTATACATTATTCGAAAATGGACAAAGAGGGAAGATCTAATTGTAAAATTTCTTTCATATCAAAAAAATATACTTGTTTTAGTGCAATTTCTTAACATTTTACAAGTACAATACATAGGAATAAGGGGTGGATGATGACCTTTTTGATTTGAAATTTGATGCTAAGTGTCTAAAGGCTTTTGGTAGTGGTTTGAACTTTTTATAGGCATAATACAAGAATTCAATCATAAACATCCAAATACTACTATTCGGTTGGTAATGATTTAGTATTTATGCACTCCTATAGAAATCAAAAGTCATGATTTAGTCTTGAACAAATTTATTTCTTTTCTTGAATCTCTTAGTTGTAGCCAAGCTCATTGAAATGCCTCTCACTGGAATCTAGACCATTTGCATGCTCCTAAATCTTGACTAACAAGACCAAGGAAACTCTCCTATTGGAATTCATAATCTTGGTTTCCCTTTTCTTTCAAGTTGATTTCAACTTGTGAGAAAAGTTATTATTTTAACATCATCTTCAAATTAACTAACAAACTACCTAGCTGTACAGAGAATTTATCCACCAAATTACTAGAAATTAAAGATCAAAATCCAAATCTTGACAAATGATAGTGAACATCTACCCATTTGATAACAATATAATAACTTAAATGAAAATAATGTCTTGGAACAACTTCTTTGTCTAACCACAAGGTTTGGTTCTATCTCTCTCCACAACTCAATATTCGTGTAGCGAGAGAGTAAGATGGACTGATGGTCATCTATTCTTATCATGAAGTATATGCTTAAAAATTCTCTACTGCATGAAATGAAATGCTAAGAGTAGAAATAGAATTTGAGTTAACCACTTAATACTTGTGTGATATTTCCTTATATTCTAATTTTCTTTCCTAAATCTACAAGTTTATAGCTCTTTAGACTTGAATTTATGATTTTTAAAGTCTTGAATTTTGTCCAAAATCTGATTTTCAATTATTTTTATTCTAAAAATGCCTTCAAACTCCTCAAAAATTCAAATGCCAAATGTGAAATTCATTGACTATGATCATGTCTACTCTTCTCTTTGACTATTTTATAGTTAGTTGGTTGTAATGAGATCTTTAAAAATCATTGTATACAAGGTTTGATGAATAAATGCCACCATCATTTCTTCTCAACTTTGCACCATCCTACACCTTGATAATTGAAGACATCCATCAACCTAATATTTTTGTTTAAATTCAATGTCTTCAACAAGAATTTCTGGTGATGTCCCATGGAATCTTGAATCTTATTGAGCATGGTTTGAGTCTTGATAGATTATGAATTATTTTTTTCATATCATGTTATTAGGTTTTCAAATTAAGGTCATGTTGTCCAATTTCATGTTTTAAGTGTTATGAGTCATAGTGAATAAAAAGTGGAAAAATGCCATGCAAAGGCATAAATGGAATATATGATGGTATTAAGATGTTCTAAGATGATGATAAACCTTTTAGGGTACCTAGGAAAGTATACTAGAACTTAAAATGTAAAATATAGAAAAGGTGTAAAATTGCTAAAAAGTGCAATCAACAAATTCTATAAAATTGAGAAAGTGTAGTTTAAGATGAACAATCATTCACATTGTTAGAGCTTCCTAGGAAGGTAAAGAGTCATGTTATGCTATAAAAAAATGTAATCTTATATTGAGAGAGATATAGAGTGAAGGGGAGAATTTGTGGAGAAGAGAAACAAAGTGTTTTATATATAGTTGTGAAATGGAAATCAGTATTTTGGAGTAATATTGTTGCTATATTGGTATTTAGATTACAGTCATTCTATCTTCTCTTAGGAATTCATGTTTATGATGATCTTTAAAGTTTCCTATTAATGGTAAAGAGAATAATACTTCTGTGGTTGATAGAACATTTGTATGTTATCATTAAATATTATTACCAAGAATACATTACTTGCTGTTTGGATAGTAAATTCTATAAATTTTCAGAATATGGTGTGATAATGATTGCATATTCTCATTCATGGAGATAGTGGAAGGTATTAATGGTTCCCATGGTTGTTCTATTTTTTACTCTTACTAAGTTAACACCTTAACTTATTCCTTGTAAGGGAGATGCCCATAAATTAGCAAGTTACTTGCTGCTGCATACATTAACAGTGAATCACAATTTGAAAATAAAGAAAATACAACAGAAGTTGGCGTGCAGTCTGCATGCTTGTTGGGAGATTTTTTTTGTTCATAAGATACTAAAGAAGCATTTTAAAGAGAGGGAAATGTAGGATATTGGAGCTTAGAAGCCAACCATAGTAATCATCAATAAAATTCTTATCAATACAAGGGTTTGACACTTTAAAGATCTCCTCAATAATCGAGAGTCGAACATCAACAATTTGAAAGACTTTAATGAGGTAATGAAGTATATAAGTTCATTTGGTATAGTTGATTGAGATTGTTAAGAGTTATAGTTTGAGTGAGGATTGTATGCCTAATAGCATAGGCCTAAGTCTTTGAATTATATGCTTGAATAAGCAAGTCAGAATCTCAAATTTTGGAATTGAAAAAAAAAAGTGCAATAAAAGGTATTAGAATCTACTTTTAGTATTGGTGAATGATTTAAGGGATTTGAGTTTTAACCTACATTCCAAGGTAGGCTATGAGATAGAGTAGTTTGTATTGGTGTTTTGAAGTCTCTAAGGTGTCTAGAACCTTATGAATAGTGAAGGTACTATATTTGGAGTGACTTAATTCCTTTGGAAGCTTATAGGGAGATGATGTTGATAAAGATCCTGGAAGTGCAAGGTGATCTAAGTGTTTTGTGGTGAGGTGTAAGGGAGTTGTTGTGTGATTTTGTGAAGGTGTCAATAGAGAGAACTAGAATAGGTGAAAGTGGCACAAGGAATAGGCCATTCACCTTGTCTCTAACCTTAGAGAATTGAAAGGGATAGCACATGTTATTCTTAGGTAGGCTTGGAAGAAGCCTAGCCTAGTTTGAGAGCTTTTGTGTTAAGAAACAAGTATCATCACCACCATCCTTGCATCAATTTCCCATCTCTAGCTAGATCCTCAAAGATATAATAAAAAATTAGCATTTTAGGTAATTGTGCACATAACATAGCTCCATCCATAAAAAAAAGCTTTTTCAAGAAGTTAGAATTGTGAATATTGAGTTTTACATGAACATAAATTGCACAACCACCGTGTCGTATAGCTAAAGCCTAAACATTGATCAACCACCTATGATTATCCTTAAGGGTGTGGATTCTTCCACACAATCACAACCTTGCCATCTTGAGACTAAGAGTGAACAAACATAACATTGCATATGCTAAAAATTTGAATCTTGTGACTAGGAGTGAACCAAAGATCATACACTTTGGTCTTAACACTTCCAAATAGACAACATCTGAAAAATTTATAAGATGGGTTTTATAAGTTTATGATTTGGATATAAATTTGTTTTGAAGTTTATCTAAAATAATTATAGATGAAAAAACAAATAAAAGATAAAATCATGTTAGTCATAATATCATTATTGGTAATAATGTTCCAAATGCAAAGAATTATTTGTTTGAGCTTCTAGCAATGATCAAGCAGCTTACTGAATGGCTTGATGAGTCTTGGAAACTTCTCCTATTGTATCCTTGCTTTCGCCAGTTTGAAGTTTTTGGTTACATGCACAAAATCATGACTTTACATCACAAAGCATTCACATTCTAATAATTTTCATGTTCTTTCATTACATTTTGATCTAAACAACAAATTTGAAACTTTCACTTATTCAAATGACTAATCTAAAAATGGGTCCTATTAAAGAATCTAATATAAATTCAAATAATGTATCTAGATTCTAAACAAATCAAAACATAAAATCTATGTTTTAACTTATCTCATCACTGACACATAATAACAATACCCACCTTGTCATGTGGATAGTCTTGGGGGAGAGGTTGCAACATTGTATTTGGATCTAATTTGATCACTCTTTCTCTCTCTCCCTCTCTCCCTATTCAATCTAATGAACCAACTGGATCTTCTCTACATTTTAATGTTTCAAGTATTGCCTCATGGTCTGACTCGTGAACTTTTCAAAGAATCTTATTATGTGGTTTTCCACCATATTTTATCAAGTGGACATTTGATGTGACAACAAGATTTGAATAATGAAGAATCTTCCTCTCTGTTTGCCAATCCTTGAATAACCACAAGTTAGGATTCTTCATAGAATATCATCTAAGCCATGTGCCAGTTAAAACCATCACACTGATATGGTACTCTAAACCTTCACCATCTATAACCGAGTGATCTAGTTTTTTTTGGCTTTGACACAATGACACAAATAATAATCTATCTCTTCTTCATTGTCTTCAGTTGCAATAACAACAAAAACATGGCCTACAGTGACAAATGTATAAAATGCGATCATTAATTCATAAAATACTTAGGTAAAAGTTATAAAGTTACATATTGAAATTACAAAGATATATAAATATATATATTACAAGGTTGCACTAGATTAGACAAGTAGTCAAAGTCAATAGATGAATCCATCTCTACCATTCCAATGCTTGTGGGGGATGAAAGGTGTCAATTGGGTCCAAAACCTATATATCCCATTTGTCCACCCATTTAGTTGACTTGCAGTCATTCCAATTTTTCTCTGTGCATGATGGACAATAGAATGCTATTTTTCATGTGTGGATACTCCATGAGCCTACATCAGAGCTTCTAAAAGAGTGAAACTCATTGGATCTTGTTAGTGTGCAACAATCCTCATATGGTGCAATGTTAGTAATATCTATCAACCAAAAAAATCTACAAACCATAGACTCACCTTCCTTACCTAGACCCATTGTAGCACTACACCACTAGATGATGGATTTTGCATCTGTCAATATTGCTCCATCTTTGTACTTTAGTTCTTCATGAGCTAAGGCTCTTTTGATGCATGCGCCTGCACCATTGTGCTCTCCCTTTCCATAACCAACCTCTATGAAATTCCACATATATTGAATCCTACACAACTTGTGCATCCTACTCAACCAATAGAACATTTGTACATTCTTGAATTGAGATGTACAATTGTTTGACCAAATAATGTGTTGATTATACGTTATGCCCCTATTAGCAAAATCTTCATAAAATAGATGAAAACAACCATGTACAAACTCTATAGAATGTGATCAATCAGTGCTGATGTAAAAATGGTACTCCCTCAAAATCTTCCTATAATCCTCTGTACTTGTAGGTGAATGCATGAATGTTATGTGAACAAATATGGAAACCTATTGAGAAGCATAATACTTTTTTTGCACCTTATTTTATGGTTGTAGTGTGTAGTTCTCTGCAAAGTTACAACTGAAACAATGGTATCCATTGAAAATGTATCCTTGCACAATTTGAATTGCAAATCCAACTATCGAGCTCTATGTGTTTGCCTTGCATATTCATAAATAATCTTTTCACAAAAAATCTTCATGAACTCATAATTTGGAATCTTTTCAATGACTAAATCATGTCTTTTACCTTGTTTCCCATCTTTTAGAGGATATGCCACTGTCTTAAATTTTTCATATTCTACTATTTCATTTCCAATTGCATGTGTACTATCCATATGTTCACAAGTTGATAAAAGTTGCAAAGAACTACAAAATAAGCATGTACCATCCAAACATGATGTATTGTAAAATTGTTGGCCACTCCCCTATTTCACATAAAATGTTGGATATGAATTTTCTTGAAAATTTTGGTGGCTCATTCATGTCACAATTTTGTAAAACAAACTTAGAATGCAAAAACAAACATATATTCCTAAAAACATCAAAATAGTTAGAAAATTCAAATATGTATCCTACAACAAGTTGTACATGTGTGATTTATCTTCACATAAAAAGGTTTACCCATCTCAAAATTTTTTTGACTTATTCAAATTTGAGGATACATACCAATAAATTTTGCAAAAAAATGTTCTGAGTTGAGTCCAATTTTTTTTTTGCATGTGGGTTGCAATTTTGGCTACCAATCCTCCTCCTTACAACATCTCTTTGATTAGGGGAAACATGTGTGTTATTTTTTCAAAAATCTTCGATCAATGATTTCAAAACTTCACTAATTTCTTTATCCTTTCATGGTAGTCTACCGCTAAATGTCCATAACTCATTTTTTGTTGGATCTTCCAATCTCTCACACCTTAGCATGGCTCTTCTTAGAGTACCTCTATCAATTTTCAATATTTTTCTTATCTTTCTCATGAGTCAAGTTTTTTTCATTTGGGTACTTACTATTGTCGATGTAATTACTCGTCTTGTGATATTACTATCTTTGGTGTGTGATTTAGAACCCACTTTGTCATAAGCACTCATTAGATTCTTTACAATGATTTTTTCATTTGAATTGTCCATCGTTCTTAGCCCAAGAATCTTCATGATAGGCCTAAATTTCAAATTCTTCATCATTTTAACAAATAATTGGCATTGACCTATAATATTTAATTCTTCAAAGAATAATCTCCACATATGATTAAATTTTCTTTGACAAGTACACTTGCTAATCTTTTCAAGCATTGATTTCAAAATGTTAGTATCAATATCAATCAAATATTTTGGTCTTCTAAAATAAATTCTAGAAGGTGTTATAATCTCTTCCATTCCCTTAACATTTTGAACATCAACATAAGGTTGAGTGTTTTTCGTACCTTGAACTGAAGATGATGTGCCTTAGCAATAAAATGCAAAAAATGGAATATCACCTACTTGATATGTTGATGTTGTGCCTTCAACATGACATGATGGAGTGTGTACATTGTCAAATCTAAAAATTAGTGTCTCTTCAACATGAGAGGATGGTATGAATCCAACATTGGAAGATGGTGTAGCTTCACAATTCAATTGTCTTCTTGAGCATAATAGTCTCATTTTTTCTCTTTGCCTTTCCAATTCTTCCTCTTTGTTTCTTTGCATTGGTGGTTCTTGATCCTCTTCAAAAGTTGATTCTTCATTATTGCTTTGCACTTTTCTTTGTTGATGTAGTAGTTTCATTTTATCTCTTTTAATTTCCAAATCTCTCTCCCTATCTTCATTTGCTTGAGTTTTTAGTTTGTTCCTTGGCATGATGATGATTTATACATGTCAAATTATTCAAACATATGAATTACTTACAATTTGTAAATTACAAATCATTCAAATACATATAAAAATTACAATTATTTCAATAAATACACAATATATATCAAACAACTTGCCAAATTTCTAACCATTTTCAAATAATAATTCATTCAAACATACAAATTTCAATGAATTCACTATATATTAAACAACATGTCAAATTATAATGAAATTTGTCTCTATATATCAACAAACAATATTTAAAAAGGACTGCACTAAACTTTTCTATAGAAAGAATATTCAAAAGGCTGATCCAATGATTGAATTTGGTGTTTGCTAGCTTCAAAAAGTCTTCAAATAGTGTTTGCTAACTTCCAATAGCTTGAAACCCATGTTTTCTGTTAGAACAACAAACAAAAAATAGAATATGGATCAAAAGGGACCCAAACTTGCTTTTTGACCATTTTTAGGTGATTTCACATAGTGTGTATGCACTATAGCGCATATGCACTATATCAAAACACATCTCTCCCTATCCCACCATCCCTCATCCCTTAATCTCTCTCTCTCTCTCTCCCCACTCTCTCTCCTCTCCCATCCCCTACTCTCTCTCACTCTCCCTCTCCTATCACCTACTCTCTCTCACTCTCTCTCTCTCCCATCCCCTATTCGCTCATTCTCTATCCTCTCCCATCCCTTACTCTCTCTCACACTCTCTCTCTCCTCTCCCATCCCCTACTCTCTCTTTCTCTCTCTCCTCTTCCATCCCCTAATCTCTCTCGCTCTCCCTCTCCCACTGCCTACCTCTCTCACCCTCTCTCCTTCCCCATACCCTACTCTCTCTATCTCACACACTCCCACCTCCCCCCTCTCCCTCAGACTACTCTCTCTCCTCTCTCCCATCCCCTACTCTCTCTCCCCCTACTCTCTCTCTCACTCTCCCTCTCCCACTGCCTACTCTCCCCCCCATCCCCTACTTTCTCTCACCCTCTCTCCTCTCCCATCCCCTACTCTCTCTCTCTCTCACACTCGCCTCCCCTCCCTCTCTCTCTCTCCCTCTCCCACTGCCTACTCTCTCTCTCCCATCCCCTACTCTCTCTCTCCCATCCCTTACTCTCTCTCGCTCTCCCTCTCCTACTCCCTCTCCCACTACCTACTCTCTCTCTCACTCTCTCTCTCTCTCTTGCATCCCCTACTCTCTCTCTCTCACTCTCTTTTAGGTCTCCCATCCCCTACTCTCTCTCACTCTCTCTCCTCTCCCATCCCCTCTTCTCTAGATCTCTCACACACACTCCCATCCCCCCTCTCTCTCCTTCTCCCACCGCCTACTATCTCTCTCTCACTCTCTCTCTCTCTCCCCCTCTCTACTCTCTCTCTCCCATCCCTTACTCTCACTCTCTCTCCCATCCCCCTACACTCTCTCTCACTCTCTCCCATCCTCTACTCTCATTCTCTCTCTCCCATCCGGTTGTCTCTCTATGCCACCCCTACTTTTTCACTCTCTCAAACTCTCTCCCATCCCCTACTCTCTCTCTTACACATACTCCCATCCCCCTCTCTCCCTCTCCCACTCTCTCTCCCACCACCTACTCTCTCTCCCATCCACTACTCTCTCTCTCTTTCTCTCTCTCAGGCTACTCTCTCCCCTCTCCCATCCCCTACACTCTCTTTCGTAGAAAAACACTCCCATTCCCCCCCTCTCTCTCTCCCTCTCCCACTCCCTCTCCCATAGCCTACTATCTCTCTCTCACTCTTTATCTCCCTCTCTACTCCCTCTCTCCCATCCTCTACTCTCACACTCTCTCCCATCCTCTACTCTCTCCCATCTCCTACTCTGTATCTCTCTCTTACACACATTCCCATTCCTCCCCTCTCTCTCTCCCTCTTCCACTCCCTCTCCCACTACCTACTCTCTCTCCCCCATCCCTTACTCTCACTTTTATAGACATAAAATCCCATCCCCCCTTCTCTCTCTCTCCTCTCCCATCCCCTACTCTCTAGATCTCTCTCACACACTCCCATCCCCCCTCTCTCTCTCCCTCTCCCACTACCTACTATATATATATATCTCCCCCTCTCTACTCTAGTCTCTCTCCCATTCCCTACTCTCACTCTCTCTCACACTCTCTCCCATCCCCTACTCACACACTCTCTCTCTCCCCCATCTTGTACTCTCTCTGGTACCCCCTACTCTCTCTCACACTCTCAAACTCTCTCCCATCCCATACTCTCTCTCTCTCTCTCTCTTACACAGATTCTCATTCCCCCTCTCTCTCCCCCTCTCCCACTCCCTCTCCCATTGCCTAATCTCTCTCCCCCATCCCCTACTCTCTTTCTCTCCCCCCTGTCCCATCCCCTACTCTCTCTCTCTCTCATACCCACACACTCCCATCACACCCCTCTCTCTCCTCTCTCATCCCCTACTCTTTAGATCTCTTATACACACTGTCATTCCACCTCTCTCTCCCTCTCCCACTCCCTCTCCCATGGCCTATTGTTTGTCTCTCTCACTCTCTCCCTCTCCCATCCCCTACCCTTACTCTCTCTCCCATCCCCTACTCTCTCTTACACACACTCCCATCCCCCCCTCTCCCTCTCCCTCTCCCTCTCCCACTCTATCTCCCATCACCTACTCTATCTCCCATCCCCTACTCTCTATCTCTATCTCCCCTCTCCCATTCCCTACTCTCTCTTTCACACACACACACACCCATCCCCCCATCTCTCTCTCTCCTCTCCCATCCTTTACTTTGTCTCTCACTCGCTCTCCCTCTCCCTCTCCCACTCTCACTCTCACTCTCACTCTCACTCTCACTCTCACTCTCACTCTCACTCTCACTCTCTCCCTCTCTCTCTCTCTCTCTCCCTCCCCCCCTCCTTACTCTCTCTCTTCCACCCCCTAGTCTCTCTCACATTTTCACACTATCTCCCATCCCCTACTCTCTCTCTCTCTCTCTCTCTCTCTCCCCCTCTCTACTCTCTCTCTGCCACCCCCTACTCTCTCACATTTTCACACTCTCTCCCATCCCCTACTATCTCTCTCCCCCTCTCTACTCTCTCTCTCTCTTAAACACATTTACATCCCCCTTCTCTCTCCCTCTCCCTCTCCCTCTCCCACCACCTACTCTCTCTCTCCCATCCCCTACTCTCTCTCACCCCTCTCACATTCCCTATTCTCTCTCTTTCACACACATGCACTCCCATCCTCCTCTCTCTCTTACTCTCCCTCTCCCATTATATCTCCCATTGCCTACTCTCTCTCTCCCCCATCCCCTACTCTCAATCTCTCTCCCATCTTGTACTCTCTCTCTCCCCCAACCCCTACTCTTAATCTCTCTTTCCCATCCCCTACTCTCTCTCTCTCTCTCTCTCACACACACACACACACAAACACACATTCCCATTTCCCTCCCCTCTCTCTCCCTCTCCCACTCCCTCTCCCATCGCCTACTCTCTCTCTCTCCCATACCCTACTCTCTCTCTTACACACATTCCCATCCCCCCTCTCTCTCCCTCTCCCACCACTTACTCTCTCTCTTTCACACACCAACACACTCCCACCTCCCTCTCTCTCCCCTCTCCCATCCCCCCGCTCTCCCTCTCCCACTCCCTCTCCCATCACCTACTGTCTATATCTCTCTCACTCTCTCCGTCTCTACTCTCTCTCCCCCATCCGCTATACTCTATCTCCCCTCTCCCATCCCCTACTTTCTCTTTCTGTCACCCCTACTCTTTCTCACATTCTCACACTCTCTCCCATGCCCTACTCTCTCTCACACACACTCCCATCCTCATCTCTCTCTCTCTATCTCTCTCTCTCACACACACACACACACACTCCCTCTCCCATTGTGTACTCTCTCTGCCATCCCATACTCTCTTTGCCACTGCTACTCACTCTCTCACACTTCCTCTCTCTCCCATCCCCTACCCTCAATCTCTCTCTCCCATCCTGTACTCTCTCTTTGTCACCCCTACTCTCTCTCACACTTTCTCTCTCCCATCCTGTACTCTCTCTACCACCCCTACTCTCTCTCACTTTGTCTCTCTCCCATCCCCTACTCTCTCCCCTCTCCTATCTCCTACTCGCTCTCTCTCTCTCTCTCTCTCTCACACACACACACACACACACACACACACACACACCTCTTGCTTTTTCTTTGGCTCTCTTCTTCCCTCTCTATGTATTATTTAGGTCTCAATAGTGCCTACACACTATAGCATGCATGTGGTATTGAGACCCAAATTTAAAAAGCTTTAAATAGCATGTGCACGCTATAGGGTGTATGCATTATTCAAAACTTTGCATTCTACTAAGCCTAAGGCTTGGTTTTGCCTTGGGGATCCAACCCAAAGGTTTGGAGTCTATAAACTAGTCTGAGATGTGTTTTACTACAAACATACAAAAAATGATTGATTTTTCTTGTGTGCTCTCCTTCAAGATTCCTCATGGTTGGGCATTAATAAGATCAGGTTACATTAGATTGTAGGTCTCTATGTTAGCTATATAACCATATAATTTATTTTTTATTTGAACTATTTCAAGTCTTTCATTTATAATTTCTTTTGAATGTATGTCCACTTTTTGTCAAAAACCAACATGTACTAATTGGGCTGTAGATTTTAGCTCGTTCATCAAATTTTGCAACAACTTAGTTTTTTAGAAACTTGACTCCATTCTACACAATTTGAAAAAAAGAAGTTTTGATTTTAGATTAGTTTTATTTCTAGGGGGAGCACATAGATATTTCACATTTTTGGGATGTGTCTAGTTAAAAAATTCATAAAAAATAAAATACACATTATAAAATTACTTGAAAAATCTAGGATAAACTACATAGTGTTAAGTAACTTTTGATCAGAGCGATTAAAGAATTTTAAAAAAAAAAGGTTAAAATTTTAGGGGGGCCACACTTGGTATTGTGTTATTTTTTTAAAAATAAATAGTACCACTTTCTATGGCCCCCCTTTTTGAGGACCTAAAATTAAACCATTTTGAACAAAAATTAGTAGTTTAGAAACTAGATTCAAATGACTACTACATTTTTTTTTGGTCATATTTTAAAATTTTGAGCATAACTATCTTCAAATTATTGTTGAAGTCTAGAAATTGCTGATTTTAGAAAAAAAGTGTCCACTTATAGCCCCCTTTTGGCACCACAACTTGGTGCACTTACCCACATTTGAGAAAGCCCTGAAGAACTTGGAGAAAGTATTAATCCGATGTGAAAAACACAACCTATCTCTCAATAGTGAGAAATATTTTTTGATGATGTAGAAAGGCATGGTCTCAGGACATTTTATCTCTAGAGCTGGAATCCAGATAGACCTTGCAAAAATAGAGGTAATTCTCATACTCCCTATTCCCACAAAGCAAAAAGAAGTCAAATCTTTCCTAGGACATGCTAGCTATTATAGGAGGTTTATCCAAAATGTTAGATAGCTAGTCCTCTATATACTTTTCTTACCAAAGAGGCTGAATTTTCCTAGACAAAGGAATGTGATGACTCCTTCCAACAACTCAAGTCACTATTGAAAACTGCACCAATACTTACGGGTCCTGATTGGACTTTGTCTTTTCAAATACATACACATGCTTTTGACTATGCCATAGGTGTAGTGCTATGACAAAAATCTCAAAACCTTGAAAATGTAATCTACTATATCAGTAACGGCCTTCATAGACCAGAGTTAAATTGTACAGTGACTAAAAAAGATCTATTAGCAATAGTTTATGCTCTAAACAAATTTTGGCATTATATAACTAGTTATCCCATATTTGTTCATATTGACCATGCAAAAATTAAGCGTCTCATGAAAAAACCTACCATCATAGGTTGGTTAGCAAGATGACTACTTCTTTTGTAGGAATTTGATATCACAATCATTGAAAACCTGAGAAAGCAAATGTGTTAGTTGATTATCTATCTAGAATCCACCATGATGAAGAAGATACTACTTTGATAGATGATACATTTGTAGATGAGCATTTATTTCATATTGCTATCCAAACCCCATGGTATCTAGACATAGCTAATTACATTGCAGGTAACAAAATTCCCACACATTTCTCTTACAAGGATAGGAGGCTACTTATAATGAAAAAGCTTCCATGTCGCTTGGATTGATAATACACTATTTTACACTGGACCTAATAAAGTTATGTGGAGATGTGTGTGAGAAGATGCGACATGTGACATTCTACATGCATATCATAATGAATCATTTGGGGGGCACTTTGTAGCAAAAAGAACAACATTGAAGATTTTAACACTGACTACTTGAAAAAATGGGTTAAAGTCAAAGCCATGAAGCATGCCTGCGACCATAAAGTTGCCAAATTTCTGTATGAAGAAATCTTTACTCGATATGGCATACCTAGAGAACTTTTTATTGACCAAGGTGCTCAATTCACTTCCAATCTGATAATAAAACTCATGAAGGAATATAATATTAGACATAAAAAATCAAGCCCCCATCATCGTCAAACTAATGGGTAAGCAAAAGTTAAAAATCAGGAGATTGAAGCCATCTTGACAAAAATAGTTCATTTGCATTGCATAGATTAGAGTAGTAGACTACTAGAAGTTGTTTGGGAATATTGAACAACATAGAAGACCACCACAAGGTTCACACTATTCAAATTATTGTATGGAAAAACAACAATGCTACCCATTGAATCTGAACATAGAACTTTAAGAACAATGCTGGAGTTAAACATTGATCTTCCTGCAACACAAAAAGTGCTTATTGCATCTTAATTCTTTGGATGAAATGTGCAAGTCTACCTTGAAATGCACATAAATCATAAAAAAATAAAAGGAAACAATGGCATGACTCCCACATTAAGAGTAAGAAATTTCAAGTTGGAGATTGGGCATTACTTTATGATTCTAGATTTAAAGAAATACTAGGCAAGCTGTAGACACAATGGCTGGGTCCTTATGAAATAAGCCACATATTTGCAAATGGAGTAGTCCAGTTAACCACAATTGATCCAATACACTTCAAGTTATTAGTCAATGGACATCGGCTAAAGTTGTATGACCAGCCTCAAATGAAAGAAGACTTCTTGCAGCAATTTCAACAACCAGTTTCAAACAAACAATATGTAACACTTCCTGTAGTAGAGGGTTGCAACCTTCTTCCTGCAACTCTTCAATAAGAATTCCTTTGAGCATGCCCATAATAAAAATTTTATGTTTACATAAAGTTCAATTCTCCATTCACTTTCTAAATTCTTCTTTTTAAACTTATTTCATTTCTTTCTCTACCACCTACCCACCTTCTATGCCATCATTTTTCTATGCTTTCAATAATATGGTGAGTCTGCTAATGTATGCTGCCACTGCCATTCTTCCAGTCTCGCCACCTTTATCTAGCATGTGCAATGATCAAATTGACATGAATAAGATTTTCAAATTTCATTCATTTTTAGTGCATAGATTTAGCTGGTTATATCTACTACTGCATTAAATATATCATCTTGACATTACACCAATTTTGTACCTCATTCCAAGTATGTCAAGTGAGGACACTTGTCCATGTTTCGTAGGGGGTAGGGAAGAGTACTAATTCCAAATGAAATTTTGTTAAAACCACATTATTATTGTTCATGAGAAAAACACTAGAAGAATGTGAAAAGGGTTTGTGGTTTTATAAAGAACTTTGAAATTCATAGAAGGGAAGAGGATAATGATTGAAAATAGAGTAGATCTTGAGATTAGTAAGCACAAATTGGAGGTTAGTTGTAGGGATGTGAACCGATAGATCATATGTTTTACTTTTTGATGTAGAAGCAGTAAGAAGATTCAATGCACGTGGCTAGCTAGGATATCTCTTGAAATTGATGGAGTTTGATGAAGAGGTAACTACTAAATTTACAATTACATTTGAGGAAGGTGAAGCAATATTATGGGGATTGACAATCATTGCCATAGAGGAATGAATAGTGGAAATAACTAGGCTGCCAACAACAAGGGAACACTATCATAATAAGCATGATACCAGATTAGTTAGGGTCTAGTTTTCCCTACCAGGTGACCCTCCATTGGAGATTACTAAGTAGGGGTGCCAAAGAATGTCTATTCCTCTACCATACAATGAGTTGGCCATGTATATTATTAGGTATTTTACCTGTGAAGGAAGATTTTCTAATTTACACGCACATCATTTTAAGTAACTTAGTTATGTAAGGCATAATATTCTAGTAAATATCCACAATTTATTTTTCAATATGTTATGCATTAGTGTTGAGGAAACCTGGAAAGGAAAGGAGAATTCTATTAATCACTATGCACTAATTAAATTCCTCATAAAAAGATCTCTTAGGGATGTCTCTCCTATGGCATGGGAAGAATTTGTCCAACATAAAACCCTGTAGCCTAATATTGCACCTAATGTGTAGCCTAGCCAAGATAATATAGTTTTCATTAACACAACTATTGAGAAAGGCACCCAAGGTGTGGAAAAAAAAAAGTTCCTTTACCTACTCAAATGAGAAATGTACCTACTTCTACTTGAGAAAAAAAAAATTTACAAGAAGAAACTTGGTTCTTGTAGCAAAAAAATGAAACCCCATAGTCTCAAAATAGAAGAAAATAAAGTTGGTTCCTATAGTAGCTACTCCTATAGTAGAGACACTGAAGAGGGTTATTAAGAAAAGGGTAGTGGTGCTTGAAGAAAACCCTATGCGAAGAAGCCCTAGAAAGAGAAGACAAATTCCTAAATTACCCTCAGAAACTAATTCCACTTTACCTAAAAAATCTGATGAAGAACCTCCAGTACAACTTATCCCAGATGATTCTCCTAATCAACCTAAAATTCTTGACATTCCTCAGAATCCTAATGAGAACTGTAAAGCTAAGATGAATGAATGCCAAAATAATTCCCAAGTAAGCCAACAAGATACCCCAAGTTGTGAAGAAGAAGAAGACCCAATAATGCACCAACTAGCTTGTTTAGAAACTGCCCTAGTTTCCTATAAGCAAACATGGTTTATAAGCTTCTTGGAATGCTCATGGAGGGAACAAAGGAAGAAAAATAATCAAGATGAAGAAAGTGGCCCAATTACCTTACAAATGCTTTTTTTTTCAGCTATATAATAAACATGTGTTAACAAAAACCCTATGGGAAGAAAAGAAAAAGAAAATGAAGAAGGTAATAACAAACCAAGGTGAAGAAATTGTAGAATTAAAAGAGAAATTGGTGAGATGAAATAAAAAGAAGGATCATGCCCTTAAGTTGGCTAACCATATAATTACTTGTAGACCGCCACCTAGGATCTATGCCATCTGTTTAAAAGAACAATTCCTCTTATTCTAGTTGATGATGACCCTTAAAGATATAGATACATAATTCAAGCCATCTCAGGAATTTTATGGCTTGTACTAGACCCTTCCATCATGGCAACAAAATTTACTCTGTGAATTGTATATGCATAATTTCATTATCCCTAAAAAAACTCAATGGAACCCTCTACTTTATATAGGGGAGATACACCTTAGAGCCCTAATGCCTTGGATGCACAATGAGGCCAACTATGATAGACAACTAATAGTTACAAAGAATAGAATATAATCCCTACCATAAAGAGTAGAAATCAATACACTAGAAGAAATCTTTAGGGATTGGTTTAGGCTGACCTATGGAGACATTCACAAGGAAATATGAAAATAAGTCTTTGAGGCTTGAACAAAAGTGTATGCAAAGTATGACAACATGCCTTAATTTTTCTTTCAATGAGACATGGCTAGTTCTAGAAGTAGATGGAGTAGACTACTTGAGGGATTTAGAAGGTTAGAACCACAAAACCCTATCAACCTTGAGGAAGCCCTTCATTGTGCACCAAAATACATGCAGTTGGGAAGGCAAATTAGACAAGAACTTTGGTGTCCATTACCAATGCAACCACCCATGCTCCTTTAGCCCCTATATGACATAAAATCTAAATGACTTGATAGGTTGTAGAAGGATTACAAGAGGGGAGTCTGGGAAAGAACAAGAGGATTCTACTACACTTTTAGGAGTCACAGGTGAGGGAGGATTGAGGTTGGAGACTTTTGATCAATTGGGAAAAGATGCAGTGCTTGACTACAAACATTAAAATTACTAGGGGGCAAATGGAAAGGCCAATTGTTGCCTCTATTTTATATTAACTTTAATACTCTATTTTTAATACTACCAAGACATTTGTGAACTCATAACCAATTGAACTTATGATAAAGTCTAGATAGAATTATTAAACCATGGGTAGATAGTTATGTCATATTTTGCCAATATTATACATATAATGTAGTATTTCATATAACCATTAGAATGGGTATTCTAATATATGGATTTAGTTTTATTATGCTTATTTACATAAATATTTTTGCATCACAACTAACTTGCTAGGAAAGGAAGAAGCTAGCGAGTGGTCGACAACATTCAAGAAGGAGCATCAAGGCCCAACTATGGTGGATAATCATTATGGTACTAGAAGACACAACTACTACAAAGGAGGAGCCATTATTCTAGGAATGTAGGGATGAAGTGTTGCTATATTCCCTCTGCATTTACTATTGTGCTGAATTGGTCACCCAAACTTTATTACTTATTCACTGGGCTATTATATTTGCCTCTTCTTCTTTGGTGGATCTTCAGTTATTTTATTTTATTTTATATTTTAGAATAAGTGTCGATCCTCTATTTATAGGGATTGGATCGATAGTTTAAAGAGGTTAAAAAAAGTTTATGGAAAACATTGTTGTATCTTGTAGCGAGTTATTTGTAGTTTCATGTATTATTCTTATGTAAAGAGTTTTTGAAATATAATGAAGTAATTCTTGGTTTACATTATGTGTTAGTAGATTAGAAGAAGTTAACCAAGGGGGCCCACTTGTGAGGTGGATTAGATTAGAGTAGTGTAGATTTACTTCCAACATTTCCAGTATTTCAGATAGAAGTTATAGTTTCTTCCTATAGCATCGTACTTTATGAATGTTCCCATAGCATCTGCAAGAGCAGTTATAGTGGATGGTTTAGGTTGAAATATAGGTTAGCATAGAGTTGCATTTCCAAAATTCATTTAACGAGTTAAGTGTTTTACTTTCCTACATCAATAGTGTAGGTTCTTTGTATGCATTTTACTTTCTTTCAACATAAGCATAATGACTCTTCAAGGAACCTAGTGCACATACCGTGCTAACCATTTCAAGTATACATCCCTGGGTTGACAAATTAAATACACCTCATGGTGGGGGAAGTAATCCTTAGATTGAATAAACTATTCCTAAGTAAGGCTTTGGGCATGATTATTACACACCTATTGTGAGGTGGACCAGTGAGATAAGTGTCTTCAGACATAAAATCCATGCTGAGAATCTATAAGTGTCATACATGATCACGAGGATCACTATTTCCATCATATTTGTCATATTTGGGAACCTCTATATCTCTAGGAAATGGGACCATGCAGAGACTCCTATCGAATGGAAGAGCATATATAGATGCTATAAAAGAAGTCTTAGGTTGTTCTTTGGATACTTCTAATTGAGAAAGTTGGTCTTTGAGCTCTCACATTTATTCCCTCAAGATTTCAGCCTTAGTGGGTTCTCTCTTTTATATGATCCTTTTGTTGGAAATGTAAATGAGTAACTAAGAGGGGAGGGGTGAATAAGATACTATAAAAATAAATCCAAAGTCCCTTTTAAGATGTCGACATAATATAAAACCAAATCCTCCTTTAACTCAGTTAATGTTTGATGCAAGAGCATCTAGTGGTGTAAGGGAAATCCTGTATCACCCAAAAATATGCTTAGAGATAGTTTCTATTTAATGTTTTTTTTTTTGGGATACTCATTTGGGTCAAATAAAGGTTCCAACTCTCACAATTCCATTATTAGTTTTCTAGGTTAGAGTTTTTAAGCACCTTAAGCACCTTGGGATACATGTAAATGAATAAAATGAGTTATTTTGTAATTGAGCCAAAATTATGATGAGTTAGAGGGTTTAAGTTGGAGATATGATTATACTTGTAATTTAAAACACTTTAGAAAAAGAAACAGGTCAAAAGGCTTTACGGTTAGAAAGTTATTGCAGTTTTAATTTTCCTAGAGACCTCTTGAGAGCACTTCAAAGTCAGATTTGGGGCACTAAATGGCTTTTTATGGGGCTGAAAAATGGGGGACAATCAAAGCTTGTCAATATAGCTATAGAGTGTTTTGAGAGCTTATTGAAAATGTAAATGGTTCGTCAATCGGAGTCACGGTTCAAAAGTTATGCCTTCTGGAAGATGGACTACCATTTTTGGATTCTTCTAATTTTACACCAACTACTAACACAACTTCTGGAATCTTCTATTTTGGTGGTGGATGACAACTAGCATATTATAGAATGTATTCCTAACCCTAAATTAATTGGGGTCTATTTAAGAATATTTCTAGAATTGTAAAGGCAGTTCTAAGTGGAGTAGAGAGAAGGTACTATGTGGAGAATTTATTTCTCTAGAATCATACTATTGTAAGCCCATAGGGAATTTTTCATTAATAATATTATTTCTATTTTCTTGTGTGTTCATTCTAGTCTTTGGTTGTGTCCCCATCAAGTGTTATCAGAGCAAGTTTTCTAGAGTGTGTAGATAGAGCGCCAACTGTGAGGTAGTTTGCACCAAGACTGTGTGGATGTGGGTTTGAGACAAGAAGATGCCTCCATGAAGGGAATGTGGTGGAAGGACCAGAGTTGTTACTCCTAAGGTTAGAGCCCTCTAGAGACAAGTTCAAGCATTGCAAGAGGATATCTGCAAAGGACTAAATGTTGCCATTGACAATGAAAGTGAGGAAGAAAATATTGGATAGCAAAGGGAAGGTGAAGAGGAAGTCCTAAATCAGGTAGAAGAGAGGCTCTTTAGGGCCATTTATAAGCTTGGAAAAAGACCTAAAATTGATGTGGGTATGTTTTCAGGAACTCTAAACCTAGATGAGTTGATTGATTGGATCAATGAACTAGAGGAGTATTTTGAGTATGAGGATATCAAGGACCTAGAGAGGGTTAAGTATGCGAAGGCCAAAATGAAAGGCCATGCCAAAATTTGGTAGCAAGAGATTTAGTTGGAAAGGAATAGAAGAGTAAAGGAAAAAATCATAAGGTGGGATTGCATGGTGGACAAACTAAATAAGTAGTTCATTCCTATTGATTATAGGCTTGATTTGTTCAAGAAAATGCAAGGGTTAAAGCATATAGGAAAATCTATCCAAGAATATATAGAGGAATTTTATTGACTTCTTATTAGAGTAGGGCATGAAAAAGCTAATAAAGAAAAGGTTGCCCGTTACCTCAGTGGGTTGCAACCTAGCATTCAGGAGGAGTTAAGTCTGGTTAGAATGACTAGCATTGAAGAGGCATACTAGTTTGCCCTACGAGTTGAAAAGAAGTTAAAAAAAAAAGTTTACTGGAAGGCAAAGAGGGCATGGTCAAGGAGGAAGGGGTGGTGGTAGGTCATTTGGAGGCCAAAATGAGACCTAGAAGAAAAATGAAGATGTAGGTACTAGAAGGAACCAGAGGAACAAGGGTTTCAACCGCTCTCGTGATCAAAACTTTGGAGATTAGAGAGGAAGAGGCAGAGGATGTGGGAAAGGTTTAGGAAGAGGAGGCTTATGTGGTACCTATTTTCATTACAATGAAGAAGGTCATTGTGCATTTGAATTCCCTCAACAACAAGGAAGGAAAAATAGGAGAGCTGATGGTCAAGCAAGGGTTGCTCATGTGGATGAGGATGCATAGTCATTAAATTCTAAGGATGCAAAAAGAGGAGAGGTTATTGTAAATGAAAGGGTCTTACTAAGTGGTGAGACTAAACCTAGAGAAAGAAGGAGTTTGTTTCGCACCAGGTGCAAGTGTGAGGATAAATGTTGTGATGTGATTGTTGATGGTGGTAGCACTGAAAACTTGGTGTCTGAGGAGATGGTCTCTAAGCTAAAGCTCAAGAGGGAGAAACACCCCCAACCCTATCAGATTGCTTGGGTGAAGGATGGTCATAAGATCCTAGTCAGTGAAAAATGTTTGGTGAAGTTCAAGATTGAGAGTTACCATGATGAAGTTCTCTGTGACATTATTCCAATGGATGTCTACCATTTATTGTTGGGAAGATCATGGAGATTTGATAGACATGATGTACATGATGGTCATGCAAATACATACTCTCTAACAAAGGATGGAGTTTGCCACAAATTGGAGCCCTTGATAAAGGAAGGTGAAAAGGTATGTAGTAGTGCTAGGATATGTCTTGTTGATGGAAGAATTTTTTTGGATGGTATGAAACATCAACGTATGTGTTATGCTTTGATTCCTAGAAGAGATAAGGAGGGTAGTAGTGAAATTCCACCTAAAGTTTTAGGCCTATTAAGTGAGTATGGAGATGTCATCTCTGATAAAGTTCCAGAAGGGTTGCCACTAGTAAGGTAGACCAGTCATCAGATAGATTTAATCCCTAGAGCTAGTTTGCCTAACAAGGCTGCTCATAGGATGACTCATACTAAAACTGAGGAGCTAAACATACAAGTTTAGGAGCTATTAAGGAAGGGTTTGATTCAAGAGATCCTGAGTCCATGTGTAGTACCTGTAGCACTGGTACCAAAGAAGGATGGAGAGTGGAGAATGTGCGTTGACTCTTGAGCTATAAATAGATTAACCATCAAGTATCAGTTTCCTTTGCCAAGAATGTATGACCTTATGGATTGCTTGAGTGGAGCTCAATAGTTTAGAAAGATAGATCTCAAGAGTGGCTATCACTAGATACAGATACAAGAGGGAGATGAGTGGAAGACTACCTTCAAGACCAAGGAGGATCTATATGAGTGGTTAGTCAAGCTCTTTGGACTGACCAACGTGCCAAGCACCTTCATGCAGCTTATGAATGAGGTACTAAAGAAATTCTTGGGAAAATTTGTTATTGTCTATTTGGATGATATTTTAATTTTCATTAAGACTTTGGATGAACATTTATTGCACATTCGTAGTGTCCTTGATAGGTTGAGGGAAGAGAAAATGTTGATTAATTTGAAGAAATGCAACTTTGTAAAAAAAGAGTAGTCTACTTGGAGTTTTTTGTACCATCTAAAGGTCTCAAAATGGATCTAGAGAAGGTAAAGGTCATCTTAGAATGGCCTACTCCAAGGACTACTACTAAGGTGAGATCATTTCATTGTGTAGTTAGTTTTACAAGAATTTCTAAAAGAATTTTAGTGGCATATGTGCACCCCTGACTGAAATAATAAGGGGGGATAGGAAAGAGTTCAAGTGGACTACAACAGCTGCAAGGAGTTTTGAATTGCTAAAGAAGAAGGTGATAGAACAACCTATGTTGGAAGTTCCTGATTTCAGTAAAGTGTTCCTATTAGATTGTGATGCTAGTGGCAGTGCTATTGGGGCTGTATTAAGCCAAGAAGGTAAGCCTATTGCATATTTTAGTGAAAATTGAATGATGCAAAGATGTATTTTGGTTATGATTAGGAGTTCTATGTAATCATTCAAGCCTTAAAGAAATGGAGACATTATTTATTACCAAAAGAATTTATCTTGTATACTGATCACCAGGAATTGTAGTACCTAAATAGCGAAGATAAATTGAACCAAAGACATATGAAGTGGGTGGAGTTCATGCAAAGCTATACATTTGTGTTGAAACATAGAAGTGGAAGGTCTAATAGGGTTGTAGATGCATTGAGTAGGAGACAGTTGTTGCTTATAATAATGTAGGTTGAAGTGGTTGGGTTTGACGAACTCAAGAATCTGTACCTAGAGGATTCTTATTTTGCTAAAGCATGGAAGGCTTGTAAAGAACCTGTTACTATATATAGAACCAGGGGGCTAGATTATTTGATTTAGGATGGTATGCTATTCAAGGGTAGTCAATTATGCATTCCAAGGAGTTCCATGAGGGAAAATTTGATCAAGGAGAAACATAGTGGGGGGATGGCAGGAGATTTTGGTCAAGATAAGACCATTGCCATTCTTAGAGAACATTTTTTTTGGCCTCAAATGTCACAAGATGTGAAGAAATTTGTGCAAAGTTGTCAAGTATGTCAAGAAACCAAAGGATTTAGTCATAATACTGGACTTTATCAACCATTGCCTATTCCATCAAAGCCTTGGGAGGACATAAGTATGGATTTTGTTCTTGGATTGTCGAGGATACAAAGGGGTAATGACTCAGTATTTGTGGTGGTTGATAGCTTCTCCAAGATGGCACATTTCATCCCATGCCATAAGACTCATGATGCTGTACATATTGCAGACTTGTTTTTCAGAGAGGTGGTGAGACTACATGGCCTCCCAAAGAGTATTGTTTTCGACAGAGATACTATATTCCTAGGGTATTTTATATAGGACTTTATGGAAGAAGTTGAGGATAGAATTGAAGTTCAGTTCTACACACCATCTGAAGACTAATGGATAGACATAAGTGGTAAATAGAAGTCTGGACAATTTGCTAAGGTGTTTAGTAGGAGATAAGCCCAAGGGATGGGATTTGATTCTGCCACAAGCAGAATTCACTTACAATAATTTTATAAATAGGCGTATTGGTAGATCACCATTCCAAATTTGTGTATGGAAGTAGCCCAAGGACTGCACTAGAATTAACAAAAATGGAGCAAGGGGAGAGGAAAAATGCCGAGGCATAAGAATTTGTTGAACATATCAAGAGCCTACCTGAGGAGGTCCATGCACACATCACCAAGATGAATGAACAATATAAAGCTAGGGCAGATTAAAGGAGGAGACATAAAGAATTCTAAGTAGGGGATTTGGTTATGGTACACTTATGAAATGAATGGTTTCCAGTGGGTACTTACAACAAGTTGAAGATGAAGAAATTTGGCCCCTACAAAATTTTGAAGAAACATGACTCAAGAAATGCATATGAGGTGGAGTTGCTAGATGGGATTCAAATTTCTCCTATCTTTAACATTTTAGACTTAATAAAATATCATGATGATGGTGTAGATGAGGGGTTGATTCTGGAGCCATGTCCAATTCTTACTTCTAAGAAGGAGGAGATAGAAGAGATTTTGGATAGTCGTGTGGGTAGGAGTACTAGAAATAAGTAGTATGAAGAGTACCTGGTGAAGTGGAAAGGATGACCAATAGATGACTCAACTTGGATATCAACAGTGGAAGTTTCCCATTTGGGTTTTCCTATACCATAAAGTGACAGGGTCACTTTTCAATCTACCTTGGGTGTTTGATGTAGGAGCATCCAGTAGTGTAAGGGCAATCCTGTATCACCCAAAAATATTCTTAGAGATAGTTTTTGTTTAATGTGTTTTTACTTTTGGATACCCATTTGGGTCAAATAAAGGTTCCAACTCTCACAGTTCCACTATTAGTTTTTTGGGTTAGAATTTTTAAGCAGCTTAAGCACCTTGGGATATGTGTAAATGTAGAAAATGAGTTATTTTATAATTGAGCCAAAATTATGATGAGTTAGAGGGTGTAAGTTGGAGGGATGATTATACTTGTAATTTAAAATTCTCTAGAAAAAGAATTAGGTCAAAAGGCTTTATGGTTAGAAAGTTTTAATTTTCCCTGAGACCTCATAAGAGCACTTCAAAGTTAGATTCAGGGCACTAAATGGTCTCATACAGGGCCAAAAAATGGGGACAATCAAAGCTCATCCATAGGGCTGTAGAGCACTTCAAGAGCTTTCTAGAAATGTAAATAGTTTGTCAATCAGAGTCATGGTTCAAAAGTTATGCCTTCCAAAAGATGGACTACCATTTTTGGATTCTTCTAATTTTACACCAACTTCTAACATGACTTTTGGAACCTTTTTTTTTAGTGGTGGATTGCAACTGGCATATTCTAGAATGTATTCCTAACCCTAAATGAATTGGGGTCTATTTAAGAACATTTTTGGCATTGTAAAGGTAGTTCTAAGTGGAGTAGAGAGAAGGTATTGTGTGGAGGATTTATTTCTCTAAAATCATACTATTGTAAGCCCATAGGGCATTTTTCATTATTAATAATCTTTCCCTTTTCCTGTGTGTTCATTCTGGTGTTTGGTTGTGTCCCCATCAATGCTGAATATTCTGTTGTAACTCGATTAACATTGAATATACTATTGTCACTTGGTTAACACAGATTTAAATCTTAAGATATTAATGTGATTTAGCCTTTATTAACTTAGTTGTAGAAACATAAAGGAAATAATATGAACACAAGAGATACCAAGATTTAACATAAAAACCCAATTTGGAAAAACCACCAATTGCAACTAGTTACAATTTTTCACTCTTTTGAAGTGAGCCCTGTTAAAAGCCAACCCTATTAAAGGTTACAAAACACATTGTTAGGTGTGAACCTATTAGAGGATTTAATTCATCCTATTAAGAATGGCCTTGTTAGAGGTCTTCAAACACTTCAATCTAGAAATGCCACCTTGTTAGAGTATTTGCTGAATATCTGTTACGACTAATTCATTGCTACAATTATTAGAGAGTAACAATGGCTTGACCTAATTGCTGATGCAATTGACTTTTCTAATTTAGAATTCAGTTCTAGCTTGATTAATTGATCCTCCTTGATCAAAATTTTCTTTGTAGCTCAATCAACTTGAATGCTCTTCCCTTTACATATATCCTTCAAATTTGCTTCCTTAATTCATCTTCTTTTATTCCACATTTCAATCCTTAACTTAACCTTTAATCTATATGATTCACGTCAAGTTAGCTTTAATACTCTTTTAAATTTTTTTTTATCATCCCTTAAGTTTGCTAGTATTAACCAATAAATTTAACAAACTCAATATGGTGACACTTGGCTAATATAGAATTAAGTACTTGGTCAATACAAAGGAACCCTTCATTAATTGATCCAACTCAGTTAGAATAGGAGTTCTAATATTAACTAATATTATCTGACCCAACTCAGTCAATACTTGTAATGCCCCAAAATTGGCTCATTTCCATTATACCAATTCTGGTCTATTTGGTCAATTCTAAAGTCCTATTTAATTAGGAAATTCTCATTCTGATTGTCACTACTTGACTTAATTTCCAAATGTAGAAAAACCCTAAATCTGCATTAATCATACTCTTTATTTAATTCCCAAAGTATGGACTCGTATTAGTCACATTAAACCTACTGATTAAGATTTAATTCAATTTAAAGTACTTACACTTTAATTAAATTAAATTATATCCTAAGATTAATGTACTAGGGATTATATTTATTTAATTTAATAATTATGCTTGTTTTAATTAATTGAATGTGATTGTTCAATTAAATAGAAAATGCATTTTTGAGATCATATCTCACTTTATTAAATTAAATAATATCTTCAAAATCTTCTCTTTAGTTCTAAATGGAAACTTTGAGTGAACTATCTCTCGAATTAGAATCAATCTAGTTAACTTGATCTAACACCCATGACAAGTCGAGTTAACTGCTCATCATACTTAGATCATAAATAGTTCACTTCACCTGCACAAGGAAGTTTCCATCTTAACTGAATCTTTGCTTCAATCCTAACGGTTGATCTGAGTTGATCTCACCCACTGATGGATTCCAAGAATTCTATTTAAGGGACTCACAATTCTTCATTAAGGGTTGAATTGAATTGATATTGAATTGCTATTGAAATTCATACTCACTTAGCTCATACGTTTGCACACATTTACATTACTAACTTAATCTCATTTAGTTTAAATATGCATATGCTTAATTTAGTTTCCTTTACATGTTTTTAGATTAAGTGCATATCTCATTTTAGATTACATTGCATTCTCACATAGATTAGCTACATATCAAATCCTTCATTCTTAGAGGGTCTGGTTGCCTAAGCCTCATTTTTGAGGATATTAAATAGATAAAATACCTTTAGATAAGAGGCAATGGGTCATGCTGTCGAGCATTCTGGTTGAACAATTCAATGTTCATTTCAGGATGACTTCATAGGTAATGACCAAATTGAAGTATGTGTGAGGTTCAGAGGCCTGCATTTCATACATACATTTCTGGTGCCCATTGTGGGGCCATAGAAATTATTTTCTCTAGCCTCATCTACAATTTTTTATGCAATTTTAGTGTTCTATCCATACTGTCCCATACTAGTACTCGAAGCTTTTCACGAGACATTCCATTTTTGTGCAAGGATTTGAAGGTTCTTGTGCGAAGTTTTATACCCTATCATGCAAAAAAGTGCTCCATTGTGAAAGTCTTCGTGTAGCACATCATTTTCTTGCGTGACTTGGAGAAATATTTCATGTGACCCTATGTAAGATTTTGCACAAAAATTTGCAACAACAAGTTCAATTTCAACATTTTTTTAGCATTTTGTTCATTCAATTTTGCTAACGCATTTTTCTTGCAATTTGTGTTGTTATTTTTCTCTAATTTTCTATAGGTTAACTATTGTCTACAAGACATTTTGATGAATATTCCTTATAAAACCCACTCAAATAGAAATTGGCCCTTGTTTGTAGGACGATTGCCGAAGATACTTTGACGAAGACCATTTTTAAAAACCTACAAAACAATGTGTCTTCTTTATTTCTTTCAAAATATAGATTAATTAGGGCTTGTGAACTTCTTAGGGTGCAATATAGAAGAATAGGGGATTATTCTATTCACCACTTGGAGGTCATGACCAAGGTGAATTAGAAACCTAGATGCTTTTGAAAGATGGAATTCTGAGGGAGGCAAGTAGCTTAGTGGTTCTTCAGTGCTTGTTCTTTTCTATGATGAGATGATGGTTTCCTTTTTAAGGGAATAAAAATCTTTAGGAAACATGAGTCTAGATTGATTAAGCTAAGTGGGTAATTAATCTATTCTGTGTGTTTTGGTGAGGGAATAAGGTAGAGGATTATGCTCTTTCCCTTTGAGGGAAATTAGAAACTCGGACCCTTAAATTCAAATGACCCAAGTGAGTACACTCCTTTTGCCAAAGATTCCAACTCACTATCATCAAGATGCTTTGTAGAGAGAAAGGCTCCAAAGTCAAATTAATTCCTTTCCCTTGATTCTTGATATCACATATCAGGGGGAAGCTTTATCTATGCACTGGTCAGTGCTAACCCTTGGCTTGCTAAGCAAGTAGTGTGCACTTTCAAATACTAGTGTGGGCTGCTAGACTCAACTTTTCTTGCAAATCCACAAGGAATTAATATGAATGGAAGCCAAGTAAAAACCTCTTAGTTAGGGGCTACTTGGTTCACCTCCAAAGGAAGCATAATGTTTGTGCAAGGAGGGGGAAGAATCTCTCCTGTAGAACTCACCATAGGCATGCTACTGGACATTTGAAGGTGGCATACACACTCATCCCCTACCACAAGGGTGCCTGTTTAGCATTTACTATTGAGTCTTTTTAATATACCAAAGACACAGGCACCCTCTAGGGGGTGACACAATTATGTGATGTACACACATGTGCATATGATGTGGGACAAAGGTTTTGCCTTCTCTACCATTTTCTCTTTCTAGGGATAAAGCCTATTTTTTATCGAATCTTCAACATGTCCAAATTTTCTCAAATAAACTAAGAGTCAAGACTCCCTTTTCCTTCTGAGTTGCATTGTCCTTAGTTGGATCGTATTTGACTACTGCTTGTTTCCCACTATATTGTTTAAACACTTTGTCTTGGTTGAAACTTAAACATCTATCCAAACAATTTTTGCAGTTAACCTTGCTGTCTATTCAACAAATCAGTCCAACTAGCCTATCAATCTATCTAAATAGTTGATAAGTCTCTTCAAAATCCAACTCTATTGTCAGTCTGGTCCAACTCTATTATTAGTCTAGTCCTGTATTTCAAGCACAGTCTTGCATTTTCTCACAAGCTAGTTTATCTCTTTGTGCAAGAACTTGTGCATGCTCATGTGAGATCTTGTCCCTATCTTTCCTATCCTATCACTTCTTCACACAAGTCGAAGAAAGTCTTTGCACAAATTTAAATTTCTATTCTAAGTCTTTACACGATCTAGTAAACTTTCTTGTGCGACTCACAGAGAATCTTCATGTGAGACCTTGCTCTAAGATTGTTAAATCAACTTATTCGACCAATCTATGACCTATATTCATTCTATTTTCTGCATTAAGTTGTCTATCCTCTATCTAAAAACAATCCCAAATAGTAGCACTTTGCTTAGCTGAAGACTTGTCTCTTGTGCTTTGACTAGTCTCATCTCTTAAGTTTTTTTCACCCTCATTCTTTAGTGCTTGTCATGCTTTGAGCTACATTGGTCATAACCTTTGGCTATTCTAGCCTTTAAATCAGACTATTTTTGCCTTAGCATACAACATTCTTACCTTGTCTTTTTTTTCAGAGACTTAGTCCTAGTATAGTGCTTGTCCAAGTGTTTTTGCTCTTTGCCCTTGTCTATGAATGTCACAACAAGGAGTGACAACATGTTTTATCCTCTTAGACTTAGGCGAGGTTGTGCTAGGGGTCATAATCATAGAAGAGGTTGCTTATCTTTTGTTAAACAATTTACATCTAATTCATCTAATGAGGCATCTTCACAATCTTCCTCACCTGTCAGGTCACCTCGAGTCCAACGAACATTTTCCATAAACTTGCAACAAACTAAGAATCCTTTATATCAAGAGGATACTGAGATAGGTAGAGGTATTGTATCTCCAAACATGATGTCTAACTTCCTTTTCAAAGGACCTTTTGTAACACTACATATTGAAACTAAACACATTCCTTCAATGACTAATTGTGAACTTAAACATGGTAGTTACAGTAGACATCAAGAACCACCTAGGAATGGCAAAGAGAAAGAGAAAGACCATGACACTAATGAGGAACAAGAAGAGGTGAAAATACTCCCTCAAGACATAGCAAAATGTCGAAGAGACAAACTTTCAAAAGGTCATGGGAATCCTACTCAAAAAAGAGAAAGAAAAGTAATTTCTCAAACTTGACCAAGAGGGAGCTAATCTGCCCTCTCATTTCAATGTAGAAACCATTATCACGCTTGAAGAAGAAATTGAGACTTCCAAACTCCAAAAACAATTGAAAATTATGCAAGACCAACTGACTCAGATGATGTATGAGAAAGAGAAATCTGTAAAGATGTACACATTAGATACTCTTTGTCCATTTCCATTTGACAAGAGCATAAACATGCCTCCTTTCCCATGAGTTGTAGAGCTACCAAAGTATGACAAGTACTTTGGCACCCCTGATCCCCAAGATCACTTGCAAGAGTTTGGCACCTTGTCTATGGAGTTTATATATGATCAGACATACCTCATGTGTTTATTCCCTAGGAGCCTACGTGGTCAGGCTTTGGAGTGGTTCTCACACTTACCTTCCGGTATCAAGATGTTTGATGAAATTGCCAACTTATTTGTCTAGTAGTATTCTCATAATATTCAACACCCTATCAACATTTGAGATCTATGCAATCTTAAGCAAAATGTCGGAGAACCTTTTCTCAGATTCCTCCAATGGTGGAGACAACTTTACACTAAGTATTCACACAAAATTTCAAAAATAGAAAAGCTTGAGATTTTCACTATTAATCTTATACCTAATTTCAGATATAGAGTCCAACTTCAAGGTCCACATACCTTTGAAGAAATGATTACATAAGCTATCCACATCAAGGAATTTATGGTCAAGAAAGGTGAACTCCTCTTTAGAAGGACACAAAAGAAGGTTCCAATTCCAATAGGGATAAAACCAAACATGTCAACAAGAACCGAGAAATCGTACATGATGGAGTTGTTGACAATGTCACCCCCAAACTTGCTAAGGCAGCATTTAATCTCATAGATGGCCTCAAAGCAGCCAAAAATGTTGACAAAACTCCTCCTGACAACAAGACAACTAGGAACAAACCAAAAAACTCATGGGCCACATGCCATAAGTGAGAATATACACCCTTGGGTGAACCTTTGGATGTGGTTTACAAAACATTGCTACAACAAAAGCTTATTTTACCAATGTATAATCTTCATCCCTATGATCCACATCCATGTCCACCATGGTGGAATGAAAGCTCATTCTATTAGTATCACCAAAATAAGGGACACAAAACTAGCAACTACATAAATTTATGCCATAATGTCTAGGACATGATTGATGCTAGTGAACTTGTGGTAGATGGACATAACAAAAACTCAGATGACAAGGCATTCAAAGATCCTTTCCCAGACTATGAAAAAGGAGATACTTGGAAACCACAACCCAACAACAAGGTCAACTATGCATATTCCAATGATGACAATGTGATCAACATGGTTGAACCTATGGATTCTAAATACTATGATGTCATTACCATTAAGGGAAAGAAAGATAATGAAAAACCCAAGACAACATTTGTCTTGAGAGGCTTTACTTCCAACACAATGGATAACGCACCCTTGCAACACTGTGCTAATGCTATTACTTGCTCCCATGTCAAGTTGGTGCTCAAAGGCCCTGTGTCTTCTACTTCCAATCTCAAACAACACAAAGACAAAGCCCTTGCTGGTTCATCTGGAAAAGGTGCAAAACCCACAACAAACTCAACAACAACTAGTTATAGTGTTCTTGATCAACTAAAACTAGCTAATGCTCATATTTCTATCTTTGAGCTACTTAACATCTCGCCTACTTATAGGAAAATTTCGGACAAAGCCCTCATTGAGGAAAATATTCCTCAAGATCTTGATCTTGAGAGATTTCAATCCATGGTAGGTCATTTGACCTCACCTTATCTTATGATCTTCTTTGAGGAGGATGATAACTCACTGAGTCACCCATACAATCAACCTCTGCACATCGAGGTTATGATCCATCAGTCATGTGTTCATCGAGTACTCATTGATAATGACATTGGCCTAAATTTCTTCTCTACTACTCTACTTAGACAATTGGACTCTATTAATCCTTGATGTAAGATCACCATCAAAGCATATGATGAAGTGGAACAAAAGTCTCTAGGTCTCATGGTCTTACCCATTCGCGTCGGTCCTATAGAAAGGGATGTAATCTATCAGGTGCTTGACATTCCCTTGGGCTACAAAATTTAGTTAGGATGGCCATGGATACATGAGATGAATGCTATACCATCCACATATCACCAATGCATCAAGTTCCCATTTCATGGCTCCAAATTTACTATTCCTACCACTACTAGCTATACCTGCAATATGCTCAAAGCTACTGAAACTTTTTTCCCTGCTAACCATGAATCCACTAATTTTCATGAAAATAAGCTGAAAAAAATCAAGTAGTCATTCAAATTGAAAGAAACTAGCATGGGAGAGTATTATATTGAACTAGTGTTGTCATTAACATCTCTCCTAGGGTCTCCTTGACATTATGGGAGACCCAGAGAGGAAAAGGAGCTATTCGTGCTGACACCTCAGACCAAGTATAATGGCACTTTTGTCAAGGCTACAGTTCCCTTATAGGATGAAAGTGAAAATAGAGCCATTGCTGCATGGTTTTATAGAGAAGTAGCTCCATTAGACTTAATAGAGCAGGCTTGAGAAATCACTCCTGAGAAATATGGGCCGGGTCTTAGGCTTATGAAACGTTTTGGTTACAAGGGAACTGGCCCTATTGGGTGCAATAAAAATGGCCTAATTGATCCTATCAAAGCAACATCTTGAAGCAAGAGTGATACAATTGGCCTAGGATTTAAGAAGGTTCCTTTCCATTTGGGACCTAATAAATTCATACCAAAACCTGAGAGTTCATCTGGAAATGAGTTACAAGCTAAGTCAGATATTCAAGAGGAACAATCTAATGATGAGGATTTCTATCCTCATCCTATTCCTCATGATCTTGCTAAATTCTTCGTTGAGCCAAATGACTTTGTGCCATGTGTTAGCACTATGGATAACACCAATGATTCTTCTAAGGACAATACTAAGCAACTGAAAGATCATTTAGAAAAGGGAGAGTCTAGTTAGTCATTACATATTGAGTATCTATGTAAGAACCTAGATGATGAAGGCAAGTATGTCCCTATCACTCTTGGGGAGTTCTATAGCCTCTCACCATGTAGCACTAATTCTAAGGAATATGAGTTTGAATCTCTTTCAAAAGTGACTACTGATAAAGACATTGACCAAGTGCATGTCTATGAAAACCAAATTGAAGTGGGTGAAATGTCTAGGGTTAGGTCAGATGGGTCTAATCCAACTAGTGTCCTAGAGTCATCAATTGTTGACATTTGTACTCAGAGGCATTTGAACACATTTGTGGATGAAGTTATCGTAGGTCTCAAATTGCTGGTCCAAGCACTCAATGACTATATTGTGAATGCAATTGAACTAGTCACCACTCTCTTACTCACACATCCTGAGCTTATAGAGTGGAACCCTAATGCCTCTAGCAAAGTCCTCACATTCCAGAATGACTATGCTCTCAACTTCTACTTAAACGCTATCAAACCTGTAACATCTTCCACCAATGAGTAGAGTGTCAACATAATTGAGGTTGATATCAAATATCTTAGTCATACAATTAAAAAGGAAAAATGCAAAAGGTCTTATGACGAAAACCACATTGTGGCAATGTCAGAACCCAAAAAAGTAAAAGTAAAAGATGTATCCAAGGGTGAAAACCTTTTTGAGGCACCTAGGGATGAGATATTTGATGCACTTCCAAGTCACTTTTAGTAGAGATCATCAATTTTGATAGAGCCAACACAACCAATTAATCTAGGCACAAAAGAACATCCTCGTATGATACATCTAGAACAATCATTATCACCCAAAGAAAAGGAAGAATTAATTGCCTTTTTCAAAGAAAAGAAGATAAATTTTTCTTGGACATACTTTGACATGCTAGGACTGGATCCTGATGTTATCATGTATCACTTGTCCATGGCACTAGGTATCAAACTAGTTAAATAGAAACTTTGGAAAATGCATCCTCACATTGCATTGCTTGTCAAAGCAAAACTAGAGAAAATTCTAAAAGCTGGTTTCATCCACACAATTGATTGTGCTAAATGGATATCCAATATTGTTCTAGTCTCCAAGCATGATAAATCTATCAGGGTTTGTACTAACTTTCATGATCTCAACTAGGCATGTCCTAAAGATGACTTTCCACTTCCTAATATTGATATGATAGTGGACATGATGGCTGTCTATGAGATGTACTCACTTATGGATGGGTTTTCTGGATACAATCATATAAAAATTGTGCTAGAAGACTAGGAGAAAATGGCTTTCACATGTGCATGGGGAACCTTTTGCTAGAATGTAATGCCATTTGGCTTGAAGAATGCTGGTGCTACATATCAAAGGGTTGTTACTACAATTTTCCATGATATGATGCATAAGACCATGGAATACTACGTCGATGATACCTTGGTTAAAAGTGCTAAACACAATACTCATCTGCAAGATTTGTGACCCATCCTAGATCATATAGAAAAATTTAGTCTTCTGCTTAATCCTAAGAAATGTGCATTTGGTGTCACATTAGAAAATTTGTTGGGATACATTATCTTTGAAAAAGGAATTGAGGTGGATCTAGAGAAAGTATAAGCAACAATGGACATGCCACCACCTCAGAGCATCAGTCATATGAGAGGACTACAAGGAAGGCTCCAATCTATTCACACGTTTATCTCATAGTTGGTAGATAGATCACAACCCTTCACAAAGAACTTACATAAGGGTGTGAAATTCAATTGGAGCTAGGATTGTGAGCAAAGGTTAACATAGATCAAACAATATCTTGTCAATCTACTAATCTTGATGCCTCCTATCCATGGAAAGCCTTTTCTTTTATACATTTCAGCAACTGAAATGCCTTTGGGAATCCTATTGGCTCAGGAAGAAAACAACAACAAAGAAAGATCTATTTACTACTTGAGTCAGACACTAATCTCTTATGAGAAGAACTACAACATTATTGAGAAAGCTTGCTTGGAAGTTTTCTTTGTTTCCCATGTAGAGTCTCCTGCCAATGAACATTGATTTCCCTAATGAGTCAATTCTGACACACACACCAAATGTGGGTCATGTTCTTCGATGGGTCCTTCACACAACAAGGATCAGGTGCTGGATTACTCTTCATTACACGATAGAGATATTCATTGCCCAAAGCATACAAGATTTTGTTTCCTTGTACAAACAACATTGTTGAATACAAAGCTTTGAACAATGGCATGAAAATTATAGCTGAATGGAGAGTGGATCAGTTAGACATCTTTGGTGACTCTCAGCTTGTCATCAATTAGGTTAATGATGTGTACCAAAAAAAGGATGAAAAATAATTCCTTACAAGTGTATGGTTGATGACTTGAAGAAGTATTTTGTGCACATTACCTTCTACCAAGTTCTATGCCATGGCTACTTTGGCCTCTCTACTATAGAGGCCTAAAAATGACCTCTGACATGAGTTCTTGCTGGAAGCATTACACTACCCAGCCTATGACACCCCTAATTTTAGGATGATCTATTCTATTTTAGGACAAGAATAATCTTGCTACCATCACATTTATTCCTATCTCTGCAATCAAACTATTCCAAATGGTTTGACCCATAATGAGAAATGTTACCCAATCTGTAATTCTTTGCATTATGTTATTGTTGTTGATGATCTATATAGGAGAGATCTCAACAGAACACTCCTTAGGTGTTTAGAACCTGAAGAGTCCAAACGCACACTAATTGATGTTCACAAGGGCATTTGTCGATCTCACTCAAATGACCTGACACTAGCTCACAAACTCCCTAGAGCTAGTTACTATTGGCCTAAAATGGAGCAAGAAGCTATCAAGTATGCTAGATGCTACAAGTAGTGTTAGCTACATGAGAATATAATCCATGCTCTAGCCAGAGAGTTGATTCCCTCTACTACAACATGGCTATTTCAACAATGGGCCTTCGACTTGGTGGGTCAAATCCACCCAACCTCTTCTAATGGACATAAGTTCATTATCACAGCTATAGATTACTTCACAAAGTGGGTAGAGGAAGTACCTCTCACAGTTGTCGATGGAAAAATTGTAGCTCTTTTTATCACAAACTACATCACCTGTAGAAACGGTGTACTGTCCTCAATAATTACTTACAATGGAGGACAATTCAAGAACAAATACCTCAAGGAACTATGCAAGAAATTTAACATCACACAGAATTGGTCTTCCATTTATTACCCCTAGGGTAATGGCTAGGCCGAGGCATCCAATAAGGTGATCCTCAAAATTCTTCATCACACAGTCAGCAAATTAGTGAGAGACTGGCATCTCCAGATTAATCCAGCCCTATGGGCATATAGGACAAGCATTAGAACTCCAATAGGCATGACTCCCTTTGTTTTGGTGTATGGGGTAGATGTTGTGCTACTAATAGAGGTCAAGATTCCTACCTTGAGAATCTCTATGAAGTTCTTATTATTAATGATGACTATAGGATAGTTTAGCTTCAAGAGCTAGTGTTACTAGATGAATGTTGAAAAGTGGCATGTGATCATCTGTGAGCATATCAACAATGAATTTCAAGAAGCTATAATTGGAGGGTCAAGCCATGTGACTTCCAGCTAGGTGATATCATCCTAAGAGAAAACCCTAAGAATCAATAGCAACAAGTCCAAAAAGGGAAGTTTGAACCAAACTAGCTCAGTCCTACATCAATACTATAATATATGGATCCAACACCTACTGACTTTCCACAACTGAAGAAGTGCTCAAGGAACCTATCAATGCTCTCCACTTGAATCAGTTTTAAAGTTGATCTGATATTAGTATCTCTTTGTACATATCTATATGTCCTAAAAAAAAATTCATAAAAATTATAAAAAGTCCTAAAAAAATTGTTACCGTGGTGAAAACCTAGCAATAGGCGCCTTGGTAACACCAAAAAAATTGAAAAATCCAAAAAATACAAAAAAATTAGAAAAAAAAAGGAAAAATATAAAAAAATTGAAAAAAAAGAAAAGTACCATTGGTGAAAACCTGGAAATAGGCATCATGGTAGCAAAAGAATGAAACCTCTTCCAAGAAGGTGAAAGCCTAGTAAACAGGCACCTCTTTTTACCAATGCTCCATCTAGCCGCACATCTTCTTGCTCTCTGTAAAGTTGCTTTATTACTTTTCCTACTTTTCACTCATGTATCCATGGATTGAGTCTTGTTACAGCTTGGGGGCATTCCTCACTATTTTCACTCCTTTCAAGATGCTCCTCATAGAATCTCTTTTGTGATAGTTACTAGTCATTCTGGCTATGTTTGCCTACTATTGCTAGTGTCACTCTTTTCCATATTCTCCTCATAGAATCTCTTTCACAATAGTCACTAGTTGTTTCAACTATGTCTACCTACTGTTGCTTAGGTAATGCTTCTAGATTCCTTTATCGAAGGTCTCTCTTGCATCAATCATTGATCATTCTGGCTATGTCTATCTACTATGACCCATTACTCTTTAGGTTCATCTTGAAGATTCCTCTTTGACCTTAGTCACTAGTCATTCTAACTACATCTACCTACTATTGTCACCCTATTGAAGAGATTCCTTTCAAACATACTCTGGACATTGATACTTGACATCAATCTTGTACAACAAAAATGAACTCAAAATGACATACTTGTTTGGATATGCTTAGCATTTTCTTTGTTTGTTTTGTTTTCACTTTATCATGTCTCCTTGAGCAACCCAATGATGTCATTTTTGACTAGAGAAGTAATGATTGGGGGCATGATCTTTTCTTTTCTTTTTGTTTGTAGTTTAGTTCCAATAAGTTGACATGTTCCTATAAGAGGGGTGTCCACTATAAGAGCCTCCATCTCGTATTGGATGGCCAGGTGTACCTTGACTCCTTTTATACAAATACATCAATAATGCTAGTTCTTCTCCTTGTCTATTGAAGTGAATTCTTTATGCTATAGTAATATCTAATGCTCGTCCTACTAAGTGAATACACGGGTCATTGCGAGTATATATGACACATTTTTGTCCTAGGTTACAGATGCAAAGGCCATTACAGACATGTTACTGATTACTTAGCATAAGAAGGATCTTTTATGTGTTTGGTGTCTCTACATGCAAACAATATTCTGGTCATCCAAGCACTTATGCTTTGATGCTTATATTAACTTGTTATATTAAAAGGGGCGAATGTTATGGTCATTCTAGCTTCTTATGCCTCAAATGCTTACATTTAATCCTGACAAACCTATGATATATGTCCTATTCATATTTCCATGATTGCCAAGTCAGTGGTAATTATAGGATGTTTAAGCTTTGTTTATGTCCTGTGATGATAAATTGTCGAGGCTCAGTAACCAGACCTAGGGTTGCATTTAATATAGTCTTGCATCACATAATTCACTTGCATAAGCATGCAATTCAGTGGTGATTCTGTCTCTATTCTTTTTGATGAGGGATTGGGGGTCTCTTCAAACATATCTAGACTCTCCATGGCTACACAAGCATTTGGTTCATTAGTTCATGACCCTCGATGGAATGCCTATCACTGTCAAGCAAAAAACATGCAACACTGCATGAGATGTCAGTTTATTTCCATATACATTGCATCCACATACTCATATCATGTACTCTAAATAATCATAATCACATCACATCAAAGCGAGCATGCATCCATCACATAAGACATTCATCTCATCGATATCTCATGTACATCAAAGTAAAGTAGACATAGACAATGACATTAACAAAGGGTACTCGGCTCAAAATCTCGTATATATATATCAACAAAATACGTTAGTACAAAAAATGGGTGCTACTTAAATGCTATCGATCAAAATCATACAAAATGGTACTGGCACACCAATGGATACATAGCCAAAATAAAAATTGGGGATCAAAGTAATCAAGAGCTAACTGTGGCCTATGCCATCACCTCTTGTAGCTAGAGGAGGGGGAGGAGGCAGCATATTTGGTCTTGCTAGAGGACGAGCAACCCCAAAATCTTGGACATACTAGGAAAATCGAGGAACCTGCTAAACCTCATTAGACACAACTATAAAGTATGATGATAAATAATAAGCCGCTCAAGCCATCTATAATCTGACCTCATCCTACAACATCTTCGCCCTCCACTTAGTATCTGTACCTGCTCCTGTAGTCTCAGGATCTCCTGATCTCGCTTAGCCAACCATGTATCCCTCACTGCCACTGTAATTTGTAACTCTTTGATCTGTCGGGAAGCCTACCAAATCCACTCCCTCTGTCATCAAAAAACCTCAAGGGATCCTATGGTGGGCTATGATGTAGAGGGATTTTAGAACGTTTAGAAAGTCAAATGCACGACTTAAGGCTTCACATGCATGAATGTAGATTTCAGCAAATGCATAGAAATTTAATGAAATGAGGGTCAACACATGAAGATGTTGCCCATTCAAATCTGCATTACAACTAGGTTTTCCTGTAACTTGATATGAGACAACAATACATAAATAAATAAATGCATGAAATTACAGAGGATCCTCCAATGGCTGACAAAGACCATTGGAGGATATTTAGAAAACCCCCATGCAAAGACCACTCTCAAAACAATAGAGAGATCCGACTGATAGGAAATGAACAATAAGAAAATATTAAACTATTAAGATCTGATTTTCAGATTTCTTCCAAATTGTTGATCTAAATACAAACAAAAAAATGTATGTAGAATACTACACAATCACATCCATACAACACTAGAAACTTAAGAAAATTACAGAAAAAACTCAATAACTTCATTCTATTCACTTTCTCCTAAAAAAAATCTCTCTCCAAAAAATCTTTCTTCAAAAATCCATCATAGCTTTCTTGTGGTGGTTACATTTTGAATGCCTACACATGGTGCTTTAGGAATATTCATCATTTTCTTCCTTTTTATTTTTCCCATAAACATTTTCAAAAATTAGAAACCTTTAACACACCCAAAAGAATCTAAAATAAACTCATACTAAGTCCTAAGTGGATAATGTTGGGTAGGCTTATAAGAATGCCACCTAAACATTTCCACCACACAAAAAAAGGACATTTATTTTAAAACATAAAACTCTAAACTCACACACACAAACATTTCAAATTTTAGATTTTAAACTCAATTTTTTTTGATATTTTCTTTGTGCCCTGCATTTTAGTCATATTGTAGGTTGTCTTCCTGTTGCCACCAAACTTCCTGTTACAATATAATTCTGCATAAATAATGTTGCATGTTATCTTCTTGTCGCAGACATGCTCTTGCACCAGGCTACTCCTGCATCTCCTCATCGAGCATCTCAGGTGCCTACTCAGTGGGTGCTTGCTCCTCCACCCTCGGCCTCTATTTCCATCTCTTCCCTCCATTACTGCCACTAGCCCCTGGATCTAATCCCATCTATCATGCAAATATCTCTACTTGCCTAACCCTTTGTCTCACCTTTGGTAGTGGGCTTGGTGGTGCTTGTTTTTGGGGAGCCTACTATGGAGGAGCCTGCTGCTACTTTGCTAGTGCCTGCTGTGAGCATGACATTGCTCCCCCCAAGGGATCTATAAATCATGGGATGGAGTGACCAATAAGATATACCTAATATGCTATCATCACCCCTGCATCTGCTACCTCTGGATGGTAGTCCCACTATGTCACAACTAGGTTGCACACATCAATCATCAATTGCCTTGCATCTAGCCTCGCTGGCCATCCCCATGTCAAATCCTTCATGACTCACGTGTAGGCACAAAACTCTTGGGAGATGTCTTGCTGCCTCCCATACTATCTCCATACTCGGCTGATGGAAAACTACTAGATGATTTGTGTAGTCTTGCTTATTAGTGGCTGCAAGCTAAACATCTAGCATAGCTCCCTAGGAGCATCATCCCACTCCTCGATCTCTCGCCAGGGCCACCATATGATGGAGATTAGGTCATCAAGATGAGACTTCCACTGCTCTATCTTACTCAAGCCTACCTGGGTAATATGTCCTCTATATCTACAAATGTATGGCTCTTTAGGCTCCTAGGCATCCTCAAAAATTGGTGATGTAACTAGTAGATGCTCCCATGCCTAGACCTATAAAATGTACACACTAGTGACCATACTCTTCCACTAGTGGTACACTATCTCGTGCATCTCATAGAAGATATGGGCGAGCATGCACTCAGCCCATCCAAATCTCTTTGGTGCATCCAACATGCTCTCCAACATGATCGCCCATCCACACTCTAGTCCATGCTACCCTCTATTAGGTACCAAGAAGAAACTGATGAATATGGCCAAAACTGCAACCAACCTGTATGTTTGCCCATATGTGAGGACAAGCTCATCCTAGGTGATGGCCCATCCAATCACTAACTATCTCCCAAAAATGGTACATAATGCCTCTGTACCTGCCTAGGGCACTATTTCATATGATACTCTTTGCCCATGAAATGGTATGCACAGGATCCTATATATGTCCTCAGGAGTCACAGTCATCTCTCCCTGAGGAAGGTGGAAGGTGTTTGTTTCCAAATGGAAATGCTCCACGAATGCAGTCAACAGGTCATGATTCACCAGTAATGCTGGGATCCAACATAGATAAGTGATTCCCAATCTATCTATATGAGCCATGTCCTCTGCATCTAGGCTTCGCAACAAAGCCCAATATGGTGGATAGTGGGATCTGAATGAAACATCACCAAAGACCTCCTATACACATGAACACACACTAGCAACAAGAAAAACAATCAATACTTGATCAAGAAATTAGAACGATGAAGAAACAAATGTGAAAGCATGTCCTCACACAAAAAAATGCAAGTGCTCAAATCCCCTCGCGAAGAAATTTTCTTTCGTGCAAAGAAACAAGTTTTCGCGTGAAGAGAGATAGTCTCGCGTGAAAGATGAAAACCATCTACATGAAATTCTAACATTATTCACATGATAAGTGGGTATCTCTCGTGCAAGAATTTCCATTGATGCATGCGAAGATAAGCCGAGTTGGAAAATCTTTGCACGAGAAGAGAGAGCCTTCACACAAAAAAGGACAGTCTTGCAAAAAGACCGATGTTGACTACCTAAAAACATGCTAAAAGTGCAATAAATGATCTCAAAATGCATGCAACTAAAAGCACAAAGCATGGTTATCAATCACTCACTAGTGGTCCATAGTCCGTTGGCCAGCTATGTCGTCAAGAGCACTTGAAATGGTGATACCTCACATTCACTGCCATACCCCTCTCAGAGCTCAATTCACTAAAAGACAAAATGCACAAATGAATTGAAAATGACCCCTTGGGCCCTTATATAGTGGTTGACCTAATTTTTGAAATTGCCCTGATTTGCGCATAAATCACCCTCTTGGCTAATTTGACTATTTTGAATCCATTTTTGGGATTGAATTCAAAATTTGACACACCTAAGTGCCTCAAAAATGTATTTTAAAATTTTGGGGACTGATACGATTGAATGTTTGTTCAATTCAAATTTTTCTAATATTTTGAGATTCCTAGAATTCTTTCAACTCAATTTTTTTCATATTTTCAAAATCCATTTTGGAAAAAGTCAACTCAAGTCAACCGTAGCCAATTTTGGGCAACTCTTGGTCAACCTTGGTCTTCTGGACCTCAAAATCAAGTTGAATTAACTTTGAATTTTCTTCTGATTGTTCTAATTTTTTCTACATATCTTTATCTACTATTTTATGTCATATTTTTGGTGTGTCATCTTTTAATTTCGCTCTTGAGGGGATAGGATAATTACATCATTGAACTTGAATTCCAAATCAATCTAAATTTTCATTGCTCAGGGCATCTTGTTCCCATCTTATGTCCTCATCATTTGGGGCATCTCACCACTAGGGGCATCTTGTTTCCCTCTTTTTGGCATCTTTTTCATCTATTTCATCTCGTCTCGTCATCATTTGATTACAGGTATTGGAACAATGTAAACCTCGACTCCTGAGGATCAAGCCTCCTTCTAGGGATGATTCTATGAATTATAACTCAATCTGGCTATCTTTTATCAAACCTCAGGTATCTTGATGTTCTATCTCGATCCTTAAAGATTAAGCTCTATTCTGGGGATAATCTTTTAAATGCTTATCAAATCTTAGGTATCTAGGTGTTCTATCTGGATCCTTAAAGATTAACCTCCATTCTGAGGATAATCTTTTAAATGCTTATCAAATCTCAGGTATCTAGGTGTTCTATCCAGATCCTTAAAGATTAAGCTCTATTTTGGGGATAATCTTTTAAATGCTTATCAAATCTCAAGTATCTAGGTGTTTTATCTAAATCCTTAAAGGTTAAACTTTTTTTTGAAGGAAATATTTTAAATGCTTATAAATTTAGGTATCTATGTGTTTTTCTTGATTTCCTTAGGATCAAGCTCTATTCTGGAGATGGTTCTTAAAAGCTTATCAATTGTTCTCTGTATCATCAACTTCAGAACCAATCTCATCTTCACATCATGTTTTCTATTTTTTTTTGAATTGAACATACTGCTCACACATTCATTCAAAGAGGGGCAAAATGTAATATCCCAAAATTGGCTCATTGCCATTATACCAATTCTGGTCTATTTGATCAATTCTAAAGTCCTATTTAATTAGGCAATTCTCATTCTGATTGTGGCTACTTGATTTAATTGCCAAATGCATAAAAACCCTAAATCTACATTAATCATACTCTTTATTTAATTCCCAAAGTATGGACTCGTATTAGTCACATTAAACCTATTGATTAAGATTTAATTCAATTTAAAGTACTTACACTTTAATTAAATTAAATTATATCCTAAGACTAATGTACTAGGGATTAAATTTATTTAATTTAATTATTATGCTTGTTTTAATTAATTGAATGTGATTGTTCAATTAAATAGAAAATGCATTTTTGAGATCATATCTCACTTTATTAAATTAAATAATATCTTCAAAATCTTGCGTTCAGTCCTAAATGGAAACATTGAGTGAACTATCTCTCGAATTGGAATCAATCCAATTAACTTGATCTAAGACCCATGACAAGTTGAGTTAACTGCTTGTCATACTTAGATCAAAATAGTTCACTTTACCTACACAAGGAAGTTTCCATCTTAACTGAATCTTTGCTTCAATCCTGACCATTGATGGATTCTAGGAATTCTATTTAAGGGAATCATAATTCTTCATTAAGGGTTGAATTGAATTGATATCGAATTTCTGTTGAAATTCATACTTACTTAGCTCATACATTTGCACACATTTACATTCCTAGCTTAATCTCATTTAGTTCAAATATACATATGCTTACTCTAGTTTCCTTTACATGTTTTTAGATTAAGTGCATATCTCATTTTAGATTACATTGCATTCTCACATAGATTAGCTGCATATCAAATCCTTCATTCTTAGAGGGTCTGGTTGCCTAAGCCTCATTTATGAGGATATTAAATAGGCAAAATCCCTTTAGATAGGATGCAATAGGTCACACTATCAAGTGTTCTGGATTAACAATTCAATGTTCATTTTTGGATGACTTCGCAGATAATGACCAAGTTGAAGTGTGTGTGAGGTTCAAAGGCCCGCATTTGATACATACATTTCTAGCACCCACCGTGGGGCTAAAGAAATCAATTTATCTAGCCTCATTTGCATTTTTTAATATTATTTTAGTGTTCTATCTGTACTGTCCCATACTAGTACTCAAATCTTCGAGCGAGGCATTCCATTTTTGCATGAGGATTTGAAGGTTCTCGCAGGAAGTTTTATACCGTATCGCATGAAAAAGTGCTCCATTGCGCAAGTCTTCATGCGGCACATCATTTTCTCACATGACATGGAGAAATAATTTGCATGACTCTATGCAAGATTTCATGTGAAAATCTGTAACAACAAGTTCAATTTCAACATTTTTCAACATTCTATTCATTCAATTTTGCTAACATGTTTTTCTTGGAATCTGTATTGTTATTTTCCTTTGATTTTTTGTAACTTAACTATTGTCTACAAGATGTTTTGATGAAGATTCCTTATAAAACCCACTCAAATAGAAACTGACCCTTGGTTGTAGGACAATTGCCAAAGATACGTTTAATGAAGACCATTTTTAAAAACCCACAAAACAACGTGTCTTCTTTATTGCTTTCAAAACATAGATTAGTTAGGGCTTGTGAACTTCTTAGGTTGCAAGATGGAAGAATAGGAGATTATGCTCTTCACCACTTTGAGGTCATGACCAAGGGTGAATAAAAAACCTAGAAATTTTCAAAAGATGGCATTTTGAGGGAGGCAAGCAACTTGGTGATTCTTTAGTGCTTGTTCGTTTCTATGATGAGATGATGGTTTCCTTTTTAAGGGAATTAAAATCTTTAGGAAACATGAGTTTAGATCGATTAAGCTAAGTGGGTAATTATTCTATTCTACGTGTTTGGGTGAGGGAATAAGGTAGAGGATTATGCTCTTTCCCCTTGAGGGAAATAAGAAACTCAGACCCTTAAATTCAAACTACTAGTCTATGTCAATCCTTTAGAGGGTCTGCTAGAGAGATCCAACCTCTGGGAATGACCCAAGTCAGCACACTCCTTTCACTAGAGATTCTAACTCACTATAATCAAGATGCTTTGTAGACTGAAAGATTCCAAAGCTGGATTAATTATTTTCCCTTGATTCTTGATATTGTATATCAAGGGGAAGCTTTGTCTGTGCATTGGTCGGTGCCAGCCCTTGACTTGCAAAGAAAGTAGTGTGTACTTTTAGATGTTGGTGTGGGTTACTAGTCTCAACTCCACTTACGGAGCCATTGGGAATTAATACGAATGGATGCCAAGTAAAAACCTCTTAGTTAGAAGCTACCTGGATCACCTCTAAAAGGAGGCATAATCTTTGTGCAAGGAGGGAGAAGAATCTCTCCTGTATAACTCACCATAGGCATGCTACTAGACATTTGAAGGTGGTATACACACTCATCCCCTACCAAAAGGGTGCTCATTTAGTGTATACTATTGAGTCCTTTGAATATACCAAACACATGGGTGCCCTCTAGGGGGTGACATGGCTATGTGAGGTACACGCATGCGCATAAGATGTGGGACAAAGGTTTTTCCTTCTCTACCATTTTCTATTTCTAGGGATAAAGCATGTTTTTTATCGAGTCTTCAACATGTCCAAATTTCCTCAAAAAAACTAAGAGTCAAGACTCCCTTGTCTCTCTGAGTTGCTTTAACCTCAGTTGGATTGTATTTGACTACTACTTGTTTGCCACTATCTTGTTTAAACACTTTGTCTTGGTTGAAAATTAAAAATCTATCTAGACAATTTTCACAGTTAACCTTATTGTCTATTCAACAATTTAGTCCAACTAGCCTTTCAATCTATCTAAATAGTCAAGAAGTCTCTTCAAAATCCAACTTTGTTGTCAGTCTGATCCTAAATTTTGCACACAGTCTTGCATTTTCTCACACGAGAATTTGATTTTTCTTGTGAGCTGGTTTATCTCTTCACACAAGAACTTGTGCATGCTTGCGTGAGATCTTGTTCCTATCTTTTCTATCCTATCACTTCTTCGCATGAGTCAAACAAAGTCTTCTACAAATTGTTAAATCAACTTATTCAACCAATCTATGATCTATATTCATTCTATTTTTTGAGTTGTTTGTCCTCTATCTAAAAAAATCCCAAATAGAAGCACTTTGCTTCGCTAAAGACTTGTATCTTGTGCTTTGAATAGTATCATCTCTTAAGTTTTCTTCACCCTCATTCTTTAGTGCTCATCATGCTTTGAGCTACATTGGTCATAACCTTTGGCTATTCTAGCCTTTAAATCAGACTATTTGTGACTTAGTCCTAGTACAATGCTTGTCCAAGTGTTTTTGCTCTTTGCCCTTGTCTATGACTATCGCAAAAAGGAGTGGCAATGTGTTTTATCCTCTTAGACTTAGGCGAGGTCATGCTAGAGGTCGTAATCATGGAAGAGGTCACTTATCTTTTGTTACATAGTTTGCATCTAATTTGTCTAGTGATGCATCTTCATGATCTCCCTTACCTGTTAGGTCACCTTGAGTCCAGTGAACATTTTCTATAAACTTACAACAAACTAGAAATCTTTTGTATCAAGAGGATACTAAGACAGGTAGAGGTCTTGTATCTCCAAAGATGATGTCTGACTTCCTTTTCAAAGGACCTTTTGAAACAGAACATACTAAAACTGAATGCGTTCCTATAATGACTAATCATGAACTTGAACATGGTAGCCACAGTAGACATCAAGAACCACCTAGGAATGAAAAAGAGAAAGAGAAAGGCCATGACACTAATGAGGAATAGGAAGAGGTGGAAATAATCCCTGAACATAGAAAAATGTTGAAGAGACAAAAACTTTGAAAAGGTCATGGGAATCTTACTCAATGAAGAGAAAGAAAAGTACTTTCTCAAACATTCCCAAGACAGAGCTAAGTTGCCCTCTCATTTCAATGTGGGAACCATTATCATGCTTGAAGAAAAAATTGAGACTTCCAAACTCCAAAAACAATTGAAAATTATGCAAGACCAATTGGCTTATATGATGTATGAGAAAGAGAAACCTACAAAAATATATACATTAGATACTCTTTGTCCATTTCCATTTGACAAGAGCATAAACATGCCTCCTTTCCCATGAGGCATAGAGCTACAAAAGTACAACAAGTAATTTGGCACCACTAATCCCCAAGATCACTTGTGGGAGTTTGGTGCCTTGTCTATGGAGCTTATACATGATTAGACATACCTCATATGTTTATTCACTAGGAGCCTAGGTGGTCAAGCTTTGGAGTGTTTCTCACACTTACCTCTCGATATCAAGACGTTTGATGAAATTGAAAACTTATTTGTCTAGCAGTATTCTCATAAAATTCAACACCTTATCAACATTTGAGATCTATGCAACCTTAAGCAAAAATTTGGAGAACCTTTTCTCAGATTCATCCAACGGTGGTGACAACTTTACACTAAGTATTCATGCAAAATTATGGAAATAGAAAAGCTTGACATCTTCACTGATAATCTTCTACCTAATTTTGAATATAGAGTCCAAATTCAAGGTCCACGTACCTTTGAAGACATGATTACATAGGCTATCCACATCGAGGAATTTATGGTCAAGAAAGGTGCACTCACTCTTTAGAAGGACACAAAACAAGGTTCCAATTCTAGGAGGGAAAAAACCAAACATGTCAACAAGAACCAAGAAATCGTACATGATGGAGTTGTTGACAATGTCACCCCCAAACTTGCTAAGGTTTTTAATCTCACAGATGGCCTCAAAGTGGCCAAAAATGTTGACAAAACTCCTCGTGACAACAAGACATCTGGGAACAAATCAAGAAACTCATGGGCCACACACCCTAGAGTGAACCTTTGGATGTGGTTTAAAAAACATTGCTACAACACAAGCTTATTTCACCAATGGAAAATCCTCATCCCTATGATCCACAACCATGTCCACCATGGTGGAATGAAACCTCATTCTGTGAGCATCACCAAAATAAGGGACACAAAACTAGTAACTGCATAAACTTGTGCCATAAAGTCTAGGATATGATTGATTCTAGTAAACTTGTGGTAGATGGACATAACAAAAACTTAGATGACAAGGAATTCAAAGAGCCTTTCCCAGACTATGAAAAAGGAGAGACTTCAAAACCATGACACAACAACAAGGTCAACTTTTTATATTCCAATGATGACAATGTGATCAACATGGTTGAACCTATGTATTCTGAATATTGCGATGTCATTACCATTAAGGGAAAGCAAGATAACGACAAACCCAAGACAATATTTGTCTTGAGGCCTTACTTCCAACAAAATGGATAACACACCCTCACAACACTATGCTAATGCTATTACAAGGTTGATGATAAGATCTCTCCCTAGTGGCCATGCATATAGCCTCTTCCAGTCTTTATTTTTCTAAGTATGCTTGTTCTTCTTTTTTTGAAAAGAGTTGTTGTAGGAAGTGATTCCTCTCTTCAAGATGCATGGTGAATGAAATGCTATCTTCAGCCCTAGGAATATCAAAGAGAGTATCAAAAGGGTTGTCAATGATGTAGAGTGTATTATGCAAAGTGTTAGCCTCATCTAACTTATCGAAGATAGGTTCTTCCTCCCAAGGTTGTCTATGAGGACACCTAGTTGGAGTTGTCAATTATTCAAAGGTGAATGAATGATGAATTCCTTGACCAACTTAGAGCCTAGTTGCAACCAAAATGTAAGGATATGTCTTTGTCTAATGGGATGAAATAAAGATTTTTAGATTTAGAGTTTATATGATCAACAATGGTCACTTGTAAAAGATAAAATAAGTGAGTGGCTTGTCAAGAGTGCTCAAGAACTTACAACACTAATGACTTGATCCAAGAAGTTGAGAAAGAAGATAAATAGAAAGTAGCTAGAATAGTAAGGTAATTAGATTTCAAAAAGTGATCATTATTAAATTTTAGCTCATATCCAACAAAATAGATCCATCTTTTCAATTTAGAACAACACCTAACATGAATATTTCATACTAGACTTGGGTAAGATGAAGTGAGAACACCCCTAAATGAACTACGATGCAATTATGACTCAATTTTGTAAGTGACAGACGTTGGGTGATAATTCTCAAAAATCTAGGTGATACAAGATCAACAACATGTATCATACAATATTCTTTTCAATAGATAGGTGATACTTTTGGTTCATGTGACAATTTTCACAAAGCAGTGCGATAGACCTTATAAACAGAGTGTGATATAGTTTTCATATATCATGCAATATAGTTTTCAACTATCATGTGATACTTTCTCAAATGTGAAGTATCACACGATATTTCTCAAGAGACCGTGCGTTAAAGGGCCAGTGAAATGTTTACAATGCAACTTAAATATTAAAAGGCCTATGTTTTGGTCTAATTTCTTGAATGTCTCAGACCAAAATGTAGTATTGACAGCACAAAAATTTAGTTTGTAGTAGAAAAAACCATGGTTTAAAAATAGTAGGGGAAAAAAACATACCTCAAATAGTTGAACAAGGGAAAAAAGAACCTTTCCATCACAAGCAATTTAGATATCAAAAGAAAAATTCTAAAAATGTTAACATCATGTTTGATGTTTGAGAATATTTACACAAGTCTTGTCCAATTCAAAGAGACATTCCAAGAAGAACTAGCTAAGGTCACAATTCATTACTCAATACATTGGCCCATGCTTGATGCCCCTTCACCTCACACAAAGTGGTTCACCACTATAGATAGTGGCTTTGTCATGGAGGTGTTATTGGTACAATGAAGGGGACAGAAATCGTGAGTTTAAAACCTTGTGGTGATCTTGATAGTCCACTAGGATTGGTTCTTGCACCAAGATGTTGAGAAGATAAATAAGGTAGCTTCTATCCCTATGGTGTTTAGAAAGGGTCCCATTGCAACACTCCTATTGCAGCTATGAATAGGATACCCTACCTTGTGATAGGTAACAAACCTCATGGCCACAAGTGTACCTTAAGCATTATTTCTTAGTATTTCTCTCATGGTCCCAATCCAACAAGTATTTCTATTAAGTGAAGAAAAGTGCTACACCCCCCAAGGCTTTGGTCTTTGTCAAGAGGTTTGTGATTATAGTGGGTCTAGGTAGCTAGGTTTTGCTCACTCCCACTTTGGTTCATTCCTATTGGTATCTTTCCAACAATAGCGGTCCCTCTAAATGTAATATATCTCTAGGAGATAGAAACAAAATGGATCCACTATTGGGGGTAAATATTTCTTATTCAACCAAAGGGTGAAGAACATACTCTCCTAATCCAATCGCTTCCTCTAAACACGCCAAGAAAGTTAATTAAAACCACTAAAAAGTAGAGTATACCACTCACTTTCAAGATCTAAGGGTGGGTTAAGATTTTTGATTCACATCAAGGGTGAAGAGTATACTTTTCTACCACCAAAAAAATCTACTCACAAGTTATATGTGTTGACATTATAGTCAATTTGTCTATTAGTTACTCAACACTTAGTCAAATGGTTACATTGCTACCAAGTTCAACAGTTTGTACTGAGCTTATCAGTCATTTTGTAGTGTTAACCAAGTGATTTAGTTGAACCTGAGCCAAGTAGTCAAAATACCGTGTCTACCAAGCACTTGAGTTATTTTTTAGTGTTTTTTGAGCTACACAGTGTTTACTGAGCTTCATAAAAAATGTATAGTGCAAATGGAGCGTAGCAGAGGCTACTAAGCTATTCAGTGAAAGTAAAGAAGATAGTAGTGTTAATCAAGATATGGTATATTAACCATGTTATACTATATCTACCAAGCTTGTAGTGTTAACAATGTGAATCTAGTGTTGGCCAATTCATGCAGTGTTAACTAAGTGATTTAGCAACTACCAAGTTTCTCAGTGTTCACCAAGTCACACAATGCTAACCGAGTTCAAGCTACTTAGAAGTGATTAGTATGGACCAAGCTTAAAGTTCAACTAAGTGCCAAATATTTTAAAGTTTTTCTAGTGTTTGTTGAGTATTAGAACATTACTGAGTTTATCTTCAAAACTTGAGTTACAATAGTTGGACCAACTTTGTGAATTATGATGAAATTGGTATTGTAGTAGACTCCAGTAAGTTATGATTTGGATTGGTATATATGTAATACATTATATCATATCCAAGAAAGTATGTGAAGAGACATATAATGAGCAAGAGTGAGAATTGAAGAAGGCTACAAGAAGTATAAGGGAAAATAGAGAATTATCTATCGTAGTCAGGTGATCATTGTAATACAAGGAATCTCAACCAAAAAATTAGAGTTGTAGATCAGAGATCATCCACTGGTTCATCCTAATAGCTGCATCAATCAAATCCTCTAATAGGATAGACTTAACAATATTTGCTAAATCTATGATGTAGTGTAAGGTAGGAGTATCCCCAAAGGATATGTTCTAGCCCCCAGCTATACAACCACATAGTAAAAAAACAACAACAAGAAACAACAATGCAAGATTTGATACCAAATTACAATAATATATTCATAAAATATAACTAATTACATGCAATGTGCTAGGCTATAAGGCCTTCCCAGTTACAACCAAATAAAAAGAAAGTAATAGTTTTGTAAGATCCATCAAGATCCAATCAAAACATTAGCTAGTCTAGATCCACACTCTTATAGAAATCCCCAAGGAAGCTCTCAACTTGTGCTTGCAAGCCCACCAAGAAATTCCCTTGTTTTCCATGCCATAGCTACTAGCTCTTGTCCAAATTTTCTCTTCAAGCTCCTCCTCTTCTCCACAATGGATGAATAATGACTAAAAACTTCCCTAGAACCCGTAATTATACCAATCTAAGCCACAAGTCATCCAAAAATACCAAATGAAATACAAATTCATAAATTAAATGCCACAAGTTACCCTTCAAGAACAATTAAATGCCCAAAATTGATATCTGAGTAAAATTGAGATATCTCCTAGTTCCAATGCAATTAGAACTCATAATTCAACCTGTAGTTAGTACTCTAGGCCCTCTTCAATCCATAAATTTTTTATTCTCTAACTCATTGCAGAAAATTAGTTATATGGCCTACAACAAGTACCAGATTCCTAAGCAAGACCAAGCTCTAGAGACCATGACAAGCAACCAAAGGCCATGCTGAGTCCCTAGACCATGCCGAGAAAACAATGACCATGTTGAGTAACCAAAGACCATGTCGAGTCTCCATACTAGGCTAAGCAACCAAAGACCATGCCAAGCAACCAATGACCATGCTAAGTCCCTAAACCATGTCGATCAACTAGAGACCATGTTGAGTAACCAAAAACCATGCCGAGTTCCCAGACCATGCCATGCTCCCAATGTATGTCAAACACTAATATCTACCAAGCTCGACAACACTTAACCAAAATCCTCCAAACATGCAAGATTGCAAGCAAACCCAAGATGCTCCTGCATCAGAAGCCCCAGGTTCAAAAAGATGTTCTAGTAACTGGAAGAACATCTTTTGGGATTCAACATATAAATCCAAAATTGGTTCTTCACATACATATCCTCTAAGTCTTCAACTTGTACACTTCTTCTATTGCTTTTCTTCTTCTTCACATCCACCATAGGTGTTCCATATGTCTACTTTCCATGTTGATCTTTGACCTTCTCAGAATCTGCCAACTCAACTCAACTACTAGTACTTAGGTTCCTCCTACCAAGCTCTTTATTCTACACATGAATCAGGGAAAAATTCCTACCACCTTTCTCAATAGTAAATACATTACTAACAAAATCATGCATATCCCTACAATCATACTACCAAGGTCTACCAAATAACACATGACAACTGTTCATATCCACAATATCACACAAAACTTGATCCTTATACTGCCCAATCTAGAAATAAACAAGGCATTGCTCCCTCACTTCTAAAGCATGCTCACCTTGTAGCTAGCCAATCCTATAAGGATAAGGATGTATCATTCTCTTAAAACCAAGTTTTTGAACCATCTCTTTAGCAACAAGGTTATCGGTACTACCACCATCCACAATCACTTTGTAGACTTTACCATCAATCTTACAACAAGTTTTGAATAAACAAGTCCTCTAACAAGAATCTAATGTCCTCTTACTAACCAATACTCACCAAGCTAGAAATATCTCTCCTTTCTTAGGTTGACTATCCTGGACTACAATGTCATTCACAACAACAATAGTCCTACCAATTGGACATTCAAAATATCTATGCCCTTCTTGACCACACTTGAAACAATTACCTCCGAATCCACCTCTACCTATCCTTCTTTTCTTTTTAATAGGTTTTGGTTCACCTTTTGGTTTTGGTTTAGTTTGTGCTAAACTATCTTGCTTCTGCTTCCCTTGGGAACTACCTTGATTCTTCCTCTTTAGCTTCTCCTTTTCTCTAAAAGCATACTGATAAGCATACTCAAATGAAGAAATATTCAATATACCAAACTCATCCTAAATATTGAATCTCAAACCATTAATATACCAAGATTCTTTCTCTTTTGATAATTCTCTATGCCCAGGCTGAATAGTCAACTTGTAGAACTCCTCTATATAATCTTTCATAGCCATATCCTTCTATTTTAGATTTTGCAACCTCTTAAACAACTCAAGTTCATAATCAATAGGAATGAACTTAGCCTTCAATTTTGTCACCATCAATTTCCATCTAGTGATCTTCATTTCACCTTCCTCTTCTCTATCTCTTTGTAGTTCCTTCCACCAAAGAGTAGCATGTCCCTTCAACTTAATTTGTGCTAACCTTACTTTGAGTGGATCCTCAATATTCTCAACCTCAAAGTAGTCTTCTAATTCACCAATCCAATCAATTAGGTCTTTAGGATTCAAAGTACCCAAAAAATTAGAAACCTCCATCTTATGCTTCAGCTTCAACTAAGATCCAAGTCTAGCAAACTAACCAACCCTATTTCCCATAGGTCTCTCCATGCAATTAGTTCTCACCTCACCACTTGATTCAAAAAATTCAAAGTCTTCAATAGAATTGCTCATAACCATCTTCAATACCCACATGTCTAGGTACACCAACCAAAGCACTTACAATTTCAACAATCATGTCACTCTTCATTGATGCCATCTTAGATCTGAACTCTACTCTAATCTTCTTTGAGATCCATTCTTCTATAGTATCAATAAGATTAGAAATTTCCCTAGGGTCCAATATTTTTGGAGGAATCTTCCAAAATTTTAGCAGACCCTAAGTAAAAAATCCACGAATCAAAAGATCAATCAACCAAAATATCAACCTTCTTGAACCCAAGTCTTGGTGAACTACATCATCTTTGGCAATCTATTTACACACTCAAGAACAACCTTCACTCTAATACCACTTGACATAGTGCAAGGCAGGAGTATCCTCAAAGGATATGGCCTATCCCCTAGCTATACAACCACACAATAGAAACAAAAAAAAAAGAAACAATAATACAAGATTTGATACCAAATCACAATAATATATTCATAAAATATAATTGATTACATACAATGTGCCAGGCTATAAGGCCTTCCTAGTTATGGTCAAATACAAAGAAAGTAATAGTTCTACAAGATCCCTCAAGATCCAATCCAAACAATAGCTAGTCTAGATCCAAAATCTAGTAGAAACCCGTAAGGAAGATCTCAACTTGTGCTTGTAAGCCCACCAAGCAATCCCCTTGTTTTCCTAGCCATAGCTACTAGCTCTTTTCCAAATTCACTCTTCAAGCTCCTCCTCTTCTCCATGATGGATTAATAATGACTAAAGACTTCCCTATAACCCCTTCTTATACCAATCTAAGCCACAAGTTAACCCAAAAAACAAATGAAATACAAATACATAAATTAAATGCCATAAGTCAGCTTGCAACAATAATTAAATGCCCAAAATTGATATCTGAGTAAAATTGTGATATCTCCTAGCTCTGATGGAATTAGAATTCATACTTCAAAAAATTATTAGTACTCTAGGCCATATTCAATTCTTGAAATTTTGATCCTCTAAGTCATTGTGAAAAATTAGTTATATGGCTTGCAATGAGCACAAAATTGCTAAGCAAGGCCAAGCTCTAGATGCCATGCTGAGCAACCAAGACCATGTCAAGTCCCCAGACCATGCTGAGAAAATAATGACCATGTTGAGTAGCCAAAGACTATGCTAAGTCCCTAGACCATGTTGAGCAACCAATGACCATGCTAAGTCCCTAGACCATGCCGAGCTACCAAAGACCATGCCTAGTAACCAAAACCATGCTGAGTTCCCAGACCATGCCAAAGTCCCAGTGTATGCTGAACACATGTATCTATCAAGCTCCACAACACAACTAAAATCTCTCCAAACATGTAAGATTGCAAGAAAACCCAAGATGCTCCTGCATCAATCTCCTAATTGAATGCATACTTTATTGTATGTTTGTAAATCCTTTAACAAGGTGGAATTCATAGTCCTTATTGCTCCTAATAGGGGAGATCACCAAAAGTGGTCAATTGTAAGCCTTAACAAGTTATCTTTATACTGCAGTACTAAATCTTGTGGGTATCATCCCCACCTTAGTTTTACTTTCTAATTAGAAGGTCTCTGGGTTACCATATCTTGTGTCAAAGTGTTATGAATGTTTTAAATGATTTCATTCTTTCATGCATGCAATTAGATCAGAATATTACATAAAGAATTAACTAGTGACATAAGATAAAAGTTCTATTGGTTCTTAATTCACCCCTCCCCTCTCAGTAACCTTTCCTACCTTATGTTTCCAACAATTAGGATCAGAGAATTTGGTTCTTACAATAGAAGATGAATAGCTTGAGACAAGATCAGAGGCAATGGAAGTATACAAGTTAGATAAAGCTATTGATAATGAAAAGTTGGATTTGGAATTGGCTATTAAAAAAATCAAGAAAGCAAAGGAGCAACTATCTCAATCATTGAAAAGAAGGAAATATCTTGCAATCTTCAAGAAGAAGTCAAAAAGATGAAAATAGAACAAGAGATCCAATCAATTAGACTATGTGAAGTCATGGAAGAAAAAGACAAAGCCAAAGAAGAGATAGAAGAAAAGAACAATGAAATTTAACAAATATCCCTTCAACAAGCTAACTTCATTGATCAACTCACTAATGTAAATGAGGAGCATATGAATGTGAGAGTAGGGAATGAAATATTTTAGAATGATCTCAACATTGAAAATCAAACCTATGAAAGAATGATGAAATCTCAAGAAAGCATGAATCAATTAAATAAACAAAGTTAGTATAAACACAAAGGAAAATATGGAATAGGATGCACAATACAAAGTGAATCATCTCAACAAGGAGCTCAAAAGAATAAAATACCTACTTACAATCACTTTGGTAAGATAGGTCATACATTAAACAAATGCCAGAGTAATGGTAAAGCAAAATTCAATGGAAAGTGTTACAGTTGCAATAAGAATGGTCATAGAGAAAGTGAATGCAAAGAGAAATCTAAGTTTGAAGGTAAATGTCATAGTGAAAAGCCAAGAAGTAGAACCCAACAAAAAAAATTGTGAAAGCAATATTTGGATGGGATTACAACACTTGGTGTCGATGTTACTACTATGGTGAATTTGGGCACATTGGAGAAAACTATGTGAAACATCATATGAGGAAAATATATACTACAAAACAATGTTTTATTTGTACATAACCTAGACATATTGTCAAGAACTATATGAACACGGGTAGAATTAGAGATGAAAAGAAAGCCAAAGCTGAAAATATTAAAAAAAAAATGAGCTAGCAATGGGTACTAAAATATCCTGAGAATGTAAACCAAGATCATGAAGTGAATGACATCCAACTCAATGAGTTGGATGGCTCAAAAATTCAACTTAGTTCCCTATGGATATCATTGGAACTATGATTTCGAACAAGTAATCTAACATCAATTCCAACTAGCAGGTAGAACGATCCAATCAATATTCAAAATGCACAAGGATCACCCAACATGATGGAAAACAAGAGACCTTATTGAGATAGGTTGGGTCACAATACCTTACTGAGCAAGGTTAGGTTGCATATTATTTTTGGTTATGAAAAAAAGGTTGGTAGTTCCTATTGAGTATTGGTGACTCTATCGAGCTGTAGATGTCTCTTGGGCATTAAAGAACAAACTGAGTGGAGGAAAACATGTCACCAAGTGAGAATGGAATACAAAGCATTAACGATGATCAAAAAGAGGAAATTCATTAAAAGGGAAGAAATCAATTGTATTGTTTCACCACAAATTTCTAAAGCTATTTGTGAAGAATGAATTCTGATCCCCCAAGTAATTTGAGTAATTATTGTTGAAGAATTCTTGCTGTTTTCAAAAACCCTACCAATAATGGTATCTTCAAGTAGGAAAGCAAAGAAAGGTTCTGAAATGTTGATTCATGGAGTCAACTACAAGGCATCTAATTTCAAGTTGAGTCTAGTGATTGTAGAGGCACTTGACCTAGCTGGTGTATCATCACAAATTTTTCCTAAGGTATTACTCATGCATGACATCCATTCTTTCCATCATTGCTTTATTAAGAAATCTAGAAACCTCTAAATAAATGAAGCATTCAATGAATTGTGTGTGGATGGTGCATTAAAGCCTAAACATCAACATTTGGAAACCAAGGGTTTGATGCACATCTCATATATGCCAAGAGATTTTTAGGTCAAATGGATTAGATATATTTTAATCCATGTACACAATGGACAGTTATGGTTGGAAAAAACCATTCAGATTATGAAGAAAATGATTCACAGAATAATTGGGCTTCCAATGCTAAATAAATCAAAGACAACCAAAACCTTAGGCAAGCAAAACTAATCAAGAAGACTCTTTCTAAGTGAGATGAAAGAGGAATGAAGCTTAGTGGAGTAACTGACATAGAGTTAAAGTTTGACATACATATAATTGTACACAAGATATACAATTCTATTTGGTTAAACAATGTCATGTGAAGTTGTCAATCTTGCATACAAGGTTGTGAAGAATAACCTATCCTTCAACCTTGCCAAGTTATTGCTGAATTAGTTCAACAAAAATATGGAGAGCATGAGAGGATCAAAGAATAATCCATGTAAGATTGCATCACTTTTTACATGTTTATTATTCTTTGTTTATATTTTTTCCCTTCCAAAGGTACAATAGTATGGAGGAAAGAAGTTCCTATTTTATATTAGACCAATGAATATATGGCAGAAATGGATGAAAATTTTGATAGCATCATGGATAACTGTTTTGAATCATTCAAAGAGAAGATGCATAATAGATTTAGGATCCCTAAGAAACCTGTAGAAGAGTACAAGGATGATATCTATTTCATGGTGGACTATGAAAAAGTATATATTTAGGAAGTCAAACCTAGAGTGGCATGGGCTAAACTTCTAGAGTATAAGGTTAACATAGATGATACTAAGTATATAATTGAGGCTCTATTAAATGATCCTATGGATCCTAAAGCTACCTATTTTGGAACTTATGATGAGGAAACAACAATAATTGAGCTTGAGATCTAGCTACATCAAGTAGTGAGTAAAGGAAGGAAAAGAGTAGAAAAGATACTAAAAAGAACAAAGCAAGAAAGTTATCCTCTAATGCTTACCAAGAGGCAAGGTGATGAATGAAGAAGATGATGAAGAAGAGGAAACAAAATATAAGGATAAAGAACCTCTAGGGAAGAAAGGTAAGGTTATTATAACTAGACCTGCAAAATCATCCCCTAATTTATTCACTATAAGGGTAGCCAAGTCAAGAAAGAAGTTGAAGTTAGATAAAGATGAAGTCGAAAAGATTATCTTCAAGAGATCAACACCTACACTTCAAGAAATATTGAAGAAGATGGAAGAAGGAACTGGCATGACATATTTCAAATTTCTCAAGTATGAGATAATAAATGAGGAAGAGAAATGGAAGATTGAGGATGTTGTTACGAACAAGCTAGGAAAGTGAAAGTACTCACCAGATGAGCTTGCACAACTAATTCCTAATGAGCTTATGTAGGAAATAAAACCTAGATGAGAAAGTGCATAGAAGAATGCCAAGGATTTCTATGAGAAAACCTTGAAGCAAATCATGCCAAATATTAGTAAGAAGGAGGTAAAAAATCCTTGAAGAAAAATGATAAGTTCATTCTCAAGTTAAAAACTTGCATGATACTCCTTAAAGAAATTTAATATATAGTGAAGGAAACTACATATACATGGAATAATATCTATTAGTTTCATTAGCCCAATGACTTTTTTGTACATGTTGATGACAAGGATGATGAAGATGAGGGAGAAGATGTAGAAATAAAAGATGATGAGTTAGATGATGTCAATTTGAATGATGAGTAGGAAGAACAAGAAGCTACTAGAGGAAGTTTTCTAGAGATACAAAAAATTGAGGGAATTGATGTAGAGAAAATTATATTAGCAATTATGGCCTCATTTCCTCACTCTTTGAGCAAAGACTTAGTGAAATCATGCTCAAAGATAGCTTCTACTGAGTTGGTTCTGGATACTATGGGTGTTAATTATGGCCTATTGTAATCAAACACAATTCAACATGATCCTTATATGAAGAATTATTGTAGAATTAACATGGGATTATTCATCTGAAAGAACCCAACATAGCGATCTGTTGCCTCCTAACTAGAATGATTTGGTTATTCACTCTCAGATCGAGAAGCTAGCAACTAGACATCTATAATGAATGATTTTAAATCTAAATGATATGTAATAGTTAAGCTATATGAGATGCAAAATTAGTCTATAAATAAAGATAGCATATTAATCTGGATGAATGCATTATTTAACTAGATGAGATTAAAAATGAAAGAACAAAAAAATCTATGAATGTAAATATGTGAGTAATCAATTTAGCATAAGTTTAATACTATTCATTTGCAACCTCTGAAATGAGGAATTGAGAGTTTCTTAAATAAAATTCCAAAATTGATCGATGGTCAAGATCAAATTGGATGAACAGTTGAGATTAGAAATGAGGTTTAGTTAGAATGAAAAACTCCCTGTAAAAGGAAAGTTAATTGATTCTCTTCTAAGTGTGAGAAAGAGTTAATTGATTCAATTCCTTTTCTAATTCTAGTTCACTCAGAGTTTTCAATTATGAATTGAAGAGAGAATTTGGAGAGTGTATTTGATTTAATAAAATTGAGTATGACCTCATAAATGAATAATCTTAATTAATTAAATAATTAAACTCAATAATTAAAATGAGGATATATTTAGTTAAATCAAATACATTTAATTCCTTAATGTGTATTTTAGCCAAAGGGGTAATATTTATTCAATTAAAGTGCTAGGACTCATAATTAAATTAAATTAATTAATAGGTTTATCTTTGCTAATTTGATTATACGTAGGAATTCAATAGAGGATGTAATTAATGTTGATTAGGGATTTTTTGCATTTGACACTTAGGTCAAGTAGAGAAAATCAAAATCAAAATTACCTATTATAATAGGACTTCAAGATTGATTAAATAGACCAAAATTGGTTTAGCATGGCAATGTGCCAATTTTGGGGTATTAAATTTTCCCCTCTTTGAATGAATGTGTGAGAAACACGTTGATTCAAAGAAATCAAAATCATGAAGCATAGATCAAGAAATGAGATTAGTTCCAAAATTAATGATACAAAGACCAATCAATAAGCTTTTAAAGGTTATCTTTATAAAAAAGCTTAAACTTAGGGAATCTAGATAGAGCACCTAGATACAAAAGTTGATGAGCTTTTTAAGGTTATCTCTAGAATGAAGCTTGACCTTAGGGGATCTAGATATAACACTTAGATACCGATATGAAAGAACAAATATTATCGAGCTTCATAGAATTATTCCTAGAATGAGACTCAATTCTCAGGAATCAAGGTTAGACTATCCTTTACCTGTACATTAGAAGTTGACAAGATTAATCATGATTCATAGAATTATCTCCAAAATGAGGCTTAATCCTCAAGAGTCATGGTTAGACTATCCCAATACTTGTCCATTGAATAGTGATTGAAAGAAAGAGTTTTAGAATTATCTCCAAACCAAGGCTTAGTTCTTAGCAAGAGTTAGGGTTATCTCTAGAACAAAGCTTAATCCTGAGAAAGAGTTAGAATTATCTCTAGAATGGAGCTTAATTCTCTAGAGTCTAGATAGAACATGTGAATACTAGTCCATAAAAGATCCAATCATGAGTCACATAATCATCCCTATAATGAGGCTTGATCCACCATGACACCATGACTACCACCACAACAACCACCATAGCTGCTACAATAGGAGAGGCCTAGGAAACACATAACATAGATACATATTCCTCCTTAACTAATGGGAGATAATCTAGGTGCTGGTGGTAGTAAGGTAAGATAGAGATGTCCATGAGGTGAGATGGGTATCTTGGGTGCCATTGGGGGAGATACACAAAGGCCACATACAAAGGAGTAGCCATCTCAACAAGATGAGCACAGAGTGGGTGATGAGGACATGTAGGACTAGCGTGCTCCTGAGCCATAGGGTAGAGATATCCTGGCACAGATTCATGATGCCCTTAGGAGATCTACAGATTCAGTGAGGACCATGCAATGATAGTTGGGAGAGCTACAAATATAGCTTGCTATCAGAGATACCTAGATATCATAGTGGGATCAAGAGACTTGTGAGCTATGAGAGAAGATAGAGTGAGAGACTCATTCATGACAAGATTAGTCAGAGTGGAAATAGGATGAGATTCAACTCTAGTTAGTGAGAGTAGCCTATTATTATGTAGCATATGTTGTAGTAGTGCTAGCTAAGGTAGAACAGGTGCCATGATTCTCCCAGTATGCTAGAGAGTCAACTGGTGCACAACATCTGACGAGACTAGATATGCCTTTTCTTCCACTTCGAGGTGAGGTAGAGGGAAAAAGTTAGCTCAGTTTCTTTCAATTTTGTTCTAGTTATGTATCAATTGGTGTGACATCATCATTTTGTATCATTTTGAGATTGATAGTGCTTAAGTAACAAATGGTTTTATATTAATTATACAGTTGACTCCATTGGAGAAATTTATACATATGAGATTGTTTGATTTATGTAGCATTTTCATGTGTCACATTTTCTCTTTTTTATTTTGTCATACACGAGACACTTATCATGTGATTATGAATGCAAATTGATATGATGTATGTGTGTAGTGTAGATGAGATGAATATACAAATATGTATGAAATGAAAAATGTGAATGAACTAACATCTCATGTAGTTTTTTATTTTTTATTATCAGAAATAGGTATCCTATGAAAGTCAAGAGGACAAACCAAGAAGTTAAACACTTGTGCAATCATGAAGAAACATGATACTTTGAAGAAATTGACAACCCCTCATGATGAAGGCTGTAAGTAAAGCAGTGATCAAACCATGTGTTTATGCAAACAGAGTATGCAATGCAACCCTAGGTCTAGTTACCAAGCTCATAAAATTATCATCACTAAGTTTTTAGCTAAACCCATAAATGTCATACAATTATCACTAATATTGCAATCATGAGTATATTAATATGGCACATGTCCTAGTTTTGTTAGGATTAAATGTAAGCATTCGAGGCACAAGAAGCAAAAATGACCAAAACATTCGTCCCTTTTGATATAGAAAGTGAACATAAGCATTAGAGCATAAACACTAGGATGACCATAATGTCTCTTTCATGCAAACACACTAGACACACAAGAGATCCTTCTTATGCTAAGTAATCAATAAGTATTATGTCCACAAAGACCCTTGTGTTTGTAACTTGAGAAAGAAGTGTGTTAAGTATACTCACAGTGACCCATACATTCACTTAGCAAGATGAGTATCAATTTTTACTATAGCATAGAGAATTCATTCAAGAAAGCAAGGAAAAGAACCAAACTTACTGAATTATCCACATTGAAAGATTCAAGGTACACACAACCATCCAATACTTGATGGAGGCTCTTATAGTGGACACTCCTTTTATATGAATGTTCTAGATCATTGAAACTAAACCAACAAACATAAAGAAAATAAAAGATCATACCCCCAATCCTCACTTCTCTTAGTCAAAATAGACATCATCGAGTTTCTCAAAGGGAAATGATAAAGTGAAAGGAAACAAACAAAGAAAAGCTCAACACATTTCAAACAAGCTCAACATTTTTAGTTCAGTTTCTATTTGAATGGATTAATGTCAAGTGTTAATGTTCAAAATCATATGTGAAAGAAATCTATTTAGTAGGAGGATGATAGTAGATAGACTCAATTAGGACAACTAGTGACTAACATCAGAGAGGAAGCTTCATTGAGAAGAACCTTAGTAGAAAACTAGGCAACAATAGACAGATGCAATTAGAATAACTATTGACTAAAGCATAAGAGAGTGTTCTTTGAGAAGAATCTTTGTAGTGATACAAGTGATAGTATGTAGACACAGTTGAAACAACTAGTGACTGATGTGAAAGAGATCTTCTTTGAGAGGAATCTCTATAGTGACACAAGTGATAGTATGAAGATGTAGTTAAAGCAACTAGTGGCTAACACAAAAGAGATTCCTATGACACTGTAGGGTGTTTCCCCTGAGACTATGACTAGATTCAATCCATGTATGCATGAGAAAAAATAGAAAACTAAATTAGGAAAGTAGTTGTACAGGAGCTAGAAGATGCATTGCAAGATGTAGCATTTGAAACAAGAGGCACCTATTGACCAGGTCTTCACCTTCTTGGTGGAGATTCTTTTTTTTCTACCATGATGTTTATTTGCCAAGTTTTCATCAATGACTCTTTTTTTTGTTTATCAATTTTTTTTTCTTTTTTCCTTTGTTCCAATTTTTTACTATTACCAAGGTGCCTATTGCTAGGTTTTCACCAAGATAATTATTTTTTTAGGACTTTTAAGTATGTATAAGGAGCTTTTGAGAGCATGTCATCTATAGAACCACTTTAGATGGAGAGTATTGATGGGCTCCTTGAGCGCCTCTCCCTCAGTTTTTGAAAGTTGGTAAGCACCAGATCCAAACACTATAGTAACTATGTATGGAACAAGCTAGTTCAGTTTGAACTTCCCTTTTTGTACCCATTATTTTTGATTCGTAGGGTTTTCTCTTAGAATGAGATCATCCAGTTGGAAGTCATGTGGTTTGACTTTCTTGTTGTAGCTTCTAGACATATGCTTCTGATAAGCTCGAGGATGATCGCACACCACTTGTCAACATTCATCTAACAATTCTAGCTCTTGAAGTTGAGATATTATGTAGTCATCATTAGTGATGAAACCCTTCATAGAGATTCTCAAAGTAGGAATCTCAACCTCAATTGGAAGTACACCATCCACTCCATATACCAAAGCAAAGGGCATTGTACCCATTGGAGTTCTTATACTTGTTCTGTAAGCCCATAAAGTTGGATTAATCTAGAGATGCCAGACTCTTCCAAATTTTTTGACTGTACAATGCAAGATCTTAAGGATAGCCTTGTTGGATGATTCCTCTTGACCATCACTCTAGGGTAATAAATAGAAGACCAATGTTGTATGATTCTAAACTTTTTGCACAACTCTTTAAGATCCTTGCTTTTAAACTATCCTCCATTGTTAGTGATAATGGAGGATGGTGCACCATACTTGCATATGATGTAATTAATAATGAATAGAGCTACAATATTTCAATTTTTTGTAGAGAGAGGGGCTATGTCTACCCATTTAGTGAAGTATTCTATAGCTATAATGATGAACTTGTGTCTAGTTGAAGAAGATAGATGAGTCTGACCCACTAAATCAAAGACCTATTGTTGAAATAGCCATAGCAAGATAGATGGAATTAGCTCCTTGGATGGAGCGTGAATTAGATTTCCATGGAGCTATAATTTTTTATAGGTCTTAGTGTATTTGATTGCCTTTTGTTCCATATGTGGCCAATAGTATCTAGCTATGATAAGTTTACGAGCTAGTGCCAAGTTGTTAGAGTTAGATCTGTAAATGCCCTTGTGTACATCAATTAATGCACATTTGGACTCATCAAGTTATAGAAACCTAAGGAGAGTTCCATCAAGACCTCTCCTAAACAAGCCATTAGTAATAATGACATACCATGAAGCATTGTGAATAAGGTGACATAATTCATTCTGGGTTAGATTGTCTAGAATTATTTGGTCATGCAGGTAAGAGTATATATGATGTTAGTGAGATGAATCATGTCCTACAATAGAATAGATCATCCTAGATATAGGGGAATTATAGGTAGGATAGAGTAATATCTCCACCAAGAACTCGTGTCAAAAATCATTCCTTAGCATCTATAGCATGGAAGTTAGAGTAGGCATTGCATCAACCACTTTGTTGTCTATTCAAGAAATTTTCTGAAAAGTGACACGAGAAAAGTATTTCTTTAGGTCTTCCACCATTCACTTATAGGGTATCAATTTCTCATCCTTTTTCTGATACACATCATTGACTTGGTTGATTATGAGCTATGAATCACCAAAGATATTCAATTCATCAACTCTCCATTCGACTGAAATCTTCATGCCATTATGAGAGCTTAATATTCTGCAATATTGTTTGTACAAGAAAGAAAAATCTTGCATCCCTTGGGAAATGAATACTTCTGTGGTGTTATGAATAAGAGCCCAAAACTAGGTCCCTATTGTGTGAAGGAGCTATCAAAGAATATTACCTAGGTTTAATGTGTTAGCATTAAAATAGATTCATTAGGAAAGTCAATGTTCAATAGAAGAAGACTTTGTGTTGGTGCTTTTGCTGATTGATCAATAATTGCATATCTTTTAATATCCTTTCTCTAAACATACTAAATATTAAACTCACTTCGTATCATGACCCACTTGGCTAATCTTCTTGTTAGAGCTTCCTTGCTAGGTAACTATTTTAGTGGATCAATTTTAGCAACTAGTCGAGTAATGTGGGAAAGAATATAGTGTCTCACCTTTTGGGAAGCAAATATAACTACCAAGAAAGATTTCTTAATAATTCTATATTTCATTTCCTAGGAAATCAATATGTAACTATGATAGTAGATATCTCATTTCTTATTATCGTTATCCTCCTAAGCTAGCAAGATACCAAGAGATGACTCTATTGCTAAGATGCAAAAAATGAGAGGCTTCCTATAGATAGGAGGCATGAAGATCAATGGATTAGCAAGGTATTACTTAATATATGTTAAAATTTGATCAAAATCTTTCCTTTAGTCATATTTCATGCCTTAATGTAGAGTCTTAGTAAAACACTATAACCTATCTGCCAACTATGAGATGAATCTCTGAATGGATTGAAGTCATCCTTGTAAGCCCCTCATTTGATTGATATTGCAAGGTGGAGGCATGTCCATGATTGCTTGAACTTTTTTGGATCCACCTCAATTCCTTTTATAGAGATAATGTAACCAAGTAATTTCCCAAAAGTGACACCAAACAAACATTTCTTAGGGTTGATTTTGAGACTAAACTTCTCCATATGATCTAGGATGAGTCCCAAATCTTGAAGATGAGTGTTATGTCATGTACTCTTGACAAAGGTGTCATCAAAATAGTCTTCCATTGCCTTATACATAATATAATGGAAGATTATAGTAACTTCCCTTTGATATGTGGAACCAACATTTTTCAAACCAAATGGCATCACATTCCAATAGAAGGTTCCCCATGCACAAGTGAAAGCGGTATTTTCCTGGTCTTCTAGCTTAATATTAATCTAATTATAGCCAAAAAATAGTCCATGAGTGAGTACATTTCATATCCTACTGTCATATCCACAATCATATCAATGTTGGGAAGTGGAAAATCATCCTTTGGACATGCTAAGTTTAGATCTCAAAAATCTATACAAACTTTGATAGATTTGTTATGCTTGGAGACTAGAACAATGTTTGAAATCCATTCAACATAGTTGATAGCACATATCAAACCAACTTTTAGAAGCTTTTCTAGTTTAACAAGTAATGCAACATGAGGATGCATTTTTCTAGGCTTCTATTTGATCGATTTAACTCCTGGTGCAATAGATAAATGATGCATTATGAGATTAGGATCTAATCTTGGCATATATTTGAGTAGGTCCATGCAAAATTAATCTTTTTCTCTTGGAAGAAGGCAATAAATTACTCTTTTTCTTTTGTAGATAAAGATTGTGCAATTTGTATCATATAAGGCTCTTTATGTATTGCCAATTCAATTGGTTGTGTTGGCTCTATCAACACTGATGATCTTTCCTAAAAATGACTAGGAAGTGCATTAAATATCTCATCCTTAGGCACCTTAGAGAGGTTTTCACCTTTGGATTTATCTCTTATTTTTACTATTTTGGGTTTTGATACTGCCACAATATGGTTTTCACCATTCAACCTTCTATTTATTTTCTTTTTTATTATGTGACTGAGATATTTGATGTCAGCTTTAGCCATATTGATGCTCTATTCAGTGGTGGAGGATGTTACTAGTTCGATAATTTTTAGATAGTAGGCGAGAGCATAATCATTTTGGAATATAGGGACTTCATTAGATGCAATATAATTCTAGTCTATGAGCTAAGGATAAGTGAGTGAAAGAGATGTGGTAGGTTCAATGATGTTCATAGTATAATCATCAAATGCTTGGACAAGTAATTTGAGACCTAGAGCAGCTTCATCCACAAGTCTATTCGAATGTCTTTGAGGTCCAATGAAATTAATTGGAGACATGATGATACTAGTTGGATAAGACTCATCTGAACTAACCCTAGATGATTCACCTACTTCGAGATGATTTTCATAAACATGAACTTGATCTATATCTTTGTCTATAGTTGCTTCTGATACTCTTGAGAGTCTGTGCTACTTGGAGATAGACTATAGAATTCCCCAATAGTAATAGGGACCCATTATCCCTCATCATTTTGATTTTTCATTCAATGGTCATAGTATGACTTGAGTCTCCTTGTCCCTTAGTTGTATTATCAGAAGAATCACTATCAACATCCACAAAATTGGCATGTGGTACAAAGTCATCTAGTTCTATGAAGAATTTAGCAAGATCAAAAGGAATTGGATAAGGATAAGTATCCTCATCATGAACATCTTCCTCATGATCATCTGACTTATTTTGTGACTCGTGTTTAGATGAACTCTCAGATTCTAGTATAAATTTATTAATCCCTAGATGGAAGAGAATCTTCTTGAAACTTAGGCCTAATGTATCTCAAAGAACTTCTAGCTATTTCATTGACAAGACCAATAAAGCCATTGTTGTTATGGCCAATTGGACCATTCCCTTTATAGCTACAACATTTCATGAGTTTAAGACTTGGACCATACTTTTCAGGAGTAATCTCATGAAACTATTTTGTGAGATCAACTAGATCTTCCTCTCTATATATCCATTGAGCAATGGCTCTATTTTCATCTTCCTCCTCTAGAGGTACAATAGCTTTAGCAAAAGTACTATTATACTTAGATTGAGCTAATAGCAAAAAAGGTCTCTTCACTTCAGATGGTCTCCCATAATGACGGGGAGACTCAGGAAGAGATGTCAAAGATAGAATAGGTTATATGTGATATTTACCCATCCTAGTTTCTTTGAACTTGAGTGACTTCTCAATTTGTTTTAGCTTATCATCATGATCTACAGATTCCTTATCAGAAGGTACAAAGATTTCAAATTTTTTTAGCATGTTACATGTGTAACTAGTATTTTTAGGTATGGTGACTTTAGAGCCATGGAATGGAAACTTAATGCATTGATGGTAAGTTGAAGGCACAACTTGTATTTCATGCATCCATTGTCTCCCTAGTAGAATTTTTTATGCTAATGGAATGTCAAGAACTTGAAAAATGACATTAAACCAACTTAAAGTGGCAACATGAAAAAACTTAGAGATTTATACTGAACTTCATCATATGCCTTGATGGTTACCCTACAATAAGGATCAATAGAATCTTTAAAATATCCCAATTACCTAAGCAAGGTAGCAGAGTAGATGTTTAAACTAGCTCCATTATCAATGAGCACATAAAAACATACTTTTGATGTATCATGACTTCAATGTGCAATAGTTGATTATGTAGATGACTCAGTCAAATATCATCCTCCTTAGAGAAGGAAAAATAGTGCAGTGAGGTTAGATGACCTACCATAGATTGGAACCTGTCAAGATTAAGATCTTGAGGTACATTTTCCTCATTGAGGGTTTTGTCAAGAATTTTCCTATGAGTAGGAAAGATTTTAAGTAATTCAAAGATCATTATTTGAGAACTTGTCCATTGCAACTAGTCAAGGATACTATAGTTGGTAGCCACAGAAGATGTTGCAATTTTCATACCTTTTCCAGATGGATCAGCAAGGGGTTTTTCTTTGTGTTTTTCTAACTCAGGAGAAAAAGGTGTAGGACTTTAAGTACTATCTTGGCATGAGAATGCATTACAACATTGGCATCATATTGTGATTATTCTTTATCAAATGCAGTAGATGTAGCACCTCTTAAGATAAATGGTGTCTTAGGTTTTGTGTTTTCTTGTTTTCCCTTGATTGTGATGATGTCACAACATTCAAAATCCATAGGTATAACCATGTTGATCACATCATCATCATTGATGTATGCATAGTTGACCTTTTTATGGTCTTTCTATTTAGAGTTTTTTCCCTTCCCGTAATGTGGGAATGACTCTTTAAAAGCCTTGTGGTTTGAATTCTTGTTATGTCCATCCACAAAAATTTCACCATTATCAATTAAGTCTTGGACTTTATGATGTAGGTTGATGCAATTGCTAGGTTTATGACCCTTATTCTGATGGTATTCATAAAATGTAGTCTCGTTCCACCATGAAGGTCATGATTGTGGACCATAGGGACGAGAATTATCTAGTGGACTAATGATCTTATTTTGAAAGAAGCTTTTGTAAAATACATCTAGAGGTTCACCCAGATGTGTGTACTCTAATTTTATTCATCTAATCCAAGATGAGTTTTTTGCTTTATTTCCAAATGTTTTGTTATTAAGAGGTTTGTCAACATTCTTAGATGCATTGAGATTGTCTATAAGATTAAAAGCCACTTTAGTGGGTTTAGGAGTAATGTTATCAATGACTCCGTCATGTACTACCTCTCAATTTTTGTTCACATACTTGGATTTATCCTTACTAGAGGTTGATCCTTGTTTAGTGTCCTTTTGAAGGGTTATTTTCCCCTTTTTGACCATGAATTCCTCTACTCAGATAGCTTGTGTGATCATTTCTTCAAAGGTGCGTGGACCTTGAAGTTTTATTTTATACCCAAATTTAGGCGAAACATTATCCAAGAATATGTCAAGTTTTTCTATTTTGGAAATCTTTCATGAATATTTGGTATATAGTTGTCACCACCTCTAAAGGAATGTGAGGAAAGGTTCCCCAAATTTCTATTTGAGGTTACACAAGTCACCTATGTTAAGTGGAGCTTATATGTTGTGTGAGTACTACTGAACAAATAGGTTAGCAATCTCATCAAATGTTTTAATACCAGTAGGCAACCTTGAGAACCATTCCATGGATTGACCACCTAGACTCCATGGGAATAAACACATGAGATAAGTCTAATTGTTCATAAATTTCATAGACAAAGCATTGAATTCCCTCAAATGATCATGGGGATCAAAAGTTTTGAAGTATTTGTTGTACTTGGATAACTCAACTCCTCTTGGAAAAAGAGGCATGTCTAGACTCTTGTCAAAAGGAAATGGACAAAGAGTGTCTAAGGTGTATGTTTTCCCTAGTTTATCCTTGTCTTGTATCATTTGGGCCAATTACTCTTGCATGACCTTTAGTTGTTTTTATAACTTGGACATTTTAGTTTCCTCTTCATGTGTGATAATTGTCTCAACATTAAAATGATGAGGTAGTTTTTCTCTTTCTTGAGCAAGTTTGAGAAATTATTTCTCTTTCTCTTCATTGAGTATGATATCCATTACTATATGGAAGTGTTTATCCTTATGACATTTTTTCAGGAGGTATCTTTTAGTTTTCCTCATTCTCATCAGTGTAAGGTTCTTTTTGTCTTTCATTTCTTTGGTGATCTTTTCCTCTACTATGTTCTTCATTTCCTTGGTCTTGGTCAACCATTCTAGGAATATGGTAAGTTTCAATGTATGTTGGTTGAAAATGTCTTTTAAATGAGAATTTAGCTGTATCATTTGTAGATGCAGGTGTCTTGCTAGTTTTAGGGTTCTTTTGATACAAGAGATTCCTAGTTTGCTACAAGTTTATGGAAACTGCTCTTTGAGTATGAGGTGGACCAATAGGTGAAGGTAATCATGAGGACTCTTCACAAGATTTAGACTATGCATAAAATAAAAAATAACCTCTATCATGATTCTAATCTCTAGTTCTACCATGTCATTCTCTATAGAGAGAAAACAAGTTCCCACTCCTCGTAGCAATATTCATAGACAAAGACTTAAAACAAAGTCTAAAAAGGGATCACACTAGAACTTTGTCTCAAAATGAGATAAGTGTGTTGTATACCTAGGTATGAGTAATCTAAGAAATGGGTAAAATAGCCAAGAGTTATGACTATCATGATGCAAGATATGAAAATCAAAAGAGAATCAAATAAGACAAAAAATAAGGAGACTAATTCATGTGTAGATCACAAGTTGTCAACTAAGCAAGAAGTTAATGTTTGACACTATCATAGGTAGAGAAATGATCAAATATTGTAGAAAAAATCAAACTTGGAGATAAGATAACTATGAAAGTAGTTTTGGTAGTTTTAGGATAAAACCTTGCACATAGATTTAGACAGAGCTATGCAAGAAAGTACAATAAACTAGGCAAAATTTTAGAACAACAATTTAAGACATGTTTTTTTGTGCAAGAACTTACTTAGAGCTACATGAGGATTTGATAGAGTGACCAAAAAAGACAATTTTTTGACATAAAAGGATATTGTTTGACAATGTCTCATGTGAAGATGCATAGACAACAATGTGAGGAAGTGTAGGAAATCCCACGAGGAAGTGCACACTGACAGGTTTCTTGTGTGAAGTTTTACAAAACTAGATGTGAGAAAAGGACCAAATTGATAGGTTTTAATAGTTTCTGAATAGAGGACTAATAGTGTTTACAAGTTTTAGGTAGATATCAACATAGCTTTTAAATTTTGGATACCATTTTGGTTTATAAGTAGAATATTTTTTCAAACATGGGAAGCAAGCAGTAGTCACAAACAATCCAACTAAGGACAAAGCAACTCAGAGGGATAGGAGAGTCTTGACCTTTTTGTTTTTTTGGAAGATTTGGACAAGTTTAAAGACTAAAAAAGATACTCTTTACCCCTATAACCAAAAATGGTAGAGGAAGTAAAACGTTTGTCTCACAACTTATGTGCATGCGTTCACCTTACATAGCCTTGTCACCCCACTAGAGGGCACCTATGTGTTTGGTGTCCTCTAAGGACTCAATAACATATATGCTAAATGAGAACCCTTTTGGTAGAGGTTAGTCATGTATACCACCTTCTAGAATCCACATACATGCCTATGACAAGTATCTATAGGAGAGATTCCTCCCCCTCTTGCACAAATATTATGCTCCCTTTCATTGGTGAACTAAGTAGCAACTATCTAAAAGTTTTTACTTGGCTTGAATTCACATTAATCCCCAATGGCTTCACAAATGAAGTTAAGGCCAGTAGTCCACAACAACATCTTAAAGTGCACACACTTGACTAGAAAGACTAGGGATGACCCCACCCAGTGCAACAGACAGAGCCTCCTCTTGAAATGCGATATCAGAAATCAAGAGGAAGATAATAACATGGATTTGGAGTCTTTTGCTTTATAAAGCTTGTTTATTATAGTGGGTTGGAATCATTGGAAAAAGGTGTGTGTTCACTTGGGTCATTCTTAGAGGTTGGATCACTCCCATATGCCCTCTAAAGGTTGACTCAAACTGGTAGCTCAGATCCAAGGGTCAAAGTTTCAAATTTTCTCAAAGGGAAAAGAGCATACTTCTCTACCTTGTCACCTTACCCAAACACATATAACATGTTCATCACCGAGTTAGACTATCAATCCCAACTTGTCTTTTCTCAAGATTTTGATTTCCTAAAAGAAAGTCATTATCTCTTCATAAAAAAAACTCGTGTAAGAGAACCACTAACTTTCTTGCCTCCCTCAAGTATTGTCTTCCAAAGGCATCTAGGTTTTTGATTTACTCTTGGACATCACTTCCAAGTAGCAAGGAACATACTCCCCTATTCCTTTTTCTAGAGCCTTATGAAGTTCACAAGCCCTATTAAACTATGCATGTAAGAAAGCAATAAAAAGACACAATGTTTAAGTGGGTTTGAATTTATTCTTTGACATGTGAATCTTTGACTAAGCATCTTGAAATCAAACTATCAGTACTTGTTTATGAGTTTGTAACAAGGTGTCTTCAATAAATGATCTATAAACCACTATTAGGCTGTTGAAAATCACAAACCAAAGACAAAATGCTTCAGAAACAAATGTTAGATTTAATCAACATGATAAAAAAAAAATTTGGAAATTGCATTTTGCATTTACTAATGCTGAGTTTCACACAAAATTTTGTAGACCCATGTGAGAAAATGATGTGTACCACATGAGAAACTATGTAATTATACACTTGTTCATGTGAGAAAGTACAAAATAGGGAGTGAAAATTCAATTTCTTCGTGCGAGAATGAGATTTTCCATGTGAGAAACCAAGAAACTATATGGACAAAAATGACAAAACATGAAATTTAAAAAAAAGGAATAATAGATGAGGTTAGAAACTTGATTTCATAGCCCCATGGTGGGCACTAGAAATGTGAGTGTTAATTAGGGCCTATTATAATCAACCACACTTCAACATGATCCTGATATGAAGAATTATCACATAATGAAAATGAGATTGTTCATTCAAAATAACCCAACATGGCAATCTATTGCCTCCTAAATAGAATGATTTTTCTATTCACTCTCAGACCGAGAAGCTAGCAACTAGACATCTAGAATGAATGATTTTAAATCTAAATAATATGCAATATTTAAGTCATATGAGATGCAAATTTATTCTAGAAATAAAGAGAGCATTTTAATCTAGATGAATGCATTATTAAACTAGATGAGATTGAAAATTCAAGAACAAAAAAAGCTATGAATGTAAATATGTGAGTAATCAATTCAACATAAGTTCGATACTATTCATTTGCAACCTCTAAAATGAGGAATTGAGAGTTTCTTAAATAGAATTCTAGAATTGATTGATTATCCAGATAAAATTGGTTGAATGATCAAGATTAGAAATGGGATTCAATTAGAATGGAAAATTTCTTGTAAAAAGGAAGTTAACTGATTCTCTTTTGAGTGTGAGAAACAGTAAACTAATTTAATTCCTTTTCCAATTCTAGTTCACTCAAAGTTTTTCAATTCTGAACTGAAGAGAGAATTTGGAGAGTATATTTGATTAGTAAAATTGAATATGACCTCATAAATGAATAATCATAATTAATTGAATAATTAAACTCAATAATGAAAATGAGGATATATTTAATTAAATTAAATACATTTAATTCCTTAATGTGTATTTTAGCCAAATGGGTAGTATTTAATTCAATTAAAATACTAGGACTCATAATTAAATTAAATAAATAATAGGTTTACCTTTTCTAATTTTATTAGACTTAGCAATTGAATAGAGAATGTAATTAATGCAAATTAAGGATTTTTTTGCATTTGACATTTAGGTCAAGTAGAGAAAATTAAAATCAGAATTTCCCAGTATAATAGGACTTTGAGATTGATTAAATAAGTAGGAATTGGTTTAACATGGCAATGTGCCAATTTTGGGGTATTACAGATACCACTCCTATACCAAGCACCCAACCAAGCTCTAAATCTATTTAGGTAAATGATACATTGATTGAAGTGCCCAATACTTCATCTATTGAGCAAGATGGTCCTCCATCATCGGGCTTGAACGAGTAGCAACAAGGTATTCCCATTGCTAGTCCACCATTTTCCACAATTTTTCTATTCGAAGTGTATCCATATATAGTACAATGACAATTGAGAACCAATCCCAATCGAGTATTGAAGTCCTAGATAAGGGAAAGAATTTTTTTTACACCATTTTGAAGGTAAAGGGTAAAGAAGCAAAAGCTATTGATTTGGATGAGGATATAGTTATTCCACATTGAGAGATCTTTACCCTTACCCCTGATCAAATGGATACCATGAGTGAACTATTGAAGAAGAGAGCTAAGTAACAAAAGCTTAGAGAAGAGAAGAAGAAAGAAAATAGAGTTTTGGAAGACATTAAGAGCATATTTGTTGATGCTCTGAGTATTGAGGTTAATTGTACTCAACTTATTCTAGACTAGTTAGTATAAATTGTTCACAAATTCAATGAAGACTTGAATGGATAGGAAAATGCTTCAAAGAGCTAAAAGAAATTTTGAGAATAGAGTATTGGAACAAGTTGCACAAAGAGTTACCATAGATCAATTAAATTATCTACTACTATTGTTTCATTGGAAACATCTATCAATAATGTTGTTTCATTATTTGTCAAACTAAGTGACACATTTATCTTTACAAAAGAAATCAAGGATAAATTTTCCAAGAAAGATGAAGACATGAAGGCAAATGTACACCAGCTATCACTTGACCCAAGCCATAGTTCTACACATTACTCAAAGATCAAATATCTGACAAATCTACAGCCATAATTATTGAAGGGAGAAGATAGGATTAGGGCCACACTTACAAAAATCTAGGGCATGATACTTCCAAACATGGATGCATTGTAGAAATACAATGTACATTCAAATACACTCATCCATGACAAAAAATTTCCCATAGCTGATCATATGACGAAATTATTAGTAGAAGTTTAGATTGCATTGCATGCAAGTAAGGTGCTACAGGATAATTGGGAGAAGAAAATGGTACTTATTCTAAAGGTAAATTCTGATTTCTTGTCACATTTTGGTATTAACATATAGATATTATGCACCTTTGGCACTTATGTCAAAAAGGGGGAGTAGTAATATCTAAAGAGGGAAAAAATATTGTAAAGGAGGAGAAGTATACTATACTCCAGGTGCATGTATATAGGAGAGATATATGTATGGGGGAGTAGATACTTGTACAGATAAGTTTACAAAAGAAATTTTGAAAAATTATGAAAATAGAGTATGTTACCGAGCAACAACAGGAGATAGTCAAAACTGAGTTGAAGTTACAGAATGATGGTTTAGTTTTGAAGTTCAAATTTTTGGTTTGATAAGTGTTTTTGTCACTAGTGCCAAGGGAGAGATTGTTGAGATTATGGTCCATTTTTCTATCAGTGAGTCAACACTTAGTCAAATGGTTACATTGCTATCAAGATCTATAGTTTCTACCAAGCTTATCAGTTAGTTTGTAGTATTAACTAAGTGATTCACTTGTTTCCAAGTCAAGTAGTCAAAATATAGTGTCTACTGAGCACCTAAGTCAGTTTGTAGTGTTTGCCAAGCTACACAGTGTTTACTGAGATTCATAAACAATGTACAGTACAAACTAAGTGTAGTAGAGACTACCAACCTATTCATTGAAAGTAAAAAAGATTGTAGTGTTAATTGAGCTAGCGTATGGTAACCAAGTTATACTGTGTCTATCGAGTTTGTAGTGTTAATAGTGTGAATCTAGTGTTGACCAAGTCATGTAGTGTTAACCAGGTGATTCAAAAGCTACCAAGTTTCATAGTGTTCACTGAGTCACACAGTGTTAACTAAGTTCAAGGTACTTGGAAGTGATTAATATGGACTGAGCTTCAAGTTCAACTAAGTGCCAAAGATTTCTAAGTATTGACACTATTTGTCAAGTATCAGAACATCACCGAGTTTGTCTTTAGAATCTAAATTACCACAATTGGGTTGACTTTATAAATTATGATGAAATTGGTATTGTAGTCAACTCCAATAAGTTGTGATTTGGATTGGTATATATGTAATACATTATAGGTGAAGATACATATGATGAGAAGGAGTGTGAATTGAAGAAGGCCACAAGCAGTATAAGGGACAACTAAGATTTATCTATTAGAATCAAGTGATCATTGTAATACAAGGAATCTCAACCAATAAATTAGAGCTGTAGATCAAAGATTAGCCATTGGTTCATCCTAATAGGTGCATTAGTCAAATCCTCTAATAGGGTAGACTTAATAGTTTTTGCTAAATCTCCTAACCAAGTACATACTTCATTGTATGTTTGTAAATCCTTTAACAAGGTGGAACTTGTAGTCCTTATTGATCCTAACATTATAGATCACCAAAAGTGGTCTATTGCAAGCCTTAACAGGTTAACTTTATACTACAATACTAAAGCTTGTGGGTATCATCATCACCCCAGTTTTACTTTATAATTGGAAGGTTTCTAGGTTACCATATCTTGTGTCAGTGTTATGAATATTTTAAATGCTTTCATTCTTTCATGCATGCAATTAGATCAAAATATTATATGAAGGATTAATTGGTGAAGTAAGATAAAAGTTTTATTGGTTCCTGATTCACCCCTCCCCTCTCAGTAACCTTGCCTACCTTATATTTCCAACATTATGTGCCTACAAAAATGAACTAGTATATTCTGCACACTAAATAAAATAGTCAACAAGGACATTTGGTTGTTTTCTTTTTGCTTTTTTAGGCATCCCTACAAACAAGAGTTAGTAGCCTTATAGAATAAGGTCTTTGACATGCTTCTTATATAGAAATTTGCAAGCAATTTTAGAGTAACTCTCAAAACAAATGCATTAGTCCATCAAAGGGTTAGTCCAAAAATGAGATAAAACCTACAAAAGACCTCTGTTAGATAGTGAATAAACTTGAGAAATTCAAAAATAGAATGCTAAAGTCTCAAAAATTGATCAAATAAACCAAACAAAATTAAGTTTTAGACAAGGCTATATTTTTTGTTTACAGAGTATTGTATGATACTTTTTAGTATATAGAGGCAATATTTTTCCTCTATGCAACACTCTCCACAAAACCTGTGTGATAGACTTTATAATATTGGTGTGATAGTTTCTAGATGACCATGTGATACTTTAATTGGTAATGTATCAGACTGTCATACTAGAAAATATCATATGATACTAGTAAAGTATCACATGATAGTTTTGTCTGTAGATAAAAAAGCATAGAAATAGTAAGCAAAAATGCAAGACAAAAATGTAGATAGAGAGGGAAAAATAAGATGTCCTACCCTATGATGGGCAACAAAAATGTACATTAAGAAAATGCACTCTAAAAAATTCTATCCAAGGTATTCCATAAGTTGGAAAGCTTGAATTGTAGCATAGAAATCCCTAGTCATGGAGTGCAAAAGGCATATGATACAACCAATAGGATAGTTTTCAGCTAAGCCTTAAGAATGTAGCCCTTGCCAGTAAACCATGAAATCAGAGATTCTTTAGATAAGAGAAGGAGTTCTAGTGTCAAAAGAAATCCCAAATATGTAATGCAAATATGAGACTATGCTAGAATGAGATGCACAATGCAACTATGCTACGAACATGAAAGTATTACCAAGTCATCCTAGTTAAGCTAAGTGAACTATGCTATAGTAAAGAAAATAGAGTAATGCAAATGAGACTTAGCTAGAATGAGGATTCAAGAATGAGTCAAGAAGATAGAAGTTCTCCACAAAATTCTCTAAAGAAACTCGTAAATAAACTTGCAACATAAAAATAGCTCAAAATCAAGATCCTTAGAGAAGGAGAGAGATCTCTCTTTTAAAGGCGTATGGATTGTTGAGATCAAGATCAAGGGTGGGGGTTGAGTTTTGATATGATCCATGTACAAGATCATTTCCACCAATAGAAATGAGTTAAATTTTCATGTGAGACAGTGTCTTTTCTTATAATTTCTAAATAGGAAAAAGACTTTATGTGTGCACATTAGAGTGGATTAGAAGAATGGGGCCTTTTATTTAGTTAAAAGGGGACATGCTTTTTTAATCAAATATGAATTTAGGATATTATATTAAAACTATAAGTTAAAATAAAATAATTTAATTTTTAGAAATTTTCTCCAAGTAAATGATTAAACATTTAGCCAAAATTTTGAGAAGGGTGCTAATAGTCTAAGTGACCATTTTTAGGTGATTACACTTTGGCTTTCAAAAAACTAATGTGAAAAATAATTGATCTTTTAGCATATGCATATCATGCATTCAATGTCTTCATATTATTTTCCTTTTCTTGTATCCACTAATAAAGAGAACAAAACATATTTGCATTTATATCATTCGCCACTTGCATTTGGGATATCAAATTGATCAAGTGCCACCATACCCATAACCAACTTCTCTTTATACAATTTTAGATAACATTAATTATTAGCAAAATATTCCACTATTAATAATATTCAAAATGCTCCAATACAAAAAAAAATTTTGCAATATGGCACACGGTCTACATTCATATGAAGGAAAAATTAATTCATGTTTGCACATCTTCTCTTATAACCATGTCTACCTAGTCATTTGAAGTTGACTAAGGAGATGTGTCCAAAGACACAAGAAGAGGAGGATAAGATGTCTAAGGTACCATATGCATCAGCTATAGGAAGCTTGATGCACACTATAGTATGTACAAGGCCAGATATTGCACATGTAGTGGGAGTCATTAGCAGGTATATGAGTCATTCAGGAATCAAGCATTAGAATGCAGTAAAATGGATTCTCATATATTTGAGAGGTACATCCAATAAGTGTTTACTCTTTGTGGGCTCTACTACTGGTTTATAGGGATATGCTGACTTAGATTTGGCAGGGGATATTAATACTAGGTGGAGTACTACAAGTTATGTATTTACTATTGGTGGGGCAGCCATGAGCTAGGTTTCTCGATTGTAGAAGGTTAATGTTTTATCCACTATAGAGGTAGAGTATGTTGTTGCTACAAAAGAAACCAAGGAGATGATATGGCTTAAGTTATTCTTGGAAGAACTGGGACACCCTCATAAGGAAAATTATTTGTTTATAGATAGTTAGAGTGTCATTCATCTTGTGAAGAATTTAGCTCTACATTCAAAGACAAAACACATATAGTTAAGGTACTATTTCATTAAGTTGGATCTGGGTGATGGATAGTTAAAGATCAACAAGATACATATAGATGACAATCTAGTGGATATGTTTACAAAGGTAGTGACAAGAGAGAACATGAACTCCTCTTTAGCTTTGGTTGGTCTTCTAGACTAAATAGAATAATTGAACAGTGGAGTCCAGCATGGTTTGATCTAGTGGGAGCCTCATGGAGTAGTGGCATAGCTACAAATAGACTCCAAGTGGGAGATTGTTGTTTGGTGTGGAGCCTGATCAATCCCCAAGTGAGAGATTGTTAGTTTATGACTGATATGTTGTAACTAATTTTAACCCTAAAGCAGCAAAAATAATTGTATAAAAGGGCTTAGGGTTAGGGATTATTTCATTATGTGTGATGCAAAATTGCTTCTTGTGGTGGTATTGAGTTGTAAAGGATTATATATTGTAATCAAGTTGTAATTACTAGATCATAATAATATTGGACATGTTTTTCGGTAGACATAGCCCATGGTTTGGGTGAACCAAGTTAAATCTTGGTGTCTTGTGTTCTCTTCTATGTGATCTATTATTTTCTAATATTGTTTATATTTGCATGTAATTGTTATTTTTTTCTAAGGTTAATCCTAGTAGAAGTGGTGAATAGGAGTTTGGGAAATCTACTCAGATTTTAAGTTGGCAACAAACTAAAGATGAGATCCAATTTTACCATAGGTAGAATTTGCACATAATAATTTTGTCAACATGAGTACTAGTAAATCACCATTCCAAATTGTATATGAGAGAAGTCCCAAAAATTCTTATGAATTGAGGTAGTTGGATAAAGGAGAGATAACCAGTGTTGGAGCATAAGATTTTCCTAAACATTTGAAGAATAACCATGAGGAGGTGAGGAAGCATGTCATAAAGATGAATACATGGTACAAGGCTAAGTCATATGTGAAAAGGATGTATAAGGAATTTTAGATTGGAGATGAAGTTATGGTTCATTTGATAAAGGACCATTTTCTAGTAGGTACATATAATAAGCTAAAGATGAAGAAGTTTGGACTATACAAGATAGTAAAAAGGCATGATTGTAGAAATCCTTATGAAGTGGAGCTTCCTACTAAATTGAATATCTCACTAGTATTTAATATTTCAGATTTGGTAGAGTATTATGAAGGAAGTAATGGAGATGAAGTTATAGAAGCACAATGGAGTATTCGAACATCTAATTTGACAAAAAAAGAGATTGAGGATATATTGGACAATTGTGTTGGAAAAAGTAGAAGGAAGAGAACTTATGAGGAATATCTTCTCAAATGGAAAGGGAGGCTAGTCAAGGATTCATCATGGCTAGCAAGGGAGGAGGTTAACCATCTTGGTTTTCTTTGGAATACTTGAGATTTGATGGAGTCATGTCTCAAATTACCCTAGGTGTCTGATGTGGGAGCACCCCTAGTGTAAAAGAAATCTTGCATCACCCAAAAATATTTTATTTTTAGTCTTTCTCTATTTTAACAAGGACTAGTAGACAAGGGGTTGCTATTTCTGAGAACTTGCTATTTTCAGTAAGTCTGTCATACGAGCTTAGAATATTCTCATTTTCTACATGAAGGTTCATTTTAGAATTATAAGCTTACCAAAATAATCTCATTTCTCCAGCTTAAGTATCAAAGAAGTTATTGTGGATTTTTGGTGGAAAAAATTATAGAAAAATCTTCAAGCTCATTGTTGGAGACCTTAGAGTGCCCAAATAATGTCCAAAAATTGGAGGGAAGGGTGCTAGCACCATTTTGAGCCTATAGATAAGGAGCTAGCATGTTTGAAAAGTGGTTATAATAGCCAATTGGAGCAATGGTTTGAGAGTTATGGTCTTCTTAAATTGGGCTACCCAAAATTTGCAAAATAAATGTCAAAGATGTATATGACCGACTCTAAATGTTTTGTTAGGGTCTACTTGCTCTAGGTATTAAGTTTGAGCATCTAGAACCTTCTCAAGTGGTATAAAATTACCTATTAAAGAAAGACCCAAACATTATCTAGAACAACTTTGGGTAGTAGTTCACAACTTAGTCTTGTAGATTACTATAATGAAGGCACCCATGTGGGTTAGCATATTGTACTTGTGAATTATTTAATTTTACATTTGTGGTGATAATAAGAAGTCCATTTTTTTTCTTTCATTTTCTATTGTTTCTTTGTTTATGTTATGTGTTTATTGTATTAATGAGAGCATGCTTCATCAGGTTTTCTATTGAATAAAATTCCTACTTCCTCAAGAAAGAGATATGTTTCCCCTCCAATGAGAGCATCCTAACTCTTGGGTAGTAGTGTAATTGTCTTCCAATGGTAATTCTATAATCATGGTCAAATTAGGGTCATCTTAATGCAGAGTATACAACAAGAGATTCTTTCTAATCCAAAAATTTGATATAGATCAATGTGTTGATGCACTAACCACACAAACTTCTACCTTTCCTTCTCCTAGGTTCCTACTTCACTATTTGGTTCCTACTTCCTCACAAGGCACTATAAGTTTCAATAATGGTTCAAAAGAAGGATTTAATACTTGTTTCAATCACCAAACTATTAATCAAAAGGCTGATTGTCTATATTATAGATTTGTGGCTTTTTGGCCTTCATGTAGACTAGGTCTCTCCTAGAAACTTCTCTCCAAAAAAGGTTAAGATTGTGGCTTCAATACTTCTTGAAATGGACTTAACAAGTTTAAATACAACTCTTACTTTTCCCCAAACACCAACTATCAATTTCACTCCAGCAACACAAAGCAACCACATGCATCGCTTTAGCCTGGGTGATCAAATTAAGCTAAGGCTTGCTAGAATTACCTCAATTGGGTGCATGAAACTAATCTTTTGATTTGGTTACCTCTTACATACTAAGTTTGAATTGTTCCATCAACAAAATATGACCCACAATCTTATTTTGTTTTTGATTAAGTAAAATAGGTTTTTTATAGGGGTTGCTAAAACCCACCAGTTAACAACATAATAAAATTAATAGTTAGCTCTATCAAACAAGAAATAGAAAAAACAACAGGCCATACTTGCCATCAAACAAAAGAAAAAACCAATAGGCCAAAAGCTAGGGAATAAGGAAAAATGAAGAAGTGTGATCAGGGGACAAGTTCTTTAGCCAGCTCCTATTTCTTTAACTCCATCTCTTCCTTGGCCTTAGCCTCATCAGTCTTAGAGTGGCTATATTCTTCAGAAGCCTCCTCATCCCTCTTTCTCTTTTCCACTCTCCTTTTTTTGCTTGAGCTCTCCCTTGCAATGACACCTTCTCCTCGGTCACCCTAGTTCCCTCTTTGTCCTTATCCTCCTTCCCCTTTTTATTTTTCTCCATCATTCTGTACAATTGAATGATGTTATCATTTAACCCTTTAATAATGTTAAGGCTTTGATTAGCCATGTTGTGAAGCATAGTCTCCATCCTTTCCACCATTTTTTTAATCTTTGAAATGCTGGCCTCAAGTTTGTCAATTTTGACATTGTCACACTCCCCTCTTAGCCTTTCCTATCCTTGCAATTTGAACTTGATTTCCTCAATTTCATGAAATATCCATTTTATGGACCAAAAATTATCCACAAGGATATTCCTAGCATTATTTAGGAGGTTCAAAGCCATTTCCCACACATTGTCACTAAGAATCACCAGGCTTAGATCTATAAGTTCTTCTAGATAAATTTTTCCATCCCTTCCCTCAAGTACCTCTGAGTTAATATGTTCTGTGAGAAGCTCCATCTTCATTGTACTTGCATGGGAATTCCTCCATACAATTTTTCTACCCTTTTCATTTAGAGAAACCGTAGTTTTTACCATGCCCTCTTCCTTTTTCCTCTATTCCAGAGCTTCAAAAATTCTCTCTTTACTCTTTCCACAAGCCCTCTTAGCTTCCATCTGCCCTCCTCTTTTCCTTTTAACCAACCTCTCCAGCTTCCTACTTACCTGTGTCTTACTAGGTCCATTGTCTCTCACATTGTCTTCCCTATCTGTGTCCATCGCCTCTTCCTCATCATTATACTCAGCCTTTGATTCCTCCTCTTGCTTTATCCTTTTCTCTAAACCTCTCCCTAGCTTCTTTTAATTCTTCTTACTCATATCCTTCATGATTTTATCCACTTCTCTTCTTTTCCTAAGTGTATATTTGCACTATCCTTAGTATCCAACGAGAGGTAGGAGCACTCTATTTCTTCAGATGAAATTGCCTTCTGGGCAACAACCCTTCCATGAGTTTGAGCTTTAAAATGATCATATAAAAGTAATAAAAAATCCTCATGGAAGGCAAGGTTAGAGTAGACTTCTTATAATCCATTATACTCTTATTAGTAGAGAAAAACATATAACAGGGAATGGGAATCTTAGTTTTGTACCTGAAATGATTTAGAATAATGAAATGGTGGATTTGAATCCTATCAAACCTAGTGTTGACCATAATGTAGGAAATAATTTCCCTTAGGACAAATATCCATAGCTTCTTAATAGAAGTAGGCTCATAATAGGTACCCATCTTCACAAGATCTTTCATTTCCTTCAAGTCGTTAGAAAAAATCCTTCACCACACTTAGGGAAATTTTCTTGTCCCTATAGAATCTAATGCCCTAGTTAGGGGAGTTTAACACCTTGAAAATAACCCCTTCATTGATCTAAAAATCTACCCTATCAATCTTCATCTTCCCCCCCTCTCCATGTCTTCACCATTAGGTCAAAAATCTTTGGGTCCTAGCCAAGAAGTTTTTCAATGAAAGACAAAATACCTCCTTCCCTCAATTTCTCCCACATCTTTGAATGCCTCTTCTACTTCTCAACTTTACCCTCTAGCTCCCTTCTATTCCTCTCCCCAACCATGTAGTTACAAATAGAATAATAGAGACTCTAAGCTTTCCATTTACCTTACACCAAGACCTTATTTTTCTCCCAAAGCCTATAATTGAATTTGACCTCAAAAAAGAAAAAGATGTAATAATTACCATAAGCCCTTAAAATTTCCCATAGAAAATGCCAATAAACCCCCCAATTAAGATTCCTCTAAATCAACTTGTGCCAAACTCTCACTACTTTATATGTCAGATCTTCAACATTAACTACCATAATTGAACTTTAATTTTCCCATCTTCCCTTTAATCTTTTGTAGTTCAATAATGCTTTTTGTGTCTTCTAGCAAAACCTCTCCACTTGTCCATCTCTGTGACATGTTCCTCCTTACTACCTCATTTTCCATCCAATTAGCAGCCATGTTACCTTCACGATAAATATCTGACACAAAGACCTTTTCAAAAGAAAGAAAAATGTTTTTTGTTTCCTCAATCATAAGGTATTTAATAATGTTTTTTGAGTCCCCTCCAACCAATGGCATTTAACCCCAACTTATTTTTCTAATTTTGTTGTTTGAAGGGTAGCACAAGCCTCAGTATAATGGTTAGTTTGAAAAACCAGTGGGAAAGTAATCGCTACAATCCCATACCCATGACTATTTCTTATCACACCTCCACATAATACCTCTCCCACATTGCCTTCAGCTGCACCATCAAAGTTGGCCTTGTGTCAACCTTTTAGGGATAAAGACTAGGAACACTCCTTTCTTCTTGTTTGAGAATCATTAGTTCTAACATCAACACCTGCAAAAGGGTTAGTTCCTTTTATAAACATATAGTTTTCCAAAAGGGCATTTTGAATTTTATAGAATACAATTCTAGCTGTTAGGTTAGCATTCCTAAAGATATAGTTATTGCATTCCTTCCAAACACCCCAGCCAAAGTGTTTCAAAGCCCATTTACTAATAGTTTGGAGCTGAGTACCCTTCCAAGAATTTTCCCACTAACTAAAGAAATCAATAGATGAGTTGGGAATACACCAAATCATCCTAAAAGTTTAGCAGTCTATAAATAGATGATCCATCACCTTGACCTAGTTTTTGCAAAGGTTGCACCTATTAGAAACAGGATGTCCCCTCTTGCATAAGTTGTCAATAGTCAAAATCTTGTTCTGGAGTAAAATCTAGAAAAAAATTGTTGATTTTAGGGGTAAGACCAAGGTACCAAACTTTAGCTCATTCTGGTCTTAAATCCTACTTCATGATAGCTTGGTACCTAGAGGCCACCAAATAGGTTCCATCCGAAGAATTTTCCCAAACAAGATTATCTTGATCCTCATTCAAAACCATAGAAAGAAGAATAGTCATAAGAGGTTTAAGGTCCATTGAAATGGCAGAAAGATCCCTCTAGCCTTGGTCTTGTATGCAATCTAATATAATTCTCCCAAACCTCTAGATGCAAATGTAGGCCCATGTGTCAAAATCAAGGATGACAATAAGAGGCCCCTAAATCAACCAATTATCCTGCTAGAAAAGAGTTTCCTCTCCATTCCCAACACACCATTTTTCCTTACTATTTTCAACCTCTCTTGCACATAGAAATCCATTCCAAATATTAGATCCCCTTGGGATAGATTCACTAAAAAGCAAGTTTCTAATTGAAGGTCTACAAATATATTTATCTTTAATGATGTCCCTCCATTTCCATTTACTTGAAAAGATTCTCTAAACCTATTTAGCTTGGAGGTCTTTGTTGAAAGGACATAGTTTCCTTATCCCCAAACCACCATTCTATTTTGGGAGACACACATTATCCCAAGCTACTAGGTGTAAATGATTGTTGCCTTCTGATCTTGACAAAAGAATGTTCCATTGGATCTTCTTTAGGTGATCCACAAACTTGCTAGGAATCCCAAAAAGACTCAAAATATAGGTTAGAAGGTTTTGAAGAGTAGCTTTGACCGACTGAATCTTGCCAGTTGGGCTAAGAGTATTCACTTTTATCTAGCCAATTTTTTGTTAAAACTATCTAATATGTTATTCCAAAAATAATTTGGGGGTCTCAAACCCATGGAGAGGGCCAAATAGCTTGAAGGAAGAATCCTTATATCATAGCCTAGAATAGCACCAATCTTCCTTTGATGCTCACCAGGAGTATTAACAAAGAAGATTGAACTCTTGTTTTAGTTAATAAGTTACCTCGAGCCCCTAGAGAAAGAGCTCAAAATATTTTTCATTACTTTGGTTTCACCAATAGTGGCCCTCCCTCCCATTATAGTATCATCAACAAATTTTTGGTGGGAGAAAACCAAGGAACCAAAAGATCATTTGATACCCGTCAGAGCACCTGAAATTCTATTAGCAAAAATCATTCTTCCAAGGCAATCAGCCAAAATAATGAAGAGAATAGAGGAGATTGGATCCCCTTCTCTAAGACCTCTAGAGGGCTTAGAAAAGGCCAATGGGGATCCATCAACAAACATAGCTAGGGAGGTAGTAGTCACTGACTAGCCAATAAGTTTGATAACACTTGAATTAAACCCAAAGGCCCTAAGAACTTTAAAGAGAAAGGATCAATCCACACGATCATAAGCCTTAGAAAAGTCAAGTTTAATGAGGAAACCTTCACTCTTACCTTCTTCCAGAGAGTGGATCACTACATGGATGGATAGTCAAAATAGATTCCAGGATTTGTCGCCTTGGGACAAAACCAAATTGTTGAGGAGCTATAATAGAGGGGAGAACCTTGATGATGCTTGAAGCTAACACTTTGGAAATAATCTTATAGAAAGAGTTACACAGGTTGATAGTTTTGAATTGTTCCATAGAGTCTGCCCTACCACCTTAGGGATAAGTACTAGAAAAGTGGCATTAATCTCCTTGAGAACACTTCTAGCACCAAAGAATTCTTGCATCACTTTAGTTACATTTGGTTGAACCACATTCTAGAACTTCTAGAAGAAAAAAGATAGGAACCAATCCAGGCCTAGGAATTTTTCCATTGCTAGAGAGAAAATAACCAGTTCCACTTCTTGAGGTGAGGGAATAGCCCTAATCCTCTCATTCTCCTTAGGTTGGATAAAAGTTGGAATGTTAGATAAAATTTCTAGCTAATCATGTTCCCTCAAATTTAGGTCTTTCACAAGAAGATTAGTGAAAAAGGACATAGCCTCACCAACTATTTCATATTCTTCTTCAAAACCTCTTCTCCCTTCTTGATTTTGCTAATTATGTTATGGAATCTATGCTTTAGATAAGAAGTGTGGAAGAACCTAGTATTTCTATCCCCCTCTTTCAACTAGACAACCCTCAGCCTCTATTTCCAATAGGTCTCATCTTAATTAATAACATTATGAAGCCCATAAAGATAGATTTCTCCACCTCCATCCTCTCCTCATTATACCCCTCCTTTTGAATAACATCCTAAATGATAACAAGCTCCTTTGAGATCCAAGCTTTGGAGTGAAAGATATTGCCAAAATCTAACATGTTCCACTTTCTAATATTCAACTTCACATTTTTTAGTTTCTTAGCCACCTTGAACATAGTAGATCCCTCAATATGGATATTCCACCACTCTAAAATACAAGACACAATATCTAGGTTAGAATTCCACATTTTCTCAAATCTAAAAGGGAGGTTATGCTAGATATCATTAGGATCTAAAGTGAGAGAAATGGGTGAGTGATCTGAACCAGTCCTAGCCAATAACAAAAGATTGCAAAAATATGAAGACATCCAGTCTAAGGAGATAAGAGCCATGTCCAAGTGTACTTGAATACAATATCTTCCCACTCTTCTATTACACCAAGTGAAGAGACCTTCCTTAAGATCAACATCTAGATAGGCCAAATCATTGATAAAATCTAAGAGGTCCATCTAATTGTCTAGATCTGGTAGCAAACCTCCATGCTTTTCATCCTCCCTTAAGGGGGTGTTGAAGTCCCCATAATAATACACATTCCCCCTTGGAATCTTGATAAAACATTCTTAATTTTAACCCAATAATTCTTCCTACCATTCTTAGTTTTTGGATCATACACATTCAACAAAAACTAGGCTTCTTTATTTTTTAAATTTTAAACATGAATGAGGATAATATTACCTTCACCATAAAAAAATTGCGACTTAAAGAGATAAGATCTATATAGGGTTAGTAGACCTCCCAAAGCTCCTTTTGAATTTGTTGGAAAACCCTCCATACTACTACTAAAAGAGATTCTTTTCACTACCTCCTTTCTTATTTTGGTTTCTTGAATAAGAGACATGTGATCCCTAATCATATTTTTTGGTAACCTCTTATTTGTGGGATCCATTTAGCCCCCTTATGTTCCAATATAGGACCTTCATTTCTTCTTTGTGAAGCCAATCTTTGGGATGGTCCTTTGGCTCCCATATGGTTCCTTCTAGTCTCATCTTTCCTATTTTGATTATTACTATTCCTTCCAGGATTCTGTGGTCTTGCTCAAACATTAACCTTAGCTTTGCTTCTTGTTGCAGCTAGGGACACTGGAGAAGGGTCCCATCTACTCTTTTTCTTAGTTATAGATGTCCATTTCCCTTGGCTTTCATTAATGCATATCATAAATAAAGCCTCCATAGAGTAACTTGTCTTGGTGAAGAGGATCTAACCATTCCTACCATTCTAGAGAAATTCCCTAGAGAGGAAATCCCCATACTGAGATTATCATCTCTATTGAGTATTAAATCTCCTGAGAGAGCTACCCCCTCCTTTTCCTCCCTAACTTAGATCTTGGGAGCATAAGAAATTTCCTTTCCTACTATTGGTTTAGGGCTCTCCTTTCTAGGATAAACTTGTTGGATAACTTTGCCATTAGGGGATGGCTACTTCAAATTTTCTAGATCGACTGGCCCTCCTATCATCCTCTACTTCTCAGATACTAGCCTTTCTGACTCCTCACATAAAGTTTTTGTACAAGTTGGTTCTATCCCTTGGCTCTCCTCTACCACCAAAGTAGGAGAAGCCACAGGTTCCTCTTGTTATTTCTCTAGACCTAAATCTTTATTAGTAATTCCCTTCTATATCCACACTTTCTCTCTCTCTTTTGAAATTTTGATTCTCTCCTTTGTGAAGCCCTTTTCCTTGGTCTTATTTTGGTTATGTTTTATAGTTTTCTCCTCCAAGACCCTAGGGCATATCTTAGCCACATGGCCCACCTTCTTACAATTAAAATAGATAAATGGGACACTTTCAAAATCCATCTTTTGTATATGGGTGCCTAGCTTTGAGTGTAGGTACACCACTTCTAGCATATCTCTACCCTCACTTACTCCAATGCATATTCTTGAGTAAGTTAACTTATTCCTCACCACCATAATAGGGTCAATAGATAATAGCTCCCCAATGGATTTATCTATTCCATTAAAAACATCCTCATACCAAAATTCTATTGGAAGTTCTGGTAGTCAGACCTAGACAAGAGCTTGGACAAAGAAATAATCGTTAAGATCCAAATTTGAAGTCCATTTTTGTAGTGCTAGCATCAAATTTCCAAACGATCAGGATCCAACACACAAAATATTAATGAGATCCTCCATACAAGAGAACTCAAAAGAGAGGAAACCCTTTTCCATAGCCACTATCTCTACATGCCTTTTTAGTTCCCATTTATTCCTCAGAAAGGTCCTCCTAATATCAATATTTGGCCTCAGGCCTATGAACTTCCCAACTAGAGGGGACACCATTAAAGCAATATTATGGTATACTAGTTCATTATGGATTTCAATAGTGAACATACTCTTTTCTTTGACTGAGATGTCTTTTATCTCTAGGAAAGAAGACTTACATGTTGGTTTAATCCCAAAGAGAGAAGACCATTTCCCTTTAAAACCTAAGATAGAGACCCTCCACTCATTTTATGGGCCTAAAAAATTCCTTCTAGAGACCAAAACCTCCTTTCTTGGGGCCTTCTATGATTCTTATGGGCTCTCATTTCCTAAGGGAACAATATACCCCTAGGCTTCCTCCTCCTAGCAGTCCCTAGAAACCTTCTCTGCTCCATCTTGGACATATACTCTTGTCGCTAAATTCAAATTTTGAATCTCTCCAATTCTCACTCCTACACCCACTCCCTCCCTACGTGTCATACACCTGCTCCCTCCAAGGTCTCATTCATGTTACAATCTTCTTTTTTTGATCACTTTCTCAAACAACGTATTCTACGGCTAAATACATTGTTATATTTAGCCTAGGGCATCAAGTTTGAAGTGGCAAATAGAATTTTTCTATCCCGAGCCTTTGAATTCTTAAAATAAACCCTACCTACTTGCATTTCACTAAAGGGAATCAATTTCCAATGGTGAAAATTGCAATTTAAGGTCATTCCTTGATCCAAACCCTTGAATTAAGGGTTTTGGGCCCACAGTCAACGAAAATGTTGTCACTATCTCCAAACTTAATCAAATTAAACCAAACCAAGTGAAAATGAAAGCTAGCACAAATATCTAACTTCACATGTATATTATCTATCCTCACCAATCCATATAGGATTATACAAGACAAGATTGCTCCAGAAAATAGTTTTTTCCTTCATAAAAATGATGATTCTTTTGTACAACTTGATGATTTGGTATGATAGGGATACAATAAGTCTTAAATACCTTCATCCAACTGATTCAAGATAACTCTTTATAGTTATGAATGTTGGGAGGTTAGAAAGTACTTTTATGACAACTTTTCAAAATTTGCATTTTTGCACTTTTACAATTTCATTCTAAACATGACAACTTATTGCATTTTTTATCCTAATTGATGTGAAATGATCCCAAACATTTATGAATGGTACAAAATATATCTAACATAAAAAAAGAAAAAGAAAAAGAAGAAGCTTGTTTTCAATTATTGAACTCCAAAACACAAAAAACCCTCAAAACTCCACCTAGTAGACTAAGGACTCTCTTGCTTGTCAACTCCAAGTGGCAAAAGACCCATCCAAGAATTTTTCAAACTCTACAAGTAAAGTTATATTTTTTGGTGCAAATATTTTTAATTTTTTTTTTCCAATCAAATAATTGTTCACATTGGTGCAGAGATAGCAACGTTGATAAGGTGGAAGGTTAGTTGAATACAACTTATTTTGAAGCTACAGAAGTGGATTATCCAATCCCTGCTAACTTCACATATTATTAAATTTTTTTTTCATTGATGATAGTTGATTATGTCTTAATATATTATTTTCTCTTACATTATAGTCAGTTCAAAAACTATCTGATGGTCATGGCTGGACAATCTTTATAGCTACTATTGCTATTGTTATTTTGACAATATATTTTGAACCTATCATCTAAAGTATGATAGTCATACCAAAATTTTTGAAGAGGTGATTATTTTATATTATAATGGATCTAAATTAGGAAAGACTAGAGATGAAATAATAAAATCTACGTAGAGAGCAATGACACAGGCATGCTTTATTTTCCTCTTTGATTGATTTGCATATAGCAAAAGTATTTTGAAGCTTAGAATAAATTTGATTTGTGTTTAAATTTATTTTTTGTAAACTGAATCCCTTTTATTTCTCTTTATTTTAATTCATATGAATTTTCTTATCTCATTCATGTAGAATACATAATGCATACACACAATGTAGAAAAGAATGAGTGTGTATACTTATCGTGTAGGTAAAAGGTAGGAAAGAATGATTGTTTTAGAGAAGTTTCACAACATATTATTCTAAATTACTGATTTAGAGAACTTTTATGAGTTTAAAAGTTTAGAATTACTAATTTACCCCTCCCTCCTCTCATTATGCTCTTCATAGTTAGGTTACTAGTGTAGAAGCACCTAGGTAGGTCTAATGGTAAACCTAGGGTTCCTAAGTCATTTTTTCTTGTAGTGGTCCTAGCCATAATACTAGTGTAATAAGGAGACTATCCTAGTCCTAATGTGAGGTGTGTTAGAGTAGGAAACCTTAATAGGTTATTAGTGACCTTAGTTGCAAGTATGTGCATATCAAGTCAAATAGGGTGTTTTTGTGACTCTGGTGATAACTTGGCCAAGCAAGGGACTTGAGTTCCTTTTTCAATGTTTTAAGACCTTAAATAGGCATTTGATGAAGTTTTATGGACTTATAATCAAGTTTGGATAGCGAATCCAAAAATATGTAAAAGTTGCCAAAAATTGTGCATAACTCCAACTTCAAGAAATGGGTTTCATGACTATCTACAATCATTGGTTTTAAGCCTAGGTAATATATTTAAAGCTATGCTTGAACTGATCAAGGGGTTGGCTTAAGTTTAGAAGAGTGTGTATGGATTGGACAACAACAAGAACAATCTTTATTTTAATTTTTTTGAGCATTTGGTATTTTAATGGATTGAATTCAGTGTTGTAACCATTGGAAGTGTTAAAGTAGTTCATTTCAAGAATTTGTGTGGTGTTGGATTTTATTGTGTAAGCTTTTATTTAGTTTTGTAAATTCTTTTATTTTCTATTAGTTTGTTGGTCAGACCCAAGAAACTAGTGAAGATGGGGTCATAGGTCCTCTTCCCACTGTGGCATCCACATAGGATTTTGGGATTAGGGAGGTGACTCCATGTACATATTGTATAGTAAATAATGAGCCCTAGAAAGAAAGCAAGGTAGTTTAATGGTGATGCCCTAGGCGAGCTAGAGTTACATGGGTAGAGATCACAGTGAATTACAAAGGTGATAAGGTGGATTGAAGGAATTAATAGTTTCAATAAAAGCTTGGAGGGAGGTAGACATATGAGATATGAAGTCCCAAATTCCATGGAAAGTGTTAGTGAAGGATTTTTGGAAGGGAAAATAGAGTACTTGTCAGATAGGCTTTGAATACTTTAAACCTTGATTTATAGGCATTTTTGTAGGTCATATTGTACAAAGAGTTTGGAAGCCAAAGACCTTAAGAATATTTTAGGTCTCTAAAAAGGGTGCCTAGATCAAGGTTTATTTTTCCTCCTTGTTAAGGACTTTTTAAAGTTATTAAATCTTTTTAGCAAAAGTAGGCCTAATTGCTTATAGCCCTATTTGGAAAGCAACTATTGTGTTTCTTGGAACTTGATTAGGGTTCCAATGCAAAATGTGGTTGGTGTCTCTGTAAAGGGACATAATGACCTCCTAGAAGTCTACATATCTTTGTGGTGTGATTATTGAACATGTTGGAGCAAATTGTGGAATTGGTGAAGAGGGAGCAAGAAGGGCTAATGGAAGCCTAGGAAGTGGTATGTGGAGCTATTATTCCATCTAATTGCTGTTCACTAGTTGAAAGAAGTAGGATCTCATATATAGAATCCTAAGGAGGGTAGGGTAAGTAAGAAATCTTATTAGGTTAGAAGAATGGCCTAAGGAGAGCCTAGAGAAATATAGGGTAGGAGTAAGACTAGTGTTGCATTAGTTACATTTTAAGAATTTTTCATAGGTTTAATTAGAGTTTTCATTCCCAATTGAGTACATATTGAAGGAAAATCATTATTCATGTATCCTGACAAATATAAATTTTTAATGAAATTCAAGGAAATGTTATTGTGTGAGTAATCTAGCATTAGAGCTAAGTTTGCAGGTGCATTCCTTCATGGGTAAGGTGGTGCTCTTATTCTTTCACATTTTCTTTCTATTATTTGACACATTTATGAATTTATTTACTTTCTTACACATTCATTTAGGAATGGAACAAGTGGTATCAGACTTCTATTGGTTCTCACTGAAGTGTTTTAAATTTATATTGTAGATCCCTAGAGTTACTTGATTGTGAAAAAGGAAACATGTTTTTGGGATGGGAACCAAGGGCTAAGTTTTTGGGTGGTAGGGGAACAATAGAAAGGTGGTTACATAACTACATGCGATACTTGAAAAATTCCTAGTGCAAGCTTTCAAGGTGCGTTCAAATGATTTTTAAATCAATAACATTTTCTTAATTAGACCTATGGATGTCACTTACATAGTTGATTATTCCTAGTAAGTCATGACAAATTTGTTGTATCTCATGTGATATCTCTAATAGATGAGTATTATTCTTGATTTTAAAATTATCTAATTAGGTCTATTGTTGGAGTTTTTGGACTTTCATTATGAAACTCTCCAAATGAGCCAACAAACAAACAATAACACTTGAAGATAAATATCCAAACCAATCACCAATAAGGTTGTTATCAATGATTACTATAGATATTTATTTTTAGATAATTTAAAAAAAAAAAATCATGTTGGTCAAAAGTTTGACCAATGTTGATCAGCATTGGTCAAAATTTCAACCAAAATTTGGTCAAACTTTTAACCAAAGCATTGACCAGGTTGTCCTCATGGGTTTGGCATCTTGGTTGATCAAGGGAGTCATTTTGACGAACCTTCTCACAAACAAGGGAGGCCATTTTTGACCAAATTTTGCATTAAAATTTTGATGTTAACAAGGATTGGTGAAAGTTTTGACGAGGAAAATAACAACACAAAAATTTGTAGATCATTCAACCAACACGAGTAGAAAATTTGACCAATTTTCATCAAAAAATGAGGCCAATTCTACTAGTGTGAAGAGTAGGAGGTAAAGTTTCCTTTCTACTTAGTCTAAGTTCTTATCATATGTGTTGATTATGGGATTAGCTAGTATAATGCCATGCTCAGGAACACAAGGGAAATTAACCTACTATGTTACAATATTTTACTAAACATTTTTTTTAAAAATACGATAGAAGATAACAATCTGGAAGCAATATACAAATACAAATAAAATACACATAAGAAATTACAAATACAATTTCCATTCATCAAGGGTTCCTTCACATTTAGTCATGTTTAAAAAAGTTTAATTAATTAGTTTCAATCCTAAGTACATTGTACATAATCATAAATGAATAAAAAATACATAATCTCATAAGAAGATACATAAGTACAACCGATACAATAAAACACATCCAAATAACCACATCCATTACACATGTTGTAGGGAGTGTAATAAAAAATTCAAGTACATCAATAAAAAATACATCATCTCACAGGATATCAAGATATAAGGTGCATGATATGCAGATACATTAGATGAATATAATGTCTAGGATAGGAATAAGAATGATAATGGTACAAAGTTATATCAATGAATATCCAAAGCTGCCAAACCGTGGAGGACCCAAATGGTAAGAAGTCACTACCTCTTGACCACGTGGTCACCTAATTAGACTCCCACTCCCACTATGTATGTGAGATAATGTATGATACACATACAAATAATAAAACCACACAAAAAATAATACAATTCTTAGGAAATGATCCTAAAAGCTCTCTACAACAAGTGGTACTACTCATACAAAAAGATGATTTCAGAGGCAACCCAAAACAAAAATAGAAATATAAATATAAATAGGAAATCTAAGATGCATATGAGGAAGTGTCATTACATGAGTCAAATCTAAGATTACCTTTGTAGTCTCTTTGGACTCTAACCCCCTAGTAACTCTATGCAATATCAGTAATCCTTTCATATAGATAAAGAAACTAACAATGCAAGATCACAATCGACCATCTTCTCCCACTCCCATCCTAGGCTATACTAGTGCTCAAGACATGGGTGAGGAACACTTGATATTTTTAATTCATTTTAAAATCCCCATTTAATGTGTAGTGTTATCAATTAATTAATTTACTTACAATGACTCACCCTGGCAACCACTTAGTCCTTCAATCCATATTGCAAGCCACTTCCCCCCTATACACCTAGATAACTTACCCCAATGCTCCATTCAAATTAATCCAAATAATACCAAATTTTTTGTCATTAACCATAATCATGAAAGTCACCAAAATAAAATAATGGAGCAATGGAAAGAATATCACATCCACACAATGATTCATTATCCATCTCAATATAGCATCTCAATGAAACATCCATCCCATAATGGATATCCCATAATCATAGTAACAATCCATAATGTCTCATAATCACGAGGAAAATAAACCTATAGTGCCTACCCCTAGTTTAGTTTTCAATTATTATTTCCAAACACTTTTAGGCAAACTTTATGTTTATGCTTGATGATTAGTGACATTGTTTTCTAGATTATTGGATATTGTTTCATACTCAATTGACTATATGATGAGATTACGTTGGTACTAGTTATTTCATGTATGCATAAATATACTTTGATGATGATTATTTACAGTGATTCCTTAATGATGTTAATTAGATGGATTTTTTATACGTGTTTTCTATGGATACTTACCCCATACTTGCATGTGTATGGTGTACGTGTATGTTTTCTTTATGGTTAATTTTTTTGATGTGGTTAAGGAAGGGAGTTGTAGTCACTTGTTAGTCGAGATCTACATGATGTAACATTTCCTATCATTTCCTATTTAGTTTAGAATATATGTGTCTGTACATGCATGGAGTTTATGTAGATTGCAGGTATCGGGTATCAACTCCCTTGAATTGCTAGGATGAGTGTACCCTATCACAATATCTCAATGGTAAGGGAGTGGAGATAACTCTTGAGTTTGAATCCTATCCTTCAAACCATTTGTCCTAAAAAGTAGGGCAATTATCTAAGATGTTTACCCTTCCGAATTCATCATATGACATAAATTCTTGATTATAACCCTTGAGTTTGATCTAGTATGTCGTATTATATGATGGGTTTTCATAGTTTGTCTTGTGAGTTTATGGTGATTTTTCTGTTAATTAAATCAAATTAAAAGAATATTTAATGATTTAATTTAATGGAAAATTGTTAAGATAATTTCAATATGTAATTATATTTAATTAATTGAGAAATAAAATAATTAAAGATAAAGATAAAATTATAGTTCTAATTTTAAAGCATAATAATATTTATTTAGTTTAATAATAATATATTTAGGAGATCATTTTTAAATAAATGCTAAATATTATTATTGCTTAAGTTAATAAATATTTTAATAAAAAACACTTCAAAAATTAATTAAAGAGAGAAAAAGAAATTAATTTAATAAAGATATTTTAAATTTCAAAAAGTGTGCTTCAATATTTAAAATGCAATAAAATATTAAAAGATATTGATCAATGAGTGCCCTCTCATGACTGCCCAATTAGAGCCCCAAATTTAGGGGATAACTCTTTATCAGAGATGGGGAGTTCATTTTTCAAGGATCAATATTTTGAAGAGGGGATTTCTAGAGAGAAGGGTTTTAGAAGAAAGAGGATTTCTCATGTTCTTTCTACGGTTGCATATTAGCATTAGATTTAGGTAGAGTCTTGTGGCTTATTCGCACAGTGAATTTTTTTCTTCAAATTTCTTGTCTTCTTCGTGTTTGATAAATATTTTTCCAAAGTTTTACTTAAAATGAATCTTTTGTGGTAAATTTTATTGTTATTCGTATAGAATCTATCTAAATCGAGAAATTGAGTTTTTAAAACCTTTGTTCTTGAATTTTAATTAGTTGGGTATTTTAATTGGAAAGGGTTTTGAAAAGTAATTGAAATTTTTACAATGCAAAATTGATTAGTTTATTGGGTTTTCCCTATAAGAGTATTTTTTATAGTTTTCTTTAGAAAAATATATTAAAAAAATATATTGGGGAGGTGGGCGGGGGGAGGGGGGTGGGGGGGTTTGTTTTGTTTTAATAAAAAAAATAAAAATTATATATATATATATATATATATAATAATAAACTGGTTGGAGGTGGGGCCACCAAATCCCCACCCCCACCACTGTCCTTGCTGATGACAAACAAACTACCATAGTAGTCCTGTTGTGATAGCAACAGAAATTGCTTACGCAGGACTTATTGTAGCAGTAGCATGTCCTACTATGGCATGGCATGACCGCTTATTATAGCAGGCTAGCAGGCCTTTAAAAGCGCCAGCTTTTTATAAAAAGTTTAATTAAAATTTTTATGTTATTTAAATTTTATATTATTTAAAATTTTATATTATTAAAATTTTAATTTAATTAAAGTCTAATTATTTATAATATTTTTATATATAGTTTTTTTAAATTATTAAAAATATTATTAGATGTTAAGTATGTTATATGTTATTAGAAATTTAAATTAATTAATTTAATTATTAATTAATAAATTTGTTAATAGGATGTTAAAAAGGTAATCATTTTATGAGATTTATTTTATCTTGTAATAGTATTAAATAATTACTAGTTAATTATTTATTAACTATTATTTTAAATTAATGATCCTCATAGAGATGTCAATTTTGTGAGTTAATGGTAATGATGTGTTCATATTTAAATGTGAAAACACGTTAAGTTATAAGGGGAAAATAATAAACCTTATCAAACCAAAAATGTACAACAAAATGGAACTTAAACCTTATTGTAAACTCAAATTATGTGTTTTCAAAATCAAACAAAACTATGAAACCACATTGTTTGTTGAATGCTTTCTTGTATCTCGGGTTTGGGGTTGAATTAGAGTGTTGACCAATTCTAGGATGTTTACCAAAGGCTAGGAAGTATTGTTTTGGTAATTACATATGATGTTATGATTTGGTTTATATATACTTTCTTGGATTAGTCCTATTAGGATGATTGTATTAGTGATGTTTGTACTTTGACCAGTGATTTCAGTACTTGTTAGTTGCTTATTTAAGAATTGGTGTATGGTATGTGGTCTTTTGAGATATTTTTCCTTTAATGAGCTTAGGTTCGGTTATCTATATGTAATGTCAAGAAGTGGCTTGCAATGGAGGTCGGAGCCCAAAGAGGCTACCTGGATAACTCATTGTAGGTTGTTTAAATAAGTGATAAAATTAAATTACATTAGAGTAAAATGAATTAACAAGAGTCATAGTCTTTCCTCACCCATGCCTCAAGTGCTAGCATAGACTAGGAGGGGAGTAGAGGGGATTATTGGTTGCAACCTTGCTTTGTTAGTATGCCTTGTTAGTATAGAAGGATACTAGTGCTGCATAGAGTCACTAGGGGGCTAAAGTCCAGTTTGATTGCCAAGGTGAGTTGACTCATGTGATGACACTTGCCTGCTTTCATAGTAAATTCCCTACGTGTCTTTGTTTGCCTCTAGGTTTAGATATCACTTGTGTCTTGGTACCTTGAGTTAGATTGCTTTCAGGTTTTCCCTTAACCTAGATAATACTTTTGACTTTTGATTTTTCTATCTTGTTTGGGACTTGAAACTATCTCCTCAACATGGTGGAAGTGGACCTTTTTGGGTTACCATGAAGTTGGGTGGTAGTGCTTTTTACTTTTACCATTGAGATCTGTCAGTTTTATACCATGACTGGAGTTTCTTATTTTGCATTTCCTTTCATTCTATCTTTGTGTACTATGATGGATGGTTATCATTATTGTATTGTATTTTAATTTTATGGATCTTAAAGAGATGATGTAATCTATTTTATGATTTATATTATTTTAGCCTTTCATGTCCTATGACATGTACAATAGATGATTGTGCATTCTGACTATTGCCAAGTGGTATTCAGGACAAATGTATATTATTTAAATGGATTTGAACTTGTAGCTAATCCTTTATGTGGATGTGTTATATGTTGGATTTAGTATTATATAAATTTAAATGTGACTTAATGTCTTGGGATCCTTAAGGATTGTAATCTGTTTATGTGTTATTTATGTATGAATGTATGATATTGCTTCCACTATTTTATAATTTTTGTTATATGTTATCTTTAATATAAATGTTTGGCAAACTAAGTAAAACTTTAGCTTAGTTCTTTTGGATCCCTTGGTGGGGCATTACATCTAGTATCAGAGCCTGAGTTTCTACATTGGGAGCTTTGGGTATAATGGAATGCCACTAGTTTTTAACTAGTTGAACTAAAATGAAACTTAAATTGTTATGTATATGTATTAAAAACTAAGAACTTGAACTAGTTGAATTGAAACATAACTTAAACTATTATTTGTATATTCTCGAACTTGAACACTTGAACTTCAAAACTAAAATATATTTAAACCTAAAATAGGCAAAACTGAAAATTGAACTTGTATTGTATTCAAAACATGTTTCTTATGCATGCTTTATAGTAGTATGTTTTTATGGTTATTATAGCATCTTGTTATCTTGGATATTATTGTAGGATGCTATCTAGGATGAGATCTTTAGTTAGGGGTCATAGATTGGGCCATGGTAGATGCCATGGAAGAAGTAAAAACATCAGTGTACACGAGTCTATCCATGAAGGCCCTATTTAGGAAGAGAATAGGGAAGAGCATATTAGTGAGCATCAGGAAGAGAACCATAAAGAGTAGTAGGTTGAATCATGGGAGGTTGACATGAGGCAAATGATGAGAACCATTATGGATTTCCTACCTCCTCTTTAGGGTGTTGGTCATGAAGGAGCACACTAGATAGGGAATAAGAAGAGACCTAGGTCTAGGAGCCCTCAGAGGGACCTAAAGAGATAAGTTGTAGCTTCTTAGATGAAGGACCTTTAGAGGTCCAAGGTCAAACCCTTCAATGGGTCAGGTTCACATTATGTGGCTAAGCAGTGGCTTATTGCTCTTGATAAGGTTTTTGCTATACAAGACTTTGACTCTAATGTCAAAATGAGGTTTTTTGTCAGCAACTTGAAACTCTTTGGAGCCACATGGTAGACTATCGAAGAGAAGAAATTGGGTATAAACATGAACGATGTCACATGTGAGTTATTTCTAGAGAACTTTTGTGAACAATTCCTACTAGAGGAATGTAATCAATAAAGAGCAGATGAATTCCACAACCTAAGACAGATCACTATGACCATAGTAGAGTATGAGTGTAAATTCTATGAGCTCATGCCCTAAGCAAGAATTAGTGATAAACTAGCATAGTTGGCACAACAATTTATTAGATGTTTGAACAATCATCTAGATGGGGGTGTTAAGGTATTGGAGCCTAAAACCCTGAAAGATGTGATGCATCAAGCCATAATTGTAGAGCAGAGTGTCACTATAGGACATGGTAGCTTTGTGGTAGCACCTTTAGTATCAGGATCCAAGGGTAATCACAACTCAGGTGGGAATAAGAAACCCCCTTTTCTTAAGAAAAATCAAAACCAACAACGACAATAGAAACAATAGAAGGGATCATACCCTCTAGTAAAAAGTGGTAGTAGTGGTTCTATCTCTAAGAACTATCATAATGCATAGTGTAATAGGAAAAATCAAAAGACTTAGCCTGTGCATAGAAACTAGTCTTTTGCTAGTAGGGATAGTCACCAGTAGTTGAGTGCACCTCCAATAGAGAGGGGATCTGGCAGATGCATGTTGGAATGTCTTAATGGAAAGAATGCTTCTAAGAGGGGGTTGAATCAGAAGTACTAGCTTTTGACCTATTTTAAACTCTTAATAACATATTATAGAAATGAACATGCATGCATATCAACATTAAGAAATTATGAGAAACATATATGCATCACCACCTAAAACCTAAGATTTTGGTAACCTAGAAACCATCCAAAAATAAGAAGGTAAAACTGGGGTGGGGATGATACCCACAAAATCACTGCAGCAATAATGTTTGACCACTTTTGATGGTTTGCCTTGTTAAAGGCTTTACACTGTATCAATAGTGGCCTGGTTAAAGGATTTACAAACACTTTACATGAAGTGTTACCTTGTTAAAGGATTTAATCACCTATTTAAAGGATCAACAAAATAGTTGTTAAACTAACCTATCACCATAGGGTTTCCTTTCTAATACAATTGCTAGAGAGTATTAAGTACAATAAACTTGATAGCTTACAATCCTTGATTGCTGAATTTAGGCACTTCATCTGCTTTCTCTAATTTGATGTCTGTTCGTATTCCTTGCTTAGTTCTAATCAACTAAATATTATGCTGCTGCTCTCTTCCTCTAAGTCTGTTACTCTTCACTCTGAACTCCACTAGAGTTTTCCATTCACTCCTTCATTGATCTACATGATTCAATGAGATTTCATCTTCCTTATAAAGACATTCAAAGACTTAGGGTTAGACATGGATCTATGATCCATATTGAATCTCTATTTCTCGCTCATTCATTGCACATTTGTTATTGGTTGCATGCCTCCTCCATTTTTCTTATTGGTTGCATGTAGATTGCATGGAAGATTCAATCTTATCACTTAAATCTTTCAAGATTCATCATATGTCAGCCATGAAAATGGTTTACATCTAAATTAGTGAAGTTACAAACTCATATGTGCATTGTGTGTTACTCGGCACTTACTAATTCCTGATTCTCGACATCATCTATGACTCGACACCTAAATATTACTCGACACTTGTATCATGCTCAGCACCTGAAGTCACTCGGCACTTGATCTTCACTCAGCACCTGAAGATCACTCAACACTTGATGGATTTCCTAACTCGACACAAGCTGTGGCTCGGCATACATAGTGTACTTGACTTCAATGTAGAAAGTGGTTAAGTTGTGTTGGCACTCAAATGTCAAAACCATTCTGAGACTAACAATCTCCCCCTTTGACATGAGTGGCAAAAACACTTAACTAAGCATTATTCATTTGACCTTATGAGTACATTCCTTAAGCTACTCAGTATATATACAAAGGTTTTAAAAAGAACTTGATCAAAATTTTTGTAACTTACAATATATACCTCAAAATTATTATAACTCCCCCTGAGTTAATTGAGCCATTATCTATTCTTTCTTTGTGACCAAAATTCTATGCTAAATATGTCTCTTATACTGATACTCTTTGTTTGTTCTCTGTTTAAAATTCCCCAAAACATTATATCTCCCTTTTTGATCATTGTCTCCCCCTTTACAACTTTATATCTCTCCTTATATATCTCCCCTTTTTTGAGACAAATGTCAAAGGGCACTAAGGGTTAAGACCATATTTTGCCAAAAATGTACTATTTACATCCATACTCATTTTGAGAGCTACATCCCAATTATTCAAGACAATTTCTAATGACTTATGCGGGATGGCAGTCTCTGTAGCAAGGTGAACAAGTCCATCTAAGGTAGAAAGATTAGGATCTTTCTTGAGAATAGTTTCAGCATAGACCTGTTCTTTATGAAGTACTTCCAAATGTGGAGTAATGGAAGATTGGAGCTGCATCAATTTGGCCTTGATGGTAGCCTCTTCTACTATTAATAAAGCTATTTCCCTTTGGGTGTGAAGCATTTGAGAAAAATGCTTCTCACTTTGAGCTGGATCATTTGGTAGCTGCATGCTTGAAATATTCAGATTCCTCTCCATGCTCATTATTTTTTGGCTTGTCTCATGTGTGAAGTATGAAAAGTGTTGGGCCCATTTACCGTTGCACCAAAAGCCATGACTGTTAGTGAACATGGAACACCACATAATTAACCACCTGTGGGCAGGGGAGCGCGTCGCATCACCCAACAATCTCCCCCTCGACGCGCATACCAGGTGCTTACGCGGGTCGGGAAGGCACCGGGGAGATTTGAACCCATGACCAAGCCAAAACTAGGCTCTGATACCAATTGTGGGGCCCATTTGCTGTTGCACCAAAAGCCATGACTGTTAGTGAACATGGAACACCGCATAATTAACCACCTGTGGGCAGGGGAGCGCATCGCATCACCAAAAAATCTACCCCTCGATGTGCATACCAGGTGCTTACGTGGGTCGGGAAGGCACCGGGGAGATTTGAACCCATGATTAAGCCATATAAACTTTTCTTCAATTTGCACACTAAGTTCTCCTTACCTTTGACCTCAAAACCTTGTGGCTGAGCCATATATATTTCTTCATCCAAATCACCATGAAGAAAGGCTGTTTTAACATCCATCTACTCTAAATGCAAATCTTCAGTAGCCACGAGACTTAAAACAGTACGAATAGAAGTCATTTTAACAACAGGAGAAAATATCTCATCAAAATCAATTCCCTTTTTCTGTGCAAATCCTTTTACAACTAACCTAGCCTTAAATCTTTTCTTACCTCCTTCCTCTTCTTTCAACTTGTAAACCCATTTATTCTGTAAAGCCTTTTTACCTGCAGGCAACTTGCACAAATCCCATGTCTTATTTTTCAGCAAAGAGTCCATTTCATCTTTCATTGCAGACTCCCACTGAATCTTAGTATCCACCTGCACAGCTTCATCATAACTTTCAGGTTCACCAGCATCAGTAAGTAAAATAGAATACAAAGAGGGAGAAAACCTTTGTGGAGGTCTAATTGGCCTTGTTGACCATCTAACATTCACTGGTGTGTGTGGTATTTGTTGTTGCAGTTGTTGCACATCATGAGGAATGGCTGGAACATCAGCTTTTGGAGTATCATCTAGCACTACATAATCATCTTCTTTCTTCTCATGTTGCTGCAACAGATCTTTGTACAACACTTTTTCATTGAATATGACATCCCAGCTTCTTATAATTTTATGATTTTCAAAATCCCAAAGCCTATAGCCAAATTCATTAATGCCATATCCAACAAAAAGTCACACAAATTTTTGTACAATGAGAATATATTCTCAAGTACCTTTTTCACTTTGTAAATTAACTTTGCCAATTCAACCTAGGAAAGTTCAATTTGACTAGATATTTTCTCATTTACTTTGCCCTTGAATTTTATTTCAGACCATTCCATAAGTTTTACATTTGTCTCCTGGTCTACATTTGTCACCTGGTCAACAATATCTGACAATTGTTCCATTATATGTTTGGACTCATTTGGTGACTATAAATTGAAGGCATCCATAAAGATGTCGTTAATCTTATGTAATGTTTTCTTTTGTTTATACTCCTTTCTGAGTATCTCCTGCCTCTTTCTTCTATTCAATGCTTCCTACAACTCAGTGATTTGATCAATGGTTATTGTTTTTGAGTCATAACTTGGTATGACTATTTCCTCATCTAATTTAGGGTCTCCATAGTGAAGCATCCTTGCAACTTTTATAGCACTTGATCCTGGTCCTGACATCTGTAGTGGCATTGCAACATTTCTAGGTTGTTTAGGAGGAGTCCCTGAGGTAGGAAAATTTATCAAATCTTGTATAGCTTCTCACTCTTTGGGGGTTTTCTTTGCTTCCTTCTCCTCTTGTCTACTAATTTGATCAATAATAAGAATGTGAGGAGGTTCACCTTGTCTTTGTGCTATAGGATCAAAAACAACAGTCTGTCTTGTTTGTGCTATATTTTTGTCTCCTTCTACACTCGGCTTCTGCACTGTAGTGTCAACTATTTCTGATGTAACTTCTATTGGCATTTAATGTTGACCACTAGTAGCTATAGAAATGATGGAAGGTGGTTCTTGTGGTTTCACCTTATCTCTAACTATGTTTTCTACTAACTTTTGTAAGTCATCCAAACTGACCAAAATTGGACTTGTACATAATTTTTCTTATAGAGTTGTTTGGTCAAGGATCTTAGTTAGATCTTCTATAGTTAATGGGTTGATGTTATGACATGAGGTGTCAACAAAATCCTTAATTTTTATGAATTCTATAGGTGTGGCAGTAGAGTGAGGAGGACTAGGAGGTGGAAGTTGTGTGTCTTGTTCACTTTGATCTTCTTGCTGCTCACCAGTACCCCTGTCTTCATCTTTTCCTTCCTACTCTTAAATCTTTTTCTCTACTTCTGTCTTCTCTTCTCTCCTTTTTCTTCTCTCTTTTGGCTGAGTAGTAGCTTCTTCCTTGTATTCTTCTTCAAGAACATCTTCAACCTTTTTGTAAAAATTCTTCCATGATTATGTTGTTCTTTGTACAGTTTCTTCCATTTTGTTTTGGAGAATGAAGAATGCCCTATACTTAGGTGTAAACCTAGTGTTATGCCTTTTGACTACATTAGCTATTTTCTCCTTAGTCAAATCAAGTAGTATGCTTGCTAGGGTTGATTCTCTCATCTCCTTCTCCATTTTCAAATAAAAGTGCCATCTGTCTTCTACAATTTTAGACAGTTCCTTTGGTAATTGTCCATCTAGTTCAAGAGGAGTATACTTGAGCTGTGCCATCATTCCATAAATTGATTCCTCTATTCTATTTTGTTCCTCTTTAGTGAACTTATTGAAATCAACTTTATTCATGTTACTTAAGTCTTCATTACCAATCTTTTCACATAATGTATCACCTGAAGACTTAGGAGAATGGCTTACCTTTTCAGATTGATCTTCCTCATTAGTGTCAAGTTGAGCCACATATTTTATTCTTTTCCTTGGCTCTTCCTATGCTGTCATGATTGATTTCTTCTTTGTAGCATCCTCTTTAGCTTTTTGTGTGGAAGCCCTCAATGCAGCTCTAGTTGTTGGCTTTTGGGGTGATGACATGGCAGTTTTCTTTGGTTTGGGCTGAGCTAGAGGCTATTCTGTTGACTTTCTTTTCTTTGCCTTGGCTTGATTTGGTGCTTCCTTGGATTCATCTTCCTTAGCACCTTCCTCCTTATCTTCACCCAGACCTTGAGTTAATTCCATTGGGCCTTGTTCTTGTTCATCCTCATTGTCATCATTATCTTCTTCATCTTCTTCTTCAACTTCTTCTTCTACCTCAATTCCTTTACCAAATTTCTTCTTTATTTTCTTCACCATTTTATCTTTCTTCTTAATTATAGAGGTGGTCTTTAATTCTATTTCAATCTTGGATTTAACCATATCATATGTGCCAAAAGATTTGGCAGACTTGTCTATTTTCTGTGCAAGCAAAGTAGTGATAGTTGCAGATGCTTCATCCACATCTAGTTCATAACCAAATGGCCTTAGCCATCTCACCCTTGGAGTTTCTGCTAAGATATAGGTGAAATCTATATCAACTAGGAAACATATGTCATTGATGTGTTTTTCCACTAAGGAAACTGGTATTCTTACCCTTTGCTTCATGGATTTCTTGAAATCCTCAAAATATCTTGTCATTTGGGCTTCAAATTCATCACCCATCTAATCAATGAACTCATTGATTTGTGTTATTGCAGTTTTGTTAGGGTCCCAATTCACCTTTCCTATAGAAGGAAACTCTTCCATAACATAAAAGAATATACACATAAGAACTGGACCAAATTTGCATTGAGCACCTTTTGATCTCCTCATAGCTCCTAGGTTTTCATTTATCTGTTGCAACATAAGCTCTGACAGATCATATGCATGATCTTTCTTTACCAGTTTGTATGCTACATCAATAGCTATGCATGGCACACTATTCAATCGACTAGATTGGTATAATTTATGGGCAATGACTCTAACAAAAAATTCAACGAGAGGATCCTCGATGGTGTGAATTGTCATCCCTCTTTTATTCCACTAGGCACCTATGTTTTTATCAATAACCTCCTTGGATTCACTGCACAAGGTCTTAGTCTGATATAGGGTTGGGAAAATTGTAACCCTATGTACTATCCCTTTTGTAATCTTAACTAGACTTGTTTCCAACCATAAACATCCATTGTGGATTTTGCTTAAGATAATCTGTATCCATTCAATTTTAAATACTATAGGATAAACTAGGGCATTGGTCAAACCCTTTCTCTTGACTATCTTGTATTCATCCTTCAAAATCTTATTCTCGCACAGTTGATCATAGGCTTGGGAAATTTCAAGATCACCTATGGTGCCAATTTTACATTTATAACACTTCCTTACATCTTGCACCATAACTAATTTGGATGGAATAATGGATAATACGCCGGCAGGGTCATTTTTGTAGGCAACTTCTGGAATGGGCTTGAATTTAGGTTGTTTAACTAAATTATTGACTAGTTGTACTTCATGACTTTCCTTCCCTTTAGTGGTTCTTGACCAAGATGCCATTGTTTTCCAAACTAGGGTTTTAAAATATAAACAAGCTTTCAAACTCTATGTAGCTCGACACTTGAATGAAATACCTTTGATTGATGAGATTTTTGCTTAATCACTATTGAAAGAAGTTGAAATCTATTTGGAACATTGGATTCTCCATTGTGAAGCCACTTTTCTCTTTTCTTCTCCTTTGCTTTTGGTTCGCAATGAAGAAAAGTGATTAAAATCGTGATAATATACCCTATTTCCATCACATTAAATGCTCAACCGCACACTTGACTTCTGAAGGATTTTTAACATTACTCGACTTAAAAAGATAGCTTGACATCATCATTTAAAATTTTGTCTTGGCATCTTGTTTCATGCTTATTTCTTCTTTTCAGTACTTCTTTGTCTTGGGACTGATGTATGATGTAACTTTGCATATCAATCCCATATACCTCTCTTGTGCTTAGTTTGATGAAGTGTGATCACTTGACCCATTGGGTGAAGTGATCCCTCCACTTGATGTGCTACACTCATCTTTCTTCTTCCAAGTCTTATTCATTTGTCTTCTTATTTTCTTGACATCAATCTTTTCTTTTCCTTTGTTGGATTCAGTTTTTGGTGCTTTGGACCTTGTAGGACAGTTTTTGCTGATATGACCATTTTTCAAGTAGCTGAAACAAGTGGTTTGACTTAGCCACTTGCTATAATTCCCTTTGAAGTGTGTCCTTATACAATTTTTACGAATATGTCCTTATTCCTGACAATAATGATAACTATACCTAGTGTTATAATCCCAATGATAGTGACTTTCATTCCCTTTTTTTTTTCTGGTTGATTTGATGTCCACATAGGCTTTGATCTGCATTCAAATGCTCTATGTCCATACTTCTTACAATTATTATAATGTACATCAACTCTTTGTGTGCTTGTGACTTTGGATCTACAATCTTGTGTCATATGTCCTTGCATGTTGCACTTGTGACAGTAACTCTTACTTTTTAGGTGTGTTTAGCTGATTGATTCTTCTACTTCTGCAAACATTAGTAGTATGTCCCTTTTTATTATAGTAGTGACAAGTGGGTTTAGAATCCTTACCTTTATTACTTCTTTTCTCAACATTCTTTGATGATTCCCCTACTTTAGTGCTATTGTATCCAAGTCCTGATGTATCATGGGTTGATCTTGGGAATTTCATCAACTGTTCAAAGTACTTGATGGCTTCACTTGACTTGTTGAGATTCTCTGCTATTTCTTTTTCTCTGTTCAATTCATTTTGCAATTGTTCATTTTGCATCCTCAAAGTAGAGATCTCAATATCTTTCATATTAAGTTCATGATGAAAGTTCATCATTTGGGCAAGCGCATCCATCTACATTTTTGAGATCCTTGTTAATTCAATACATTTTTCTTCAAGTCTGTTCGCAAGATTTCTTTTGTCATCTTCCATCATGACTCTATCCTCAACTACTCTTTTCTTTTGTTCAGTGATTTCACATAACATTATGGCTTGTGATTCATGTTCCATCTTGACAGATCTTATCTCATCTGCTTGAACTTTGTTTTTCTCCATCAGTTCTGCTATTTTTGCATCCAACTCTTTAGTGTCTCCATTGGAAAACAATTTTGTGGTATCAATCTCCTTATAATTTATATCATTCTTAGCTATGGCTATATCCTTCCTTCTTTTCAAGGATTTTCTCAGTTCCTCCCTGGCTTCCTCTACTTTGTGTAGAGCCAGTTGCACATCAATCACTTGATTGTCAATAATCTTCCCAAATTTGAAGACTTCCATAGTTAGATCTTTTTCTCCAAGCTATTAGACTTCTCCTTGTGAGAACCTTGTAGCTCTGATACCAATTGTTGGAATGTCTTAATGGAAATAATGCTTTTGAGAGGGGGGTGAATCAGAAGTACTAGCTTTTGACCTATTTTAAACTATTAATAACATATTATAGAAATGAACATGCATGCATATCAACATTAAGCAATTATGAGAAACATATATGCATCACCACATAACACCTAAGATTTTGGTAACCCAGAAAACCTCCAAAAATAAGAAGGTAAAACTAGGGTGGGGATGATACCCACAAAATCATTGCAGCAATAATGTTTGACCACTTCTAATGGTCTGCCCTGTTAAAGGCCTGCCCTGTTAAAGGCTTTACACTGTATCAATAGTGACCTAGTTATAGGATTTACAAACACTTTACATGAAGTGTTACGCTATTAAAGGATTTAATCACCTATTTAAAGGATCAACAAAATAGCTGTTAAACTAACCTATCACCATAGGGTTTCCTTTCTAATACAATTGCTAGAGAGTATTAGGTACAATAAACCTGATAGCTTACAATCCTTGATTGCTGAATTCAGGCACTTCATTTGCTTTCTCTAATTTGATGTCTATTCGTATTCCTTGCTTAGTTCTGGTTAACTGAATATTATGCTACTTCTCTCTTCCTCTAAGTTTGTTACTCTTCACTCTAAACTCCACTAGGTTTTTCCATTCACTCCTTCATCCATCTACATGATTCAATGATATTTCATCTTCCTTATAAGGACATTCGAAGACTTAGGGTTAGACATGGATCTACGATCCATATTGAATCTCTGTTTCTCCCTCATTCCTTGCACATTTATTATTGGTTGCATGCCTTCTCCATTTTTCTTATCGACTACATATAGATTGCACGAAAGATTCAATCTTATCACTTAAATCTTTCGAGATTCATCATATGTCAGCCATGAAATGGTTTACATATGAATAAGTGAAGTTACAAACTCATATGTGCATTTTGTATTACTTGACACTTACTAATTCCTGATGCTCGACATCATCTATGACTCTGCACCTAAATATTACTCGGCACTTGTATCATGCTTGACACCTGAAGTCACTTGGAACTTGATCTTCACTCGGCACCTAAAGATCACTCAATACTTGATGTATTTTCTGAATCAGAACAAGCTGTGGCTCAGCATACATAGTGTACTCAGCTTCAATGTAGAATGTGGTTAAGTTGTGTTGGCACTCAACTGTCAAAACCATTCTAAGACTAACAAGGCATGGGATGTTATTATTGTGGATAGTTTGGACACATTATAGCCAACTGACCACAACATGCATCTCACTTTTTAGGTTCTAGGCCACCAACATCTAAGCCTATAGTTGGAGATATAGGTAGAGCTCACAGAGTATTTTCAACTATGGACCACCATCAAGAAGATCATGAGGGGACCATGGTTGAGACTAAAAGAGCTATCCAAGGCACACCTCTCTTTATCTTGTTTGATTTAGGTGCTATAGACTCTTTTATTTCATCATCCATAGTTGTTAAATGTAAACTAGAGGTAGTAAAGCTAGACCTGGGTTGGTAAGTGGAACTAACTTCTAGAGCTAGGTTTTCTACAGATTCTTTTGTGTAGTAGTATGAACTAAACCTAGGGAGTTTTGTTACATTAGTAGACTTTCAATCATCCCTCTTGGCTCTTATGATGTGGTTCTAGGTATGGATTGGCTTGGCTCTCATAGAGCTAGTATTGATTGCAGAAAGAAGACCATTATGTATAAAGATGATTAGGGGAAGGACTTAGAGATTGTGGGTGTTTAGAGATATATATCATTGTAGATGATTTCTACTACGCAATTGAAGTAGAGCTTCTATAAGGGATGCCAGGTGTTTGTTGTTACAATGAGTGAACTAAAGGAGGAAGACCTTGCAGGAAAGACTTTAGACCATCCTATATTATAGGAGTATTTATATGTCTTTCCTAGTGAGATTTTGTGTATGCCTCCAAAGAGGAATATTTATTTTAGCATTGATCTTATTCTAGGAGTGGAGCCTATTTTTAGCGCTCCTTATCATCTGATCACTTAGGAATTGAGTGAGTTGCACCTATAACTTAAGGACCTTCTAGCCAAGGGTAGTATTTGACCAAGTGTATCTCCATGGGGAGCACCAGTGCTCTTTGTGAAGAAGAAGGATGGTTCATTGCACTTTTGTATTGAATATAAAGAGTTGAACAAGGTGACAATAAAGAACAAGTATCCTTTATAAAGGACTAGCAATTTATTTGATCAGATCAAGGAAGCCATAGTGTTCTCCAAGATTGATCTAAAGCTAGGATACCATTAGCTTCACATTTAGGATGTTTATATTCATAAGATCACCTTCTCAACTCGCTATGGGCATTATGAGTTCATAATAGTCCCTTTTGGGTTGATGAACACTCCATCAGTTTTCATATGTTTGATGAATGGAGTGTTCCATTCCTATCTTGATCAATTTGTAATTGTGTTTCTAGATGATATTTTGATATATTCTAGATCCTAGAAGGAGCATGAGGAGCATTTATGTTTGGTTTTGTAGTGCTTAAGAGATAAACAACTTTATGCCAACTCAGCAAAATGTGATTTCTTTAAATCAAAGATACAATATTTAGGGCATATCATATTAGGTGATGGTATCTCTATGGAAACTATGAAGATTTAGGCAATGGTATTTTTTATTGCACCCACTACCATGTTATAAATTCATAGCTTCATGAGTCTAGCTAGTTATTATCATAGGTTCATCCAACACTTTTCTAGAGTAGCATATCTTATCACTTCCCTTCAGAGGAAAGGGAAGAAGTTTATATGGATGGAGAAATGTGAGGAAGCATTTCAAAAGCTCAAGGAGATTCTATAGAGTGCACCAATCTTAGTTGTGCCTAATCTAGTAGGTGACTTCATGGTGTTTACAGATGCTTCCCCAGAGGAGATTGGAGTATTATTGATGTAGGATGGATGGGTGATTTCTTATGAATGATCCAAACTCAAGGATAATAAGCTGAATTACCCTACACATGATCTTAAGTTAGTTGTGGTAGTTCATGCTGTAGTGAGATGGAGACACTTCTTGTTGGGACACTGATTTGAACTTCATAGTGATCATCGTAGTCTACAATACATTTTCATGCAAACCTAATCAGAATGCTAGGCAAAGGTGTTGGATGGAGTTCCTTTATGAGTATGAATTTAAGGTGAAGTATATTTAGGGAAAGGAGAACATTTTTGTTGATGCTTTGAGTCATAGGAGACATGTGACACTATCTTTGACTCTTAGTGTGGATTTGAGGAGTCATATACTTCAAGCACTTCCTACATATACTTGGTATTAGGAGGTGAGCATGGAGATAGATTTAGGGAGACTATTGGAGGGTAGGTTTTTAGGTTATGTTTTGGAATTAGATGGCCTTTTGCACTATTTAGGAAGGATCTATATACCACTACTAGATTAGCTTCGTACATTAATCCTATTAGAGGCTCATCATGTACCTTACTTGGCACATCTAGGTGTCAAGAAGATGTATACAAATTTGTGACATCTATACTATTGGATAGAGATGAAGCATGATATCACTAATTTTGGGGCTAGGTGTCTTGAGTGTCAAAGAGTCAAGGTAGAGAACCAATATCCAACAAGGCTTTTATATCCTAGTCTTATTCCTTCATAGAAGTGGGATATCATCTCTATGGATTTCATTGTAGGATTTCCTATGACTTCTCGTTGATATGATGCTATCATGGTCATTGTTGATCTGTTGACTAATGTGGAACACTTTTCACCAATGAGGTCATTCTACATAGTAGCTTCTATGGATAATGTATTTATGTGTGATATCATGAGATTACATGGTATTCCCTAGAAGCTCATTTTAGATAGGGATCATGTATTCACCTCTGCATTTTGGACATTATTGTAGTATGATCTTGGAGCACAGTTGAACTTCAGCTCAACTTATCACTGAGAGATAGATGGTCAAACTAAGAGAGTGAATCAAGTTCTAGAGGATATGTTGAGGATGCATGTGATGGACAAAAAAACTCTTTTGGAGGACTATCTTTACCTAGTGGAGTTTTCTTATAATAATGGGTATCATAGTTCTATTGGGATGCCACCTTTTTAGGATTTGTATGGTTGTCCTTGTTGTACACCTTTAAGTTGGGATAGTCTTGAGGACCACATCTTGTTAGGTCTTGAGATGCTTTGAGATATGGAGCAACAAGTAGTGCACATCCATGAGCACAAGAAAGACAAAAGAAGTATGCCAATGCTCATAGGATGGATAAGCAGTTTATAGTGGGTGAGAAAGATTTCTTGAGAGTGCATCTACAAAAGAGTACGATCCATTATGGAAAGGGTTCAAATCTAGTACCTTGCTTTGTGGGACCATTTGAGATTCTTGAGCAGATAGGTCCAGTTTCCTACCATCTGGCATTACCACCCAGCCTAGCTTGTGTTCATGATGTTTTCCATGTTTTTGTACCTAGATAGTATATTCCTAATGTGATACATGTTCTTGACTAGAATGCATAATAGTTAGAGGATGGGTAGCTAGCGTTGGAGCTAGTTCACATTCTACAACAGTGGGATTTGACCCTTAGGGGTAAAACCATAGAGTAGGTAAGGGTTGAATAGGACCCTACTCATGAGTCATTAGCTACATGGGAGGATGCATCTAGTTTATAGGATTTATACCCCTACTTTTTTTATAGGCTTCTAGGAGTAAGGATAAGTCTAGGGGGGTGGATTTAGTGCCTACCCGTAGTTTACTTTTTCAGTTACTATTGCCAAATTCTTTTAGGCCAACTTTATGTTTATGCTTAATGATCAGTGACATTGTTTTCCAGATTATTGGATATTGTTTTATACTCAGTTGACTATATGATGAGATTACTTTAGTACTAGTTATTTCATGTATGCATGTTTATACTTTGATGATGATTATTTATAGGAATTCCAGTTATTTAATGATGTTAGTTAGATGGATTACTTATACATGTTTTCTATGGATACTTACCCCATACTTGCATGCATATGGTGTATGCATATGTTTTCTTTATGGTTGACATTTATGATGTGGTTAAGGAAGGGAGTCATAGTCACCTACTAGTTAGGATCTACACAACACACCCCTTCTTGCCATTGCTTGTTTAGATTTAGAATATATGTGTTTGTACATGTGTGGAGTTTATGTAAATTGCAAGTACCAGGAATTGACTTGCCTTAATTGTCAGGATGAGCATACCCTATCACAATAGCTCAATGGTAAGAGAGGAGAGATAACTCTTGAGTCTGAATCCTATTCTTAAAACCATTTGTCCTAAAAAGTAGGGTAAGTATCTGATATGTTTACTCTTTTTAATTCGTCATATGACATAAATTAATGATTATAACCCTTGAGTTTGATCTAGTATGATGGGTTTTCATAGTTTATCTTGTGAGTCTATGGTGATTTTTCTGTTATTTATATCAAAATAAAATAATATTTAATGAAAGTTGTTAAGATAATTTCAATATTTAATTATATTTAATTAATTGAGAAATTAATTAAATAAAAGAAATAAACTTAAAGATAAAATTATAGTTCTAATTTTAGAGTGTAATAATATTTATTTAATTAATAATATATTTAGGAGATCATTTTTAAATAAATGCTAAATATTATTATTACTTAAGTTAATAAATTTTTTAATTAAAAATGCTTCAAATATTAATTAAAGAGAGGAAAAGAAATTAATTTAATAAAGATATTTTAAATATTAAAAGTTTGCTTTAATATTTAAAAAGTAATAAAATATTAAAAGATATTGATCAATGAGTTCCCTCTTGTGATTGCACAACCAGAGCCCCAAATTTAGGGGAGAACTCTTTATAAGAGATGGGGAGTTCATTTTTCAAGGACCAAGATTTTGAAGATAGGATTTTCGGAAAGAAGGGTTTAAGAAGAAAGAGGATTTCTTGTGTTCTTTGTGCAGTTGTGTACTAGCATCAGATTCAGGTAGAATCTTATGGTTTATTTGCCCAATGATTTCTGTTCTTCAAATTTCTTATTTTATTCATGTCTGATAAATCTATTTTCATAGATTTATTTAAAATAAATCTTTCATGGTAAATTTTATTGTTATTCATATTGAATCCATTTATAATCATGAAATTGAGTTTTTAGAACCCTCATTCTTGAATTTTCATTAGTTAAGTATTTTAATTGGAAAGGGTTTTGAAAAGTAATTTAAATTTTTAGAATGAAAAATTGATTGAGAAAATATGTCAGACATGAAAATAGTAAAACTATTGAGGCTGGTAAAGTAACTCAGAAATTAGATCAAGGGATAGTAGGTAATATCATTGCCAAACAAGCTAGTGAAGGACTAGATTGACAGACAATAGGAAACATGCTTCAATGAAAATCCCAAGGCTTTGATTAAACTCCAACAAAATATAGCGTATAGATTTAAGGAGGAAGAGTTGGTGAAAAGGAAAGTTGATCTATTTTTAGAGGGATGGGAGAATGAGCATGGTGTTTTGCGAATGGTAGGGTAGAGTATAATTCAGACTTGCAAGACATATCATTTAGTGGAGAACCAAAAACTCTCATAAGGCAAGGTGTAGACGAGTTTGAATGCTTTCTTTGGGGGAAGAGAATATATAAAAGGAGCTCATGGGTTGGGATTGGAACTATTTGTGTGGAGCCCAATTGGGAATTGTAAAAATGGTAGCAAGAAAAGTGTTTGTGACATTGATTCCTTATTTTCTACCTTGATTGGAGCACTTGCAGTGGACAACTCCATAGAACATGCATCATTGATCTTTTTTTCCCTCACTAGATCATAACTCTTTCTATTTTGAGATGCTGAAGAAAAGGTTGTTTACATTTTTTTTGTCTTGTTAGGTTTCCATTAGTGGAAGATTCCTAAATCTGACTAGTACTCTATGAAATTCCATGATGGTATCTTGCCAATGTTTTTTCTCATCTGCTTAAAAATGTCTCTTTAAGTTGTTTCATCAAAACTCTACATCTGAAGCAATGATCCTATTCAGCTTTAGTTGTTATGGTCCTGAAGGAAGTGGACAATAAAATTTATGTTGTAATTCATGGTGCTTTGGCAAGTAACCAATTTTCTTTTAGTGAAAAAAAAAGTAATTGAAATTTTAGAATGCAAAATTGATTGGTTTATTGGGTTTTCCCTATTAGAGTATTTTTTTTCACAGTTTTTTTTTAAAAAAATTATATTAAAAAAAAAATTGCCCGGGGGGGGGCTATTTTATTTAGTAAAACAAAATATTAAAAAAATAAATATTGCGGGGGTTGTTTTGATTTATTAAAACAATATATAATAATAATAATAAAATTGGTTGGAGGTGGGGCCACCAAATATCCACCCCCACCACTGTCCTTGCTGATGACAAAGGGATTGTTATAGCAGGGCCTGCTACAACATGGCACAACCGCTTATTATAGCAGGTTGACAAGCCTTTAAAAGTGTTGGCTTTTTATAAAAAGTTTTATTAAAATTTTTATGTTATTTAAGTTTTATATTATTTAAAATTTTAATTTAATTAAAGTTTGATTATTAATAATATTTTTATAAATAGTTTCTTTTAAATTATTAAAAATATTATTATATTTTAAGTATGTTATTAGCAATTTAAGTTAAAATTTAATTACTAATTAATAAATTTGTTAATAGGATGTTAAAAAAGGTTATCATTTTATGAGATTTATTTTATCTTGTAATAGTGTTAAATAATTACTAATTATTTATTTATTAACTATTATTTTAAATTAATGATCCTTATAGAGATGTTGATTTTGTGAGTTAATGGTAATGATGTGTTCATACTTAAATGTGAAAATGGGTTAAGTTGTGAGGGAAAAATAGTAAAATTTATCAAACCAAAACTATACAATGAAATAGAATTTAAACTTTACTGTAAACTCAAACTATGTGTTTTCAAAATCAAACAAAACTATGAAACTAAACTATTTGTTAAATGCTTTCTTGTATGTCGAGTTTGGAGTTGACTTAGAGTGTTGACTAGTTCTAGGATGTTTACCAGAGGCTAGGAAGTATTGTTTCGATGGTTACATATGATGTTATGATTTGGTTTATATGTACTTTCTTGGATCAGTCCTGTTAGGATGATCATATTAGTGACATTTGTACTTTGACCAATGATTTCAATACTTGTCAATTGCTTGTTTAAGAACTGGTGTATGAGATGTGGTATTGTGAGATCTTTTTGCTTTAATGAGCATAGGGTAAGTTATCCATATGTAATGTCGAGAAGTGGCTTGTAATGGAAGTTGGAGCCTAAGGAAGCTTCTTGGGTAACCCATTGTAGGTTGTTTAAATAAGTGATAGCATTACATTAAATGAGAGTAAAATGAGTTAACAAGAGTCATAGTCTTTCCTCACCCATGCCTCAAGTGCTACTATAGACTAGGATGGGAGTAGAGAGGATGCTTTTTTGCAACCTTTCTTCATTAGTTTTCCTTGTTAGTACAAAAAGATACTAGTGCTACATAGAGTTACTAGGGGGCTAGAGTCTAGTCAGGCTGTCAGGGAAACCTTAGAGTTGACTCATGCAATGACACTTGCCTGCTTTTATAGTAGATTCTCTACATGTCTTTGTTTGCCTCTAAGTTTAGATGTAACTTGTGTCTTGGTACCTTGAGTTGGATTGTTTTCAAGTTTTCCCTTGACCTAGATAATTTACTTTTTAATTTTGAGTGTGTTATCGTGTTTGTTACCACAAGGTCAGGTGGTAGTGCTTTTTACTTTTACCATTGAGATCTGTCAGTTCGATACGGTGGCTGGAGTTTCTTGTTCTGCATTTCCTTTCATTCTATCTTTGTGTACTATGATGGATGGTTATACTTATTGTATTTTATTTTAATTTTATGGATCTTAAAGAGATGATGTAATCTATTTTATGATGTATATTCTTTCGGCCTTTCATACCCTGTGACATGTACAATGGATGATTATGCATTTCGATTATTGCCAAGTGGCATTTGGGACAAATGTATATTATTTAAATGGATTTGAACTTGTAGTCAATCTTTAATGTGGATGTTTTATATATTGTCCATTTAATATTATTTAAATTTAAATGTGGTTCAACATCTTTGGTTCCTTAAGGAATGTAATCTATTTTATGTGTTTCTTATGTATGAATGTATGTTATTGATTCTGTTATTTTATAATTTTTGTTATATGTTATCTTAATTTTTTTTGTGTGGCAAAGGTAGCAATACTTTAGGTTAGTTCTTTTGGATCCCTTGGTGGGGCATTACAAATCCACTATCAATAACATCCATCTCAATCCTAGAGTACATCACACCTAAAGATAACCATTCAAATTATAGAATAAATCATAATGTAACATAATCCACAACATGACGATAAAGAACATATGTCACCATAAATGATAACATAAGGTGACTAGATAAATTAAACTTAACCAAATAATGAGAGTCACCGACTTTGGTTAAAAGACATAATGATTGAAACAAGAAGGATTACACAAACTTACAATCCAAAGCATACATGGACTAATTGACATATATAAATGATATATCATTTCACGTTAAAAATAGAATCCCATAGCCTCTAGTGTTCAATACTAATTGGCCAACTACATAAGCCCCAAAACATCATAAAAGAAATCACAACAAAACCATATAATAAGAGATCACAATAATAATACAAGTTTAGTTTTACAACAAAATTAATTTATATTCTAAGGTTTAATTTGGCTATAAGAGTTTATGTTAAAAAATATGTAGGAATTCCTATGGTATAAGTGTAAATAGATTCTTCATATGTATTAAATTGTCATGATTAATCAATATTGTAATGATATTATTTCCTATAATTTATTGAATAATTTAATATTCAACTCAAAAATATTCTTTTAATTAAATATTAATATTTAATCAATTTTAACTATTTCACAAATTCATGCTATTATTATTTTAAATGATTTTTGATTATAAATAGCTTGGTTAATAATATAAAGCATTATATTATATATTAATCTCAATCTCAATACCATTCTTACATATATATATATATATATATATATATATATATATATATATATATATATATATATATATATATATATATATATATATATATATATATATATATATATATATATATATATATATTCACTCATTATATCTACTAACCATTAATAAATGATTATATAGTTAACTTCATTTAAAATATAACTAAATAAAAAATATATATTTATTAACTTCCCACTTGCACTACTAACAATATAAGCACTTATATGCAACTAAGAGTTTAACTAGACTTAAGAAAGCATTAATACAAACATCCACTTTACAAATAAAAGGGTAATATTAATTTAACTTAAAAAAAAATAAAAAATTTCCTTTTTTTTTTGAAATTAATATTTAATAATAATAATGTTTAATAAATCCATATATATATATATATATATATATATATATATAGTGAGGCCTCGCCCCGACCCATCGTAGCATAGTTGATAAATTATTATTTTGATACTCATGACTCAATATGTCGAGACTCTATTGGATACACTGAACATATTATATTATTTCATGTTGCATGATGTTTTACTTTCAGATGTTTGATTTCGTCATTTAATGCTTTATGAACATGTATATTGATGAAGTACATGAATGTAGAATTTACACTTTAATTATGCAATTTTAATGTTTGAGAATATGAGTAGATCGAGGTAAACAACTGATTATTTGAAGGATGGATGTTTTAAATTATGTGATTTCCCGGATACATTATATACATATGTGCATGTGATTTTCTTGAGCTATTGATGTGTGCAATGAGTGTGTAGGATATTTTAGTCGAGAAACCTAACAAAGAAATGAAACTAAACCCCTATGTATCATTAGTGGAAACCCTATTGTTCATATTTTATTTGTATCGTGAGATGTCTGAATGTATCATTCTATAATTAGTAAATGTTAATATTCTGTAACAGTGTTTCTATAGTGTCACTTGACACTTGTGAATTGTATATGCATTTCAGCATGATATTTAGGGTTAACCGAGTAACCTAAAGATCTAAGTCAGACTAGGTTAGTGACCCTTTTTGATAATTAGTTTATAATCAAGATTAATTATCCCTAATTTGGATTAGTGTTTAATCTGTATTTTGAAGGTTGTTAGTAAGTCCTAAATTATTCCTAGTATATGTTAGGTCCCAAATTAATCTCTAAGGCCTAAAAAATAGAATCTAAGTACCCAAGGGGTATGGGTATGGGTTGGGGACATTTTCCACCCTCCTAGCCCCTTTTGTTGACTTTTATGGTCACTCATAAATCCAATTTTTGCTTTGTTGCGAAAATTGATTGATCCTATCATGAGTTGGATGACATTAAATCCACCTTGAGGTTAGCCTTAGGTCTAATTGTGTTAGAAGCCTCTAGAAATTTTGGGCAAGTGGGAGAGTTATTGCTTTTAGAGGTGGTTGAGTTAAGGATCTTATTTAGAGGCAATTTTGAGAGAGTTTGGGGTGTTCACCCAACCTATAGTTTTAGAGGGATTTTTAGAATTGAAGGAGAAGGAGAGGAAAGCAAGTTCATCTCAAACTTTTTCATTTTTCATAACCTAATTTTTGAAGGTAGGAATACTTCACCTCTTTCTATTCATGTTGTGTTTCATGTTTCAGTTTTATTTCTTATGCATGTATGTGTGTGTGTTGAGAATGTTTGGGAGGGATGAGAAACTAATATTCTTAGATGTCTTCCTTTGTGTTTTGTTTTGAATTTTTGAAGGGGTTGTATGGGTGTATTGGCATTACTCACCCTTGGATAGGGAAAAAGTGGCCATGTATGGGGGAAGGTCTTCAGTTGGACTCCAACAGTGTAGAGTCTCTTCTCAGGATGAGAAGAGGGAGAGAGGGTAGGGTGTTATGGCCCCCTACTCATCAGCACAAACCACATATGATTTTTGGCATGTAAGAATGGAAGTTCTTGAGTTTATAGCCCCAATAGGGCACTTGTTTTGGTGTTGTATCTAACATCTCCTGTTTGAAAAATCCATCTTCTCTCTAGTTTGGTTCAATGTCGAGCCTATTGTAAAAACCCGGTATGGGAGTGAATGTCTGATTTTTGTCTTCATGTTATGATTGGTTGTCTCTTGGTCAATTTTCTTTCTCTCCACAATCACCATGATTTATTGCATGATTTGAAATGGATCCCTTGTTAAGGTCCAAGAAGGAAATTCAACTTGTTATTGAAGTTTAGTTATATTGAGGAGATTTCTCCTTGAGATTGAATTCTTGTGTAAAATGTATTCAAACTTATTGTTGAAGTGGCAACGATGTTGGGTTTTCTTCCTAGTTCTTTTTCGGTAGAGCCTTTGAATCAGGTGGTCAATAAAATAATGATTGAGTAATATCATTGCTTATGAGATTTTCATATTTTTAGTTATATGTATGATTATAAAAAATGAGATAAAATGATGATGTTCAATTATGCAAATTTCAAGTTCAAATATGTCAAGGAAAAAAAGTTATGTTTGGAACTTGATTCATTTTTGTGCTTTATAGGAGATAAAATTGCTCTTGCATTATTGTAAAAAAATAAACTATTGAACTCTATGTTTTAAACCCATTCAAAAAAAAAAAAAAAACCCTTGTTATAAGAAAAAAATACATTGCTTGGAAGAAAAATCCATACTTAGAAAATAATTTGCAAAAAAAAAAAAAAAACACTTAGACACAAAAATAGACTTAGAAAAAAAATGCATCCTAGAGCAAAAGCCTTTGGATTTTGTATGGCAAAGTGTCTTATTCTCTTATAACAATAGAGAATATTCTTTATAGATACCTTGCTTTATATATTAAATTCAAAAATAATAAAAATAAAAATAAAAACAGAAAATGCAAAATGCTTGAAGTATATCCTTAATATCATAAGCCCTCACCTAATAAACTTTTAAAACTTACTATACCCCCCCTCATTACTACCTAGGCATGGTCTATGCTTCATTTGAATCTATAAACAAAGAGTAACCCACATGACTCTTAGATCTGGCACATCAATAGTGTTGAAGGAATGTTATAAAAAAAGTGGGCAAGTTTTTTTATTGGGCATTGATGTTGACACCTAGGCAAGCCTTAAACAAGTGTTTCTTTTTGTAAAACCCTTCACCCTTACCTTTTCACATCACCTAGCTTATGTGTCTTGTCTTGCATGTGGAGGAAACTATACTTGTAAATGGTAGGCTTAGTCAATGCTTGGGCTGCATTTTCTCCCATCTTGGTTTGCATGGAGAGAGTTGGGAAACTACGTGACTTGACTTGGAGTAAAGATTTTATGTGGGATTGAGATCCTTTGTTGTTGACATAGACTTTAAAACTGCTCCTTGATTACCTCTCCTTCCTTCTAGCATACTTGTCTGATTTGTGTGGAGTAGGGGTGGCATGGGAATGCACATGGCCTAGGGAGAAGGTAGGCTAGAGGGCCAAGTGGCTAGGGTGGGTTAGAGGTGATTGGTATAGGTTAGAGCTTAAGGGAGATTAGATAGGATAGTGTTGTTTAGGTGTTAGTTTAGTTTAGTTTATACTTTTAATTAAAGTTTTAAATTTTTAGTTAGTTATGTGGTAGGGTAATTAAATGGATATGTATTAAATTTTAGTTAATTAATATATCTCTTTAATAATAGCATTTATAATTGTTTTTTAAAAAAAATTTGGTAGTTAGTGTTATTCTTTTTGTTAAAGTATATATATATGTATATATATATGTACATACATATATGTACATATATGTATATATATATACATCTATGTACATATATGTATATACATTATACATATATATATACATATATGTACATATATGTATATACATATATATATACATAAATGTACATATATCTATACATATATACATATATGTACTAATATGTATGTATATACATATATGTACATATATATATATACATATATATGTATATATGTATATACATATATATGTATATACATATATAATATATGTACATATATATATGTATATATACATATACATATATACATATATATATATGTATATACATATATACATATATATATGTACATGTATATATGTATATTATATACATATGTGTATATATATATACATATGTATATACATATATATATATATGTACATGTATATATATATATACATATATATATATATATGTACATATATATATATATATGTACATATATATATGTATATATGTATATACATATGTATATATATACATATGTATATATATATATACATATATATGTATATATATATGTATATGTATATATGTACATACATATATATATACATATGTATATATACATATGTATATATACATATGTATATATATATATGTATGTACATATATACATATACATATATATATATATATATACATATGTATATATATACATATGTGTGTATATATATATATGTATTAGTTTTTAGGTTAGTATGTTGTTTTGATTTAATGTATTAGTGAAAAAAATTTAAGCTAGAATTTGTAATGTAATCGTTAAAGTTGGTAGGTTTCAAAGTTAATTAGTTGGGCTAAAGAATTATCATTTAGTTTTATTTAATTTTAGTATTAGTTAAAGTTAATTAGTAGATTAGTTAATTAGTCATTTTAATATTAATGGTTATATTGTCCTTAAATTGAAAGTTAGTGTTATTATATTTTAAAACGGTTTCGTTTAGTACAGGTTGTAAAAATTGAGTTAGACTATTAGATTCAACTTTAAGTGTTGAATATATAACTAGATAGTTGTTTAGTGTTACGTGTTTTGGATAAGTTGATTTATTTATTCTATTAATAATATATTACTTTAAAAATTAATGTAATAATGAAGCAATTGTCGAAATCAATTTTATAAAAAATGCTCAGTTTTAACGATCTATTCATACTCATTAATTATAAACTTAAGATGAAATGTAGTGTACCTATACTTTAACTATGAAACAAACCTATCAAACTTAGTGAACTTAATTATAATTTAAAAAATTATAATTTTGGTGTGTTTTGCCCTTGTAACTTTGGGCATGACATATATATATATATATATATATATATATATATATATATATATATATATATATATATATATATATATATATATATATATATATATATATATATATATATATATATATATATATATAGAATAAAAGTAAGCTTGCATGCATTATTTTCACATGCATGTTTACTTTTAGACATGCATGATCATTCTATCCATTTTCTAACATGCATTTATTCATTTTCACGTGCATAAATACATTAATTTGTATCAATTCTATTGAATGCATAACTACATTGAATTGCATGATTATCTTAAAAACATAATTATTTTCATAATAAATATATTCTATTTTATTTATAATATATATAAATATATTTTGACATATAACTTTCTCAATTTAATTTTATTCCAATATTAAATTTAACTTCTAATTTGAATGACAATGTTGAATTCATCATTGACTTTTAATTTCTTTTAATTTTATAAATTATTTTAAAAGATAATCAAATACTAAATTGGATGAATATTCTTATTTTCTAATTATTTTACATGTAAGTTTTCTCAAGAAGAACCTAGAGTTTTGATAGATTTCATGTAGCATGGTTTTACTAATTTAAAAAAAAGGGTTTCTAAATTTAAAGCTTATCAAAATTTTCTACACAAGAATAGTCAATTTGTTTTCTCATAATTTCTCAAAAATAATATAACCCAGAAGTAATTTCTCTTTTAGATCTCAAAAACACAAATCATTCAAATTTGTTAACAATCACTACAACATAATCTGATAGACACAAAGAAGACAAACTTTTTAAAAGAAATATTTGTAAGATTCTCAAACCCTACCTTAAATCTGCTGACATAATTTCTTAGATAACACAAGCCCAAAACACGTGATCCAAAATACTCCTAAATTTTGATTTTTCTCTTCAACTTTAATGTTAGATCACCATGAACCTCTTTATAAACATATTAATTCTAGTTCTCCAACAAGTTGCTCTTCCAAAACTTGTCTATCTCTAAAAAGAACAAAAAACCTCTAATAAAGAGCCCTAACCTTAACTAGGGTTTCCTAATTTTTAATTTAATAGAAAACCACTTAATTTTAAATAAATATTCGATAACTTAATTTATTAAATAATTTTATGCACATTCAAAGCACTTTTAATTTAATTTTTTCTTTTCTTTTCTCCACTTAATTTATTTTTGCATAACACTTTTAAAATCATAATTTATTATTTTAATTATTAATAATAAAATTTTATGATTTAAATTAAAATATAATTTAATTATTAATAGTTAAGTAATTATAATAAATTAATATTATAGTAAAAAATCAAAGGCAAGACATAAAAATTATTGTGCAGAATCACCTTGCTCTATCATTCGTTTTGAGCTTGAAATAGTAGGGAAGATGGTTTAATAGCGGATACCATAGCACAACATTTAGAGCACCAACAATGGATACCATAGCGGCTAGGGCACCAATGATAGGTCATTGAATGAACCATACTTTTGTAGGGATCATTGAGAGAGAAGATAATGATGGCGATTGCAAGGGTTGCACAAGATGAACATACAAGGGACACCAGGCATCACCAGAAAAATGAAGGGTCACTAGTGTGTCATCGAGTTTTTTCATAGATTGACACCTCCAAAGATTAGTGTTTGACAAATTTAAAGTCTAGGTTTGACTCAGCTTCCAAACATCATTGGGGTGTTTTTTCTTATGCTATCAAAGAGTTGGCTTGTCTAGAAACATCCGATCATATTCCTCAATGGGTCGTACTACAAGGAAAATGGAGAGACTGTGCATTTTCTAAAAAGACCTTGTTAGCCTTTGCTCAAAAGTTTCATCCTTTTCATATTCCTTCAAGGTTTTATCATCACATTACTCAATCTAGGGTTCTAGTTTATAAAGTTATCCTTGGTCCTCACCCTCCCTCATTTGCATGCTCTCATAAGACCTCTGCAGGCTTTCTTGGTCCTCATCCTTCCTTCCATGAAAAGACTCATAAATTTCTATTTTGACATGCAAAACACATTTTTAGATGGAAGAAACCTTTTATCCATCAGCCCTCCTTTGATATTTTCCAAGATTCTTAGCCTCCTTCTCCTTCTTCTTCAATAAAGGTTAACCCTATTTCTTTCTTTTTTTCCAATGATAATTTGATCTTCTCAGTATCCATATTTTGTGTCCTCTCCTAACTGTATTCTAATTTTGAAATCCTCATTCCTTTCTTCTCATAATAATTTACCCATCTTGCAACCTTTTTGAACTCTCTTCAATCCAAATCTAGGCTTCTCAAATACTAAATCCCCCTCATCTTCCTTTCATTACCAAGAGAAGTCTGTTTCACACAAGGTAGATCTTCACCAGTGACCATTAGAACCTAGAGAAATTTTTCCTCTCGGCATGGTCAGCTCCAAAGTGAATTATTGTATTCTTCAACACTTATTGGTAAGTTGCATTCTTTTGTGGATTTTTATTCATTAATGTCTTGGGCAAGTCATGTTTGGGTGGGGTTAAAAGAATTATTTTTGTATGAGAAAGACTCCCTTTTTTTAATCATGATCTTTGATTCCCATAAACATGGATCAGTTGTGCATAATTTCAAGGGTTGGTTTTGTAAGGATATAGACATAACTACCTTGGGATGGATCTATCATTTTGATGTCAATGTATCAATGCCTTTGTTTCAGCCTCTTTGGATCTCTTTCCCAAATCTTCCTCTTGAATATAGAGATCCCTCCCTAGTTGAAATTATGGCCAATAAACTAGGTATTTTTGTAAAGCATGACCTGGCTCCATTTTCTTAGCCTCATCTTCTAGTTAGTGTTTGTCTCCTTATAAAGAATGTGGAACCCTTACCCTTAGAAATTTTAATTAGTTCTAAATTTGGGATTTGGGCTTAGCAAATCTAGTATCTAGATCCTTCTACTATAGATATTAATGTCAATTCCCTGGGGCATTTCTCATATCAATGTCAACAGTCTCCTAAGGTTTCTTATGATATTTGTTAGAGTCTGGCCACTAATCCTAAACTTTGTATGTCTAGTTTCTCTCATCCTCCCTTAGGATCTCCCCTTTTACAATTGGTTCCTTTTACTCCTAATATTTCTAACGTGGTTGGAAAATTCCCTAAGGGAATTGTGGTTGAATCTATTTTTTCTACTGATCTAGATATATTTTCTAGTTTGCAAGCTTCCTTAGTGTTTTAGAAATAGTTTCTATCTCCTTCTTCTCCATCTTTGAAATTATCTAATTAATCACTAAGATGTTTACACATTCTTTTCATGTGGATGATAATATTTGTTCTATTCGCGACTTCATCTCTCCTACCTCTTCCATTATGGTTTCTACTAAGTCATTAGCCCCTACTATATCTTATTTTCTTATTTCCTCTACTCATTGGGTTGATCATCCATTATTGACTCATAACCCTCTTTCCTATGTGGAGTAGGATATCATGTAGAATTTGGTTTTCAATAGCCAACCTTTTTTCCCTACTCCATGCTCTTTTTCCTCTCACCTTTCTGATCAAGAGACCCACCTTTTGTCTGATAATATTCTTATTTCAGTAACATCACAATTAATTGATTAAATAAATATTGAAGAAGGAGTTAATTTGAAAGATTATGTTGATATTAATTCCACCATCTAGCTGCAAATTTTGATTACTTAGAAAAGTTGTCTTTAACCCAATCTATTAGCTCTTATGCTCCTTTGATTTTTGAATCTGTTGTTAAAACTCCTAAGAAAAGGGGTAGAAAAACTTTAGCTTCAAAAATTAAAGAAGAAATTAAATTTGGTATTCAATTGACTTTGTTGGATTCCTTCTCACCCATTATTAGAACCAAGAGAGTAACTTGTTCTCCTACTTCTCAATGAAGATTATGTCCTGGAATGTTAGGGGTCTAAATTCTCCTGACAAGAGAAAAAGAATAAAAAAATTTATTGATTCTTCCCTAGAAAATATCATTCTTATCCAAGAGTCTAAGATTTATCAAGTTTCATATGATAAGGATATCATGAAATGGTCTTCTTGGGAGTCAGCTTGTGTCCCATCTTCTGGTGCATCTAGAGGCCTTATTGCCCTTTGGAATAGGAAATGCATTAAAGGCCAAAGTTTGGCTGTAAATCCCAGTTGACATCTAATTAAAACATCTTGGTTTGATGTTAATTTTATTTAATTTAATTTTTATGGTCTGAAAGCCCCTCAAGATAAACATATTCTTTGGGAATCTCTAATTGAACAATTTAGTAAGCTTGAAGATATTCCCTTTATTCTAGGTGGCAATTTCAATGCCATCTAACCTTTTGATAAAAAATTGGAGGGAATCCCATAGCTAAAAGAGTTATAGATGAGTTCTCCTTTTTCATTCAAAATAATGCTTTATGTGATATCCCTTTTTCTAATGGGTTTTTTACTTGGACCAACTGTAGATGAGCCTTGCCCATATCTTCTAGGCTGGATAGATTTCTCATCTCTTATGATTTAAAGCTTCTCAAATTTTATCTCTCCCTTAATATCCCCTCTTCATCAGAGTATGACCACTTTCCTATTTCATTAGACTTAATCTTATTAGATAATTCTAAAAAATGCTCTACCTTCAAATTTGAAAGTATGTGGCTCACCCATCCCCTTTTTCTTTGTCTCATCAAACAGTGGTGGGTCAATGCTCCTTTCTACAAAGGCCCTAAAATGTGTCAATTCTTTAATAAGCTTAAGTTTATGAAATCCAAAATTATTACTTGGAATAAGGAAGTATTTAAGAACATCTTTCACAAAAAAGATAGGGTAGAACATGATCTTAGCCTAATTTCTGATCATATTGTAAAATTTGGGTTAGATTCAAATTTAGCAAAGAAACAAAATTCTCTTCAAAGCTATTGGGAAATTATATGTTCAAGAGATAAAATCTATTGGAGACAAAAAGATGAGAACTTTGGGTGAAAGAGGGTGATAGGAATACTAAGTTTTTCCATGCCTCTACCAAATTTAGGAAAGATTCCCCTTTCATCATGTCTATTAAAATCACATCATTAGGGAAAATCCTATATTCCCAATAACAAATTAGCATTGACGGAGTTATTTTTCAAAAATTTACTTGCTCCTATCTTGTCCCAAAGTGAGAATAACCATGATAGGGATGCTCTTATTTAATCCATCCCATCTCTATTGACAAATCAAGATAATGAAAATCTTATGAGTCCTTTTAGTATTGAAGAACTTCATTTTGTTGCCTTCTTTATGGCCCCAGATAAAGCTCTTGGTCCAGATGGTTTTACTTGTTAGAAATAAGAATTACTAAGAGGTGGGGTGAATCAATAATCTACAAACTTTAGTTTCAAATTGGATATTATTTCTTACTTTAAACCATAAATAAAAATAATCATGCATAAAGATAACTCATAACACCATATTTTGTTAACTAGAGAACCCTGACCAAGAGAAAACCTCGGTGGGGATGATACCCACTAGATAATATACTAATATATAAGTTCCTTGTTAGAGGATGAACCCTATTAGGAGTCTATGAAAAAATTTAGTATAGAGAGTCCCTGTTAGGAGACATTGAATCCCTATTAGGAGATTCCAACCTAGTTAGGAGTTGTGCCAACCTTGCTAGGAGTTGTAATACAACAGATGCAAGATGAGCCCATTGCCCAAACATGCACTTCCAATTATAAGAAGAGCTCACTACCCAAACAAGTAATCAAACTTCTAGAATATAAATTCTTTCTCATTTTGATCTCAAATCACAAAATAGCTCACAAAATTCACATATATCACTTTCACAAAAGTTCACATACAATTGCTCAACACAATTCTCCAAGATAGCGCACTTGAATTCACAAGATGTCGTTTGCATAAATACCATGCCTTTACAAATTTTTTTTCTAGGTTAGCTAAGACCATAATACACTTTTCCAACTTAGAGTAAACATCTAGGATGTCAGCCCTAATTAGACAAGTAATTATTTTGTAAATAAAATAATTCCTTTCCTTTAATTCTATTGTCATGTTTCATTAAAACACAAATATCTCTTTTCCATACAGTTTGCACTAACTTCTAAGGTCATACACATCATCATCAACATGTATACTATCTCCATCTAACTTTTCTAGTCATAATATGACATCAAAAACAAGTTAAAAAAAAAAAATACATTGTTGTATACCAAATTCATACTTACACAATTTTATGAGTACCAAAAGTTAACTATCTTTATTTCTGAGGTTTCCTATAAGCATGTACATCATATATTGTCATAGATGAAAAAATTTACATATCCTCATTAGCCAATTGTCAACAATCTCCCCCTTTGGCATTGATGGCAACAAAATAAGGAAAATTGGCTAAGTATCAAAAACTTAAAATAAATAATACATTAACATTACATCTATTACAATTTGTCCATATTACATATGCTCCCCCTTACAATATGATTTCATACTTTTTTTTTTACTTGATTTACAATTTTCTTATGTACTTCCCCCTTTGACATCAATGACAGAGGTTAAAATGTCAAAAAATGCCCAAAAACTATCCATCCGCTGTCAAAATTTTTGTGCTTCTGCCTTAAGCTTATAGTATCTTCATGCAATCATCAAAATTTTCTTTCAGACTATCCATACTTTTTGTCCACATATCTTTGGCTAATTCAACAGAGGTGAGAATTACACATAAGGCATATGATGCAATCTTAACTACATTAAGGTCAGAGTATAAAAAGTTAGAATAAGTGTCCTTGGTCACGACATATTCCTCCAACTATTTCTCAACAAAAGATATTACCAGAGCAATAGAATCTCTAAAATCCAATACTCTCTTCAAAATTTGTTCCTTCCAAAGTTCTAGTTTCTTGATATCACTTTGAATACTAGCCACTTGTCCTTCAAAATCTTTAATTTTACTAGTAGGATGTTATAATTAGCTAGATAGAGCTTCTAGCTCACTCATTTCCCCCCCAATCTAATTATCAATATCCTTAGTTAGTTTGTGAGATAGAGTATACTTGATGTACAATATCTTGCCATCCTATTGACACATCTAAAGATCCTTGATACAAGTATCAAGACTTATCAGTTAATTCTTGATATTTTGACAAATGGTGCTAAACAAGTTAGCATCATGTGAGATTTGTGCCTTATTTTCTACAAAATTCAACAAAATTGTGAATTATTCATCAAAAGACTTTAGCACTTCCTGTGCCCTTTGTTCTAGATCTACCTTTGTGTGCTACACTACTAGAGTACTATGTAATCTATCAGTAACCTCCATCAAGGTTCTCTTTGGGCTCTTCATTGTTTTGTTCTTTTGATTAAGTTTTGACAAAGATGAGATCAAGTCAGTTTGATTATCATCATTAGTTGCTAGGCTAGCAAGTGAAAGTGGAGTAGATGAACTAGAAGGTTAGTGTCATCTTCCCTTTGCTTATTTTTAGTTGCCTTTTTTACTCTTCTTTCTTCTTCCTCTTCCTCTTCCCTTGCCTTTCTTTCTTTTTCTTTCTTCTCTTCCTCTTCTAATCTCTTCTTCTCATCTTCTTCTATTTTCCTTTTCATTTCTTCTTCAACTACTCTTTTCTTTTCTTCCTCTACTTTCCTTTTCATCTCATCATCAAGAAATTTCTACTTGGCCTCTTCTATTTTCTTTTTCTCTTCTTCTAGTGACCTCTTCTCATCTTCAATTTGTCTCAGTCATTTGTCAATATCATCGGTATGAGGTTCATTCTATTTGGAACCTTCAAATGGATTTGTATCATCAATGCTAATGGTAACATTGGTCTGATCTATCTACATTATGTCACCACTCACTGACACTTCTGATGTTTTAGGTGCTGGTGAAGATGTTTCCTTGGACTCTATCATCATCTAACTTATAGCTATCATAGTTTTACTTCTTATCTTATCTTTCTCACCCACCATAAAAAGAAATCATCTTACCTTGTTTCTTAAGTAAGGCACTAGATTGTTCAACAATCTGTTAACTTCTTCTTTGTCATTAGTCTTGCATATTGTTCTTAACATAGACTTTCAAAGTTGTATGTCCTCTTCTTTGGTTGGTTCCTTCTTTTTAATAATTATGTCATAGACCTTTTTTTTCACCATGCCTTCAATATCCTTCAGCTTCAAATTATTAGCTATAATGTATCTCATAGTAGAGATATCAATTTTTTCTTTCTCAAAATTGTTATACAAATCATAAATTTTTTTCATAATTTCATCTGCACAAAGTTTCCTTCATTAGCAATAGCTGAGTTTATCTTCTCTATCTTTGGCTTCCAGGGTTGCTGAGCTTTTCCTATTGACTACTTTGAAGTTGTCACCATTTTTGTCTGTTTAACTTCTTATCCTTCTTCTTCTTCTTCACTAGACTCCACAATTGTCAACAATGTCTTTTGTCTCTTTCCTAGTCTAGTGGCTTATTGCTTGACCCTTTTAGTCTTTATGGTCACAACTTCCACTAATCTCTCAAAATTTTTTTTTGACTCACTTGTCTAGACATTAGACATTGCTTCATAAGGAATGCTCTATTTTGAAGATATCTCTACAATAGAAACTAACAAAGGTTGCACATTTAGTAAACCTTGCTTCATGGTATGCTTGACTACTTGTGACTCACTCTCAAACATACCAACTTCTAATAAAGCTCTCTCTATTATAGTTTCTATCTTCTTGTGAGGTGCCTTCTCTATGGATGCCTAATGAGCTAATTGGGTAATCTCATCATAAGTTCCAAATCTGTATTCAGCTTGGTCCTTCTTTGATTTAAAAAATAAGTCAATGTATCTAATTTCTCTATAATCTCTCAATTCATAACCTAAGGGATCAAGAAATGTTTCGAAAGGTTCTACTACTTGAATATAAGTAAAATTTGTATCAACCATAACAAAAATATCTTCTTTAAATCTATCTACAATTGTAGGTGCAATTCTAAATCTCTATCTCATTTCATTTTAAAATATTTTCATAATCAAATTCACACTATCCAATATCTTATCTGTTGGATGTCTTCTGCATACTTCTGTGATCTTCTCCATTATACATCTATCACTGCTCATAATATCTGTGACTTGAAAATATGGAAACCTCTTAAGCACATGAAAGAATATGTGATTGATTAGTGACTTAAATCTAAACACACCATTCTTAGTCCATTTGATCTTTTCTAGGCTCTCAAGAAGTTGCATTCTTATTATTTCACTGAGGTTAACTTGTTCCTTCTCAACACATATCTTGTAGGCTACATAGATGAATCTAGCTAATAATTCATCAAACTTTGAACTTGCACATAAGGAGTAGGCAATGATTCTACTCAAGAATCTTACATCATCTTTTTTGATGGTGTTGATCACCATGACTTTTCCATTATAAATTTTTTTGGTATAGCTCTTAACTTTCTTCTTAATCAATTTCTCGCCTATTGGTAAACTTCCTTGTTTACTAAGACCAATTACCTCATTTATAAGATCAGCTGAGATATCAATTACATTATTTTCCATCCATAGTTTTCCATCATGTATTCTACTTAGTTTGTCAACCCAGGGATGTATACTTGAAATGGTTGGCATAGTATGTGCACTAGGTTCCTTGAAGAGTCATGATTCTTATGTTGTAGGATAGTAAAATGCATATAAAGAACCTACACTAGTATTGCAAGAAAGTAACACACTTAACTCATTAAAATAAATGTTGGAAATGCAACTCTATGCTAACCTATATTTCAATCCAGACCATCCACTATAATTGCTCTTGCAAATGTTGCAAGAACATTCAAAAAGTATGATGCTACAGGAAGAAACTGTAACTTCTATTTGGAATACTAGAAATGTTGGAAGTAATTATACACTACTTTAATTTGATCCACCTCCCAAGTGGGGCCCCTTAGTTGGCTTCTGCTAATCTAATAACACAAAATGTAAACCAAGAATTACTTCATTATATTTCAAAAACTCCTTACATAAGAACAACACATAAAACTATAGATAACTTGCTACAAGATACAACAACATTTTTTCCATAAAATTTTCCAACCTTCTAAAACTATTGATCCAAATCCTATAAATAGAGGATCGACACTTATTCTAAAATAGAAAAGAAAAGAAAATTGAATAAAGACTCACTAGAAAAGAAGAGGGAAATATAACAGCCTATGAAATAAGAAATAAAGTTTGGGCGACCAATTCAGCACAATAGTAAACACAAAGGGAATATAGCAATACTCATCCTTTCATTCCTAGAATAATGGCTCCTCCTTTGTAGTAGTTTTAGATTAAGGTAAAAATAGGTTTTAAAGGGGGACCCAAAACCCTTAATAGAAAAGAAAAAGAAAAACCATGAAGCACTACTAGGTTTTACAAGGAACTAAAACCTATAGTTTAACAATTACAAAATCAGGTTTTACAAGGACTTGAAACCACAAAAAAGACCATAAAATGAAACCAGGTTTTACAAGGACCTAGAACCTATTTTTTACAATGAACAAAAGCTAGTTACAAAAACAAAGACCAGAGACCAAATTTCAAGACCACTACAAAAAATAGAGACCAAATACCAAGGACACTAGTAACTACTATTGTAGCTCTTTGATAATTTTCACCACCTCTTTGCCTACCTTTTTAGTGCTTTGGATGGTATCAGCTGAAAATCCCCCAGTTAACTCAACTACCTTTTTCCTTGAGCTCTGTCTGGTTCTTTTACTTGGTCCACCTGGAGACATGATTTCTTCATTAGTTTTCTTCCCTATGCTAGCAGTCGCTGTACAAATGCTGGTGTATATGAGCAATGTTAGTATGCTAATAGAAACCAAATTTAAATAAAGCTTCTACAAACTAAACAAAATTCATAAACTTCAAGATAGACTAAGATGAGCTCTCAATTGAAAATATGAGCCATCAATGGGCTCTCTCAATGAGAAGCTCTCTTGTTGAGTGGCTTTATCTAAATGGATAGGATGTATGCTCAATATGCTTCCAAAGGCTTCAATGGATGATTGTGGATTTTTGGTGTGGATAGATGGCTTTAGTATGGATTTGGCTCTCAAAATAGCATTATAACTTTACTTCATGGATTGTGTTATTTTGCAAAGGGAAAGGATCCAATTTATAGGCAAGAGGCTTGAGGGATTGAGGGCTAAGATGCAAGGATGGGAAAAAGCTCATGGAGGGCTCAGATTGCATGAGAGGAGAGCACATGGATTGTGCTTCCTTACAGCCAATCAAAGAGTGACACATGTCACATGGTGAGAGGATGGAGGAAAGGGGAAGGATGAGTCAACAAAGGAGGCTCAAGGGATAAAATCTTTATAAAGACCCTCATAATGACTTGTAAGAGCAATAAAAGGGCTTGGAAGAGTCATTTATGGCCTAGTGGGCTTCATAAAGTTTTATGGTTGAGATATTTTGAGGGTGATGAGAGCAATTTCAACTTGGACTTGATTAGGAAGGTTTTAAGCTTGCTTAGGCTTGTGCAAATGATTAGAGGATGGATTAGGATGGTTTAGGATTAGCTTAGGGATAGGCAAGTGGATGGCATTTAATGAGGGTGGGTGAAGGAGGAGATATTTGTTAACTTTGGCTTGGGTTAGTAAGTTTTAATCCATGTTTAGGGAATGTGACAAGGTTTGGAGGGGATTAGGATTAGGGTTAAAGACATCTTCTAGAAGAGTCTAGGCTTTAGATGAGGATGAAGACTTTCTAGAAGAGTCTAGAACTTCCTAGGATAAGATTTTATGAAATAAATAAAGTTTTATTTATTTCAAGGGTTTGGGTTGAGGAGATATTTATTAAAATATTTTTAATAAACATGAGGATTAATATTTAATCTTGATTAAATATTTTGAGTTGGGATTAGGGGTAGGAAATGATGGGATTAGCCTTTAATCAAAATTAAAGAAGGATTAGAAGATTTTGGAAGAGGTTAGTGGTCTTAAGGAAATTGGCCAAGTTTTGGGCAAAAAATAATTTTTTTATTTATTTTGGGTTTTTTGGTCAATTTATTAATTAAATAATTAATAAATAAGGAAATAATGTTTAAATAAGATTTAAACATTTTTGGGAGGGATTTCTTAATTAAATATTTTTAATTAAGATAAAGGGATTTAATGGCATAAAAATTAATTAATTAATTAAATAAATAATTAATTAATAAATGATGATGTCATCAGGACTTTTTCAGAAAATAAAAATACTTTATTTTCTGAAGGTTTTTAGGTGTCTACAACTGGAAGTAACCTACTCCATCTTATTGCCACTCTCTTTGATCAAGAAATGAAGTTTGTGTTCATATTCCTTTAGTTTATCTAGAATATTAGCCACATGAACTTCTATCTGAGTGATCTTTGTTCAATCAATTTCTCAGTCCTTCTACATCTTCCCCACTTTTCTTTTCAAATTCATTAATTCATTATACATCCAGGAGTCAGATTGAAGAGAGGTATCAACTTTAAGCTTTGCAGTATGCAAAAAAGAAAGCATAGTATCCCTACTAGTAGACTCATTTTGTTCCTTCCCCATTTCTTCCTTACTAGTAGACTCATCCTTCTCTTGCATAGTATCTTCCTTCACATTCATAGCATCCATGTTAGTAAGGTCCTCCTTTTCCTTCACCATTACTTCTATTTCATCCCTCACTCCTTGGGAATGCTCATTCCGATTAATTTCCTCTACATCAACATTACCCAACCCTATATTTTTATCATGGATTTTAGCCTATTGGAGTTTTAAAACTACTGAGCAATAGATTGCTTCAATACCAAAATGATAACACTTATGAAACCTAAGGATTAGCCATTCCCTATTTTCAAATACACATGCAAATCATTTGGATCGACCATTAAAAAAACCAAGAATGGTTTTCTTCTCTTTAGGCTCTACAAAACCAAGGTGGGTATACCTAAGGGATGACTCAATTTGATTGCTGTTGCATGAGAACTATCTTAGTTTTATTCAAATTCTCTATTGGTATTAAGTTATTATTGCCATTAGTCACAACACTTACTGAATTCTAAATGATTATCGAGTGCATAACTCACTCTACAGTGTATACCGAGCATTTAGTGGTTACCTTGTAGGTTCATCACTTAAGTAGTTCATACTGAGCATTCATGAAGCTACCGAGTGGGTGTGCAACTTAGCAGTATCTATCGAGCTTCACAGTTTACACCAAGCATCTTAGTATCTACTGAGCAGTTTGATCGAGTGATGGAAGTGCAATGTTTACCGAGTGATGGAAGTACAACATTTACTGAGTAATGGAAGCATATTATTTATTGAGTGATGATAGTGTAATGTTTACCGAGTGATGGAAGTGCAATGTTTATTGAGTAATGGAAGTGTAGTGTTTACCGAGTGAAATCAAGTTAAATGAAGGATCCAATTTTTACCAAGTGACACTACATCTACCGAGTCACCTATGGTTACCGAGTTTAGAACTACATTGAGTGATTAGTATAGATCGAGCCTTCACTTCTACCGAGTGCATGACGATGCTGAGTAATGCAGTGCATGCCAAGTATCAAAAGGTCACCGAGTCAGTTCAGTGAACCCAAGTTATTTACTATTGGGCCAACTCAGTAATGCTTTGTTCACTTGTATTATGGCCAACCTTGCAATTGTAATTATTGGAATGGTATATATGTAATTTATTATATCATTTTCATGATGGATGATATATGGATGAGAGTATCAAGAGAGACATGTAATGTTTTGAGAAGTATAAATGCGAATCAACAGAAGAGTAGAATATTCAGCAAGGTCTACAAGGAGCAGTAAAGATTCATCAGTTACAAGAGGTGATCTATACTTCAAGGATCTAATCATAAAATCAAGTTTGTAAGTAGATCCACTATTTCATCCTAATAGGTGAATTAGTTTTGGAAATCCTTTAATAGGTTAGACTTAATAGTCTTTGTATAAATCTCCTAACAAAGTGCATACTTTAGTGTATGTTTGTAAATCCTCTAACAAGGTGGACCTAGTAGTCCTTTATGCTCCTAACAGGAAAAATCACTAGAAGTGGTCAATGTAAGCCTTAATAGGCCAACTTCATACTGCAGTAATGAAGTTTTGTGGGTATCATACCCACTCCAATTTTACTATCTGTTTGGAAGGTTTTTGGGTCACCAAATCACTGTGTACGTGTGTTATAAATGTTTGTTCTCTCATATATGTAGTGGATGAATGAATTGAGAATAGTATATATGGTTAAAATGTTGAATTGTTTTAAAAAAAATTGATATTACTGATTCACCCCTCCCCTCTTAGTAACATATCCTATCTTGAATATTTCCAATAATTGGTATCAAAGCTTTGTGGTTCTCAGGATAAAGTTTGATAGCTTGAGCAAAGATCAAGGACAATGGAGATATTCAGACTTGACAAAGCTATTGAAAATGAAAAGCTATATCTAGAAATGGCCATGGTTCAACTCAAAGAAGTAAAGGAGCATCTTTCTCAATCCCTAAAGAGAAGGAAGGAACTTGCAAGACAAATGAATGATGATCAGTATGTTGAACAAAAGATAGAAGACCTTTTACCATCAAGCAGTTCAAATGAAGCTAATGAGGCTATCAAGGAACTCCTAGCAAAAAATGGTTCTCTGTAGGAAGAAGTAAGAAAGCTTAAAAGAGAACAAGAAATTCAATCAATCAAGCTATCTGGAGTTTTGGAATAGAGAGACAAGGCAAATGAAGACTTAGGGGCAAGAAATAATCAATCCCTTTAGCATGAAGATCTTGTAGATCAACTATCTTATGCAAATGAAGAAAGTATGAATCTAAGATCTAAGAATGAAAGCCTGAGGAATGATTTAATCACTAAAAGACAAATCAATGAAAGGTTAAAAAGTGACTTGAGATCTAAAAGACAAATCAATGGAAGTTTGGAAAATGACTTGATCATTGAAAAGCAAATCAATGAGAGAATGAAGAAATCTCAAACAAACATGACTCAATTAAATCAACAAAGTGAGCAAAATCTTCATAGAAAAAAAGGTAAAGCTGGACTTGGTTACAAGGAGAAGGTGAAACCCCTAAAAAAGGTGCCCAAAGGAATCAACAACCTACTTGCAATCACTGTGGTAAGATAGGTCACACATCAAATAAGTGTTGGAGCAATGGAAAAGGTAAATTTAATGGTAAATGCTACAATTGCAATAAGTATGGTCATAAAGCTAATGAATGCAAGGAGAAACCAAAATTTGAAAGAAATTGTCACAAATTCAAGAAGCATGGTCAAAAGGCATTCCAATGCAGATCCAAATTATTCAATCTAGTTGAACAACTTGTTAAAGAAATATTTGGATGGGACTACAATACCTAGTGTAGATGTCATTATTGTGGAGAATATGGACACATTGGCAAAGACTGCTCAAGGCATGACTTGAGAAAAATAGATACAATAGTAAGATGTTACACATGTACAAAACTTGGTCATATAGCTAAAAACTACATGAATATAGGAAGAGTTGAAGATGAAAAGAAAGCTAAAGCTGAAAACATTTGGAAGCAAATGAGGCAACAGTGGATTCCAAAATCTATCGAGAAAGATAGTTCAAATGATGGCAATGTCACTCAAGTAGTGGGTGACTCCAGCATTTCAAATTAGATTCATAAAGGAGGATATGGAACTACATCTTCTAGTAATATCTCAAGTAGTTCCAAAATAAAAGAAAGAAAAATGATCAAATCAGTATTCCAAATACACAAAGATCAAAGAAAGCATATCTTTTGCCAAGTTGCATCTATCAAGGAAAGTCGGTCGAAGACCTTACTGAGCTAAGTCAGGAGTAACAAAAGTTTTGTTTAATCACCAAATTGCAAGCTTCTACCGAGCAAGTCAATGATAGCCTATCAAGCACTATGTCATCTCAGCTACCTTCATACCAAGCATTAATGACAAAATTTTCATCAAAAAGGTAGAATTTGATTTCATTCTTCATCACAATTTCAGAGCTAAGAAATTTTCAGGTGCAATTCAAGGAATTTTGAGTGATTCCAAGCAATTTTCTAGCGAAAGATTTGTTCGAAAAATTTCCATCTTTTACCAAACATCAATGGCATCCAAGAGTAGCAGTAGCACCAAGGTAAAACGAGGTTCAGAGATGCTGGTAAAGGGTACAGAATGGAAAGCGCCCAACTTCAAAATTGTTTTGGCTGTTGCAGAATCACTTGACCCTAACGGTGCTCAATCTCAAATTCCACCAAAGGTACTCCTTATAAATGACATTTGTACAAATTTTAAATGTTCTGTTCAAGAGATTGGAACCCTAGAGATGGATAATGTCCTAGGAGAAATGAGTGTTGATGGCTCTTTGAAACCCAAACATAAGCATCTTGAAACCAAAGGTTTGACTCATATCTCGCATATGCCAATAAGCTTCCAAACCAAATGGATTAGGTATATTTTGAGTCAAGTGCACAATGGGAAACTATGGTTAGAGCAGCTAGTGTTAATCACAAAGAAGATGATTCACAAAATCATGGGTCTCCCTATGCTCAACAAAGTGAAGGTTACCAAAACCCTAGGATGGGATGAGTTGCAGATGATAACCCTAGCCAAGTGGGATGGTAGAGGTTTGAAGGTTAGAACTGTATCTAATGTCGAACTAAGATTTGGCACTCATGTCATTGCCCACAAAATCTATAACTCTAGTAGACTAAATAGTGTACCCTGTGAGGCTATAGATTTGGCCTTCAAAATTGTAAAGAAGAACCTTGAATTTGACCTGTCAGAATTACTGTTGAAACAATTAAACAAGAACATGGATAGTATAAGGACTTAAAAGAATAATCCTTGTAAATTTGGTTCTCTATTGACTTGTTTATTCTTCTATATTCAAAAATTCTTTCCATCTAAAGGAACTGTAGTGTGGAGAAAAGATATTCCCATTCTTTATCAGATTAATGAGTTTGTAGTAGAAATGGGTGAATATTTTGATAGCATCATGGATAATTATTTTAAAGATTTCAAGGAAAGGATGAATAATAGGTTCTAAATTCCACCAAAATTGGTTGAAGATTACAAAGATGATGTATGCTTTATGGTTGATTGTGATTAAGTATACATTCAGGTAGTCAGACCTTGAGTTGTATGGGTGAAACCTCTTCCTGATGAGATTAATATTGATGAGGCTACGAAAATTATTGAAGCATTGGTGAATGAGCCAGTAGACCCAAAGCAACCAATTTTTGGAAGATATGATGAGGGAAAGGCCAAAATTGAGCTTGAAATCAAGCTACCTAGGGCCATAAGCAAAGGCAAGAGGAAGATAGCTAAGTTGAAAACTGCTACCGACCCTCTTATGCTTACAGAAGGAAAAGGTAAGGATGAAGAAGCTGATGAAGAAGAAGAAGGAGGTGAAGAAAAATAAGAACATGAATCTGAAGAGGAACCATCAAAGAAGAAAGGTAAGGCAATTATTACCAAACCTAAGAAGAAGCCTGCTATAGTATTCTCTAGAAGAACTAGAAAAGGCAAGCAAGAACCTATCCTGGTTAGGCCTCCACTCACACTCAAGGAAAGGCTTAAACAATTGGAAGAGGGAGCTGACATCACAAAATTCAAGGCATTGACATTTGAAACAAGAACTGATGTTGAGAAAATGCAGATTGAGGAACTAGTACTCAATAAGATGGGTAAATAGAAATACTCCCCAGACCAGCTCGCCTCTCAAATCTCCAAAGAACTATTGAAGAGATTGCAACCAAGATGGGAGTCAGCCACCCAAATGGCTAAAGACATAAATGACCAATCCCTGAGGAATCTTCTACCAAGTCTCACTTGACCAGTCATTAAGGCATCTATGAAGAAACATGACAGTAAAATGATGATTAGATTTCACACATGTTTGATTTTAATTAAAGACATTGAGCATGTCATAAATGATGTAACAAACATGTGGAAGAACATTTATCATCTACAAAAGCCTAGTGAAGATCTAGTTGAAATCAAGGATGATGACAGCAGTGACAGTGCTGATTTTGATAGCACTCCACCCATCATAGTTACTCTAGGAGAGCTATATACACTAATGGAAGAAAAAGAGGAAGAAGTACATGAGGAAGATAAAGATGAAGAGGATCAAGTTAAAATTGCAATAGAAGTGACTGCATTCCTTCCTCACTCTCCACCAAAGACGTTTACATCCACTATGGAGATAGCTTCTGTAAGTGAAATTGTGAGCACAATAGTTACATCAATTGCTCAATCTTCACCAACCTCCTCCCAGCTCCAGGTATCTAAAAAAGAGGTGCCAAGCACTTCATCTACCAAGTTGTTTGTCACTTCTTTAGCCACCAAGTCAACCTCCTTAGCTCCTTCATCATCAATGAGTGTAACAGTAAGTTTTGCAATTTTGTCTCCATCAATTCCAGTGAGTTCTATAGTTTTGTTTTCATTCGCATCATTTGCATCTACCTTGATTCCAATCAGTTTAGATACTACTATGGGTACTCTACAGAGTATGATACCATTTTTGTGAAGTTTTTTTGATCTGGTTAATACTTCTATTGGCATTCAATCCTCAAGTCTTATCCTAGTTTTCACTGCTAGCCCTTCTATCTCCACTATTGTGTCTGTTCCTAAGGTCAAACCAGTCATCACAGAAGTCAAACAAAAGCATCCATTAAAGCTTCTGATCACTAGAAAGGAAATTGTAGAAGATATTGACTTAGACATAAAGATAATGATTCCAAAGATTGATTATGACAATGCTACCATTGAAGAGATGAGGTTAGCCAGTCAACTCATAGAGATGAAAGCTATGTAGAAATAGTTAAGATCAGAAATGGATAAGGAATATCGAATAATTGAAAATGCCAAGAATATAATTATAGATGCCATAGGTGTTGAAGTAGATTCTACTCAACACATTTTGATTTAGTTAGAAGAGGCTATACATAAATTTAATGAGGATTCTTCCAGACAAGAAAAAATTATTGAGAAAGTTGAAAAGAAATTTGATAATAAGGTGCTAGAGCATATTTCTCAAAAGATAGCAATAAAGCAAGTTGAATTGTCAACATTTTTGGGAAATTTTGAAAATTCTTTTAATAATGCAGCATCACTTTTTGCTAAACTTTGTGATGTTTCTGGTTTTGCCAAAGAAATAAAGGATAAGTTAAATAAGATTGACATTGATATGCAATAAAGTGCATCCAAGTTGAAGGTGGACTCCTCCTCCACAACCTCCCATCAGACCAAGATCATATATTTGGTAGATGTATAGGAAGAACTATTGAGAGAGGAAGCTAGGATCTGATCTACATTCATAGACATCCAGAACATGATCCTTCCTATCATGGACACAATGCAAAAACATCTTGTTCATTGCAAAACATTGGTCCAAGATCAGAACTTCTCAGTGGCTGATCACTTGATCCAATTATTAGCAGAAGTTCAAATTGCTCTCTCCACTTGTCAAATTTTGTAGTAGACTTGGGATAGTACTTTTGCAACCATCCTTAAGGTACATCAAGAATTTCTATCTCACTTTGGTGTAGCCATATAAATTGTATATATGCAGCCCTTTGGCATTATTGTCAAAAAAGGGGGAGAAATTCAAAGATTCAGAGATTTAGCATAATAAATGAGGAGAGTTATCACTATAAGTGATAGGGGGAGTTAGCACTCATTAGAGTTAGCATGTGTACATAAGTATCTTTGTATATACATTATTAGTCATCAAGAAGGTATATAGAAATGTATATGTAGTAGTTCTACAAAGATCAATTTTGAAAAACCAAAATTCATTGAGTCAGGTAATGTACATATGTTTTGGCTCATAAGTGTTTTGTCACTAATGCCAAAGGGAGAGATTGTTGGCATTAAATTATTATTGCCATTAGTGACAACACTTACTTGATTCTAAAGGATTACCGAGTGTATCACTCAATCTACAATGTATACCAAGAATTCAGTGGTTACCTTGTAGGTTCATCACTTAAGTAGTTCAAATTGAGCATTCATGAAGCTACCGAGTGGGTGTGCAACCTAGTAGTTTCTATCAAGCTTCATAGTTTACACTGAGCATCTTAGTATCTACTGAGTAGTCTGACTGAGTGATGGAAGTGCAACATTTACCGAGTGATGGAAGTGCAACATTTACCAAGTAATGGAAGCATATCATTTACCAAGTGATGGAAGTCTAATGTTTACCGAGTGATGGAAGTGCAAATTTTACCGAGTAGTGGAAGTGTAGTGTTTATCAAGTGAAATCAAGGTAAATGAAGGATCTAGTTTTTACTGAGTGACACTACATCTACTAAGTCACCTATAGTTATCGCGTTTAGAACTATGTTGAGTGATTGGTATGGACCAAGCCTTCACTTCTACTGAGTGCATGATGATGCTGAGTAATGCAGTGGATGCCGAGTATCAGAAGGTCGCTAAGTCAGTTTAGTGAACCTGAGTTATTTACTATTGGGCTGACTCAGTAATGTTTTGTTCACTTGTGTTATGGTCGACCTTGAAATTGTAATTATTGGAATGGTACATATGTAATGTATCATATCATTTGCATGATGGATGATATATGGATGAGAGTATCAAGAGAGACATGTAATGTTTTGAGAAGTGCAAATGTAAATCAGCAAAAGAGTAGAATATTTAGCAAGGTCTACAAGGAGCAGTAAAGATTCATCAGTCACAAGAGGTGATCTATACTTCAAGGATCTAATCAACAAATCAAGTTTGTAAGTAGATCCACTGTTTCATCCTAACAGGTGAATCAATTTTGTAAATCCTTTAATAGGGTAGAATTAACAGTCTTTGTATAAATCTCCTAATAGAGTGCATAGTTTAGTGTATGTTTGTAAATCTTCTAACAAGGTGGATCTAGTAGTCCTTTATGCTCCTAACAGGGCAGATCACTAGAAGTGGTCAATGTAAGTCTTAATAGGCCAACTTCATACTACAGTAATGAAGTTTTGTGTGTATCATCCCCACCCCAGTTTTACTTTCCATTTGGAAGGTTTTTGGGTCACCAAATCACTATGTACATGTGTTATAAATGTTTGTTCTCTCATATATGTAGTAGATTACATGAATAAATTGAGAATAGTATATATGGTTAAAGTGCTGAATTTTTTTTTTTTTTAAATGATGTTACTGATTCACCCCTACCCTCTCAGTAACATATCATATCTTGAATATTTCCAACAATTCTCATCCTCAATCCTTAAACACATAACTAATTGTGACATTTTAAACATAATACATCCCATTTAACAAATTTGGTCATAAATTCTTCTGTAGATCTGCCAGTATTCTCTACAATAGTGGATAACTAAGGCTAGAATATGTCGTGCAAACAAGTATTGACCAACTTTGAAGATCTTTAGGAAATAAAAGTGATATTGATTGTAACTTTGAAATTGATGTTCATCTATGATCTATTTCTCTTCTAGCTAAATTAATTTGACCAGTGCCTATTTCATTGGGGTTTAGAGTCTACTGCAATTCCATGGATCTAATTTGTTGTCTTACAAACAATATTATCAGCAATTCTTACTGGAAATCATCATTCAAAACATCCTTCCCATTACTATAGCAACCTTATCAAATTCATCAAATCTTTTAATTAATTCATTGAACTAATAGTAGTGATGAAAAGATATACAACCTAAATGGATTGCATTCAATCGTACAAGATTTTACTCACACAACATCAAGATAACTATGTAATCAAAAGGAGGAAAAATTTAGAAAGAACTAATATGGGGACAGCTCGTAATTTGTATTCATTTCCCTTGAAAATTGTATACACATGCAGTTACCTTAGAATGACCTTAGAAATAAACACATAGATCATTCTATATTCATGTATTCTTAGAAAACTTGCACATATAATACATCATAAGACTTGCTCAAAGTTATTGGACTGAAAACAAACTAAGTATATGACTAAAAGTATTAGAAATTGAACCCTTCTATAGCCCTAGAATTGACAAGTGTCTTTTACAAGAGATATTTACATACACCGATCACAAAATGACAAAAATGTGAGTAGCAAAAAGATTCCTAGATCAAACATTCCTTTTGCTGAGTCCCTTTCTATTACATCCTCTGATGTCATTGATTTGGCTACTATTTTGATTCCTCTGTGTATGTAACTGCCAAGCTAGCCAATGATGAAAGTTGTTCTAATGATTGTAGGTTAATCTCCACTTGTGGGTTTTCACCATCTTCATCCTATACTATGGGAGTAACTTCTACCTTTCCCTCTTCTTTGATTGTGTTAGCATCTTGTGGGTTTGGGCCTGCAACTAAAATTGATTGATTATTTTTGTCTTCTTCTTCCTGTTGGCCTTGTGTAGTGGCAGTGTCAATGATTTTGATCTCATCACCCTGCACCTCATCACTATCAGTTTCAACTTCCCCAAACTATTCATTAGGAGCTATTTCTGCCATCCACTTTTCAAACAATGTGTCATCTAGCCAATCAAACTGTAGAATATCCCATTGCTTCTTGATAACAAACTTTTCCTTATTGTCAATATTAAAAAATTCTAGTTTCAAAAAATCAAAGAATAGTTGAACCTTTACCATTTCTTCAGTAGTTGTAGCCCACCATGCATGCCCTTTTTCATTGATAAATTTATTCATTCTGAGACAAAATAAATCATCTAACTACTTGGTCCATTCATCTTTACTTTTCAATTTATTTTTTCTATCTAGGGCATGAGGGAATAAGCTAAAACTTTGGCTCTTATATTTATCTAAGTAGCAAAAAATTATTCTCTGTAAATGAATTCTGTTTTCATCAAACTCTGGGAGATCAACAACCATGTCATAGGTTCTCTCAATTAGATCATGTGATGACCTTATAATAGAGTAACACAAAAAGGTCACTTCTCTCCTCTTCTATTTCTTTCCCATTTTGTTCACAATAGGCTTTAAAGCCTCATCATTTGCTTTCAATTCATTCTAGATGTTTACCACTTGTAGGACCAGAAAATGGGTTAAAATGCATAACACACTATGAGCAAATCACAAAACTCAATAATCATACGTTAGCACCCACTAGTCTACCATGAAAGCCAAACTAATAAATAAAGAAATAAAAAACCCCTCTTTCATTTGTAGCTCACATGTCCTTCTTTCTTCTTCAAATGATTGTAGCTCCAACTTGCCTATAGTGCACACAAGATTGAAGTAAAAGCCTATGATATGGATAATGCCATGAGAATACTAGAAGTGTGACTTTAAGCTTGAGAGAAAATAGTGTGAAAATGTAAAGAATTTAAGGATCTAATGACTTCCAAGACAAAGACTTCAAGAATTCAAGGACTCAAGGAGTTCGAAGGGCCTAAGGGACTGAAAATGAGAGAAAGAGTGTCCAATTTATAATCAACACTCAAGGTGAGAGCATTGGATTTTTCTCCCATAGATATTCGATGTGGCAAGAGATTCCTTTGAGAATCCATGATGCATATGAAAAAATATGCCAATTGTAAGATTCTATGAGGCATGGAAGTCAAACTTGGTTAAATGTGGAAGAGAATCTATGATGCATCATAAGACACCTCAACCAACTTAAAGCCAATAATCTATGACGAATAAGCCAAATAGGGACATGAGTAAGAGATAAGAATATTTGATTTTGACAAATCTTATCCAAGTGTCAAAGGAGAATCCATGAGGTGTAATGTCCAAGTGTCACTATGATGCAATATTTTATGGAATATCCAAATTAAAAATTCTTTTATTCCTTAAAATAAGAATTAGTAGAAAATGGAATTAATGATGGAAAATGGAACTTAGGAAATTGAAAATTTCCATGGTTTGCAGATGATCAACCAATTAATTAATAAAATTAATTAATTGAGGATGATAATTAGGAAGAATAATTAGAAGGAATAATAGAATTAAATTATGGGTTATTTAATCCTATAGAGAAAATTAGTAGATGATTGGCCAAATTGATTAAATGAATACGACTGTATCCTTTGATGAAAGTATAATGATAATGGATATAAAAAATGATGATGATAGATAGACCAAATCCATGGTCAAATTGATTGATAGATCAAAATTGATAACATGCCAAGGACACATGACATGAATTGGTTGATATGTAACATTTAATCGACAATGTAAATGCTACAGGATTGAAATTGATTGATAAGGTTTGATTATAATAACATCGATAGATACTATCAATATTATTAAAATGGTTGATGATGCCATGATCTAACATTGAAAGCCTCAACAATGTCAAAGATTGAATGACATGAATGATAGTTTGACCTAGCACTGAGAGCCACGACAGTACTAAGGTTAGATTGATAAGATTGATAGGTTGATAGGTTTTAGGGGCAATGAAAGCCACAACAATACCTAGGATAAGATAAATGATGATTTATTTAGGATGTTTGATATGTTTAAAGTTGATTAGGACTAATTTTGAGTGATTCGGGGTTGATTTGGGGTGATTTTGAGTTGATTTGAAATGGTTTTGAGTTGATTTGATATGATTCTGAGTTGACATGAAATTGATGTGAAAGAGTATACAAATGATGAAATATGGTCAATTTGGCCAAAAGATCAAAGTTAGTAGAATGGGAAAATGGGAAAAATTATTATGAAGAAGTGATGAAACTATAGATGCGAACCATTTTTGAGCATCTATATTTTGCCCCTCTTTGATACAATGTGATTTAGAGCGTTGTATGAAAGAATAACTGATGAGAAAGCCACAACATGCCCCAGTAGGGATGATATATATGGGTGTTCCCTCAAGAAATTGACTAATATAAGCATATGATAAGTCAATTTTTCAAAAAAAAGAAGAAAAAACAATAGCAATTGATGGATCGCAAATCAGAGCTAAGATGTGAAAGTTAGAGTGTAAAACAGGATCAACTAGGAGCCCGAGAGTGATTGCATGGGTTAAAACTCAAGAAAAAAACAAAATGATGATAATGATAGTTAATTTTGTCCACAACAAAGATATGAATCCAATGCAACTAACAGATTGCAAATCCAAGTTAAAACACAAAAGTTATGGGCTCCAGAGTGCAACATAGAGGCTCCGGGAGCAATTCTGTATACCCTAGGTCCCCAACTACGCCCAAAACTCAACCAATTGTGTCATTGATGTAGTTGGTAAGCCCAAGTGCATCATGACAGTACCAAGTCCATCAATGACACACTTGGGAAGCCCAAGTGGTCTCAAAAAGTGCAAAATGTGGCCGAGAAGGCTCCGAGGGCCAAAATCAACATGACGGGGGACAACCAGGAGCCCAAGAGTAGTTTCAAGGATTACCACTCCATACAGTGACCACATATTGAAATTCATAGATCATTTTTTTCACAAGAAATATATGAGTCCAATGCAACTGATGGTTCATAAATCGAAGTTGAAACACAAAAGTTATGGCCTCCAGAGTGCAACCTAGGGGCTCCGGGAGCAATTCTGGATAACCTATGTTCCCAAGTGCACCCAAACTTTACCAAGTGCATCAATGATGTAGTTGGCATGACCAAGTACATCATTGATGCAGTGGGGAACCCCAAATACACCCTAAAAGTGTAGATTTCACCCTGAAAGGATTTGGGGGCCAAAAACAACCCAATTGGACTCGAAATGCCCCGAAACTTTGTGTGCATGCCCAAAATGATGGAAAGATGTCATACCATGAGTGAAAGCATCAAAAATAGTAATATTTGGTCAAATATGGTGATAAAAATGTTAGAATGAGGTTGAACCAGGTGGAAAGCCACATAAAGTTGATTGACAGTGCAGGATTATGTAGGAATGCATGAATGCAAGATGAAGATGATTTGGTGAATCAAAAGACATGATCATGGTGATAGAGAATGAGATGAAGAACAAAGATGACATGAGGAGATGTTGGTATGATGGAAAGACTTTTTCTACTAGAAAGTGCACTATATTTCAAATGGAGCTTTATTTTGATATGGCAAACATAATGCAACACATCATGGCATAAAGGGCTAGAGCGCAAATGCAAACCTTTTGCGTAAACAAGCACGATGTAGAAAAAAAATGATCTTGTCCTTTCTAAGGCATATGTACATGCCCTAGACTTGCAAAGGTACATTGGAATAGATAGAAATAGAAAAAGATGACCATGAACCATCCCGGCCACTCTCATAGATCAATTTATATAATTGAGTAGCATAGGGACGTGATCAAAAAACAAAGCAAAAATAAATCACTCACTAAAAAATGTGCGCCAACGGCTATTCTTTTCCATTATTATGTTCTTGTTAATATTTTAGGTGTGTAGATAGTGTTTGACATGTTGATAATGTGATAGTTTTGGTTGTGGATTCAGTTGATAAGTTCATAGTGACATGTTGGATTGATTGTTGGTTCATGTTGCTCAGATATTTGTGATTGGCATTGAAGTGTAGTGCTTTGAGTTTTAGTTTGCAAAGTGCAAGTGTTTACGCAAAAGGGGTGGTTATTGACAGTGAATATGTACAAGGTTTATTGCAATTTTTTGATGGGTTTTGTTAGTTTTAGGGTTTTTGGGGATATTTGATGTTTTTGTGTGACTAGTTTTTTTTCAGGACGTTTTACAATTTTTAGGGTTTATTCAAGACATTTTATGATTTTTAGTATTTTTTCAAGATTGTATTTGAATGTTTAGGATTTTTTCAGGACATTATGTGATTTTTAGTGATTTTTTCAGTATCGTATTTGAATTTTTAAGGATTTTTTTAGGATATTTTATGATTTTTAGGGATTTTTTCAGGATTGTATAAGCATATACAAGTGTTAGCTCCAATCTGTTATGTAATAGGTCCGATGGATAAAAAGTGCTTAGGGATATGCCCCCAATTCAAGTTCAAACTCATGCACTATGTAGGTAATATGCCCCTAGACAAGATGCAAACTATGTACAAAGGTCAATGATAGAGTGTGTGCAAACTGGTGATGCTTAGGCAAGGTAACAAAGGACATTAACCAGTTCGTGAGCCATGATAAGGGACCAAGGATGTCTTACAATATGAAGGATATGATCAAGGAATGATAGAGGGAGAAAAGACCAGATGGAATCCCAATAGATGGAGGAGCAACACTGATTACACATGGCGCTTATTTGCCAGGTTTTCACCATGGTACTTGCCCAAAGTGCCTGTTTGCCAAGTTTTCACTTTTGGACAAATTTTTTCTCTTGACTCAAATTTTTGTGCCAAGACATCTGTTTGCTAGGTTTTCATCAAGGCATCCTTTTTTTATGACTTTTTTCACTTTTTCCTTTTCTTTTTTTCATGATTTTTTGCTATTTTTTTGATATTTTTTCATGACTTTTTCAATTTTTTTGGTATTTTTTTAGGACTTTTAGATAGAATCAAGTATAGTATTTGCAAAGATGCATGCTATTGATGGACATGGGCAATGGTTCACCCTCTAGAGTTGTAAGCTGATATACTTCGGACCCAAAAGATGCAGTAACTACATAAGGTCCTTCCCAATTTGGCTCAAATTTGCCTTGTTTTTCTTTGTGTTGTTGTGTCTTATAATTCATCTTTAGGACCAGATCATCAACCTCAAAATGACGACCTCAAACTTTCTTGTTATAGCTCCATTTGAGTCAATTTTGGTAAGCTTGCAAGTGTGTCAAGGCAGCTCGTCTTCATTCATCAAGCATTTCTAGCTCATGTAGTCTAGATATTTGGTAGTTTTCATCATCAACAACATCTTGTAGGTATACTCTTAATGATGGAATTTCAATTTCAACGGGAAGTATAGCCTCAGTGCCATAAACAAGAGAGTATGGTGTGTTGGAGTTTGAAAATAATACCCATTTCCAATTACCCTGATGAGAATATGACACATCTAGGGGTAGCTAACTCCCATTATCAACACATCCATTCAGACACCAGGCCAACTATAAGGCATGACCCTTCTTCTTCTTCAGGCTCTGCAAAACCTAGGTGGGTAGACCTGTAGATTCTTTATATGGTACCAATTGTCAAAGCATACACTGAATCTATTATGAAGCAGATAAAAACCCCTAAATCTTCTATACTCAACCAAGAATCACAAGCATGAAATAGCTAAGAACATAACTCATGAAACTGGCAAGCTAAGTGCGGGTTAACATTGAATAGCTTTCAACATAAAAGGGAAAAGTGATTTAATATGTTGATATCAGCAAGACCCAAGTATGAACAACAGAACTTAATGATCCTATCTCTGACCAGTGCCTTATCTATTGGGCAATTAAATGAATCATAAGCATACATCTCCTGGAAACCTCAGACATATCTCTACATCAAGATCCCTAATCTATCTTTCACCTTGTGAATAGACATCTACTACAGAATGAGTCTCATACTCAGAAAATCCTATCACAAAATTTGCAAACCCTGTGACAAATATCAAGCAATTACATGGTTCTTTGTTCCATAAGCAAGACATTTTAACCACATACATTTCAAAATGAAATGAAACCTAATTCATGCTCTTTGATCACAAATTAGAAGAAATAACAGAGTCATAATCAGGAGACAAGACTCAGACTGAACTTCAAACCTTTGCTATACTTTATTTGTTTTCCTTGAAATCAAATACATGAAATGTATAGAAAATAACTCATAGATCACCTAACAAAATAGAACTATCTGCATAAAACTTAAAAATGTTGTTCAATGCAAGAAGAAAATGCTGAAGAATGGTTTCACAGTGCAAAAAATGGAACCCTTACAAATGAAGAAAGAAAGAAAGATATAGCAAGAAATGAATTCCTGGATCTGATATGCAATTGCCAGGTGTCCACTTGAAATCCAATCCTTTGTAACTGAAAAACCTCTTTCTTCTTTTATCCCTTCTGATCTAATTTTGTTTCATCATTAATCTGTAACAAACTTGCAAAATATCCCTGCCTAATGATGAAAACCCTTTACTTGCCAAAATATCTAATTGCCCCATGAAAAAGCCAGTGAAAATGAGTTTTTACTGAGTAAATCAGAACAAATTCGACCCTAACTGCATTTCCATTGCCTTCTACTAATATCCAGGTCATTATCTTGACAAAAAACAAATCTAAACTTCCTGGTATGAATATGGTTGCACTTTAGGTACCTGATAAAAAATCTCGTGTAGCTCAAACTGACTGATACCTGTGCAAAAACTGACTCTAGAATTGGAAAGTTCGTCTTCTCCCGATTCCAACGGTATATGATAAGGCATATCTAGCCTCTCGAAAATGCTTGAAATCTTCGTTTGAAAAATAGTCCTCTGGTAGAGACATCAGGTCTGCACATAAATTTTTTTATAATCTAATGTCTTAACATTAGAATTAAAAATTTGTTTGATTTTAAAAACTGACGTGCATTCCTTTTTAGAAAATAATTAAAAACTATTTTTTACATTCTTCAAATTTTCTCCTATCCTTTGAATCCGGGGTCAAACCTGTTGACCAAGCTGATGACATGTGGCACTTTCTGATTTGCTCCTTCAACATACAGTCATTGCCTAGTCACTCACACCACATCATCGTCGCTACCTCGCTATATTAAACCTCATGCATCTTCTACTTGGAGAGTAAGCGAGGACCACTAGATGTGCCACGTGGCACAATCTCATAGCAACCGATCTGATCACGCATATCACCTCCTGCTCGCTCAACCATCTGCCACTTGTCATGATCTGATTCACTAACAGCACTGCAATGGGACCCACGTAACATTTTGGATCTTTCCAAATTTTTATGGTTTTCCGAAAACCTCGCTACTTCGCTAGCTGGAGTTACCAAGATTTTCTGGCTAGCGAGATAGCGACTAGCCAGATTTTGTGCTTTTCTGACGCCTATCCCTTGTTGACATCATCAAGTCTAGACTACATCTTTATTCAAAATTTATGCATTTTCGTGCATTTGACATCATGAGCCGACCCCACTGCATGCTCGAGCGGCTTTCCAAAACCCTATGGCTTTCAAGACACTTATAATGCGTGTGAGATTGTATTTAAAAAGCTGAATATACTTCCGCGCTGCCAATGTGGGATAAGAGTTTCTAACAGTTTCAGCTTTGCTCTCCATTCTCATGTCGTCTCAAATTTCTTTGTGCATGTATGTGGTGAGCTTGGTGCCTCTGCCCTCTCTTGACTGTGTGGAGCTCTTTGTATGGAGCATACTTCAAAGCGCGGGTTCCTTTATTATTTTTCATACGTTGAGCCTCTTCTCATTGCTGCCTCTGTGTGAGGCATCTTTTTAAGTGCGTGGATGTTCTTCATTTACCATGGTGGGCATTGCCTTGAAACAGCTTCAGACTCTTATACGTATTAAATGTGCCCCTGCTATTCACGTCTTTTACCAAAACTTTTAAAAACTGTGGTTTTCCTAATCATAGCTGAAAAGGAGGGAGACTGTAATACTTGCTGCCGCCTCCTACTTTCATTGGTGTGTTCTTATGCCTTTCATTCACACGTTTTCCTCTTAATCTGGGCTCTTTGATTAGCATAGGGTTATGGGCCTTCTCATGGTTGCTAATGTGGATGGTACCTTTTAATTGCCTTGGACCTTTTCTTTAATCAAGCATAGGCTGTTCCAATATTGACTGCGGGTTTTTCTTTGTATGCTGAAATTTTGTCTTTACTCACGCTGCCTAGGTTTCTCCTTTAAAAAGAGTTGGTTCTGTTGAATTTGTGGCTCTCCTCTTACATGGCTTTTATGAAAATATTAAACACAAATAGCAAATAGCAAAGTTTTAAACATATAAACTCGGGTCTTATCGAAGTTGACCAATGATTTAAACATTAGTATCTTCGCTCCATGTGAAAATTTGCCCCTACCTCTACAATTTGATGTGGTTTGAAAAAGCATGGTCTTTTGATGGCGCAAGCTTCCTTTTAACTAGATTTCCTGTTCCTTGTGGTTCTTTCTTATCATTGAGTTGCCTGGTAATCGTAGTTTCTTTTTCAAAAACGTCTGCTCTTTTTGTTTGATGTTGATACCGCTGCACATATTTGACCGCCCTGAAAACTTATGACCCACTTACACTTGATCCTCATGTTATTTTTTATAAATCAATATCACTAAGACTCAAGGCACCTTTAGGATCCCCAGACATCCCTCAATCTAAAGCAGTCAGCTGGACCCCAAAATGGGTCTGGCTAAAAAAAAATTTGTTTTCAAACAATTGACTTGGCAAACTGATCTACTGACCTTCTCATACTATTTGGAGACCAATTCGATCACAGATTGACCATTAAAAACTCAATTGATCACTTTTTTCCACTTGTTAATTTCATGCTAGGAGGTCTGTTGACTGGCCTTAAAAACTGACCAAATCACCTGATTAGGCTTTGAAATCTGACACACTGGCTCTCTGTTCTGCACTCTTGCATCCTATCGAATGTCATCTCATGACGAATTTGCAGTCAAAAGGTATTGACTGTCAAAGTTGCCTTCTCGGATTTACCTGCAAGAAAACATGTCAGAAAGCAATAAACTGGTTTTGGATTTGGCTCGGGAAACTAAGCAAATGAGCACATGGGGAAACGAAAACTGGGACACTGATTCTATGTCATGAGGACACTATGGATCTACGATTTGGGCTCATGAAAAATCATAGGACACAAATGGTGGACACTCAAAGTGGGCTACTCAGAATTTTGCAATTAGGAACACTGACTGAAAGCGATTTTTTTGCAAATGGAATTGACCCGAAAAAGTGTGTAAACGGATTCATCATGGCTTGCAAACTGACACACTTGGAGTATTTTCAGTATAGAACATAGAGAAACAAACCATTTGATATCGCCAATCACGGATTAGGAGTTATGATGTCACGGACAGGGGTTCCAATCAATTTGAAAATGCTGACACCAATAAAAGTTAGAAATTCCATTTGGAATCGTGTTTGAAAACTGATCAAACGGATTCGTCAAGGGCTGAAACTTGAAACATGACAAGTCTCTGATATCTACAATGCAATGCAAAATGAATTTCAACATTTGGGTCAACTGGTCAAAAGTTACAACATGTCAAACAGGGCTTCCCGGAAATGTGTGCAAAGTGCAAAAGTATGAAAACAGTGACTGACCAACTTTGAGGGGTTCAAAACCTAGTCAAACGAATTTTTCATGACTTGAAAATTGAAACATATGTTCTCCATTATGGATACTAAACATCCCCAAAGTGGCAGGTCATGAGACATTTCTGGGTGCGAGATATTCATTTACAAACAAAGCCACCTGTCGCTGTTTGACACTTAGGTGAAAAAAGCAAAATTGATATTAGCTAAAAATAGAACTTTGCCAAATGACTCAGAAACTCAATTTAACTTCACGAAACACTTAGGCATGCTGAATGAAAAGTGCTAGAAGCATAAAACACCTCATAGGGTTCAAAGGTACAGCCGGGTAAAATCTCATTTAAAAGCATTTATAGGGCTAATTTTTCTCAACAGGGCTCAAAATTGACCATGCAATTTTTAGCGCCAACATGGTGTTGCACCAGTAGGAGCACAAACACTCGTTTGATATGCCCAAAGAGCTAGATTTAGTTGGAGGTGCCAGTCTCGACCCAAATCATTGACAGTCTTTTGGAGAATCTTAACGATGGTCTTGTTAGCTGCTTTTTCTTGGCCATTTCCCTGTGGATGGTAAATACTAGAATATCCATGGTATATGTTGTACTTCTCAAAAAGCTTGTCTACATCTTTGTTCTGGAATGAAGTACCATGGTCACTAATAATAGCCAAGGGGACTCCATACTGACATATGATGTAGTTCAGAAGAAACCTTGAGATCTGCTTGCCAGTGGTGAAGGTCAAAGGGATAGCGTCAACCCACTTGATAAAATATTTTGTTGCTATGATAATGAAATTATGACCATCTAAGGACGGAGGAGAAATAGCTCCAATAAGATTAAATGGCCATTGTGAAAAGGGCCATGGTGATATGACTGGCTGCAATTCTTGTGTTGGTGCATGGATTAGATTGCTATGTATTTGACACTTATGACATGTTTTGGCAAAATCATGGGCATCCTGTTCCATGGTGGGCCAATAATACCCTGCTTTGACCATCTTCTTGGCTAGACTCAGACCATTGAAATGGCCCCCACATATACCTTTGTGAACCTCAGCAAGGCAGTTTCAGCTTCTTGCAAGTCAAGGTATCTGAGAAGGGTTTGGTTAAAATATCTCTTGTAAAGGGTGTCACCGATGATGACATATCTAGCGGCTTGATGGATAAAGGCTCGATGGTCATTTTTGGATAAGTTGGGTGGTAGGATTTGGGATGCCCAAATGCTCTTTCCTTTTATAGGATTTGCAAAGTAAGTTATCAACATAGTTTTCTATGAGGATGTGCATGAAATCATGGAAGATTGTAGTCATTACTCTTTGATATGTTTCCCTAGCATTTTTAAGACCAAATGGCATGACGTTCTAGTAGTATGTTCCCCAAGGACATGTGAAAGCTATCTTGTGTTGATCTTTAGGGGCTATTCTTATTTGATTACAGCTAGAAAAGCCATCCATTAGTGATAAAATCTCATACCCAGCTGTCATGTCTACAATGATATCTATGTTTGGTAAAGGAAAATCATCCTTGGGACATGCCTTGTTAAGATCACAAAAATTGGTGCATATTCGGATGCCCCCAAAGTGTTTTCTTACTGGTACTAGATTATATATCCACTCTGCATAATCAATGGGTCTTATGAAGCTGACATCCAATAGTTTCTTCAATTCAGCTTTGACAAGGAGAGCCACTTGAGGATGCATTTTCCTCAACTTTTGCTTTATTGGTTTCATTCCTGGTTTTAGTGGTAAGTGATGAAGGACTAGTTTAGGATCTAATCCAGGCATATCTATGTAAGACCAAAAAAAGTTGATTTGTCTCTCTAGAAAGAATTTGATGAATTCATCCTTCTCTTCTGGTGATAATGAGGCTGCAAAGTGTATGACTTTGGGGTTGTTAGGAGTCCCCAGATTAATCTCTTCTGTCACCTCCACAAGTAATGCTGATTTTTCCTTTAATGGGGGTGTGTCCAATCTTCCATCCTCGGGCACCTCAGAGAGGTTTTCACCCTCGAATACGTCCTTTATTTTTACTTTTTCATGGTCTAATGGCACCTTTTAGTTTTCACCAAGAGAGCTACTTGTGTCCTTTTTTGTTATTTTGTCAATTTTGTGACTGGAAGATGGAGTTGACTCCTTAAAATATGCCATGATGTTGAGATCAACGAAAAATCCAGACTTGTGATCACCTTGTGGTACATCTTTATGGAGCTCAAAGAATTCTACGATGACATCATCATTTTCAAATTGGTCAAACATTGGTGGTCCTTGTTGGTCCCAATCAATAAGTTTAGGGAAAACTAAGAAAATTCCATCATCGGTGTTGAATAAGCTTTGGTCCAAGGCATATATATGGATATCTACTTCAGTGATGTCATCAGGATCATGTTCAGAAGCAGGAGGGCTTGGATCCCAGAATGTTTCGATCCAAGGTGAAGAATTGGTTTGAGTGATAGTTGGATTGACATATTTATCTTCCATGAGTAAGCTATCTGGGTTTGCAAACATATGAACAAGAATGAGTGAAGTATCAAGATCATCGATGTTAGATACAGATTGGGTGGGTTTGGGTTAGTTGTTCTTAGATGCCTTGTCATCGTTTGAAGCATTCACCTCCTCAGATGAGGATGAATCAGAATTAGGAAGACCCAAAAAAAATGGTTTGAATCCAAGTCCCAAGCTATGAGGTCATCCTGATGTAGTGATGGGTTGAACAATGCCTTGTTTTTGGAGTCCCATGCTACTACATCCATCATATCCCTTTTTCTGAATGATGGTGAATCTAGGTCCATACCTATCGCAGGATATGGGAGTAATTTCTTGTTCTTCTTTAGCCTTTTCAATCCATGTAGAGGTATTTTCATAGATGTGTTCTTCATGTAGCCTACCTCCACTGGTGAACGCCATAGAAGGTCTGGTTTGAGGTGCAAACTTAGGCTTGTTTTGTATAAGCTAAGGTTTACTGTATGAGTTGGGGGATAAAGGAAGTTTCCCAATGTGAAAGGCATGAGACATGGAGTACTCACCACAACCTTGGTCTTGTATTTTAAGCTTTCTTTTGGATGCAGGTGTGAGTGTGGAAGGATCAGTATACTTCGAGGACTCTAAGGGATTTGCTACATGGTTTTTTGGGACCTAGTATGCAGTGGTTCCTCTAAGATTGACATAGAACTGGAAGAGATCTGGATCACTTGGGATGGTTACCTCTATATTATAATAGGAGAACTTTAGGCACTAGTGATATGTAGAAGGAACCATTTTCATAGCATGGATCCATGGGTGACCTAGTATCATATTTTAGTTCATTTCTATATCTAGGACTTGGAATAAAGTGTTCTCAGTAGCTAGACCAACTCAATAGGTAAGATGATAACTCTTGTAGAGAAACACTCACCATCATCATAGGCTTTGATTGTGATCCATCGAGAGGGATCCACATCATTTTCAGAATAACCCAAACCTTTGACTACTTTAAGTGTACAAATATTCAGCCCTGCTCCTCCATCTATCAAGACACATCTAACATTAACATTGTGGACAAAGACTTCAAGGTGGAGGGGATCATTGTGGTTGGGTTTGTCTTTAGGAATATCTTTGGGTAAAAAGGTGATATGTTGTGACACGGATAGGTTCCCAACCATGGCTTAGAACTGGGCAACATCAATGTTATCTAGGACAACTAACTCTTTAAGGGCTTGATCCAAGATCTTTTGATGTTGGGGAGATACACGCAGTAGGTCCAAAATGGATATTTGTGCAGGGGTTTTTTCGAGTTGTTCAACAAGGCTATAATCAAATGAAGTAGGAGTAGTAGGTCTACTTGGGGGTGCAGGTCTAGTAGAAGTAGTAGGTCTAGATGGGGCTCTAGGTAGGGTGATCTTGGTACGGCATGTAGTGACAGCACAACAAGGGTATTCAGCCTTCAATGTGAATGTGGATATGTGAAAGTTAGACTCATTAAAATAATTGATGGTGTAGTCATAGCTGGTGTATGTGTAATTCACATTACCTTGTGAGTTTGAGTTTGAACTTGAGGGTTTCTCTTTGTCATGATTACCCAAAGGATCTTAGAAAATAGTGTGATCAGAGTTGGATGCTAATAGTGATGGGTCAACTATGATTACACCACCATCAATAAGGTCTTGTATTGCATGTTTAAATTTGAAGCATGATAAAGTCTTATGTCCTTTTATGCAATGGTAATCATAATACTTTTTGTCATCCCACCAATTTTCTTTAGTTAATGGTTCATCTTTGATTGGGGGTAGCTGCAAGAAGTTATTACTTAGTAACTATTGTAATGTAGTCTCAAGTGGTATTCCCAATGGTGTGAGCTGATTTTTGATTAGAGGTTTGTGAATTTGTAGGGTTTACACCTTTCAAAGTCAGTTGAGTTTGTGCTATTCTAATCATGTGGGCATCCACAATGCCATCATTAGTCACATTCTTGTTTTTGGAGAAAATTTTTGCCTTCTCATTAGACGAGTTGGTGTTTGTGTTTTCTTTGTTTATCTTGAGGATTCCCTTACGGATAAGAGCATCTTTAATACTAGCCCCTTTTTTCATCACTTTAGAAATGGTGCTTGGACTCTTGATTTTGAGTTCATACATTAAGTTCGGGACTAAGTTTTCAATGCATAAGTTTACTTGTTGTTCTTTAGGAATGTCTAGTGAGCATTGACTAACAAAGCTTCTGCAATGTAGTAAGAATGTGATGAATGATTCTCCTATTTTCTATTTAGTTGAGCACAAATCAGAAAGTGTCACCTCATTTGTAATTTTGAAGGCAAAGTGGGAGATGAACTTGTCTGCTAGCTTTGACCAAGATTTGATATTACTAGGAAGTTTGGAGTACCATTCGAGTGTGGGCCCTCCTAGAGAACGAGGGAACAATCTCATAAGGTAAGTGGGTTCATCACTAAGTTCAATACATGAAGCACAAAATTCCCTGATGTGGTCAATAGGGTTGCCTTTTCCTCGGTATTTTTCAAACCTTGGAGCCTCAAAGTGTCTTAGGAATGGAGGCATATATAGACTTTTATCGAATGCGTTAGGACATAGGTCCCTTTCTATATATAGAGTCTATTTCTTTTGGACTCCCAATGCCTCGACATGCTTGGAAAGTTGTTTGAATTGTTGTAATAGTTCTTCATTGGGGTTTTGCATGATGGTCTTTACTTCAAGTCTTTTATGTCTGTGAGTAGACCGTTTGCTGTGGTGAGAACTATGTCTACTTGGTTCTAACATTTTTGTATCTGATGAGTCTAGTGAAGTGTCACTAGGTGGTGGAAGTATGTTGGCACCTTGAAGACAGAAGGGTCCTTGTTGTTGGGGTACTTGTTGTGGTATTTGATGTGGCACTTGTTATGGGATTGACTATGATTGTTGTACCATATGTTATTGTTGTGCCATGTGTTGTGATTGTTGTTGGGATACCTTTGTCGGTTATATGTGAGACCATGTGTGTGCTTGTTGTTGTAGAGGTATTTGTTGAGGTTGTTGTGGCACATGTTGTTGTTGTAACAAATGTTGCTGGTATGCGATTTGTTTCTCAAGGTGTCTTTGGTATTCCAACTATTGCTTGAGTTGCTCTTGTTGTTTAGAAAACATCATTTGTTGTTTTTGGAATTGCTGCTAAAATTCTTGTTGATAAATTGTGTGTGAGTCAAGTGGGTTCACATGGGATTGCATATTAGGAATGTTGGATGTTTTCCCTACTTGAGATTGTTGTCATTGTGGTTGATGTTGTTGTTGATATGTGGGATGTGTGTTAAGTGGATGTAGACTTGGTTGCACCTTGGAAGTGTGGAGTCCTTGTACCACTATAGGTTGTTACTGTCATGGGGGTTGACTAAGTCCTTAAGAATTGAACATCATGTTTGGATTGTGGTTTTGGTACCTTTGTATGTTAGATGTTCCTGCTTGCGACATCATATTGACTTGACTATGAGATGTGACGTCCCTGTTGGGAATGGGTGTAATGTCAATAAGACTTTTCCTTTGTGTGTCCATAGGGATGGTTGCACTTGATGTTTCACATGTTGTACTTATGAGAGGCTCCATAGTGTTTGATACCATAGCACTTGGTAAAGTTAGGAGAAAAGGTGTACTTTGTTGATTTGCCTCCAGAGAAGGTATTTTTGGCCTCCCTAGAGCACAAGTCCCTTTAGGTGCATCTTGTTGTTGAATCAAATAACTAAAATCAAGTCTTAATGTCCTTTTGGGTTGTTTAGGGATTGGTGGTATTTCGTCGACCAAGGGTTTAACATTGATGTGTTCAAATGTACTTTGGAGGATTTCGATGGTTGATTCCTTATGGGACCTTATAGGTGCCATTATTGCATTTGAAAACTCCAAAGGTTGTTTTCCCTTGTCTAAGTCCAAATTTATCATGGGTTGGATGTTTTTAGTTGTTGTGTTAGTTTGACTTTTGGACTTAGGACCTTCCAAGTTTGGGTTAAATTTGACAATTTCTTGGGCTGCCAAACATTTGAAGTTCTTGCGAAAACATTTTTCTTGACATGCCCTAGCCATTTCTTCATCAGTGATGCCATAGTTAGTGTCAGAGTCATCACTGAGGTGTACAGTACCTTGTTGTATGTTTGATGTGTTATAGTTGAAGGTACTTGTGTTAGGTTGGCTAAATTCAAAGGAGTGTGATTGTTCATCCTCAGGTGTGGTTAGTACACTTCCTCCTCTTGGTGCTATTGGCACAAATATAGGTTCAAAGTTAGGAATCCATTGAACCATCCAATGTGTTGGGGAAGCATTTGGAGGAAATCTCATGCTAGGTGCATTGTTCAAGGTTTTTTGTGCCATAGCTTGATTGTGGTGCTCTTGTGGATACATGTTTAAGGGGTTTGCAAGTAAAGGTTGTGATGCCTCAATTTGTTCTTTTTTAATGGTTTGTTGGGTTCTCTTGCTCTTTCTCTATCTTTGACAAGGTTTTGGTTGTGCTTGTGCCTCAGAAAAAAAAGGTTGATAGAGTTCCTTGGGTCTCTGAGCTGATTGCATCCTAGTAAGTGATGGCATGATATCTAAGAATGCAGATACAATGAAAATTTTGAGTGTTTTGAGTGATTTAGAATGGTGGGTAGGCAAGATGTGAGTGTTTTTGGGATTTTTAAGTGTTTAGAAATGTTATGAAATGTGAGGAAATGCTATATGAATTAGGGTTTTGATGTGCAAAGTGTAAATGTCCTAGGGATGTTATGCAAATGCAAATGCAAGGTGATGTTTTGAGGGTATGAAAAATGAAGGTTAGGGTTATGTTTTGAACTCGGTAATGACACTAAAGGTAGGTGTATGCAAGGTAGACTATGCAAAGGATGGTTTCCAAAGGTTGATAATGACATTTTAGGATATGAAAAATGAGGGTAAATGATAAAGAAGGCAATTTGGTTGATGGATAATCTAATAGGGTTTGGTAGTGAGAATGATGCTAAGGTTTGCACCATGCAAGATGAAGGGGATATACCACTAGGGTAAGTCAAAATGACATTTGGGGATCCTAGGGATATGATTATGCTATGACAAGGGTATATGGAAATTTTTTGAACTTAGGTAAAACCTTTTAGAAATTATTTTGTCTACGAGTTTAACCTTGTGATAGAGGACTTTGGATCTTGACCAAAAACTAATAAAAGATGAAAAGATCAAATTGATAAAAGATGAAAAGGTCAAATCTATTGAGAAATAGACAGATTTTGACCCAAGAAAATGATAAGAAAAGATAAAAAGACTAGTCAAGATCCATTATCCATCAACACTAGGAGATACTCTAAGACTCATACTTTGTCTAGATTTTTGACTAAATTCAAAGGTTTTGGGGGTTCAAAATGATGTTTTGAGGACTAAAAATGGTGGTGATGTTAAGTAGATGTGTGATATGGAAAATTTATATTATGTAAAAGGGCATTTTGGGTGCAAGATATAGTTTTGAGTCAAGTGCAAAATGGGGAAGTGCAGAGGCTCCTAGATGCAGTTTTGGGGTTCTAAAGTGTAGTTCAGAGGCCCAAAATGGTCACCCAAGTACCCAAGTGCACCCTAATAGTGCCAAGTGTACTCAAAAATTACCAACTATGTCATTGATACACTTGGAGCTAGTTTGGGTGCAGTTGGTAGTTTCTGGGCACAGTTGGTAAGCTAGGAAGAATGTTTGCTGATTCTGAAGGGTATTGTTACCAAACTGATATGCCAGGAAGCTAAGATGATGGGGTTGATGTTAGGATGGTTTGGGAGATGAAAAATATAGGTTATGACCTTTATAATGATGTATTAAGTGAAGGTGATGAAAAATAAGTGATGTAGAATGTAGATCTGGGCAAGCTAGTGCAAGGGGAGCTAACCAGGTACCTAAGGACACTGTTGAAGCCCCAAAATGTTATCTGGAACCAAAAAATGGGTCTCAGGACCACCAAGTGTGCCTAGATAGTGTAGAATACATCAATGATGTAGTTGGTAGTTTTATGATGCAGTTAGTAGTTTCAGGGCGCATTTGGTAAACTGAGTTGAAACTAAGGCAATTCTGGGAGCTATGGTTTCCAGATTGATATCATAGAGAGGTAAACAATAGGGGACAATGTTAAGACCAGTATGACTGCTCAAAATGATGGTTAAGACACCTAGAATGATGGTTAAACTGGTCAAGATGATGAATAGGCATGCAAGGATGCAAGGTGGTGAATGCAAAGTGCTGATTTTGAGATGGGAATGCAAAAACTAAGAGAAGTAAATTGAACCTAAATGGATGCAATATGAAAGGTAATAGATACTAAATGAGGACTAAAAGGTGAAATATGAAGTCTATATGATGCATGAATGAGGCCTATACTAGGGTGAATGCAAGCAAAGTCTATGCAAGTGTGAGATCTATGTTTTGCCAAGCACATTTAGGAGTACAAGTTACCATGTTTTTCAAGGTTTGAGTGTGTTGAACCAAAGTTTGAAAAGTTTGATAAAGGTTTTAAAGTCTTGACAATGTGTAATGTTTGGAGAAGGTTTAAGGTGTAAATTTTAATTTTGGTTATTATCTTGATTATTTTTTACACACACGCAAGATACATTAAGACAAGAATAGCTATTGTTAAAAGTTAACAAACACACCATAACCTAGGCTTTTAGGACCATATCCACTGAATTCCTACTTGAACTAAAGTTTAGCCATGCTTATCCAAAGTGGAAAACCTAGGATCTTGGCACCATAGGCCCCCCCTTATAGCACACTCACTTCTTGGGGCTACCAAGATCCGTTTCCCAAGGGGCATGACTTCCTAAGGGACTGTTGCCTCTACTAAGGACCACGAGAATGTAGGATGTCTTCATGGTCATGGGTGACCCCTTGAGCCAGTGGATAGAAAGGATTTTGGCCACTAAAACATGGTTTTTAGTAAGGGCATTCTATTTGGCAAGTGAATGATAATCTTCTGCAGAAGGTCTCATAGACTCGAGAATCGAGGTTTGACGCACCACAAGGGTACTGGAGGAGAGCTATCACACTGCAATACTACCAACACAGCTTTCACTGTAATCAAATTTTATATAGCAGTTGGAATGTTGACCTACCTTTTGGCCCATTACTGCTCTGAGGTTGTCCCCTGGCATACCCAATATCGAGTATCTTGGTCCAAGGTAGGCCTCCTATAGAAGTTACACAAATTTCTCTTACACCCAAGATCCACAAATGGCGAGGGGAGAGGATACATCCAATGCAACTCCTAGGGATTTAACACTATAGACATGCCAAGAAGAAAAGAAAAAGGTTCATTTTAAGCACCAAATGAAATGTTATCTAATCTAGGAAATCCACACACATAGTTTTGAAAGACACACAAAGTCTTCAACAACATCCTGCAAACAAAGCATTAGTAGTTTATGATCATGTCTTCATCCCATGATCACCACACACTACAAATAGACCATCAATAACAAAAAATAATCTAATCTAAGTTCTAGAAGGAAATAGAAACCTTATGTGCAGATTTTGATTAATGCATGTGCTTACTGTGAACCAGGTGTGCTTTGACAGAGAAGATTGCACCCTAGAAGGCAAAAATGGTTTAGAACTCTCCCAAGTGTGCCTAGATAGTACAAACTACATCAATGATGTAGTTGGGGCCCAGTTGGGCATAGTTGGTAGTTTTAGGGCGTAGTTGGGAAGTCAGGTGCAAAGTGTGGGGAAATGGTGCCTAGACAAGACCTAGAAACTAAAATTTTCAAAGCTACACTCCTAAGTGTGCCCAAGTAGTGCAGACTGCATCAATGATGTAGTTGGGGCCTAGTTGGGCATAGTTGGTAAGTTAGAAACAATAGAAAGAGGTTTCGGTGGCTTCTAGACTCCTAAAACTCTTCCTAGGGGTCCTAAGTGCACCGTGATAGAGCAGAGTGCACCCTAGGACAACAAGCTAACATAATGCATGAAACAAGAGAATACAAGCATTTTACTAGATCCCTTAATTAATCTAGATGTGAAAAAGAAGAGAATATAGTCATTATACCCTTCCAAGTGAGCTCCTTCCTTGCACCTACAAGCACAAAACAAGAAAACCCAAGTTAGATATGCATGTTCACGTCGGGTTCACCAAAATGTAGGACCAAAAAATGGGTTAAAATGCATAACACACTATGAGAAAATCACAAAACTCAATAATCATAATTTAGCACCCACTAGTCTACCATGAAAACCAAACTAATAAAGAAAGCAGTAAAAACCCCCTCTTTCATTTGTAGCTCCAATGTCCTTCTTTCTTCTCCAAATTATTGTAGCTCCAACTTGCCTATAGTGCACACAAGATTGAAGCAAAAGCCTATGATATGGACAATGCCATGAGAATACTAGAAGTGTGATTTTAAGCTTGAGATAAAATGGTGTGAAAATGCAAAGAAGTTAAGGATCTAATGACTTCCAAGACAAAGACTTCAAGAATTCAAGGAGTTCCAAGGGCCTAAGGTACCAAAAAGGAGAGAAAGAGTGTCCAATTTATAATCAACACTCAAGGTGAGAGCATTGGATTTTTCTCCCATAGATATTTGATGTGATAAGAGATTCCTTTGAGAATCCATGATGCATATGACAAAATATGCCAATTGTAATATTCTATGACGCATGGAAGTCAAACTTGGTTAAATGTGGAAGAGAATCTATGATGCATCATAAGACACCTCAACCCACTTAAAGCCAAGAATCTATGATGAATAAGCCAAATAGGGACATGCATAAGAGATAAGAATATTTGATTATGACAAATCTTATCCAAGTTTCAAAGGAGAATCCATGAGGTGTCATATCCAAGTGTCACTATGATGCAATATTTTATGGAATATCCAAATTAAAAATCATTTTATTCCACAAAATAAGAATTAGTAGAAAATAGAATTAATGATGGAAAATGGAACTTAGGAAATTGTAAATTTCCATGGTTTGCAGATGATGAACCAATTAGTTAATAAAATTAATTAATTGATGACGATAATTAGGAAGAATAATTAGAAGGAATAATAGAATTAAATTATGGGTTATTTAATCCTATAGAGAAAATTAGTAGATGATTGGCCAAATTGATTAAATGAATGCAACCATATCCTTTGATGAAAGTGTAATGATAACGGATATCAAATAAGATGATGATAGATAGACCAAAGCCATGGTCAAATTGATTGATAGATCAAAATTGATAACATGCCAAGGACGCATGACATGAATTGGTTGATATGTAACATTTAATCGACAATGTAAATGCTACAGGATTGAAATTGATTGATAAGGTTTGATTGTAATAACATTGACAAACACTATCAATATTATTAAAATGGTTGATGATGCCATGATCTAACATTGAAAGGCTCAACAATGTCAAATATTGAATGACATGAATGATAGTTTGACCTAGCACTGAGATCCATGATAGTACTAAGGTCAGATTGATAAGATTGATAGGTTGATAGGTTTCCAAGGCAATGAAAGCCACAACAATACCTAGGATAAGATAAGTGATGATTGATTTAGGATGTTTGATATGTTTTAGGTTGATTAGGACTGATTTCGAGTGATCCCGGGTTGATTTGGGGTGATTTTGAGTTGATTTGAAATGGTTTTGAGTTGATTTGATATGATTTTGAGTTGACATGAAATTGATGTGAAAGAGGATACAAATGACAAAATATCTTCAATCTGGCCAAAAGATCAAAGTTAGTAGAATAGGAAAATGGGACAAATTAATATGAAGAAGTGATGAAACTATAGATGCGAACCATTTTTTAGCGTCTACACCACCCTAGCCAGTTGGTCATAAACTAATGGCCATTCAATTTTATTAGCGAAGTATGTAAGAGCTTTTCTCAATTTATCTTCATATTTTGACTCCAACTCCACATGTAATGCCCACAACTTACTTTTTTCTTCCTCAAACTCTTCTGTTGTGTAGTACTCCAGCCTTTGGGGTGTATCTAGTACTTCTATAAGGGGGTGGATTTGAAAGGTTCAACTGGGGGGTGAGGGTATTTTATTCTTGGCCTTGTGGACCTCGCCAATAACTTGTTTTCAAGTTCAATTCTCCTCTTTACCTCTTTATTGTAGGCATCCACAACTACCTCATACTTTCTCTACAACTCAATCATTTCTTTTTCCTCCCTTTTTCAGTAGCCAAGGAAAATTGAAAATAATCCAATTTCATATGGGCTACTTATACATGTGAGGTGTCAGCAACTCTCCTTACAATGATATTCCCTGTTAGTCCTAAATCATCAAGCTATGATGGAACAACCCTGAATCCTCTTCTTAGTGACCACATGACAAGAGCAGCTTGGTCATTACTAAATGCAGTTCCCAAGAACTCCTTTTTACTTGGATCTTGTAATTAGAAATTATTTGACACAGAATTGAAAATTAATGCATCAACAATGTCCCAATTGGACAATAATAAAATATTTGTAACTTTTAGCATCTATTCTCCCTCTTCAAGGGTTATACTTTGGAAATCTTGAATCATTTGTTCCTTTATTTGATTTTGAATGGAGGCTTCATCCATTTTTGGATGCTTTGTTTGAAAATTCTTACATCTTTCCTCTGAACTATTCATGTTTTCCCTCCAAGCAAACTAATGGAAGGCCCTAGACTTTACAAAACTATCATCAAACAAAAATTTCTGATTGACTTGTTCCAATATAGGGTCCAATTCCCTTCCTCTATAATCTACAATAGTCAATTCAAAACTTGGCACAGGAGGCTCCTGGAGGTTCCCTTCATCAATCTCTACTTGGGTAACAAAAACTCCCCCTTGTGATTCAATTTGATTAACTTGCTCATCAGTGAGCTACTCCTCCTCAATTCTCATGGGGGTTTTGGAAGGTGAGTACTCCTCAATATGATGTTCCTCTTCCCTTATTATCTTTCTCCTTTTAGGGGAAGGTTCAGGAGGCCTTTCTTCAAGAACAACACTAGTAGATTCAACTACCTATTTTCCTTTATCTATAATGGGCCTTGATTCTAAATGATAGTATATCCTAGCCTCCTTTGAACAATTAATGGACCTTCCCCTATATTGGGAGTGAAACCCAATCTCCTCATTATTTCCCTAGCCTTATATAGAAAACAATTAATGAAATATTGCTTCTTCTCATTCATTGCCTCCATTATTTCAAGGAATGTATTCATAAGCTTATTAATTTTACCTGAAATAGTTACAACATTACATAGAGGGCTGTAATCTTCATTAAAACAATTAATAAAATTCAAAACTTTTGAGTAGACTCTCCATTTTTCTTTCTTTGTCTCTTGCTCCTACAAAGAGTACTCATTCCTTATTATATCTTCAGGAAAATAAAATTCATGTTCAACTGGACCAAGCTTGATCCTATGCCTAAGAACCAAATGATAGAAACCCTCTGTATCACAAAAATGAGGGTGAGAGACAACTATCTTATACTGATCCAAAAATTTGTAAAGGAAAACCCACCCTTCCTTGGTTGTTACAAACTAGTGGGCTATTGTGCAAGTGGGAAAAATTGATCATGTCCCCCTCTTGTCAAAAAAGGATTCATCTACTCCCAACTACCACAAGAATTTTACTACTCCTACTTTTGAGGGTACCTGGTAAGGTAGTACATGGGGTGTTCCTTTGAATCCATAAATTTTGATAATAGTGAAACTGAATATGGGATGATGTCTCCCCAATTATGTGAAACTTTCAAATTATGGGGTTTATCTATAGGCCTAACAAGGTGCATTAGTGCCTTAGGGATCTTGGGATTACCACTCAATATAAGGCATCTCAACTTGGAGGCAAAATACCTATCAAATCTAACAAAACTGGTATTTTTTGCTTCATTAGTCATGTCTACACTCCACAACTAAACTAGTAGTGCTTCCCCTTCTTGTTCTCTATTCAAAACCATTTCTTTACCAAAGTATGTCACACCCTTAAATAGAAACATGTGCATCAATAGAGAGTATTGGCCCCAAACCTTCTCCACCTTGCCCTTAGCAATCTCAACCAATCCACTGTGAATCTCATCAACTAAGTAAGAAGAAAAATCTAAAATTATTTCCACACCGAAAGCAAAGATTTGAGTAATCATATACATGAAACCCACAGGCATAAAATCTTCTTCATCCTCTCCAAAAACTTTGCACAGGGTCTTGTATATCTCTACTGCCTTGGCATTGAAGTATGCTTTCTTGAAAGGTTCTTTAGAGGATGATGTCATTGCTTTTAGGGTTCCAATTTTTCCAATATGGGCCTTTAGTGAACCTTGTCTAACTATATCCTTCTTAGATATATATTCTTTTTCTAAATCTTTCAAATTAATGGGCACATGATACCTAGTGAGAGGTCCCAAATAAAAAACTTCTCTAATTTCCTCTAGGCTGATTGTGATTAGAATTTCACCATCTATTCTCCTTAATAACCTACTAGCTTGATCATAGCTTTTTACCATGGCCTTAAGGAGATCATAATCCATAAAAAAATTGGGAACCACTAGCTTTCCTAGATCAAAATTCCATATATTTACATGTGGGGTGTTGGTGTTTGAAAACGTTATTGGTTTTCAATTACCCTGATGAGAACAAAACACATCTAGGGGTAGCTAACTCCCATTTTCAACATGCCCATTTAGACACTAGGCCAACTATAAGGCTTGACCCTTCTTCTACTTCAGGCTCTGCAAAACCTAGGCGGGTAGACCTATAGATTCTTTATATGGTACCAGTTGTCAAAGCATACACTGAATCTAATATGAAGCAGATAAAACCCTTATTTCTCTTGATAACTCATGAAATAACATCAATCTATAGTAGCTAAATGTAGATCTAGGAATCTCACAAGATGAGTGAGGGCATTCTATTATAGCTCTTCAACATGAAAGGGGAAAAGTGTTTGATTATTGATGTTGATGTTCAACAAATCCTCAAACATGTAGCAAAACCTAATGATCTTGTAATTGATTAGTGCCTAATCCATTGGGCAATTTCATGAATCCAAAACATACATCTGTGACATTAGGACATATTTTGTATACCCAAACATCAGATCTATCTAATCACCTTGTGATTCAGACATCAATGTTCATTCAGATCTCATTCTCTCAAAATATCCTTCTCAACATAACCAATAACCCTGTCAAACACATTAAGCATTTATTTGGCACTTTGTTCCAACAACAAAATATATCAAACATACAACCTTAAGTGGAAGCAAATTGATCTCAACTCTTTGTTCTAGGACCATAAAGACTACAAATTACTAAGATAGGAGATGAGAACCAGAATGAAACTAATGAAATGCTGCTCATATGTATTCATTTTCTTTGAAAATATACATTCAGATACATGAAATGAAAACATGAAAATACCAAACATATCAGAACTATCTGTACTATACTTCTTAATTGTTGTTTACATGAGAAGAATTTGCTGAAAGAAAATGGTGTCACAGTCATGGGAATGCAACCAAAACTAGATCCAAAACCTTGGTATCACAGTAATGTGTAGATTTTTCTCCAAAAGATTGGAACCTACTAGTTTCTCATTCACAAAAATTGGAAAAAAAAAAATAGAACCCTTACAATGGAAGAAAGAAAGAATAATATAGGATGAAGATGAATTCCTGGATTGAACTTACAATCGACATGTGTCCCCTTAAAATTTCATCTCTTGCAACTGAAAAGACTCTCTCTAACCTCTCTCTTCCATTTGATTTGATTTTCTATTTCATCATTACATTGTAACTAATTAGAAAATATCTGTGTTTAATGATGAAATTCTTTGAATCACCAAAAAAACTGATTGCCCCATGAAATGCCAATGAAATTTTAGTTTTTACATAGTGAATATGTTCAAATTTTGACCCATACTGTATTTTAATTATTTTTAAACCATATTCAGGTCATCACCATGCTAGGAATCAAATTTGAACTTCCATACCTGAATATTGTTGCAATTCAGGTATCTGAGACAAATCCCCCTGTAGCTTGAACTAGCTGCTTCCTATGCAAAAACTGACTCTGGAATCAGAAAGTTCAGACTTCCACAATTCTGATGGTATATGATAAGGCATATTTCAGCTTCCAAAAACCCACTGAAAGTCTATTTTAAAAACAGTCCCTCTACTAGAAAAGTATGCCTGTAACTCATTAATTTTTAAATTTTTGAAAAATTAAAAATTTTCTAAAGTAAAAACTTTAGAAGTATCCCCTTTTAAATTGAAAAGTCTGACGTGTACTTTTGGGGGAATATATTTTTAAAATTATTTTTTCAAACTTTTCAAATTTGCCCTCTCCTTCAATTCGGGTCAACAAGCTTTGACCAACCTTTCTGCCATGTGGTAATCCAGGATTCGCTAACCACTACTCTTAGATGCCATGTCAGCATTGTAGGGACCCACACTACATGTCAAAAATGTGCATTCCTGCATTTTTTAACGACCGTGCAACTTCCTTTTGCGGGGAAGTGCCAGCCGTCGAATCTCACCACGTGGCAAAATCTGAGAGTCCCAATTGAGCTGCCACTATTGAACTGTGACCTGGGCCCACTGCCATGTGGCACCCAGGCACATTCTCACATTATTTAAACTCTGTGCAACTCCATATTGCAGTTTTGCACAATTTTTTGATCTTCAACACGTGGCGACATTTGGTTCAACAACGCCACATCATCACGCATGCATGTTTGGCTAAAATTTCACTCTTATGTCTCACACCAACTGATGTCATCCTCAAGTCCGCTAGGAAATGGACCCACCACAATACCTTTCACTTCTCAAAAGTAACATGTCTTTTAGACATTCTAACTTGTGGAAAGGATTGTATTTAAACAATTAAAATATCATTCACCTAGCCAATGTGGGATAAGGCAGTAAGTGTGTTCTTCTCTGCAGCTTTTCTCTTACAACATGGTCTACTCTATTTTTATTTGGTAGCTTTAATGGTGTTAGTTTCCTCCCTTGAATGCATGGATCTCCTTTTTAACAATTGGTGGTTTTGGATTTAGTGCAAGGTCCTATCTCCATGCCATAAAAGGTACCCCTATTTGTTGCTTGGGGTTTCAGATTGTAGTAACTATAGATCCTACTGCTCCCATAATCACGCACTTGGATCCTCCCAAATGCTCATGCCACCATTACTAGATTGTTTGGTTATGACTTTATCTTGTGTAGACTCTCTATGAGGCATTTTTTTGTTTTAACTTGTGGCTGTTTCTTGTTCAGAGGCGTGAGTTGTCTCTTGCAGCCTGGAAATCCCCTCTCACTGGTTATCTTTTGCTCATCATATTGACTGCCTCCTTTTAACTGACATGGACTGCCTTCAAAAATGTGGCTTCTCCCTTTAATTGCGTTTATTGTTGCCTTTTTTTTATCATGCCGCTAACTGCCGCTAACTATTTCTTGCTGCGTACACTTGACTTATTTTCTATATTGCAGATTTGATTCCCCATACACCTACTGGAAACTACCCATGTCTTTTTTGAGTTTGCAACTCCAGATTTAAGGTGTCACAAAATTATAGAGGGTTTATCTTGACTATAAGACCGATTACAATTGCATTTTTTATAATTAGAATTGATTCTTTGTGTCAAAACCAAGACTTGCATTTGTGCTTGACCTTGATCTTCAATGTGTAACAATTTTAAATTTGGTCTTGCATCAAATGCGTATCCCATTAACATGGATGCCTTACCCACAGGGCATTTGGTGAAGATTCTCCTTCTCTTGTTCTTATTCAATAGTGTGGGCAACTTTGCATCTCTCCTTGCCCCATGGTTCGCTATCTTCATTCTCTTAATAAAGATCAAATTGCAGAGGTTAGACTTTGACTCTAAGGAACAACAGTGATCTTGGCCCGTTGAGTGTCTTTCACTCAAGGAAATTAGACTTTTGGGTCTAAAAAAATGGAATCGTAAAAACAAAATCATTTATTATTTAAACTAGCATATTCTAAAGATATTCTATGTGGTCCTCCTCATCAACTCCCTCTTCCTCACATACACGACTTTTTAATTTGAGGAAAACATCATTTTGGTACATGAACTTCGAACCCCCTTCAATTCTCACTTTCATAGGTTTTGTCCCTTTATCAATGAACTTAAATGGATCTGTTAAATTACCAAAAAATCTCTATCTTTATCCTGATCACCATTTCCCAAAAAAGTTCGATCATTTTGACAAGATTAGTCAGACCCTTAAGTGGGTCTGGCTATAAAAAAAAAATTTCGCTTCAAGACAACTGAAATCTCCAAACTAATCCACTGACCTTTTAATATCCACTATAATTGATTTCAATCATCAATTGATCATTAAAATCTCATCTTATCATTTCATGCAACTAGTCAAATTGGTGCTAGCAGGTCCATTAACTGCCCTTAAAAACTGACCTGAACAGATAACTAAGCTTTGAAAACTGACCCATTGAATCTCTTTTATGCACTCTTACACCCTGTTGAATCTCATCTCATGAAGAATTCGATGTCAAAAGTTACTGACCGTCAAAGTTGCCTTCTTAGAATCACCTGCACAAAAACATGTCAGAAAACACTAAACTGGGTTTGGATTTGGCCTGGAAAATTGGGCAAATGGGCACAAGGAGAAACGAAAATTGGGGCATTAGTTCTTTGTCATGAGGATAGTATGAATATGAAATTTGGGCTCAAGATGAATAACTAGGCACAAATGGCAGATGTTCGAAGTAGGCTACTTGGATTAGCAGGATAGTGATCAGCAGTAAAACATCATTTTTTTAAGAATGGAATGACCCTTGAAAAGTGTGAAGATAGATTTTTCAAGACTTGAAAATTGACACACTTGTATTATTTTTAGAGCAAAATATAGGGGAACAATCCATTCAATCTTTTGAATCATGGATTATGAGTTATAATGTCACGAACAGGGGTACTGAACAATCTGCAAATATTAACACCAGTAAAAAGATACAAATTGCTTTTGGAATCGCATTTGAAAATTGATCAAACGGATTCGTCAAGACTTGAAAATTGAAACATAACAAGTATTTGATGTCTACAATGCAATGCAATAATAATTTCAATATTTGGGTCAACTGGTCAAAATTTATAGCACGTCAAATAGGGCCTCCCAAAAATGTGTGCACAGTGCAAAAGCATGAAAACAGTGAATGGCCAACTTTGACGGATTCAAAACCTAGTCAAACGAACTTGAAATGATTCAAAATATGAAACCTAGGTTCTTCGATATGGACACTAGATAATCTCAAAATGGTGAATCATGAAACATTTTTGGGTGCAAGATATTCAGATGCAAACACAGCCTCCTGTCACTATTTGACACTTAGGTAAAATTGCAGATTTGACACTAGCTCAAGATAGGACTTTGCCAAATGACTCAGAAACTCAATTTAACTTCAAAAAATGCTTAGGCATGCTGAATGAAAGGTGCTAGAAGCATTAAACACCTTAGGGATCTTATATGGATAGCTGGGTACATAGGCATTAAAAGCATTTATAGGGCTCAATTTTTCAATGGTGCTCAAAATTGACCATGCAATTTTTAGCGCCAAAAGTGGCTCTATTTGAGGATGCATGACCCTTGTGGGCATGGCAAGGATTCAGGTCTCTGGGAGAAGCAAACGACACACTTGAACAACAAAACTTCCTCTCGAACAGCTTTATTGAAAATAAAATGCTTAGGCATGCTAAATGAAAGGTGCTAGAAGCATTATACACCTTAGGGATCTCATATGGATAGCTGGGTACATAGGCATTAAAAGCATTTATAGGGCTCAATTTTTCAATGGTGCTCAAAATTGACCATGCAATTTTTAGCGCCAAAAGTGGCTCTATTTGGGGATGCATGACCCTTGTGGGCATGGCAAGGATTCAGGTCTCTGGGAGAAGCAAACGACACACTTGAAAAACAAAACTTCCTCTCGAACAGCTTTATTGAAAATAGGGAAACTACTCTAACTATGTACAAGCGATGGCCTCGGGCCACCAAAAGTTTTAGAACTTCTTACCTCTATCAAAGACTTGATTCTCATTTACATCCTTCTGAGGCAAACTGAAACTCTCTTTCCCATCAATTCCACCAATCAGATTAGCACTTTGAAGCAAAACACTTGGCAAAATGGAATTCACACTTTCATTCTCATAATGCATACATATATCAGAATTACCATTTACTTCATGTTCATTATGAGAGAGCAAGTCAACATGCTCATAATTATAAAAATTGGACTGAGAATCAAAATCCAAGAATGATTCATGCATGTTGATCAGAAACACAAAAACTTTATAATCTACATCATTCACCAAGTTGCAAACACCAAAAATTTGCAACTCACCTTCTGTCTCTAGCTGTGAAGAATATGTGAAATCTAATTATTGCCTACTTGCAATCATGTTACTCATCGAATCATATTTATCCCTTGCTGAAACCTCTTCACACTCAAACAATTGATTAGTCACTAAAATTGAAAACTCACTCTGGAAGTGCTGATCTAAACTATGTTGATCACTATCATTTTCTTCCTCTAATTGAATGTTGGGATACACCTTGAACTCATCTTTACAAGACTTATCAGTACATGAAGAAAATCTATAATCTGATTGACAACCTTCACTATTTTCCACCTCATCATATGAAAAATCAAAACAATGTTCAGCAAGATCAACATGAAAAGAATCTAAAACAGCATTAACGTTCCCTTCATTAACATTCTCTACATCTAGTAAATCATCATGTGCAAAGACATTTGAGGTACTATCATCTACACCTCCAAAGTCTAACAAAGATTGTTCAAATTCTACCTCTTTTTCCACATCAAACTTTGGGGAATTGATTTGACTGAATGAGAAAGTATTATGAGAGAACATATGAAGATCCTTAGAAATACTTACTTGCTTTTCAAACTCATGAGCCAACAAAACACAGATTTCATCGGAGCTCAAGAAGATTTCCTCACAAATCTTCTCCCAACTGTGGTTATCATCTGGATAACATGAAGAACTTACAACAGTAGGATCCTTAGTGTAACAATATAGAAAATCAACTTTATTACAACATTCTTTCTTATCATAGCAATCACTAGATCTATTGTTGTTACAACTTTCTTCAACTTCATATGTACTGTAACAAAATTTATCTTCTCTTTTATATCCATCTTTTTCATGCTGATAGCTATTACCCGACTCAGTAACATTTAAATCCACCTCTTCACATTTGGAAGATAGATTATCTTCCTCTAAAAATTCTTTATATTCATTACTACCTTGGTTTTCAGCACACTCATTATCATTAGAAGATATGTCATGAAATATATAATCACCACTTTCCATCTCCTCAATGAATTTTTCAATTTGCAAAATTATTTGTAACCTTATAGGTGCTGGCCAATTGACTGAATCAGGCACTAGAACATCAAGGAAAACATTAGGCAATGAAGATTCCTTAGGTCTACAATGAAAAGGCATCTTATTGATTACTGATTTAAGCCTTAAATAACATTGTTCGGCACTTAAACCTTGAGTATTGCCTACTTCAAATCTTATAATATTGACAATCCTTTTGTAGACTAGTCTATTCAGCATAGCAATATTATTATTCACAATTTCCAAACTCTTAGAATTTGGTAAACTAATCTCAGATCTGAGATTTGACTCCATCTTAGAACAAAATTTCTACCTCTTCCTTTTAGTGCTGAAAATCACTTAATAGAGGCAATTTCTTTAAACACTTGACTTCCATGAAAAGAAACATGAAAATCAAAATACCTCAAGTGTTGATGCTAAACATTGATTTGCTGATTTGGCATAGGTGCAAGACTAGAATTCCTTCACACCACTAATCAAACTTTGTAGAGTCGCCACCTCCTTGCAAGAGGAAAATAATAATCACTACTATGATTCATTTTTAACATTTCAATTCCTTATGACAGAAAATTACAAACAACATTTAAAACTTATCAAGAATTTAGAATTCCTTTTCAAGAAACTATCAAAAGTTTTAGATTTTCCCATACAACTAAAAGTCCTTCAAAATTTTACAATGAAATTAGCTAGGAACAAACTGGTATAGAGATTTGAGAGTTGCCACTCACACTTGGTGAGAAATAAAACATAATTTGTCACTTGACAAATCTAAACCAGACCTTCAATGTAGGAGAAACTTGCAAATCACTATTATCTTGGAAAGAAAATATACTTTATAAGTGAATTCTTGACTCTGAACTTTCTCAATAGTACTTGCAAAAACTAAACTGATTGAAGATAGACCTATGATAGTCATAGAACACAATTTTCATCCAGTTTTACAACATACTATTGTCCATGAATAAAGCTCAACTGGGGTGCATGATATTTGAGTAAGAGACCTGGAAAACACATCAGATAACCTACTGCTGCAAAAACAATTATGCACTTCTTATGCTGTATTAAATCTCCTCTTTTAAATTCTCAAGGTTTGTCTTACCTCTAATTCAATATCATCCCCAATAGAGTCACCATTTAGTTGGTGTTTCGGATGGGCAAAACCCAACTAAAAGTAGGACTGAAATTTTCAATGAACATCAGAGACTCTTGTCCTTTCAACAAAATGGATTGCCATCTTATCTCCCCAGCAGAGTTGCCATCTTGTTGGTGTTTGAAAATGTTACTGATTTTCAATTAAACTGATGAGAACAAAACACATCTAGGGGCAGCTAACTCCCATTTTCAACATGCCCATTCAGACACCAGGCCAACTATGAGGCTTGACCCTTCTTCTACTTCAAGCTTTGCAAAACCTAGGCGGGTAGACCTATAGATTCTTTATATGATACCAGTTGTCAAAGCATACACTGAATCTAATATGAAGTAGATAAAACCCTTATTTCTCCTGATAACTCATGAAATAACATCAATCTATAGTAGCTAAATGTAGATCTAGGAATCTCACAAGTTGAGTGAGGGCATTCTATTATAGCTCTTCAACATGAAAGGGGAAAAGTGTTTGATTATTGATGTTGATGTTCAACAAATCCTCAAACATGCAGCAAAACCTAATGATCCTGTAACTGATCAGTGCCTAATCCATTGGGCAATTTCATGAATCCAAAACATACATCTGTGACATTAGGACATATTCTATATACCCTGACATTAGATCTATCTATTCACCTTGTGATTCAGACATCAATGTTCATTCAGATCTCATTCTCTCAAAATATCCTTCTCAACATAACCAATAACCCTGTCAAACACATTAAGCATTTACTTGGCACTTTTTTCCAATAGAAAAATATATCAGACATACAACCTTAAGGGGAAGAAAATTGATCTCAACTCTTTGTTCTAGGACCACATAAGACTATAGATTACTGAGATAGGAGACGAGAACCAGAATGAAACTAATGAAATACTGCTCATATATATTCATTTTCTTTGAAAATATACATTCAGATACATGAAATGAAAACATGAAAATACCAAACATATCAGAACTATCTGTACTATACTTCTCAATTGTTGTTCACATAAGAAGAATTTGCTGAAAGAAAATGGTGTCATAGTCATGGGAATGCAACCAGAACTAGATCCAAAACCTTGGTATCACAGTAATGTGTAGATTTTTCTCCAAAAGACTGGAACCTAATGGTTTCTCAGTCACAAAAACTAGACCAAAAAATTGGAACCAAAAAACTTGAACCCTTACAATGGAAGAAAGAAAGAATGATATAGGATGAAGATGAATTCTCAGATTGAACTTACAATCGACATGTGTCCCCTTAGAATTTCATCTCTTGCAACTGAAAAGACTCTCTCTAACCTCTCTCTTCCATCTATTTTGATTTTCTGTTTCATCATTACATTGTAACTAATTGGAAAATATCTCTATTTAATGTTGAAATTCTTTGAATCACCAAAAAAGCTGATTGCCCCATGAAATGCCAGTGAAATTTTAGTTTTTACATAGTGAATATGTTCAAATTTTGACCCATACTACATTTTAACTATTTTTTAACCATATTCAGGTCATCACCATCCTAGGAATCAAATCTGAACTTCCATACCTGAATATTGTTGCAATTCAGGTATCTGAGACAAATCCCCCTGTAGCTTGAACTAGCTGCTTCCTATGCAAAAAATGACTTTGGAATCGAAAAGCTCATACTTCCACGATTCTGACGGTATATGATAAGGCATATTTTGGCTTCCAGAATCCCACTAAAATCCTATTTTGAAAATAGTCCCTCTGCTAGAAAAGTATGCCTACAACTCATTAATTTTTAAATTTTTGAAAAATTAAAAAATTTCTAAAGTAAAAACTTTAGAAGTATCCACTTTTAAATTGAAAAGTTTGACATGCACTTTTGGGAGAATATATTAAAAAATTTATTTTTTCAAACTTTTCAAATTTACTCTCTCCTTCAATTTGGGTCAACAAGCTTTGACCAACCTTTTTGCCACGTGGCAATCCAGGATTTGCCTACCACTGCTCTCAGATGCCATGTTAGGGCTGTAGGGACCTATGCTATGTGTCAAAAATGCATATTCTTGCAATTTTTAATGACCGCACAACTTCCTTTTGTGAGGAAGCACCAGCCATTGGATCTCGCCACGTGGCAAAATCTGACGGTCCCAATTGAGTTGCCACTATTGAACTATGACCTGGGCCCACTGTTACATGGTGACCAAGCACATTCTTGCATTATTTAAACTCTGTGCAACTCCATATTGTAGTTTTGTGCAATCCGTCGATCTTCAACATGTGGCAGCATCTGGTTCAATGACGCCACATCATCGCGCATGCATGTTTGGTTAAAATTTTGCTCTTATGTCTCACACCAACTGATGTCATCCTCAAGTCTGCTAGGAAATGGACCCACCACAATACCTTGCACTTCTCAAAAGCAACATGTATTTTAGACATTCTAACTTGTGCAAAGGATTGTATTTAAACAATTAAAATATCATTTGCCCAGCCAATGTGGGATAAGGCAGTAAGTGTGTTCTTCTTTGTGACTTTTCTCTTATAACATGGTCTGCTCTATTTTTATTTGGTGGCTTTAATGGCGTTAGTTTCCTCCCTTGAATGCATGGATCTCCTTTTTAACAATTGGTGGTTTTGGATTTAGTGCAGGGTCTTGTCTCCATGACATAAAAGGAACCCCTATTTGTTGCTTGGGGTTTCAGATTATAGTAACTATAGATCCCACTGCTCCCATAATCATGCACTTGGATCCTCCCAAATGCTCATGCCACCATGACTACATTGTCTGGTTGTAGATTTATCTTGTGTGGACTCTCTATGAGGCATTTTTTTGTTTTACCTTGTGGCTCTTTCTTGTTCAGAGGCGTCAGTTGTCTCTTGCAGCCTAGAAATCCCCTGTCGCTAGTTATCTTTTGCTCATCCTATTAACTGCCTTCTTCTAACTAACATGGGCTGCCTTCAGAAATGTGGCTTCTCCCTTTAATTGCATTGATTGTTGCCTTTTTTAATCATGTCGCTAACTGTTTCTTGTTGTGTGCACTTGACTTATTTTCTAGATTGCAGATTTGATGCCCCATATGCCTACTGGAAACTACCCATGTCTTTTTTGAGTTTGCAACTCCAGATTTTAGGTTTCACGAACTTATAGAGGGTCTGTCTTGACTTTAAGATCGATTATGATTGCATTTTTTATAATTAGACTTGATTCTTTGTGTCAAAACCAAGACTTGCATTTGCGTTTGACCTTGATCTTCAATTAACAATTTTAAATTTGGTCTTGCATCAAATGCGTATCCCACTAACATAGATGCCTTACCCACAAGGTATTTGGTGAAGATTCTCCTTCTCTTTTTCTTGTTCAATGGTGTGGGCAACTTTGCATCTCTCCTTGCCCCATGGTTCGCTATCTTCAGTCTCTTAATAAAGATCAAATTGCAGACGTCAGACTTTGACTCTGAGGAACAACAGTGATCTTGGCCTGTTGAGTGTCTTTCACTCAAGGAAATTAGACTCTTGGGTCTAAAACAATGGAGTCATAAAAAAAAATCATTTATAGTTTAGACTAGCATATTCTAAAGATATTCTACATTGTCCTCCTCGTCAACTCCCTCTTCCTCACATACACGACTTTTCAATTTGAGGAAAACATCATTTTGGTACATGAACTTCGAACCCCCTTCAATTCTCACTTTCATAGGCTCTATCCCTTTATCAATGAACTTAAATGGATCTATTAAATTACCAAAGAATTCTCTATCCTTATCCTAATCACCATTTCCCAAAAAAGCCCGATCATTTTGACAAGATTAGTCGGACCCTTAAGGGGGTCTGGCTTTAAAAAAAAAAAATCACTTCCGGACAACTGAAACCTCCAAACTAATCCACTGACCTTTTAATATCCACTATAATTGATTTCAATCATCAATTGATCATTAAAATCTCATCTTATCATTTTATGCAACTAGTCAAATTGGTGCCAGCAGGTCCATTGATTGCCCTTAAAAACTGACCTGAATAGATAACTGAGCTTTGAAAACTGACCCATTGAATCTCTGTTATGCACTCTTGCACCTTGTCGAATCTCATCTCATGACGAATTTGAGGTCAAAATATATTGACCGTCAAAGTTGCCTTCTCAGAATCGCCTGCACAAAAATATGTCAGAAAACACTAAACTGGGTTTGGATTTGGCCTAGAAAACTGGGCACATGGGGAAACGAAAATTGGGACATTAGTTCTCTGTCATGAGGAAAATATGAATATGCAATTTGGGCTCAAGATGAATAACTGGGCACAAATGGTAGATGTTCAAAGTAGGCTACTTGGATTAGCAGGATAGTGATCATCAGTAAAATATCATTTTTTTAAGAATGGAATGACCCTAGAGAAGTGTGAACACAGATTTGTCAGGACTTGAAAATTGACACACTTGTAGTATTTTTAGAGGACAACATAGGGGAACAATCCATTTGATCTTGCCAATCACGGATTAGGAGTTATAATGTCACGAATAGGGGTACTGAACAATCTACAAATATTGACACCAGTAAAAAGATACAAATTGCGTTTGGAATTGCATTTGAAAACTGATCAAATGGATTCTTCAAGATTTGAAAATTGAAACATAATAGGTCTCTGATGTCTATGATGCAATGCAATAGGAATTTCAACATTTGGGTCAATTGGTCAAAATTTGTAGCACGTCAAATAGGGCCTCCTAGAAATGTGTACACAGTGCAAAAGCATGAAAACAGTGAATGGCCAACTTTGACAGATTCAAAACCTAGTCAAACAGACTCAAAACAATTCAAAATCTAAAACCTAGGTTCTTGGATATGGACACTAGATAATCCCAAAATGGTGAATCACGAAACATTTTTGGGTGCAAGATATTCAGATGCAAACACAGCCTCCTGTCACTATTTGACACAGTTAAAATTGCAGATTTGACACTAGCTCAAAACAGGACTTCGCCAAATGACTCAGAAACTTAATGTAACTTCACGAAATGCTTAGGCATGCTGAATGAAAGGTGTTAAAAGCATTAAATACCTTAGGGATCTCAGATGGATAGCCAGGTACATAGGCATTAAAAGCATTTATAGGGCTCAATTTTTCAATGGTGCTCAAAATTGACCATGCAATTTTTAGTGCCAACATAGGGTAAATAGTTTCCTCTCTGCAAACCATTTCTTGAACAAATTTAAACCATTTTGTGAGGTATGAGAATCTTGGACCCAATTACCTTATCAAACAATCCATCTACTATCCTCAACCTAGGGTTTAATGAGGTAAATTTCTTAACCTGTACTATCTCAACAATAGACTCAGGAAGCAACTCAAGCAAATCATCATGTACATTTCTATCCAAATAATTTTCTTGACCTAAAAAATCCTTCTTTGGAGGCATCTTTGACTATGCTTTGTAGAGCTAAAACACTTACAGAGATTACAATATAATTACCTACTTGAATTCCATTCTGATTCCTCTTTGTACTTTTTCAATTTCTTCGTGAACAAGTTGCTTCACAATCTCACCAAATTTAGCACAATCTTCTCAATAATTGCTTTTGATTAGAAAAAGCTCAAAATCTTTGTTCGTGTAAGGTGGAATTGAGAAAATCTTCTGTTTTTTACTCTATTTTTTCTCACATGCAAAGCTTTCATGTCTAATTAATACACAAAGTGGCACCACATTCTTTGTTTAAATCTGTGCCATCAATCTTTAAAAATCCTACAATCAAGGGATGCAAAAAAAGGTGACTAGCATTCCACTTGATAAGTTGACCAGTCAATCCAATGAGAACTAACCATATATACAACTCCTTTGATGGCATTTCTATTTAAACCCACTAGCAACTGAGGACATGTGTTGACAAGTTGCTACCTTTCTATACATAAAGAACAAGCACCTTGCCATAGTGAAGTAGTGATGATTGTTGATCTGAGATCAATCCAAGGGTAAAGAAACTACACAAACTTCTTAAGATGTGGTGGGTCCATATTCGCTATGTCACATAGAGTAAACAATGCACATCTTTTTATGGCTAGCTAGCAAGAATCATTGATCTCAACTTGATTTTATGATCAAAATTCCTCATACATTTTATGAGTGGGGCATGGGTCCAAGATACTGATGAAACGATACATCTTGCATAACTAGCATAATAAAACCATATTTTTATCCCAGTCACTTTTCCACTTTGCTTCGGTCCCACCATATGTTTATTTCATGGCAACTTGCTTTGTTGCTAATGGTGAGATGTCTAAATTTTCTGATAGTGAGATAGCAAGCTCTGATGTCTTAACAAAAACTCAGCGCCAGAAGAATAAAAGCAAGTCAAGTCACCATCGTCATTATTAAATGTTTCTGACAATAAAAGTTATTACCCACCATACAACTTGAAAAATTTTATGCTCACTAGGAAGTTTGGAGACCATCGTGTAATACATTTGTCAGCTACTCACTATGTCGTTAATGGCAAGATGCTTAGCTTTTTCAATAGAAAAGTAGCGAGTCATCAGAAAAATTAATATTTCAATGATATCTTCTACCTACCTTTTACTGGGTTTCTTTTCCTACTTTGACAGCTCTCATAGAATGCATGTGACTAAAATTTTGGTTGCAACATATTATCTAACTACAACATCTCCATCTTATGGCACAACTCTTTAGTTTCGTGGCATTCGCTACCTTACTATACATAAGAATTGCGCAACTCACCATAGCAAAGTAGCAATAGCTGTAGCTCTCATCAAAATCCGATGGTGAGAGACATAAGAGAACAAGACTGCTTGAGGGCATGCAAAATTTAAAATGAAAATAGAATATTCACCAAAGTTTAAAAAGATATTATGCCCAAGACTTTAAAAGAAACGAGACATAGGGTTTAACAAGATTTTTCAAAGACAACAATCTGGAAGATTAAACAAGAAACCCTATTCACCAACGATGGATCCAATCTGAATTTTTTTTGAACCTATGTTAGGGAAATTCCATCATGTATAAAATTAGACCAACACATCCACCTCATCCTTACCAATCTCTCCCTTACTACCTGAGTAGCCTTCCAAATTGGAACTAAAATCTCCCTCATCCATGTTCTCCTCCTCCTCATTGTTTTTCTCATCATTATTATTTGAGTTATTAGACTCAGTGATCTCTTCCACTTTTTTATGAGTGGTTTCTTGTTTCAAATGCCTCCTTTTCCCACTAACCCCTTCCTCACCCTTACTCTTCCTAGAGTAGGTTTCACTAATAGAGCCCTTCTTTTTCTCAAAGGGAGGGGAAGACACTATAGCCTTGTTTTTGTAGTAGTCCTCAATTAGTAAAATCAACCCTTCATGTAATATTAGACAAGAATCTTTTTTCCTATGAGCTTGTAGAATTTTGAGTAAAGAAAATCTCAGATAAAAAGGAAATGAGAGCCTATTCTTGTGCCTAAAGTGGTTCAAGAACACAAAGTAAAATTTATGATTACACTTAGCTCTACCATTTTCGAAAACTTCTTGAACACAGCATTTAAAATACTTGTCTCCTTATTGAACTTTATGCCTTCCTTGGGCAAACCTATCACCTCAGCTATGAAATCTTCAATCATATGCACCATCACCCCATGCAAGGAAACCCTATCTTCAATCCAATTTTTGAAGAATGCCTCAGTAAAATGTAGTTTACATCCACAAAGGAACTCTAAATAAGTGGTGACATTACCCTTCTACAGAATTTTCTAGACATTGGCTTTGGCCTTCCATGCTTTACAATTTTTTGGCTCCTATTTTCTTGGTTCTCCACTCATTTCCAAAGACTTTGATTTACTGCAAAAAGACAAAGTCAAATGGACATAGAGAAATAATGATTTAATAAAAATCCATGTATTCATTAAAATAATTAGGGTGTTCATTAAAATATATACCTACAAAGCTAGGATAAAAAATCACATCAATGTACTTCCTCAGGGAAAGAATACTAAGAGTCATAACCCCACTTCCATATATCATTAAATTGCTAATTTTAGCAAATCTTTCCCTCCATCATGTGAATTGAATAATAATTACTAAGGACTTTCAAATCCACATTCCTACTTAATTCATCATGCCATGCATCTTATACCCTCATTGAATAGCTTGGTTGTTAATCCAGTCAGCCACAACATTACCTTCATAGAAAGAAAGAGATATAATTACATTTTCAAATTTATTCATTAAATATTTGATTTCCATTACACTAGCTTAGATTGACCAAGTAATTGAATTTTTACCATTAAGCATATTAACAATGTTTAAGGAACCTCCTTCCATCCAAAAGTACTGAAAACTAGTTTCCACTGCTAACCTCATAGTATATAGAGCTACAATAGCCTTAGCTTTATGGCTATTAGAAATACCAATAGGTATAGCAATAGCATCTATTATATTACTTGTATGATCTCTTAGAACTCTTCCACAACCTACTTTTCCTAGGTTTCCCTTAGCAACAGCATTAAAACACCCTTTGAGCCATCCAATAGAGGGAGCCTTCCATCTAGTCTTCAATCTTGGGTCTTCTTTCTTCATATTAGAGCCTTTGGAAAACATTGGATTGTCAATTTGAAAATCTTTATCACATTTTCTCTGAGACTTAAAAATTTTCCTTTATTGCCCTAATAATATTTTGGCCAAGCACCCACCCTAGCATTTCTTTATTTCTAAAGTTTTTTTATTTCTTTCTTTCTAGATACCCCACCAGAGATGGGGAAGGGTAATCTTCCATAGAAAATCAACATCAGTGTCCTTAGATGGAGAGCTCCAACTTTTAAAACAAAGTTCTAAATTTTTTTGATGAACCCAAGTAATATTCCAATAGTTAAGAATAGAGTTGCAAACTTGTTGACTGTAAGTGCAATTTAAAAAAAAATGATCTCTATCTTTAAAACCTTCTTTACATAGAACACACCTACTAACCACATTAATGCCTCTTTTTTGCAAATTATCCTGAGTAAGAATTTTGTTTTGAAGCAAGACCCAATAAAAGATATTTATTTTAGGTATAAGACCCTTAATCCAAGATTTTGTCCATAAAGGTTGGTTAACTTTCTCCTTAGATTAAAAAATAGAGGATTTACTTTGAACTGACCTCTAGGATCAGCACTCCATATAATCTTATCCTTCTGATGGGGATACAAAGAAAAGGCATTCAACATAATTTGGATATTATGAAAAACCTAGTCAACATCAACAAGGTTAACCCAACTATTATTATGCCAATAATGTCCCACAAAAGTCCCATACAATTGTTTGCATTTGTCAACTTGGGTCCTATCCTCAAAGTCCTCAATTAGGGGATGATCCATTATCCAAGTATCTTCCCAAAATATGACCTTCTGCCCATTTCCAATTTTCCATGAACAACCTTTGCTTAAGGTATTCTTAGTTCCCTACACAACCCCCCAAATAGTAGAAAGGGAGAGAACATCAGAAGATGATAGAAAATTAGATAATGAATTAGCATTAAAAAGATACTTATGTTTCTATATAGTACTCCATTCCTTATCATCATGATAAACTCTCCATCCGTGTTTGGCCAAAAGAGCTCTATTCATATTGCATATTGACCTAATTTCAAATCAACCTTCCTTGATAGGCTTACAAATTTGATCCCAAGCTATTAGAGCCATTCTCTTCCTTTCCTCAGTTCCAGACTAGAGAAAATTTCTTTGAATTTTATCAATAGTATCTAAAAATTTCACTTGTATTCTGAAAATAATCAAAGCATAAGTAGGGATGCTTTCGAGACAAGCTTTATGGAGATTAATTTTACTAGCTTGACTCAAAAGGTTACCCTTCTAGCCTACCAATTTCTTGTTAAATTTCTTTATGAGATCTTCCCAAAAAGAGTCTAGAGCTTTAGGTCCCAAAGGGAGACCCAAATAAATATAGGGAAAAGATCCTATTGAACACCCTAGAATTTTGGAAATTTTATTTTGACTTTGAATAGAGGTATTAATAAAAAACAAAGAGCTCTTATTCCAATTTATTAACTGACCTAAAGCATATGAGTACAAACTAAGGGCATTCTTGATTTCTAGCTTCCCTGACTTCTACTTTACCCATGAAAATAGTGTCATAAAAAAATTGACCATGAGAACAAGTAAGAGGTTGAGAAGAAGGTTTTAAACCTTTAATATCCCCTTGCAAAACTAGTTTCCCAATATTTCTCCCCAAGCAATCAGCCATAATAATAAAAAGATAGGGTATAAAGGATCTCCCTGTCTCAATCCTCTAGAGGGACTAAAAAATTCAATAGATCATCCATTCACCAAGACATCTATAGAAGTAGTAGAATTAAAATGAGAAATAGCTCTTACAATCTTATGATGAAACCCAAAGGCCTGTAAAATCTTGATGAGAAAAGCTTGTTCAACTCTGTCATAGGCTTTCACAATATCAACTTTCATGATAAAACCCTGATTGTTAGAGCATGATAAAGAATGAATATTCTCATGAGTAGCAATAATAGAATTAAGAATTTTCCTACCTAGGATAAAACTATTTTGTTGATCAAAAATAAGAGATGGAAGCACTAAAAGCAACCTGGAAGTATGGACTTTTGAAATAATCTTATAAAAGGAATTATAGAGACTAATTGGCTTGAACTGGTCTAGAGAATCAACCCCAATCTTTTTAAGAATAAGACATAGGAAGGTGGAGTTGATTTCCTTAAGCATTCTTTTTGCCCCAAAGAATTCCTTAACAATGTCACAAACATATCTTCCAACCAGTTTCCATGCCTTCTGGAAGAAGAACATGGGAAAGCCATCTAGTCCTAGAGACTTATCCCCTCCTAAGGAGCATACAACTTTTAAGATCTCTTCTTCCTTTGGAATGAAACCTAACAATTTATTGTATTCCTCAGTAATTAGAGAAGGAATCACCTTTAAAAGTTTAGCCTAGTGAGAAGAATCAATGTTAGGATCAATTGTCATTCAATAAGAAAAAAAGGAGACCATCTCTTCCAAAATATCCTTTTCCTCAATAATCTTCAAATCACCCTTTTTAAGATATGAGATATGAGTTTTATCTCTATGCTTCAAAGGAGAAAGATGAAAAAACATAGTATTCTTATCTCCTTCGTTCAGCCAGATCGATCTAGATCTTTGCCTCCAGTAGATTTCCTCTTTAGTGACAATGTCATGATATTCAACCAATTTTTCATTCTCTTCTCTAACAAGGTCAAAAATATATCCTTCCTTCTGTATCTTGTCCTACATATTTTGGAGATCTTCCTTAATACTAGCTTTACTCTCAAAAATATTACCAAAACATCTTTTATTCCATATTTTAACCTCCTTTTTGACATTTTTAAATTTTGAGGCCACTCTAAAAAGAGCAATTCCTTCAACATCTATATTCCACCATTTAGTCAATTTAATTTCAAACTGTGGATGTTGCATCCACATTTTATCAAACCTAAAAGGAATTTTTTTTTGAAATTTATCCTATCAGCAGAAAATATCAAAGGAAAATTATCTGACCCAAATTTTTGTAAAGCCTCCAGTTTGCAAACATACTCTTTAGTCCAATTAAGGGAAATAAGGGCTCTATCCAATCGTGCCTGAATGTAGTCATTACCTAGCCTCTTATTACTCTAGGTAAACTCAATTCCATAAATATCCAAGTTCATTAAACCCTCCTTATTGATGAAGTCCATGAGATCTAGTCTTCCATCCAACTGGCTTACATTACCTCCCTTTTTTTCATGGTCATAAAGAGGAACATTAAAGTCCCCCATGAAGATCCATTGACCAAAGTAGTCTTTACTCTTTATATGAGAAAGAGTGTCCCATAGCTTTTTCCTATGATTCTTTATATTTGGAACATACATATTAACAATATACCAATCATTGTTTCTGATCAATACTAGTAATTTTAACCACCATGAAATGCTTACTAGCATTAAAAATAGTTCCTGAGTAGTAAGATTTCTTCCATAACATCAGAGTTCCCCCTGAAGTTCCTTATGAACTACTTGTTTTAAACAATAATCTTTAAAAGATTTAACTTTTCAGCTCTCTCATTTTCCACCTTTGTTTCTTGTAGCAACAAAAAATCTAGTTTATGCTCTTCTACAAAATTCCTAACAATGTCAAGTTTATGACTACTATTCAAACCCCTAATATTCCAAGTAATAATTTTCATGTCTATTTTTAGGGGTAAAATCTAGAATAGTTTCCTATCTTCCATTAGCAATATTTTGCATACTTTCCATTTCTCTAGTTCTCTTAGAAGATCTCCTTCCAGGTTTCTTTGGAGTTCCAACATTAGGTTTCACCTTAGCTTCCTACTCCAATTTACTACTACAAGTCTCCACTCCTTTAGGAACTATATTACTCTTCTTTTTGGTCTTTTTCCTTTGACTCAATTTATGTTTGAAATCCTTACCTTCCTCCTTAATCTCCTCTAGTTCAAAATCATTCCTAAAGGGAACAATTTCTTTGCACATAGGTGTCTCAAGAGGCTTAGGAGTAACATTATAATTTTCAATCATCTAAACATTCTAAGATTCTTCCAGCACCATCAATTTACTAGTACCCAATAGTATTTCCCCCTCCTCTAATTCATCCATCTCCACTAGATCTTCCCAGTTAGTATCATTCTTTCTGATAAATAACTAACTGCTTCATCTTATCCACCATATTCTCTATATTTTTTTCAAGTAAAGCAGAGTCAAGCATCACCCCAACCCTCTAGTTTTCATTACTCATATTTTCCTTCAGGGCTGAATTTAACATTTTACCAGTATCCTAAAATTTTCAGTTCATGTTACCCTTCACATTTTTCACCTGGGTAACTTTAGGTTTCCAAACTTTCTTTTGGAATTTAACTTGTTTCTTTTTATCTTCCTTTTCATTCTTAGGATTTTTCTTACCTTTATTAGGATAATATTTCTTCCAATGGCCCTATTTTTTATAGGCAAAATAGGTATTTGGAAGATCTTCATATGTAATTTCCTACTTTCTTTTCCTCAGTTTTGAAATTAGTTCCACTTTTTCTAGGAGGTGATTCAAATTTTCCATTTTTATATATAATCTGGTACTCTAAAGTTTAGATTTCAAAGCCATTGCATGATCCATAGAAATTAGTTCCCTGAAAGAACCAGCAATTCCTTTAAAGATATCTTCATTCCAAAATTCTAAAGGAAGGTCAGGAAGTCTAACCTAGATCGTAGTGGTTAAGAAGAAGGCATCAGATAAATCCATATTTGGCTCCCATTTTTTAATAGTAAGAGTACATTTTCCAAATGACCATGGACCTCCACAAAGAATCATATTCATATCTTCTTTACAATTAAAAACAAATGAGAAGAATCTATTCAATGTAGGGGCTATATTAGCTTGACCATAGATAACCCATTTCCATTTAATCTTTTTTTTTTAAGTTTCTAAATCTGGTCTAGCCCCCACAAATTTTCCCACAAGAGTAAACTCCATAGAAGATATAGAGAGATCAACGATTGGGTCTAGAATAAAAATTTGGATCTCACCTTTCTCCCATGAAGATTTTGATGTGACCTGAGGGAAGGATGATTTTCCACTAGGTTTTCTACCAAATAGGGAAGACCATGTCCTTTGATCACCTAACCCTTTCCATGAACCTTTTATTTTCCTCTCAATATTGACCTCCACATTTTCCAAAGGATTCTTTTCATTCTCAAATACCTGACCAGGCATGTGATTTGTAGTGAAAGAGTCCAAGGGAAGTCTCAGAACCCACAACTAGTGGTACTAGCATTTGTAGTTTTTTCAGTATTAGCCAGATTATCCTTGATTCTTCCTTCGATCCCATTAGCTTTTGCTAGATTTTCCTTGATTCATCCTTCTATCCCATTAGGATTAGTACCTCCTGCAAGACTCTCCCCTACCAATTTTTGACTAGTAGGGAGCCAGCCAATTAAAAAACACTTAGAGTGCTAGCCATCCTCTATAACTTTAGTTTATGATACAATTATTTTAGATCTTCCTCTATTGCAGTAGTTGTGTCTTCTAGTACCATAATGATTCCTCCACTACAGCTAGGCCTTAATGCTCCTTCTTGAATAATATCAACCACTCTCCATCTTCTCCCTTTCCTAGAAAGTTGGTTGTGATGCAAAAATATTTATGTAAATAAGAATAATCAAATTAAATCCAAATATTAGAACACACATTCTGATGGTTATATGAAATACTACATTATATGTATAATATTGGAAAAATATGACATAACTATCTACCCATGGTTTAACAGTTTTATCTAGACTTTATCATAAGTTCAACTGGTTATGAGTTCACAAATTTCCTAACAATATTAAAAGTAGAGTATTAAAATTAACATTAAATAGAGGCATTAATTGGCCTCATCATCTACCCACTAGGAAGTTTAATACTTGTCCTCAAGCATTGCATCTTCTAGTGATTGATCAAAAGTCTCCAACCTTAGTCCTCCATCACCTGTTACTCTTGAAAGTGTAGTAGATTCTTCTTGTTCTTTACAAGACTTCCCTCTTGTTATCCTCTGACAACCTATCAATTTTTTTAGAGTTTATGTCATACAGGGGCCAAAGGAACATGAGCAGTTGTATCGTTAATGGACACCAGAGTTCTTGTCTAATTTTCCTTCTTAGCTACATGTATGTTGGTGCACGATGAAGGGCTACTTCTAGGTTGATAAGGTTGTATTTTTATGACCTTTTGAATCCCTTAGGTAGTCTACTCCATCTACTTCTAGCACCACCCATGGTTATTTGAAAGAAAATGTAAGGCATGTTGTCATACTCTACATACACTTTTGTTTTGGCCTTGAGGATTTATTTTCTTATTTCCTTGTGAATCTTTCCATGGGTCAGCCTAAACCAATCCCTAAGGATTTCTTCTGGTGTATTTCTTTCTACTCTTAATGGTAGCAATTTTGTTCTCTCTTGTTCTCTGCAGTTGTTCAATTGTCTATCATAGTTGGCGTCATTGTGTATCCAAGACACTAGGGCCCTAAGGTTTATATCCCCTATATAAAGTAGAGGGTTCCATTGAGTTTCTCTAGAGATAATGAAATTATGCACATATGCTTCATAGAGTAAATTATGCTGCCATGATGGAAGGGTCTAGTACAAACCATAAAATTCCTAAGTTAACCAAAATTCTATATCTATATTTGTAAGGGTCATCATCAACTGGAATAAGAGGAATTGTTCTTTTAAATAGATGGCATAGATCCTAGGTGGCAACCTACAAGTAATTATTTGGTTAGCCATCTTAAGGGCATGATCCATCTTTTGCTTCTATCTCACCAATTGCTCTTTTAATTCTACAATTTTTTCACCTTGGCCTATCATTACCTTCTTCATTTTCTTTTTCTCTTCTTCCCATAGGGTTGTTGTTAACACATGTTTATTATATAGCTAAAAAAGAAGCATTTGTAAGGTAATTAAACCACTTTCTTCATCTCAGTTATTTGTCTTCCTCTATTCCCTCCATAATGATTCAAGAAGCTTGCAAACCATGTTTGCTTATAGGAAAAAAGGGTAGTTTCAAAACAAGCTAGCTAGTGCATTATTGGGTCTTTATCTACTTCATAGCTTGGGGTATTCTATTGGCTTACTTGGAAATTATTTTAGCATTCATTCATCTTAGCTTTACATTTCTCATCAAGATTCTGAGGAATTTCTAGAATTTTAGGTTGATTGAAAGAATCATCTAGGATAACTTGTACAAGAGGTTCTTCATTAGATTGTTTAGGTAAAGTGGACTAGGTTTCTAAGGGCACCTTACGAATTTTTCCTCTCATTCTAGGGCTTCTTCACATAGGGTTTTCTTCAAGAACCATAGCCTTTTTCTTGCTAACCCTCTTCGGTGTCTCTACTACAGGAATAACTGCTGCAAGAATTGACTTTTTTCCATTTTGAGACTGTAGGGTTTCATTTTTCTATTGCAGGAACCAAAGTCTCTTCTTGTAACTTCTTTTTTCTTTTTTCTTGGGTAGAAGTAGGTACATTACTCATTTGAGTGGGCAAAGGCACATTTTTTTGCACATTTTTGGTTTTCACACCTTGGGTGCCTTGCTCAATAGTTGTGTTAATGGAGACTACATTATCTTGGTTAGGTTGTACATTAGGGGCAATCTAAGGCTATAAGGTTTTATGCTGGAAAAATTCTTCCCATGACATAAGAGAGACATCCCTAAGAGATCTTTCTATGAGCAATTTAATTAGAGCATGGTGAGCAATAGAAAATTTCTTTCCTTTCTGGGTTTCCTTAGCACTAGTGCATGAAATTGGGGATATTTACTAGAAAATTATGTCTTACACAATTGAGTAACTTAAAATGATGTGTGTGTAGATTAGAAAATCTTCCTTCATAGGTAAAATACCTGATAATATGCATGGCCAACTCATTGTACAACAGAGGATTAGACATTCTTTTGCACCCCTACTTAGTAATCTCCAATAGAGGATCACCTAGTAGGGAAAACTAGGCCTTAGCTAATCTGGCATCGTACGCATTGGGGTAGTCTTCCCCTACTACTGGTAGCATGATTACCTATGCTATTTGTTCCTCTATGGTAATGACTATCAATCCCCATAATGTTTCTTCACCTTCCTCAAATGTATTTGTAAATTTAGTAGCTGCTACTTCATCAAACTCAATTAATTTTAAGAAATATCCTAGCTAGCCACATGCATTGAATCTTCTTACTACTTCTACATTAGAAAGTAAAACACTATGTTCCATTAGTTCATGTTGCTGCAATTGACCTCCATATGTGCTTACTAATCTCAACCTCTAGTCTTTTTTCAACAATTACCCTCTTCCCTTCTAATGCAGGAGCATCCAGAGCTATAAGGGCAATCCTATGTCACTCAAAAAATTATACCTAGATATATTTTATGTTTCATGTGTTTTCATTTTTGGATACCCATTTGGGTCAGATAAAGGTTCCAACTCTCGTAGTTCCACTATCAGTGTTTTGGGTTAGAGTTTTCAAGCACCTTGGGATATGTGTAAATGCCAAAAAAATAGGACTATGTAATTGAGCCATAATTATGGTGAGTTAGAAGGTGTAAATTAGAGGGATGATTAAAATTGTAGTTTAGAACATTCCAAAAAAAGAATCGAGTCAAAAGGCTGCATGGTTTGAAAGTTATTGCAGTTTTTCAATTTTTGGAGACCTCCTAAGAATGCTTCAAACTCAAGTTTGAGGGACTAAATGACCTTGTATGGGCCTAAAAAATGGGGGACAAGAAAATTTGTCCATAAGGCTATAGAGCACTCTGAGAGCTTTCCAAAAATGTAAATAGTTTGTCAATCAGAGCTACGGTTCAAAAGTTATGTCTCCCAAAAGTTTGGCTACCATTTTTGGATTCTTCTAATTTTGCACTGACTTCTAAAGTGACTTCTGGGGCCTTCCATTTTGGTGGTGGATGCCAACTAGCACTTTCTAGAATGTATTCCTAATCCTTAACCCTTTGGGGTCTATTTAAGAACATTTTTAGTATTGTAAAAGGCAGTTCAGAGTGGAGTTTGAGAGGAGAACTGGGAGAAGAAATTATCTCCAGATTTATACTATTGTAAGCCCATAGGGCATGTTTTGGAATCTATTTTCTTTGCACTAAGTGTATTGGCATATTTTCATAGTTAATAAAGTTTTCCCTTTCTTGTTGTGTCCATTTTGTACTTGGGTTGTGTCCCCATCACCTTCTGTGAATTTTAGACTTCTTTTTTATAAAACCATGAACCCTTTTCACATTCTTTTGGTGTTTTCATCATGAACAATAATAATGTGGTTTTAACAAAATGAATTATATATATGTGATAATATCTTGAAAATTTAATTTGTGTCACATCTAATTTAATTTAGGTCACATCTTAGCCTGACAATGAGGGATTATTTGGGAATAAAGTCATGACACTTGACACTTGTGTACTGTGGCAACTGGATTTTAATCAAACAAAGGGAAAGTATAGATTTGAGGATCTTTAATGAGTAAATAGGAGTTTCATTTGGAATTAGTAACCTTCCCTTCCCCCTATGAAACATGGACAAGTTTTGTCACTTGTCATACTTGGCACGAGGTATAGAACTGGCATAATGCTGCAATGATATATTTAATGGAGTAATAGATATAACCAACTAAATCTATGTGCTAAAAATGAATAAAATTTTAAAATCTTATACCTATCAATTTTATCATTGCACATGCTAAATAAAGGTGGCGAGAGTGGAAGAATGACAACATACATCAGTGGACTCGCCATATTTTGAAAGCATAGAAAATGATGACATGGAAGGTGGGTGGGTGGTAGAGAAAAAAATGAAATGAGTTGAAAAGAAGAATTTACCAATTCAATGGAGAATTGAACTTTATGTAGACATAAATTTTGTACTATGGGTCTGCTTGAAGGAATTCTTATTGAAGAGCTACAAGAAGAAGGTTAGCACCCTTTACTACAGGAAGTGTTACCTATTGTTCATTTGAAACTGGTTGTTGAAATTGTTACAGGAATTCTTCTTTTGTTTGGGGTTGGTGATACAACTTTATCCAATGCCTATTGACTAATAACTTGAAGTGTACTAGATCAAATGTGGTTGATTGGACTAATCCATTTGCAAATACATGGCTTATTTCATAGGGACCTAGCCATCATGGCTATAGATTTCTTGGTATTTCTTTGAATCTGGAATCATAAAGTAATGCCCAATCTCCAACTTGAAATTGTTTACTCTTAATATGGGAGTCATGTCATTGCTTCCTTTGCTTCTATATGATTTCTGTGTGTTCCAAGGTAGACTTGTGCATTTCATCCAAAGAATTAAGATGCAATAAGCACTCTTCTTGTGCCATAGGAAGATCAATGTTTAACTCCAGCATTATTCTTAAATTTTTATGTTGAAATTCAATAGGTAGCATTGCTCCTTTTCCATTGAAATTGTGTGAACCCTGTGGTGGTCTTCCAAGTTGTTCGATATGCATAGATAGCTTTTGGAAATCTACTGCTCCAATCTCTGCAGTACAAATGAACTGTCTTCGTCAAGATAGCTTCTATCTCCCAATTTGTAACTTCTACTTGTCCATTAGTTTGAGGATGATAGGGACTTGATTTCCAATGTAAAATATTATATTTCTTCATGAGTTCTATTATCATATTGGAAGTAAATTGAGCATCTTGGTTAGTAACAAGTTCTCTAGGTATGCCATATCAAGTAAATATTTCTTCATATAGAAATGTGGCAACTTTATGGTCATAGGCATGCTCCATGGCTTTGAATTTGGCCCATTTTGTTAGGTAGTCAGTGCATATGAGGATGTATGATTTCCCATTGGATGGAGGATCTATTGGACCAATGAAGTCCATGCCCTATTTTTTGAATGGTGTTACCACCACCTGTGGATTGAGAGGCATTTCTTCTAATTTTGTAGGCCAATAGTAACCATTTGTTAAAATCTTCAATGTTGTTCTTTTTGCTGCAAAGTGTCCCCCACATGATTCATTATGACATGCATATAGAATGTCATATGTCTCATCTTCTCACACACATCTCTACATAACTTGATCAGGTCCAATGTAAAATAGTATATTATCAATCCAAGAGAAATGGAAGCTTTTCTCTACAAGCAAACTCTTATTCTTGTAAGAGAAATGTGCAAGCATTTTGTTAGCTGCAATGTAATTAGCTATGTCTACATACCATGGAGTTTGGATAGCAATATAAAATAAATAGTCATCTAGAAATGTATCATCTATCAAAGTAGTATCTTCTTCATCATGGTGGATTCTGGATAGATAATCAGCTACCACATTTGCTTTCCCAAGTCTTTAAATGATTGTGATATCAAATTCCTACAAAATAAGTAACCATCTTGCTAACTTTACTGTGATGGTAGGTTTGTTCATGAGATACTTAATTGTAGTATGGTTAGTATGAACAAATATGGGATAGCTAGTACATAATGCCAGAATTTTTTTTAGAGCATAAAATTTTGCTAACAATTCTTTTTAAGTCACTTTATAGTTTAACTCTAATCCATGAAGGCTCTTACTAATATAGTAGATTGCATTTTCAAGGTTTTGAGATTTTTGTCCAAGGACTACACTGATGACATAGTTATTTAGAAGCATCTATATGTATTTGAAAAGGCAAAGTCGAATTAGGACCCCTAAATATTGGTGCAGTTGTCAAAAGTGACCTGAGCTACTGGAAGGAGTCATCACATTCCTTTTGTCTAGGCACATTCAACCTCTTTGGTAAGAAAAGTATATAGAGGACTAGTTATCTAACTAAATTTTTTGATAAACCTCCTATAATAGCCAACATGTCCTAGGAAATATCTAACTTCTTTTTTCTTTGTGGGAATAGGGAGTGTGAGAATTACCTCTATTTCTGTAGGGTCTACCCAGATTCAAGCTTCAAAGATAAAATGTCCCAAGACCACACCTTCCTACATCATAAGAAATCATTTCTCAATGTTAAGAGATAGGTTCTATTCTTCACATTAGATTAGTATTTTCTCCAAGTTCTTCAGGACTTTCTCAAATGTGACACCAAATGTAGTGAAGTTGTCCATGTATATCTCCATACAATCATGTGATATGTTAGCAAAGATGTTGATTATAGCTCTCTGAAAAGTAGTAGGTATGTTGCATAAGCCAAATGGTAAAATAGAATAAGCATAAGCATAGGTACCCCAAGGACATATGAATGTGGTCTTCCCTTGATCTTCTAGAGAAATACTTATTTGATTGTAACCATTGTATCCATCTAGAAATGATAAATATTTCTTTCCAGCCAAAGTATCCAAAACTTGGTCAATAAAGGGCAAAGGAAACTGATCCTTCTTTGTGGAATTATTTAACTCTCTATAATCTACACATATTCACCACCTACCTCCTTTCTTAGGTACAATAACTAATGGTGATACCCATTTTCTATCTGAGATTGGATAGATGAATTTGACATCCAACAACTTCTACAACTCAGTCTTAACTATCTCGTGCAATGTTGAATTTATTCTCCTTTTAGGCTGATGGATTCACAAGCTTCTATTATTGATGTAGATCCTATGGGTGTGGATTTTAGGGCTCAGTCCTACCATATCCCCATAATCTCAAGAAAAGGCTTTCTCATGTTGATTGAGGATCTTGGTTAACAATCCCAATTGTGATTGGGACAACTTGTTGTTTACATGGAGATTATGACTAGGAGAAAGTTCCATAGTAGTCGTTAACTCTACCATTGACACTTCTAGTGCTAGACTTGTAGCTACTTTACTTGGTAGTAATTGATCACTTATCTTGGGGCTTGTTGGGTAGACATAGTCTTCATAGTAACATAGCTTTAAGACAAAACTCTCAGCAATATCTCTGACTGCTATACATTCATTCGTAATAATCATCTATATTAATCATTTTCCTCCTAGATTTTTGGAGAAGAGTTCATGTGCATCATCATGAGCTAGGATACAAACTTCAACTCTTCCTCTTCTTCCCCTAAATCTAGCCAAATAGATTCTCCCAAGTCTTGTTGGGGTGGGGTAGGAGGATATAGCATTAGCTTCCTTATGGTTTGACCATTTGAAATTGTCATACTGCCTAATCTAAAATTAATTTTAGCGTCATTGGTGGCTAACCAGGGTCTCCTTAATATGATAGGATAGCTAGCAAGTTTTACTTTAGATGATAGAATAAGAAAATCAACAGGGTATTCCTATGAATCTAAAGTCACTATTGCATCTTCTATGAGACCATTTGGAGTGACACTTGAACTATCAGTAAGTTGTAACACTATGGGAGTTGTCCTTAATCCTTCTATGCATAACCTATGTATTGTATCTTTACTCATCACATTTATTGTTGGTCCCAAATCAATTAAAGCATTTTTCATAGTTTATCCATTTATGATCAGATTAAATACTAGACTACCAAGATCTAAATAGTTTGGTATCAGTACCTTCCCTAACATGATATCCGCTAATTTCTTGACAACATGGACTATTTGAGGATCTTTCTTCTTCCTCCCTGGATTCTTAATGCATGATTTCTTAATATCCTTTCCATAAAGAGGGACATCTTTGATAGCTTGGAACAGAGAGATTTGGATGTGTTGCTCAACAATATGAAATGTTTCTTCATCTTGGGATATAGATTTTTCTTCATTTAGCCTATGTGGAAAGGGAGGATTCACTGAGTTGTGGTTAGTAGTCCTACTGAGTACATCAATTGGTAGGTTGGTATTTGGTAGTGTAGCTTCTGGAAGTGGTGTTGCAGGAGTGTCTGTAACTTCCATGATAATAGGATATTATGGTGTAGGTAGAGTTGTACCATATCTCAAATGGATATCAGATATCTCTAGTGAATAAGAAGGACACTACTAAGTATCAATAGTGTATGTTTTCTGCTAATGTTACTTGGTGTTTTGATTTGACTAAGATTGAGTAGACAATTGGGTTGGCTTAGGATTAGCATTATTTGGTGCAAGAAGTGGCATTATTGTAGGTGATTGCACTAGAGATGATAGTTTTGAGTTACTACGATTTTGGTTAGGCCACTATGGAGCCCCCCTCCATTGGTTATTTTGCTACGAATTTCCTTGTGGTGGTTGCCATTGATTCTGCTAATTTTGCCATTGGTTATTTTACTAATCAGGCTACTAGTTGTTTTGCTAGTTTTTCCATTGATTATTTTGCTGATTAGGCCACTAGTTATTTTGTTGGTTTTTCCAAGGCGTTTGGGAGTACTAAGAAGGATTCTGATAACTTTGGCTCTGCCACTGATTATTGTAAGGATTTGAAAATTATAGAGGATCTTGAGTCATACCTTGTCTTGAAGCTCATGGTCAATGTTAAGCAATGAAGAACACTTGATCATTTTCCCCATCTATCTTCGTGTACTCAGCTGGAAAATGTTGATTCTCTAGGTTGGCTACCAACTTACATGTGTAGTCTTGTTTTTACTTGCATTAGTGAGGACAATACTCCACCAATCATGATTCTACCTCTACATGCTTCTTCTTTGTAGTCATGGTGTCAAGATGTGCAGCAACATCATTTACAATGTCCTGCTTGAAATTTGAGAGTAAATCAGATATCTCAAGCTTTGAAATGCCTTGACTGATCCCTTTAGTGACTATGAACTGGTATCCTCTACCTTTCTTCACAATTGACCTTGACTAGTTAAGAAATATTTTCTTGAGGTCATCCCAAGAAGGTTGGTATATATTGCCACCAACCATTAGGTCTAATGCTTCTAGACAATTATCATTGACCCCTCTCAAGAAGACTAGTTTTTGTGAATCCTCTGCCAGTACATGCTAGGGGTTCTTCTGCATTGTGTACAAAAAACATGAAACATAGTCTTCCAATGTTTCATCCTCCTCTTGTGATATTCTAAAAATGTCATCTCCCCTTTGGATCACTTTTGTAGTAATCTTTGTATTTCTATAGAAATAGAATCTGCATCTCATCCTAGATAGTTGTTACATTGGCTCCTAAACCCATGAACCATTGTAGGGCCGATTCTTTCAATGTTGTTGGAAACAACTTGAGCTTGTGGGCATCAGTGTTATGGTCAAAGCTATGACAAAGTATGTCAAACTCAAATAAGAAAGTATCAAGATCCTCATTGAGAAGGCCATAAAACTTTAGAAGAGTAGTTGTGGGTATATTTTTGAAATTAACATTAGGTATCAAGTTTGGGAGAGGAAATGGAAAAATAAGGTGTGCCATTATTGGAGGTATTTCATTATGGGGTTGCTATTGAAAAGGAGCATTAGCTATGAGATTGTTAACAACAGGTGGATTTAGACTAGAACTATCAAGAAAATTAGCCAAGATTCTAGCAAAAAGCTAAAGACTGCTTATAGCTAAAGATTCTACTCTAGAGGAAGATGTTGTAGGAAAATCAGGACTTGCATCCTCAAAAGGCAACTCAACTTCTTTAATTTCATCATTCAAATTAACAAACCCTCATGGAAGAAATCTACCATATTCATCTTTTTTTCGTTCTCCTTGATGCATGCAATTGAATTCTTTACACTTATGAAGCAATTTTAGGACTACAAAATTCTATTTAAAAACTAGCTATAAAAAAAAAATTAACTCAGAAAGATGTTCCTAGCTTGACACCATCCCAACAACAGCACCAAAAATGGTCCACCTCACAATAGGTGTGTGATAATTATGCCCAAAGCCTTACTTAGGATTAGTTTATTCAATCTAAGGATTGCTTCTCCCACCATGAGGTGCATTTAATTTTTCAACCCAGGGATGTATACTTGAAATGGTCAAAACAATATGTGCACTAGGTTCCTTGATGAGTCATGATGCTTATGCTGTAAGAAAGTAAAATGTATATAAAGAACCTACACTAGTACTACAAGAAAGTAACAAACTTAACTCCTTACTAAAATGAATGCTAGAAATGCAACTCTATGCTAACCTATATTTCAACCCAAACCATCCACTATAACTACTCCTGCAAATGCTATAGGAAGAAATTGTAACTTTAATCTGAAATACTAGAAATGTTGGAAGTAAATCTACACTACTCTAATATGATCTACCTTCCAAGTGGCCCTTCTTGGTTGGCTTCTACTAATCCACTATCATATAATGTAAACCAAGAATTACTTCATTATATTTTAAAAACTCCTTATATAAGAACAATACATAAAATTGTAGATAACTCGATACAAGATACAACAACATTTTTCCATAAACTTTTCCAACCTTCTAAAACTATCAATCCAATCTCTATTAATAGAGGATCAACACTTATTCTAAAATAGAAAAGAAAACAAACTTGACTAAAGATCCTCCAAAGAAGAAGGGGAAATATAACAGCCTGCAGAATAAGCAATAAAGTTTGGGTGACCAATTTAGCACAATAGTAAATGCAGAGGGATTATAGCAACACTTCATCCCTACATTCCTAGAATAATGGCTCCTACTTTGTAGTAGCCATGTCTTCTAGTTCCATAATGATTCCTTCACCACAATTGGGCCTTAACACTCCTTCTTGAATGTTGTCGACCACTCTCTAGCTTCTTCCTTTCCTAGCAAGTTAGTTGTAATGCAAAAACAATTACGTAGTTAGAACACATATTCTAATGGTTATATGAAATACTAAATTATATGTATAATATTGAGAAAATATGACATAACTATCTACCCATGGTTTAATAGTTCTATTTGGACTTTATCATAAGTTCAACTAGTTATGAGTTCACAAATGTTTTGGTAGTATTAAAAATAGAGTATTAAAATTAACATAAAATAGTTGCAATAATTGGCCTCATCAAAATTCTCAGTAAAAACATAGTTTTCATCTTCTACTATAGAATTGACTTTCTCTATAATAACAATAACTCTTAATTCCTTTGTAACTAGTTTAGATAAGCTCCAAATTACAAGTGAGCTTAGATACAATCTAAACTTATCTTGATACACCTTTTCCCAACTTCACTACCCATACCTCGATCTCTAAGTGAAGTTACAAATTCTAGTGTTGTGAACAAGCTTAATTCAACTTAGTTGAATCAAACTTGATAACTAACCTTGATCTTCCTGTCTCATCATCTTCTAGATTTTCTTTAGATATGTCTAATCCTTTTTAAAATGCCTCATTGAGTTCTTCTCGAAGTTCACTGACTACATTCTAGAGTTCCTCCCATGGTTCCTTCTGTAATAGGAACCTACAAGAACTAAACCTAATATGTTAAAAAATTTACTGAACTATTTTTTTTAGTTTAAACAACATCAAAGTAACAATAATATGAAATCAATATTTACATACACATCAAATACACATAAGCAGTTACAAATACAATTTCAATTCCTCGAGAGTTCCTTCACTTTAAGTCACATGTAAGAAAGTTTTATCAATAAGTTTAAGTCTCAATTACAATTTCCATAATCATAAAATGAATAAACACATACATAATCATATAAGCAAATGCATAAGTACAACTAATAATATGAAAGCACATCTAATAAATAAAATAAATTGCACATGTCATAGGGTATGTGAAAATAGATACAAGTATATCAAGAATACAATATCCTATAGGATTTCAAAAAATATGATACATAGATACATCAAATGAATACAAGTCTTCAAGATAAGAGGAAGAATGATAATGGTACCATTGTATCAAGAATCATCCAACATCTGTCAATCTGAGGGGAACCTAAATGGTAAGAATACAATACCTCCCGACTGCATGGTCACCTATTCAGGCTCCAACTCTCACCATGCAAGAGAGATAATGTACGATCCACACAAATAATCAAATCATAAAATAATCTTAGGCAATGAATCTTGATAGCCAAAACTACCTCAAGCGTAACACAAACTACTCAAGAAGAAAAAGACAATCAAAGTTGAAAGAACACTCAATCCAATACCAACACCCCACACCAAGCCAATATCCAAATACTAAATACAATACCATATAAAATAAAGATAAATTCAATGAAAGATATCCAACTTAAGTCAAAATCTGCTTTTCAAATGACAATAATCAACAAATAACAACTGTGATCAATAAAACTAAATCACCAGCAATAGGAACATCCAACAATAAGAAGAACACCAATAACAACATCACTAGAGGCAAATACAAAATCTATGGAGGAGACTTAGGAAACATATTAGAGAGTGTCATCACATGATCAAACTACTTGAGTTACCCTAGACTAGTCTCTCACTAGACCCCAGACCCTCAAGCATTAAGTTACCCTAGACTAGTCAATCTGGACCCCAGACCCTCAACGTGACACATGCAGAACCAAAATAGCCTCTCATGAAGATGAGAAAAACTAGTCATACCTATCAAAGTATCATCTCCATCTCATCCTTAGTCTATACAAACACTCAAGGCATGGACAAGGAAAAATCTCTAACTTATAATATATCTCAAGAAAAAGGGCTAGGCAAGATATTTTAATTACTATGTTATCACTTATTACACAACTTACAATAGGTTACCTTGGTACTGACCACTTTGGGTCTTAGACCCCTATTGTAAGCCACTCCCAAAGACACGTACCTAGAAAACCTCCAGTAAGCACATAAACCACAACTATATTCCATACCACAACACCCACAATGATCAAACTTGGTTTCTTAATAGGCAACCCAAAAAACAACATTGGTTCTAAAAACCCAAGTTTTCATAATTGCTCAATAGCATAAAGCTCATAAAACATAAATCTCAATTCAAATCATAAAGTTCATCATGACATCCAGTCAAATAATCATAAAAGAAATCTCAAAAAATGCCTCTAGTTCACATCCTAACTTGGCCAACTAAACAACCCACAAAGAAAAACCATCATGAAAATAAACATCATAAGACTATAAATAGAATATTAGAAAACACATAGTTTTTAGCCACATGATTTAATTCCACCAATTTCTCTTGTTTAGTTTGGTTCATAAGAATTTGTTTAGAAATAAAGTAAGAATATATATGTTAATAAAAATTGTTATGCTAATATACCTATTTAAAAAATAAGTACTTAAATGTTCAATCTTTCTGTGCATATAAAATATCATACAATATTATCATGTTATTAATTTAAATAATCTTAAATCATAGATGATTTAATTAATAACATAAATGTATATTATTAGATTAATTACTAATATCAATTTTATTTTTAAAATATTAATTTGACTTCTATTTAAGTCCAATATTAACATTTAATTTTCCTTTAATTCATAATGCAAATACAGATAAAATTATAAATTTAATTTAATTATTTATAATTTCTCTCATAAAGTCAAATAGTTATTAACTAAATGATTACAAAGTGAACTCTACCACAACTTCTCTTAAAATATAATAAAATTATAAATATTTATTAATTAACTTCTCTCTTGCATTAATAAATATTGAATTATTTTATATGCAACTAAGAGTTTAACTAAACTTAAAGAATCACTGATACTAACATTCACTTTAAGTAAAGGAATAATATTTATTTAATTTTACAAATTAATAAATTATTATTATTTTTTAAATAAATAAATCTAAAAATTATATAAAATAAAAATAGACATGCAATTAGTATTTTTGCATGTCTTTGATCTATCAAATTATGCAACCATACTATACTTAGTTTTCTATTTTTAACATATTGTTTTCATATGCATGTAACCATACTAAGTTTTCTATTTTTAGCATATATATTTTTTCACATGAATGTGACCATACTATACTTAGCTTTCTATTTTTAGCATGCATGTAACCATACTATACTTATCTTTCTATTTTTAGCATATTTGTTTTCACATGCATGTGACCATACTATACTTAGCTTTCTATTTTTAGCATGCATATAACTTTACTATACTTAGCTTTCTATTTTTAGCATACAACTATACTATACTTAGTTTCTATTTTTAGTAAATTTGTTTTCACATGTATGTATACGTTTAGTTACAAGGTACTTTCCTCTCAATTAATCTTTTGTTTTCAAAATAAATATTGCAATTAATTATTTAGGTGTAAGAATAATCTTATATATATTTAGAAAATTCATGATAATCTCATGGTTCTAATGAAAAATTTAAATTTGAAACCCTAACTATTCAATTTATTATTTTCTTCCAATTTTCTATAATCTAATTTTCTACAGTTTTTCTATAATTTTCTACAGTTTTTCTATAATTTTCCTTAGTCAAGTTTTTTTGATTAATAAGTTTTCCTTTTCAAAATCTACAGCATAATTCTTTATTCAACAATCAATATAATAAATTAATAAGCAATATGCAAACACCCAGGAAGACACAAAGTAGATAGATCTTTATATAAAATTCTATAGTGAGTTTTCAAACCCTACCTCAAAACCACAACTAAAATCTAAGATAATCTGTGAATGCATACAAATCTAAACCCTCTGAAACTTTCAACAATTCTTTTGATCCAATTCTAAATTTTGCTCCCCAAAACATGTGTGTGTAGAAATGAACTCAAATATCTTAATAAAGAGTTTAACTCTACCTAGGGTTTCCAGTTTTCGAACAGGCAAAGACCCCTCCTTAAAATAAAATTTTATTATTTAATCCTTTCATGCACACTTAAAGAACTTTTTAATTAAAATATTCTTTTATATTTTATTTTCATCCAGTTTATTTATTAATTAGTGCAAGGACTAATTAAACTGTAGTTTATTATTTAAATTAAAAATAATAATCAAAGCTCATTGTTTAAATGTAACTCTAATTTAATTATTATTAAATAAAAAATTATAATAAAGCAATATTAAATCTTTAATATTTTAATTTTCTTTTTGTCCAACTTCTAAAATTAGGCTTTTAAATTAAATCTTTTAAACTAAAGTACATATTTAATTAATCTATAATTAATCAAATATCGTCATATTCTAATTTCTCTTTAACCAATTTTCTAAATTTAGATTAATACTTTTAATTTAAAGCACATATTTAAGTAGTTTTTAAAATTAATTAAATATTCTCATACTTTAATATTTTATTTTTAATCAAATAATATTCACTAATTCTTAATATTATATGATTAATTGAAATATTATAATTAAATCATTTACCAAATAAATCACATAGTCAAATCCACATAAAAACAACATTACCAAAACTGACAAAAAATCAAAAGTAAATAATACAGGCAAAGATAAAGTCATGGGTTTTAAATGGGGTAGACAATTAATTATGAGTTATTCTTGTAGGACAAGTATTTAGGCTATAGCTGAGATTGGACCTAAACATTATCTCCCCATTATTACCATTGAGTTATTGTGACAAGGCATGCTCATCCTTGCAATTTAGGGAAGTCGATGCCCGGTACCTACAATCCTACATAAAATTTGAACATGTACATATGCATATATATCTAAACTAAATAGGTAATGGCAGGGAGTGGTACATCATGTAGATCTCGACTAATAGGTGACTACGACTCCCTCCCTAACCACATCAGACACATCAGAAGAAAAGTAAAACAAACACACACACCATACATCTACAAGTATGGGGTAAGTACTATAATAAGTCTTGAGTATAATTCATCACATATTCAAACATGGAATTCATCATTGTGAATATAAAATACTCATCATTTGATATCATCATGAAAGAAACCACATTTACTAACAAGAACCATTAAAGTATCATTAATGCGCTAGTAATCATAATCATAAATCAACATGTGAAATATAATCAACTAAGTAATTCTTTGTTGATATACATGTAATCCAAGTCATGAAATAGGCATAAAAGAGTTTGGTAAATATAACTAAAGAGAAAACTATGGGTGGGCATTACACCTTCTATCATTTTTGACATTCCTTCCATCATTTCTTCTATTTCTAAAGTTTCCTCCATTGTTCTTTCTATCTTTGAAGTTTTTGTCCATTCTACAATACTTTGTTGTATGTTTGAAGTTGTTGCATAACTAATATACTAAAATTTTACTTCTAGAATTTTTTTGATCATTAGGTGCATGACAATTCTGAGCTATGTGTCCAAAGTTATCACACTTATAACACACAATCTGTCTTCTTTCCTCATAATCTTGATGTCCTTTTATTAGATCTTCTTCTATCTATAGGGTTAGTATTTCTAGACATTCTACTATTCCTTCTATCATTATCATACTTAGGTTTCTTATAATAAATTGCTTTATGATCCATACCATGACAATTATGAAAATAAAAATCCTTAACATGATTAAATGACTTATTCGTACAATCTCTTTTCATATGACCTATTTCATTATATGAAAAACACTTACCTCTAAATTCATACTTGGTTTCCTTAGGAGATTCCACTTTCTTTGGTTCATCCAAAATTTCAACTTCCTTATCTTGTCTAACTTCTTTAGGTTTATTAGAAGATTTATTGGATTCAATATTATCATCAGATTTATCTTTTTATTTTGGATCTAATCTAATCTCAGGTTTCTTTGCGGACATGTTAAATAGATAACCAAGACCAACCTTATCATAAGTAGGTCTCTATATTGACATTGAATCATCAAGCTTTTCTCTACTAGAATAAATCTTCTCAAGTTGTTGCTTGCATTGAGTTAATTAACTTTTCACAACAATATTGTAATTCTGAAGTTCTTCATGATCTTCTTTCAATGTTTCAAATTTAGATGCCTTCTTTGTTAGACTTGCTATAAGATCTACATTTTCAATTTTCAAATTAGTTTCAATTTTGCTAGGATCACTCCTCAAAGTTAACTTCAAATTCATAATCTTCAATTCATGCTTCAAGATCTAGTACTTTATCTTTAGTTTTGAATAATCATCATCAATAGTTTTAGATTCAATAGATTTAGGCTTGGATTTGAGATGTTCAATCTTTTTCTTCAATTGTCCAATGTATACTTTGGAGTCTTCAAATCTATCCTTTAGCTTGTCTCTTTCTTTAGTAAGGAGATCAATTTGTTCAAGTGCCTCTTCAAGGTTGATCATTGACTATTCCATATCCACAGGGATCTTACTCAAGTTGTTAATCCTCTTCTAAGTAATTGAGCTTTGATACCAATTGTTAGAAATAGGAATTATTGGGGGGGGGGGGGGGGGGGTGGCTGAATTAGTAATCTACAAACTTTAGTCACCAACTAGATATTATTTCTTACTTTAAACCATACATAACAAATTAATAAAGTAATGTTGAACGGTAATAGTAACCATGCACAAAGATAACTCATAACACTATAATATAATACCCACTAGATAATATACTGATATATAAGTTCCTTGTTAGAGGATGGACCCTATTAGGAGTCTATGAGAAAATTAAGTATATAGAGTCCCAGTTAGGAGACTTTGAATCCCTATTAGGAGATTCCAACTCTATTAAGTGTTGTACAAACCCTGTTAGGAGTTGTAGTACAGTAGATGCAAGATGAGCCCACTGCCCAAACATGGACTTCCAATTACAAGAAGAACCCACTTTCCAAACAAGTAATCAAACTTTTAGAATATAGATTCTTTCTTAGTTCAATCTAAGATCACAAAATAGCTTCACAAACATTGCATATATTGCTTTCAAAAAAGTTCGATTACAATTGCTCAGCACAATTTCTCCAAGATAACACACTTGAATTTGCAAGATGTCCTTTGCACGAATACCATGCCTTTACACAAATTTTTGCTAGGTCGGCTAAGACCATAATACACTTTTCCAACTTAGAGTAAACATCGAAGATGTCGGCCCTAATTGGACAAGTAATTATTTTGTAAGAAAAATAATTCCTTTCCTTCAATTCCATTGTCCTCTTTCATTAAAACACAAATATCACTTTTTTGTACACTCTATAATGACTTCCAAGGTTATACAAATCATCATCAATATATTATCTCCATCTAACTTCACTAGTCATAATATGACATAAGTAACTAGTTACAAACAAAATAATACATTGTTGTATACCAAATTCATACTTAGATAATTTTTTGAGTACCAAAAGCTAAGTATCTTTATTTACAAGGTTTTTTGTAAGCATGTACATCATTTGTTGCTATATAAGGCAACAATTACAAATCCTCATTAGCCAATTGTCAACATTACTATGGTATTTTATCAAAAATGTTGAGATGTTATTAGTTTTGATCTCTTATTAGTTGTAGAAGAATCCTGCAAGAAAGGTCATATCCTCAAAATTTTTAACAAAACTAATCTTACTTTGATTCCCAAATCTAAATCTCCTCAAAATTTTGTAGACTTCAAACCCATTTCGCTATGTAACTCCCCTATAAAATCATTACAAAGGCTATTTATCTTAGTTTCAAACCTCTTATTTCTAGATTAGTTTCTCCTCAACAATGAGGTTTTGTTCTTGGTAGGGATACATCTAATGGTGCATTAATTTCTTTGGAAGTTCTTCATACTATTGAATCTTCTTAGCCTTGCTCCTTTATGGAAAATTTAGATATGATGAAAGCTTATGATAAAGTTAGTTGGTCATTCCTTTTGAAAGTTCTAGCTAAGTTTGATTTTTGGATCCTTGGTACAAATGGATTAAGAAGTTCTTATCTGGTGCCTCTTTTTTAGTCATTATTAATGGTAGTCCTTCTTGTTTCTTCCATGCCATGAAAGGATTCTACCAAGAGGACCCATTATCCCCCTTTTCTTCATTATCATGGCAAGAGATCTCAGTAGATCTATTCAAAATCAAAATCTCATTTCCAACTAGAAGGGTGTAACTATTCCAAATTTAGATTTATCTATTACCCATAAATTTTTTTTTGATGACACACTTCTATTTGGCAAATCTCTATTCAAGAGGCCAAATTTATCGAACAGATATTGGACACATATACCTCTAGATTTGGTCAGGTCAGTAATCCTCTTAATCTAAAGTCTATATGCTCTTCACTCTAGATTTTGTACAACAAATAATCACCAATATCCTTGGTTTCCTTGTGGATGATTTTCCATCCACCTATCTTAGTTTACCATTCTTCATTGGACAAGTGAAACTATCATTTTGGGATAATTTTATAAGTAGACTCAAAAGTTGAATTTCAGCTTGGAAAGCTTGATGGCTTTCTCTTTCTGGTAGGATCTTATTAATTAAAATTGTTCTCCTAGCTATTCCTAATTACTATATTTTTGACCTTCAAGCCCCCATTTCTGTAGTTAGTCAAATTGTAAAGAATATTTGGTCTTTCCTTTGGTCTTCTAATATGACTAATGCAAGGAAGATTCCCCTTGTCTCTTTGCATAAAATTTATAGCAATAAATTATCTAGAGGGGTAGGCTTGCATAATTTAACTCTTAGAAATAAAGCTTTTGGTGGGAAGCTAGTTTGGAATATGTATTACAAAAATTAGTCCCTATGGTGTCAAGTCATGAAAGAAAAGTATTTAGACTCTTGTTTCCCTCATTGAAACTTTACTAGCTCTAATCCCCCTTCTGGCTCTTTTACTTGGAACTTTATGACTTCATCCAGAGAAGTTGTCACAAAGTATTTGTCTTGGTAGGTTCACAATGGTTCACTTGTATCTTTTTGGAAGGACTCCTAGAATGGTTTTCCTCCATTATGTTCCTCCAATTCTTTAAATGAGGTTTGGAGGATTTCTTCTCTTTTTTGGAGAGAATTGTTAATAGACTATGTGGACTACATTGATATTGTGTCTCATAAGGTGATTTAGAAATATCCTTCTTCCCTCCCTATAGGCATAAATTTAGAAAGGAATTTCACAGTTGTCCTTGCAAATAGATTGGTTTTTATGTCAAAAGGAAGTGATAAATTTTTGTGGTGCCCTTCTAAAAATGGCTTGTATTATGTTAAATCTAGTTATGAGGCCCTGCAACAAATGGTTGAGCATCAGAGATCTTAGCAACCTTTTATTTTTTGTTGGGATAAATGCATTCTTCCAAAAGTTGACATTTTTTCTTGGCTCACTATTAAAAGTAGAGTCTTAACCAGTGACAGTTTAGTTAAATTCCATATAGCTTCTCCTTTTAACTATATTTTATGTGTAAAATAGGAGGAATCAATTGATCATCTTTTTGCACATTGTCACTTCACCAATCAACACTGGTTTTTTGTCATGGAAAAATTGTTTATATATTTTCCCCTTCATAGATCCCTTTGGGAACTCTTTCAATCCTAGCCCATTATGTTTTCAAGTTCAATTTTTGCATGTTTATGGATTATTGTTCCTTCATCACTTATCTAGTCTATTTGGTGAGAACGCAATAAAAGAAAATTTAGAAAACATATTTTAGATGTCTCTTCAGTTACTTCTACAATATAAAGGCTTATATCTGAGCTATTTTTTGATTAAGGAAAATACATTTTGAAGGGTGTCTAAAACCCTTTATAGATCAAATAATTTTCAATGAAGCCGAAACATAGAAATAACAATCCTAAGGTGAAATAGGTCGCCCACCAAAACAAGGTGACTAGGGTGGCCTCATAGATAACACAGTGCTCTACTACCACCTAAACAAGATTTATATGAGATCTTGAAACCCCATGGTTTGAAAAGAAGACATTTAAACCAAAACCATTTCAAACTACAAGACAACAGGCCAAAAAGACTAGGAGAGCCAAAATAAAATGGGACATCATCAAAAAGACTAGGTGGGTAGAGGGATAAGAAATTTGAGACTCAAGATTTATATTTTGGTCTCATCTTTTGAGAACATAAAGACATATCAAAATATGGATTGAAGGGCTTGACCTTTTTTACTTTTACTATTGTCCATCCATCCTCCACCATCCCAGTAGCCTTCTGCCAAGAAAAGTCATCCACACCACAAACAGCCCCCAAAACCCTCTCAATTGAAGAAAAAATACCACCACTACACAAAATAGGGGAAATAACTCCCTTGAGAGATAGAGCCACATGAGGGAAAAAAAAAGAATTAGTGATAGTAGCATCCAAAGGAGGGACAACTGTATTGATCACCACCATAGGAGAAACATTTAAATCATGAGGAAAAGCAACAGAATCCACCACCAAAGAATCCTAAGAAAAATCAACCAACCCATCCCCAATAGAGGGAGCTTTTTGAATAGTGTAGTGATCATCAAAAACCCCCATCTACCAAGAAGGTGACTTCTATTAGCATGAATGTTGATGCTATGGGGGAGCATTACAGAAAATTGATATGATGTATTTATAATTGTGTTTGTCATTGATAAAAACATAGTAATAAGTTTGTAAAAGACTGACAGAGAAATAGACTATGATTTATGTATTGAGAACATTATATTACTTATTTGATGATGTGCAGTTACCAAGGCATACTAAATTGTGTATTTGGTACATGGGAAAGTACATAGAACTTGAATTGATAGTGTACATAAGATATGATTGATTTATAGAGAACCATATAGAAATAGAATATAAACAAAGAATTTCCTATTGTATGATTTCTATAGCTCATTAAAATTGCAATGAAGGGTTGTGCAGTGAATTGGAGATAGTTTTTGACTGTTGATGATGTCAAAAAGTGTGCATGTATGAAAGTTTTTGTATAACTATGAGTAGACACCATTAATTAAATGTCACTAATACATTAGGGGTCAATTTGCGATGTTAATTTGTGATGGCAAGAAAAGATAATGTGGTTTTGGCTTTTTTTTTAAATTTTAGCCCGATGGTGTCGCAATTGCAACACCCGAATCCCCAAATCTGGACTCCAAACCCCTATTTTAGGGCCTCCTTGATCTCTTGTCTGCACATACTCTTGTAACCAATTAAAGATGGGTTCACCATCTACTGGACATCACATAATATTCCCAATCACCACCTATCTCCTTTGCTTGGTAGATTAGCTGCTGCTACACTTTGTCACACCTTTACAACACATGGTTGGACTGTTCTCAACAATGATCACCTCTGTCCCAATGAATTCTGCATATGCATGGTAAATATTATATAATACATGTTAAATTGATTCATTCCATGAATATCAGGCCTACATATTCATGGAATTATCACCATTTCTCTTAAAACCCAATTGTGGTAAAAAAATGGTTAAAGAAAATTACTGTTACTTCAATAGGCATCGCAACAGTGAATTCAAAACAATATGGAATTCATCAACTAGTAACTGCAATAGTTAAAGAAACTCTTTTCAAATCCTATGAACTCCAATGAATCAATAAAGACTTCCAAAAACCAAAGAATAGTAGAAATCTCAGAGTTTTTTTATTCACCAATGTTACAAACCCGCACACCAGTCTCATTCACTGTCGCATAATAGAGACTCCACAAGATTAAATAAGTTAAGAAACTATCTCAACCAACTCATCATTGAATTGAGAATAATTCATTAAACAAAGCACAACTAAACTCTAACTTCACTCCAATCCCAAACTAGTCGTTTATGTTTAAATATTTGAATATTTAACTAACAAAAGGTTTTATTTGAATATTCACCCTTAATTTTAATGTCTTGGGATTACCTCCTACCCAACCTAGACTTATCAAACATTATTAAACATTACATCCCAATACTTAGTCCTTTGTGGACATGACCAACATTACACAATGAAGAGTACTCGTTTAAGGACCTTGTAAATATGCCAATGTAGTGTACTACTTGAAGGTCATGATCGATGCTAGGTTCTTCCAACTGATCCTTGGACTCCGCTTATACATTCCACACCTCTGATTTGCTTGGAGAGTTTTGAAGGTCTTCATGATCCTTAAGCCTGACTTGAGTGTTTGAGGTGCTCTTGCACCAGTATATTTATTATTTCCACATATATATTAAATATACAAATATATATTCAAACTCATATCCATTCCAAATAATAACCAATATAGTTCATATAGAATTCAAGATTAATTATATATTAATCCATTACTGATCTAACTGAAACTATAACACTGACAGCAACATCATAGATTCATGAATTCAAATACAATTGGCCACAAACAATACAGGCTTATAGAACATATAGGTATATACCTATGCTCCACAGTATAATGGCCCGCCTAGGGCAAGACATGAAAAATAGCAAACTGCATTTTTTCAACCCAAAAAAGATATAATACACTATACATTTAATGCCCTCAAAAGGCTGTGAAACACTGTGGGAGTTCAAGAAAATGGCATGTTTATTCAAGAAACCCTAGTTCTGGCAGTGAACAGGCCAGTGGGTTTGGAATTTTATTACACTAGGCCAAACTATTCACAAAGATCTACCAAAACATATAGAGCAAGGAATCAAAGCAAACTAACTAAGAATAACAAGAAATTGTGAATTTCAATTCATATTAAGGTAGTTTCTCGAGTTGCAAGCCAAACTGTGACAAAATTGCAGTGTAAATGTTATTGCTTGCTTTTCGAGGTTTGAGAAAAACCTCAACCAATACATACACCAGGCCTTGGATGACCTTATATATCTCCATATGCCATGTTCCAACTATTGGAACTGACCCATAACCACCTTTGGAGATTTTGTAAAATCTTTCCCAAATGTTGAAGTTAAAATGACAACTTTACAACTTTTCAGCATCTTGACTCCTATCAACCTACCATCACCTCAAATCAATGTAGAATGCCTTCCTTAGCTACATGAACCATGTCTCCATCCTTTTCAAAAAATTATTCTAAAAGTGTTAGATGATACTCATCAATGGCAAGTTAAAACAATGTAAAGTTCTTCTTTGCCTGCAACACATATAACAACAATGTAAACTTATCTTGAAACTTCTTCTTTTCCTGCAACACATATAACAGCAATTATAAGTGCTTGCAAGGTATATACTTATGAATAAATATTACATCCTAATTTAAATGTATGAAAATAATTTTCATTCCTTTTAAGCTTCATTCATCTCGAGGTGCAATTCACAAACTCAAGAATAGTGGCTTTTGTTCTTTAGGATACCTTTAGGGGAAGAGTATGTGAATGCCCCCTCGTGTCTGGAGTCCAGTTTAGAGGAGATGGCTATTTACACTGCTAAGGTTTGTTGAATCTAATTCTAAATAACATTGCTTGCTATTGTATCATGATAGAAATGAAAGCAAATGATTTAAGAGTTAAAAGAACAAAATGGATTTTTTGAAAAGGCTTTAGAAACTTTCAAGTAAATACTATTGCTAATGATTTATTGCTGCTCTATTTTGGTATTTGATGATTGTCCATGCTTAAACATTTAATGTCATTATGGTTATATGAATGGATTCTTTGCCTTAGAACACTATCATCTTCAAAATCCCATATGAAATCTATATGACCATATCATTTCTTCAATATGCCCTATGGATGTCCCTATCTAACTTTATATCTTTTAATTGCATATAATAACTAATTTATGTGCTTTTTCATGACTATGTTTGACTCATATAATTGTGATCTCTCTAGCACTATGTTGTCATTTAATATTTCTTGCTAAAGCTTGTAAATTTTGTTCCTTTTGCCATGTCATGTAATATGTCTTGCCTTGTAGCTTATATGTTTTGAAATTTTTGTTAGGCCTTGTAGCTTGTATGATTTGATTGTTGGAGAGCTTCTACAACTAAGCAAGAAGGTCATTGCACAAGTTATAGCCGCGCGTTTGGGTATGAAAATTGTATATTTTTTAATCTAATGTATATTTTAACTAGACTTTTAGCTTATATGTTTTGAAATTGTTGTTAGGCCTTGTAGCTTGTATAATTTGATTGTTGGAGAGCTTCTATAGCTAAGCAAGAAGGCTATTGCATGAGTTATAGCCGCACGCTCGGGTATGAATTTTTTTTTTTCTTATTCTAATGTATATTTTAACTAGAATTTTAGCTTATATGTTTTGAAATTGCTTTTAGTGGCTTAATGTTGTAAGGTCTCTTGAAATAAGACCTTCAGGCGGTTGGTCAAAGTTTTACAAATAATCTTAGGAATAAAGTCAAAGAAAGTATTTTTAAAATATTAAAGTATTTAGCTAGGTCTAAGAAGATTTGTGTACTTTTGACAGTTTTGCTTAGTTTTTGAAAGTTGTAGTAGATTGAAGTTTTCATAGCCCGATTTTTGCTTCCTGCAAAGAACGATCATGTCAGATAATATAAGTGAAGAACAAAACGGGGAGACAATCGCTAGATTGTGGTCTAACTTGAAAAGAAAAGGTGATGGAAAATGTTATTGTCCTTGCAATATTTGTAAGGGCTTAAACCATAGAAGACTGCTAATCAAAACAGTTAAGAGACATTGTAGGGAGAATGGTCACATTGAAGGGGGGCATGACTATCATCCACTGGTAAGTCGTTCATTATATCATTTTAACAATTTATATACATATGAAATCACTTGATGATGAGTTGATGATCATGGTTTATTTATGTTAATCAATTTTATATAGGTTGATCTTCCCAGGGAAGTACATGATATGAACCACAACAATTTGAAGAATATGGTTTTCGAATTGGAGGAACATGGAGGTGCAAATATCGAAGGTGAAGATAATGATCCCATGGAAGATGACGATCATGCGCTAGAAAACACAATTGAAGAGGATGATATAAATACATTGATCCATGAGACATCTAGTCCAAGCGTATCTGATCATGATGATGATGATAGCCTCGATGTACCTCTACTTCAAAAGGCATACGAGCCCCTATACAAAGACTCCCAAACAACTTTTCTCTCTATTGTATTGTTGTTGTTGAACTTGAAGGTTATGAATGGTTTATCCAACATAACAATGTCACGTATGTTAAGGTATGTCATATATGTCTTTATAGTTAACAAAGGGTGAATAATGTACCACTAATATTGTTTATATTAACAACTTATATTTTTTGTTGTAGATTGATAGGCGAGTTTCTATTACCATCATCAAATATTCTACCTTGCTCATATTGAGAATTAACTGCTGTTATGAAAGATATTGGAATGGAGTATGAAGCAATACATGCTTGTCCCAATGATCATATTATATATTATAAAGAACATGAATTTGCAACACAATGCCATGTATGTCATACGAGTAGATATCGAACAGATCGACTAGCAAAAAAGGTGCCTCAAAAGGTTCTTTGTTACATCCCCATTATTCCACAGATGCGACAATTATTCAGGTGTAGTAGCTTGGCTCAATTTATGGATTATCATGCATGCAATTGAAGTCGAGATGACATTATTCGAATCCTTGTAGATGGTTTGGCATTTATGCACATAGAGGAAAAGTGGCAACACTTCAAAGAAGAACCTCGTAATCTTAGGCTTTCATTGGCAGTGGACGGTGTCAATCCATTTGGAGAGATGAGATCTATTTACTCGGTGTGGCCTGTTTTTGTTATCAACAATAACATTCCTCCATGGATGTCAATAAAGAGGGAGCACATTATGTTGGCAATGATTTTTCCAAGTATCTTATCATTTGATAGTTATTAATTTACACGTACTTACAAATCTTGCAGTAAAATGGTCACAATAACTATGTAATGTTACTGTTCATTCAAGTAGGTAAATATCAAGTAAAAGATATGAATGTATATATTGAGCCTCTTATCAATGAGTTGGTGGAGTTATGGAACGGTGTCACTATGTATGATGTGTCTAGACCAATATGACAAAGACAATTTCAATTCCATGCAATACTTGCATGGACAATACATGATGCCCCAGGGCTAACACATTTTTGTGGTATGTTATAGTGAATTCAAGTTGTGCACAATAATTCTAATTATAAAAATCAACATATTTAATAATCCAATTACATCATTATCTTGTAGGTCTTCAAACAAAGAAAAAATTTGCATGTCCAGTTTGTGGTCCAAAGATGAAATCTCATCATTCAAAAAGTTTAGGAAAGCAGGTGTTTGATGAGTGTAGACACTTCCTCCACAGGAATCATAAGTATCAAAGTATGAAAAAACATCTTTTCAATGGGAAAGAAGAGACTACATCAAAGCCACAAAGAATGACACCTCGCCTATGGAAGTTGGAATATAATAGAATTAATCGTCGAGGTAATGTCATTCCACCTAATGGTTTATGTTTGTAATTTATATATTTCTATTGTGATTTTTGTTGACTAATTGTGTAATTGATGATCATGAAGGTTGTCAAGGCAATACTGACAACCTTCCAAAGGGACTAAAAAGCTATCCCAGACAATTTAGTAGGTTGCCCTACTACGAGCACTTACAAATTGTGCATTTGTTTGATACTATGCATATTGGAAAGAATATAACAGAGACATTGTGGAAAATATTTGATGGAAGGCGTGACAAAGAAAAAATTGTCAAAATTTGTAATGACATACATAAATCCAATCATATTGCATTGAAAAATTTCATCGACTCAAATAGCAACAGAGATCATATTAATATAAGTGCCCTTCCATGGTTATTAACGGAGTAGCAAAGCGATGCCATAAAAGAAGTCATACGAAAAATTCGATTTCCCACAGGATTTGCTGCGAAGATAAACAATTTCATATCAAAAAAAAGTGAATTTGGGCCAGGGCTCAAAATGCATGATTGGCATACTTTCGTCAAGGTAAGTTATGTTCTTCTGTATTTACAATATATTCATAAACTACGTGAATTGTTCGTTATGTTATGTTAGAAAACAATGAAATGATTGGTTTATAATTACTGCAGAACGTGCTTCCTCTATCTCTCCTAGAGCACTTCAACAATAACATCAAACAAGTGATATACGATCTTGGAAAATATATGAGGTAAGCAATAATATCTGTTCAATTTGTTGTATATATTTATTATATTCGTGATTTTTTTTTCTTGCTATGTAATCTATTATATATTATTTTGTAAAGTCTCATATCTATATATTTTTTGTGACTTGAATCTCTTAATGTAGGTGGTTTTCATCTAAAGAAATCCATAAAGAAGATATAAACTATTGGAAGAGAAGAATTCCTCATTTACTGTGTGAAATGCAAAAGTGTCTACCTCCAACTTTTTTCAATGCACACGAACACTACCTCATACACCTAGTTGAGGAGATTGAATTGTGTGGACCAGTACACACTAGGTCAATGTGGATGGTTGAAAGACATTGAAATCTTTGAAGGCTTTGGTTCGACAAAGAGCACATCCTGAGGATTCTATGGTAGAGGGATATATGGTATACCAGACTATGGTGTACATTACTGAATATCTTCCTAAGTTTGCATCAAATATCCATGTAGATTGCATTTGGGATCTCGAGCCTTTTAAAAAATTAGAAGGGTAGTACTTGATGGGGAAAGGTACATTGAGGAAAGTGAGAGGTAATAAATTATAAGATGTTGTTGTAATAAATTATTTCTTAATCTTCAAAATAAATCGGTTGTAAGTTGTCTATTTTTTTTTTGTACAAGTGCTCGAGAGTGGGATGCACTACATTTGTATATTGCAAAAAATCTTGATTGGATGATGGTATGGATTGAACGATGTCAAAATTTTGGTCACACATTAACATGGGAAGGTGTATCTTCATTGGTTAAAGAAGCTCATCGTAATGGAGATTCCAATGTTACCCAAAGGGAAATAGATTTAGCACGTGGTTCAAGAGATTTCCAGGTACATACAAATTTATTAATCACCTGTATGTTTATCAACTCATGATACAATAATTTTGATATGTTTCACATATTATTGTAGGTTAAACACCACAAGGCTATGTTCTGTAATGGTCAAAAATTTTGCGTCAAAGTGTTGGATGACACGAAGAAAACTTGTGATTCAGGAATAACTGCAGTCTTTCAAGTGACTAATATTTCATCTAGAAATGACTTACATCCTCAAGAGTCTGAAAATCGATACTATGGCATTTTGGATGAGATAATTGAGTGTGACTTTAGTTCCTTCAAATTAGTACTCTTCCTTGTCAAATGGTACAGGCTACGACTCAATCCAAATGATCCTGATAGAACTGTTATTGAACATGATAATGGATTTACAATGGTTAATACAAGGTCGTTTGAGCCAGTTGGGGATGAGCCTTATGTTCTTCCAAGCCAATGTGAGCAGGTATTTTACTCAGAGGTTCTACATAAACCGGGTTGGTCATTTGTTGTTAGACATGAACTGAGAGGAAGGCCAATAAAGTATAATGTGATGGAAGAAGAAGATACCAAAGAAGTAGAAGATGATGTAGATGGTGATCACGATCGACAGTTATTGGATGATGTTCCTGACACAAATTTTCATGAAGAAGAAGAAGAAGATGATGACGATGATGCTGCTACTGATGATGATGATGAAGATGATGTTGATGTTGATGATGATGTTGATGATGATGACGACGATGACAACAATGATGATGATGGTGAGGAGGATGATGATGATGACGACGATGATGATGACGAGGACGATGATGATGATGATGATGATGATGATGACGACGAGGATGATGATGATGGAATTTAGAGGTATGCCATCAATCCTTAATCTATTTAATATTCATTTCTTGCTAGAAATATATTTGTCTTATATATATGGTTACATAGTTTATTCATTATCTATATAAAAGCTACAAGTTTCAACTACAAATAGAATACTGCTAATCCATTTTAAAATTATTATAATGGGTTTTGGAAGAAATTACAGTTATCTTAATTAATATAAAATATCTAACTGAATTTCAAAATGTTATGCAAGTGGATTTAGTCTAGGTGTTTCCTCCACCTCCACACACATCAAACAACTTCAAATAGAATTTCCCCAAGGTGACTAAGCCCTCAACTGATCAGCTGATACAAAAACCCAGTTTTAGCCCTTTACTAGGCCTACTTCCCTAGTAGGCTTATAATGTGAGCCTGATTTAAGTTTTTTATTGTGTACCTTTTAATGTTTTTAATTTTTATGTGATGCTAATGATGGATGTGATTATTATTATGATGTGATTATGCTCATGATAATTGAATTACATTTGCAAGAAATTGAACCCCTTTCAGGAGCTTCCCGCATAGTCTCATGGATCGACAAGTATAAGTCAATACTCCTTATAGACAGTCTATTTAATACACTTATCAATAGTAATATTGATGTCTTCTAAGATCTCTCCCATTTGCAGGTACCAGCGAATAGGTATTTTTCAGAAGTGTCTTCCTTGAGTGAGGGAAATATAGGAATAGAAGAGGAAAGTGAGACATGCAGTTTATCTAGAACAGGAAGATTAACTAGAGGTCAAAGGACTAGAAGGAAATTCAATAAACACATGAAATTTTTCCTTGCTCAAGGGGGGTCATGTTCTTATGATGATGAGATGGAAGGCGACATCGAGGTTCCCTTGAGGTACCAACATCTACAGAAACATTGGGTACCCAAGGAACTTCCTCCAATAAACACTGATTTTTGTGTTAACGAGAGGATATATCGCATAGCACCATCATCACTACATGGTTTGGGCCTATTTTCTATGAACGACATAAAGGTGTCTTACAACAAAGTTTATGAATTGATGGAGTATGTTGGACCATGTTACGATTACAAAAGTTGGATGCATATTGTTAAATGTAAAAAAAGTATGCATAGATATGCCCTCTCGGCAAATTATATACAACATCAAGACAATAATCAAAGTAAAAGTGTGGCTATATACATTGATGGAAGGCCAAAAGAAACAGGGAATATTGCAGGTTTTATAAATAGTACATGACCTGGGTCAACTATAAAGCAACCCAATTGCATATTTGAGGCGCGTGAGGGAAATCGTGTATTCATCTGTGTGATAAAATCAATACATTCAGGGGAAGAGCTTCTTATTGATTACAATTTGAACCACATAGATACAAACGAGGCTACTATCATGGGGGTGGTACATACTATTAAACCAACTTCTAATCAATGACTCCAACATAACATTTAGTCAATAAATTTTTGGCTAACATTTTTATACTTCATCTTTGACACAGGGGCACAATATGGAGCAACCACCCGGAGGGGATGCTGACGATGCTCCCGGCTCATCTACACATGAGCAGGTAAAACTCATTTGTAATTGTACAAACTAGATAGAAGCAAAATGTTATTTTTTTAATGTTGTTTTCTTTATTGTTTTGGAGTAATTTTGATAATACTAATACTATTGTTGTCACAGAGGGCTAGTGGTCGGAGGGAGGGAAAGGAACCTGCAGTCCCTCAGTAGGCCCCCCCTAAGGAGGACCCTTTCTATATCAATTTAGCAGAGACCGATGACCCGATCAGTTCGATTAAAATTAATTTAAAGAAAATTAGCAAAGAAATTCTATGTTTGGCAACCATAAAGCCTATGACTCAACAAATAAAAGATAGGGCATCTGAATTGTTGCACACCTCTGAGTCCTTAAAAGTAAGTATTAATGAAATTTTTAATTATAGCAAGAGTTCAATAATGGTTTTTATGTTATGCTCTTTTATGGCATTAATTAAAATATGGATGCATTGTCTTTACAGAGTTTTTTGCTTGATTTCGAGCCTCATTCCCATGATGAGGGTGCTACAGGTGGTTCAGGTAGATCGCATGTTCCATTTGCCACTTTTGTTTTCCACTAAATATATATAGGAATGATCATAATCATTGACAATACATGCTCGAACAATCATTTTTTTAATGCTCTAACAATCTTGTCCATGCTAGTCCACGCGTTCTATATTTATGCATGCTCTAACAATTTTATTTTTCAGCTTCACATCAATTGAATCCTACAATGACACCGCCTCCATCCAGGACAACCACAAATATTTTTCTGACTGCTGACTCAGCAACACACAGCTTACATGCATCGACTATTGCACCATCTGCTGGTACACAAATCCCTCTTTTTCTCTCTTATGACATCAACAAACAATTTTTTTTTTACAACTTTATAACATCAATTATCATTTTTTCTTTTATACTTCGATCATGAAAAAGACTTATGAAACTTATGAAACTTTTTGCAATAGGACCTGCAACATCATTTCCTCAATGTTCCTATGTTCCTGGTATGGGAACGGTGAAGGATGTCACATTGATCATCAGCGACGATGAAGGCATTCCATTAAAAGTAGCCAAAGTTCCAGGTACTTTAAAGTTATTATTATTCTATAGTGATATAATAGTAATTTAGTTTTTTTATCACTCTTCATCGACTAATGATCCCATGATTGTTTTGTAGGGAATGATCTTTTTTGGAGAAAACTTGGTGATGAGTGTTTGCGAATATTTGGGCCCACCATGCGTACTTGGTGGAACATCATATCCTAACTAAAACCCCAAACCACTATTTTGATTTCATATCATTGCTATAATAGTTTTCCTTTTCGTCCATTTCTTGAACTATATTAAAGGTAGCTTCACTTCATTTATGAGTCTAACATGCTTTTTTTTACTTAAAAGGTGGAATCAACAACGCAAACCGTTGAAGGATGATCTTATAGAGAGCATGACCCAACTCTTTGGACCTCGTGCATTCGAGAGAAACAAGCTCCTTGAAAAATTTGGTTTATGTTTGAAGTATATTAGGGACCAGTACAAAAAAAAATTATGGGATAACCCCAGGTACGAGCGTCTACCCTATGTTCCTGAGGCTGAGTGGCAAGCTCTGATTTTGGATGGAAAGTATAAAGCTGACAAGAAAAATAATATTACACCAGTGGAGAGTACAGCAAGGTATGTGATACTATTGAGAATCTAATTATGTACTAATTAACCTCCATATTTATACTATCTAACATATTTCAAACTTTTCATAGATTGCCTGATACATCAAAGGCAACAAAGGCAAGACTAGAAAAGCACGGGACACACAAGCTCGGCTCTGGTGGTTTTTCGAAACTTCAATCAAGAGTTGTAAGTATTAGTAAATGAAAAAATTTATCAAATTTTTTATATAATGTGAAGGGAAATGCTAGGACTCCCTTATTTAGCTCATAAATTATAAATAGGCCAATAGAATATAATAACAGTAGTGGATTTTCATATTCAATATAAACAATTCAACAATTGAAGTCAAGACTCTGCAATCTAGATTAGTGAAGAAAACTTGTGATTCACTAATATGACATTATTTAAAATCTCACCCTTGACTAAATTTTCCTCCAATAGTTGAGAATAAAGGTAGTGATTGAAAGAATGAGGGAATGCAGCAGCACTTGCAGCCATTTTTATTTCCAAAGAGCTGAACTAACTCTTACCCAACTTAAGAATTTGGAGAAAATATGTTGGTACAAGCAAAGCATACAAACACGCAACATTTATATAGTAGATTGCTCCATCAAAACTACTCGATTTTTGTCCTATTATATTGTGATGGATATAGATGATTTGTTGTTGATATTTTAACTACCCTCCATTGGTTGATGAAACAATGCAAGTAAAATTCACCATACCACGCAAAAATGCAGGGCTCAGAGTTCAAGAGATGCCTCATAGAAGACGATAAGAGAATTGGCTTCCAACAAGTCTATAGAGTCATGGTTGAACGGCTACGAGCTAAAATTAGTGTGGAAGGTTCTAATACTGATGCATCTCAGCCACAGGTAAATAAGCTAAATGAAATTTATTTCAAATTGAATACTTTACCAATTAGTCTATTTGATGTTAAGTTCCAATATAAAGTGAGTATATCTATTTTAAGCAAGCAATGATAACAATGTGTAGGATGTTGGAATGCAGCCTGACAATCCTTCTACACAATCTATGGATGTCGAAGGTTCACATGATGTGCATCCCAGTGGTGGAGGTATACATTTGCTATTAAATTTTTTATATGTAATTGCAATTGGTGTTTGGATTAACGTAACATTTTGTATAGCAGCTATAGAGGATCGAGGGGTCGATGTTCATGACCGTGTTGACGTTGAGTCCAGACAAAATGATGTGGTCAAATCAGGTAAAGAGACACAGTTATGTTATTTAAAATAATTAAATACTTGTAAAAATTATAATAAATTATTTTTAATTTAACTCTTTTATTTGTTATTGCAGAGGACCCCCCTTTGCAATAGCATAGGAATTTGAGATCATCAAGAACAAAGAACAGAACAATTGATGAGGGGGGAATTGATGATGACACTGATGCTCCTCTTAGAGCTTACATAGAAAAAAGAAATGATTGTCACTACATACCTTAATTGATAATGATTGTATTTTATGTCTCAATGAATTTAATTATGTGCTAATGAATGTTCATGAATTATGTGTTAATGCAGAATATTGATGAATGTTGCATGTTAACGAATCTAATGTGTTAATGAATTTTATCATGTGATATTGATTGAATGTTAAAATGTGATATTGATTGAATGTTACATTTTATTAATGGTTGAAAGAATGAATGAATGTTAGATGTTAACGAGGAATGTAGAGTGATGTTAGGGGGAGGGGGGTGGGGCCAAATGAGCTTCCACCTTCACGTGGTTGGCAATGTTTAGTAGAGAATATTAAACTATTCTCGAAACAAAGTGAAGCTCAATAAGATGTAAGTGAAGCTCAAATTGGCACAAATAGGGAGTCTATATGATGTAAGGGGTCATTTGAAGTCCTAGGGTGTCCTAGGAAGAGTTATGGGTGGATGGTAGTGTTTACATGATGTAATAGGCTATTAAAGCCCCTAAATGATGTAAAATGCACTCAAAGTGCAAGATCTGTTATTTCCCGCTCCTTCCCCAATATCAAATGCTTTAATTTTGATCTCCTTGAAGTCATGTCGGAGGCTCCCAATTACACCGATAAATGGATGCAAGAACACTGGCAACAACCTCATGTGTTAATAGGATATGGCATAAAGCTGCACAAGATAGATATTTTTGTTCTCAATAAGATATCACAGATAGACTTGAGACTTGATACATATTCCAAATTGAAATAAGTCACCATCTTTTCCTGAAGTAACCAAATTGCGTAAATATGTTACCTTGGATATTTTAGTCTTACAATTTATGTACAGATTATTTTATAGTATGATTAAGTATTGTTAACTGCGCATATTTACTATTTAGTTGTATAGGATACTTAATGAAATAAATTAATGTAACTTTTTTTTTTTTTTTTGTATGGAGTTACCCAGCCCCAAAAAACATTATTGTATTGGTATGTTGTATGCAACTACCCATTCCCAATTATGATTCCAATTTGGCAACTTAGGAGTTGTGAGAGCTGTTCAAATCACTCACTGGGGAAGATGGTTCATAATCATTTCCCCACTTGCTTCCTTGTATTGTCATAATTGGAACATAGGCATCTCTCTCTAATTAATGCTTACCTCTGATTTATTAACCGTATTGTTACTATGGATATAACACAATTAAATTTAAATCTCTTGATATCTGGATCATCAATCCAAGCATGGCTGTAGAGAATCGTAGCTGTGTAGACACCAAATTTGAACAGTCCACTTACAATTGAGAAATAGATTATTGGTAGTGTCCTCATCTACTTGATAGATTGAGCATGTAGAAGCTTGGTAGGTGCTTGAAACCTAGCCCTAGTTTCATTGCCAACCATAAATTTGGTGTATACACGAAAGCTGTTTTGATCTTATGAGCATTGAATATCAGGATCTCCATTTGACTTCTCGTTATTAATGCCTTGACTCACTACTACTAGATAAACAACCTATTTGAAGTCCAGTGCAAAGAGGTTGCTGGCTACTAAAGATTTGAAGTGTTACGAAAATATTCACTGTAACAATCTCCTTCTAAATTGAACTCCCGATGAATATTAATCTGGAATTCTTTTGGCACCATCTTTTTTATTTGTTTTTTAATATTCTAAATTCCTGCTCTAGCCTCATTGCTCTAATTTTGTTTTTATTCTATTTAATTATATATGTAATATTACAATGTGAAATTCAATGTTCAGATGTTTGTGGATGAAGTAATGGAACTTGTGGAGCTCACTTCTTTGAGAGGTGCCTTGGTTGGGCTTCCTGGACTGAATGGCCTATCTATTGAATAGCGTAAGCGGTTAACAATAGCAGTAGAGCTTGTGGCTAATCCTTCAATTATATTCATGGATGAGCCAACTTCAGGCTTGGATGCTCGGGCAGTAGCTATAATTATGAGAACAGTAAGAAATATAGTTGACACGGGGAGAACTATTGTTTGCACAATCCATCAGCCTAGTATTGATATCTTTGAGGTATTTGACGAGGTAAAGATTTGGTCTTCTTAAAATAGCTTTGTGAAGCATTTGAAATTGGCATCTTCTTAAAGCTAAATGAAATATGTTGCATCTATTCTTAATGAAGCGAGGAGGTTAGCTTATCTATGCAGGTCCACTTGGTCACAATTCTAACAAACTTATAGAATATTTTTCGGTAAGATGCCATCCACTACGGTTTTATTCTATTGAGAGATTTAGATCTGAATTTGGTACCTTTTGATGAGTAGTTTGAATTTTGGAGTTGTAAGTAGTCATAGTTTATTGTACTAAAACCAATAGGAAGTTGATTTTATATACAAGGAATTGATCATGCCGGATAGTGTTGACCACTAAGCTTTTAGCAAACATTCTCAATACGTTGAGCTTAAGAGTCAAGCACTAGCTGCAATCATCATATATGTTTCAGCTAATTGAAAATGATTCTTGTAGGCCATTGAGGGGGTTCCACAGATCAAGGAAGGTTATAATCTAGCTACGTGGATGCTGGAAGTAACTTCTATGTCAGAAGAGCACCGTCTAGGTGTCAACTTTAGTGAAATCTATAAATCATCAGACCAGCTTAAAGCACGAAATTACTTTTTTTTTGTTTTACTCCTTCTATCGTCGCAATTGCGATGGTATTTCTGTCGCACCTACAGTAACCCCATCGCAATTGGAGGGGTTGGTGTCACAATTGCGATGAAAAACACGAGAATTGTAATGCGGTTGCCATCGCACCTACCCTCCAATTGCGACGGGGTAGCTGTAGGTGCGACAGAAATCCCGTCGCAATTGCGACAAAAAACACAAGAATTGCGACGACAATGACGGGACAACATGGTGGCTGCATAGCGATGGTTAGGCATCGCAATTGTGACGGTGAGGGTAGACGTCATAAATTGCGACTAAATAACTACGACGTATATGTCTGTCGCAGTGGCGACACATTGCTGTCATAATTGTGACACATAGCCATCGCAAATCGATGCCAAATCTATTAGTGTGTGTATTTCATTTAATTAACACATGATAACGAAGTCTGAAACTAACTCAAGGATTTATTAATTAAGTGTGGTATAAAGGAAATATGTTTTCCATGTTTTAGATATAAGAAAAAAATAAGACTTGTGAATTACTAAGAAATAGAGTAAAGTGACATACTAATACATGTAAGTGACCTTAAGGGTTATTGTTACTAATCACAGAGTTCCAAATCTAATTGCATGATCTAAAGGTGGAGTCTAATGTACTAGATAGAGGAAGAAGTTAAATCCTATTACACATCTATTATTCTAAAAGAAATAGTACTAGGGTCAATTAGACAGTGGGTTCATTGATCCTATCTTGAATCTATTTGGATAGTGGGTTTAGCTACCTTCCACAACTCCTAATAGGGTTGGCATAGCTCCTAATAGGGTTGGAATCTTCTAATAGGGATTCAAAGTCTTCTAATAGGGACTCCTTGTACTAATTTTTGTAATAGACTCCTAATAGGGTCCATCCTCTAACAAGGAATATTCATATTAGCACATCATTTTGTGGGCATCATTCCCATCAGAGTTTTCCCTTTGATCAATGGTTTCCCTAGTCAACATATCTAGTGTAATTGTGTATGAGCATCTCTTTATGGTTGTTGTTTACATTGGTTGATTGGTCAAGATTGTTTAAAAGGATAAATGTTTTAATAATTGATTCACTGCCCCCCAAGTTATATTGGTAACTATTATTTATAACAATTGGTATTAGAGCATTAGGTCCTTGAAGGAAAAGTGTAACAATTTTGGGAGATCCATGGTGAACATGTTTAGAAAGAAAAGTCTGATATTTGATGGCACAAATTATGATAGCTAGAAGGATAAAATGAAGACTCATCTTTTGTGCATGGGTCTAGGATATTGGCTTGTAACCAAGGCATCTAAAAACATTGTGGAAGAAGATAGTCTTGAAAGCTATACCAAGGAACAAAGAGAAGTATTTATGTGCAACATAAGGGCAAGAGAAGAAAAATTGTCAATGCTACTTGAAAGTGAGTATAGCTAGGTAAAACAACTCAAAACATCTCATGAAACTTGGAAAACCTTAGAAGCCAATTATGAGGGTGATACACATGCAAAAAAAGTTACATTACAAAATTTGTATTTCACATTCCAAGATGCTGAAATGATGGAAGATGAATATGTAAGAAGCTATATTGGTAGAATATTTGAGATTTTTGAAGGAATCACATCTCTTGGTGGAAAGAAATTTGATGAAGTAATATGGAAGATCTTGAAAAGTATGACACCACCTTTCAAAATAATAACAAAAATGATTAGGGTAATGTTACCTTGTACCACTAATTTCACCAAAGAAACATTACTTGGAAGATTGGAAGTTGAAGAATTCAATCTGAAATAATCTAGAGAATTAACAAAAGTTGAGATAGCATTTAGTGCATTTAATATTAAACCTGGTCTAGCAAGGAACACAAAAGTGCAAGGAGACATTGCTAGTAGTAGCAAGTCTATTGAGGAAAAGATCTAGGAACAAGTGGCTCTTCTTGTGGAATGAGAAAAGTATGGTAAGAATATCTTTAAATGTTGGACATGTAATGAATATGGTCAGTATGCATCTAAGTTTCCTAAAAGAGAAAGAAAGTATAAGAGAAGATTCAAATATAGAAGACTTAGAAATTGTTTATATGCTAATGAAGAAGAAGAAGAAGAATCTGATCAAAATAAAAGTGAAGATGAATTAGGATTCATATCCATAAAGGAGGATGATCTTGATAGGGAAATCAAAGAAGACTAGTGATATGAGAAAATTTGTCAAATTTAGAAACCATGGTGGAGGAATTATTAGAGTAGGGAACAATGTAGCTTGTCACATTACAAGAATTAGATCCATCACACTTGATGGTAAAAAAAATATTGATGATGTCTATTTTGTTGATGGACTAAAACATAACTTGTTAAATGTTGGACAGCTCATGGACAAAGGTTACCAATTATAGTTTGGTAATGACACATGCATCATCAAGGACAAGGAAAAAAAATTTCTTGGTACTAGCATAGGAACCAGAGATAATGTATTTTAGTTAAACACCATTGTAATTACATATTTATTAGCTAAAGTTGACAATAGTTGGTTATGGTCTAGAAGATTGTGTCACATAAACTTTGATAACATTGTGAAAGCTAGTAATACAGTTTCTATGAGAGATTTACCTAAGATCACTAAGTCAACTGACATTATTTGTAAGGAATGTATCTTGGCTAAGCAAAAGAAAGTTTCATTTCCTAGCAAGCAGTTTGGTATAACACAAAAGCTAGAATTGGTTTATATAGATTTGAGTGGTCCTACAAGAACGAGAGGATTCTATGGAGAAAGGTATTTTATGATTTTCATTGATGATTTTACTAGAATGATGTGGGTAGCTTTTCTCAAAGAAAAATCATACGCATTTGAGAAATTCAAGATATTAAAGAATAAATTAGAGAATGAATTTGGAGTTAAAATAAAGAGCCTAAGATCTAATATAGGAGAATTCACTTCTAAAGAATTCAATATCTACTATGAAGAGCATGGAATCAGGAGATAGCTATCTTCACCCCATTGACCTGAGTAGAATGAGATTTCTTAAAGATGAAACAAATCAATTGTTGAAGTAGCAAGAGCTATGTTATTTGAAAATGATGTACCAAAGGCTTTCTAGAGAGAAGTAGTCAATATAGTAGTAACACTTAATAGAGTACAGATCAGAAAAGGTATGGAGAAAACACCATATGAGTTATGGTTCAAATAATCACCATCAGTCAAATATTTTAGAATATTTGGAAGCAAATGCAACATCAAAAGAGATGATGATATCAGTAAGTTTGATCCAAGGAGTGATGAAGGTATGTTTCTTGGCTATTTATTAAAAAGTAAAGCTTACAGATGTTTCAACTATAGAACAAAAACTATAGTAGAGTGTGCAAATGTGAGAATAGATGAAAACTTTGGCACTAAAGAAAAGATGATGGATTATAACTCTAATGGAGATGATTATTCTGGGATGACCAACAGATGTAATGAATTATTTCTCAAGAGTAACAATGACTTGTAGAATAATGTGCAAACTGAAGAAGTAAGAGAAGAATAGAGTAGAGTATCCAAAATAAGAATTAAAGTAGCAACTCCTACCCTAAATAAGAATGAAGAAATCATTCTATTGATATGATAATAGGAAGTAAAGAAAAAGGAGTAATGACAAGAAGTAGAATCAATGAAGAACTATGCCTAATATCTCAAGTACAACCAAAAAGTGCAGATGAAGAAATCAAGGATGATCATTGGATGAAAGCAATGGAAGAAGAACTTTCATAGATAATAAAAAATGACACATGAGAATTGGTTCCTAGACCTAAGAACAAACATGTGATTCATACAAAATGGGTATTCAAAAACAAAATGAATGAACAAAGAGAAGTAATAAGAGACAAAGCAAGACTGGTATGCAAAGGCTATTCTTAACAAGAATGAATTGACTATGAGGAAACATATGCACCTTTGGCTAGAATGGAAGCAATCAAAATATTCTTAGCATATGCAACAAAAAAAACTTGAAAGTATATAAGGTGGATGTTAAATCAACATTCTTGAATGGAGAACTCCAAGAAGAAGTTTACATTGAGCAACCAGAAGATTTTCCTTTGATAGAAGAGAAGGATATGGTTTGCAAAAAAAAGAAAGCCTTGTATGGATTAAAGTAAGCACATATAACCCAATATGCAAGGTTAGATAAATACTTAGTAAAGTTTGGATTTGTTAAAGGAACAGTAGATAGCAACTTGTACTTGAAAGAGATAGAAAATGGTTTTTTAATAATCATTATATTTGTTGATGATATCATTTTTGGAGGAAATGATGAAGTCAGTAACAATTATTAGAAGATATGAAGAATGAATTTGAGATGAGCATGATAGGAGAAATGAAATTTTTCCTAGGATTACAAATTGTTCAAAACAAAGAAGGAATCTTTATTTCTTAGATCAAGTATTTGAAAGATTTGCTAAAAAGATTTGGACTAGAAAATTGTAAACCTATTGGAAATCCTATGGTAATTGTAGACACCTAAATTTGATCACATCGCTTTGGTAATCCTATTTAGCCATCTCTAAAGGAATCATTAATTAAATTCTTATTTAATTAATCCTTTGCCATCCCTAGCTGATTAATTTAATTAATCATCTATAGTCCTAATTGATAAAACAAATAACTTATTATTTATCAATTAAATCCTATTCTTCTATCTAATTCCAAAAATCTCCATTTATTAAATAAATCTATTTGATAAATAAAATCCTCAAATCCAAAAACCCCTAACTTATCCCTAATCCTCTATTTAGCCTAATCCACCGCATCCACCCATACTAACCAAGCTTAGCCACTAACTCACCCACCCTCATTAATTCCATCCACTTGCACATTTTTAACATCCCTAATCTAATCCTAAACCCAAGCCTAATCCACCCCCTAATGTTGTCACATTCCCTAAATAGGTTTAAGACTTTCCTAAACCAAATCAAAGTCTCCCCTCAAAAATCCCAACCACCAAGTCATGAGTGCTCTTACAAACCATAAAAGACTCTTACAAGCCCACTCATGACTCTTACATCCATCTTCCACACTCTTCCCTCTTCCACACTCATTCCTCTTACATCTCTCTTACATACTCAACCCCACTCATCATGCCTTTAACCAACCCTTTACCCTACCCTCTCACACTCATCCTCCTTGTGACAAGTGTAACCTTCCCATTGGTGCTAAACAAGCACAATCCATGTGCTCTCCTTTGAGTGCATCCTAGCCCTCCTTAAGCCTTCATCTCTCCTTGCATCTTAGCCCTCCATCCCTCAAGCTCTTAGCCTATAAATTGAATCCCATCCCAAGCCATTCAATCGCAACCATTTGAGTAAAGTTATCATGCCCTTTTGAGAGCCAAAATCCATCAACCATACCCTTATAATGCCAAATTGAGAGCTCACAAAGCTACCAATTTTCTATTACCCATCTCCACCATTGAAGCAACTTTGAGCATCTTGAGCATACATTCACATCAAAGGACACATCTACAAAATCAAGAAAGCAATGAAGTGCTTCATCTTTTGAGGTTTGCATCTCTTGTTTGTTTTCTTTGTCTAAGCATATATGTGAACTTAGTTTTGGTTTGTGAATGCTTTCTTTAAATGTTAATGTTCCTTGCACACTAAGATTTGGTTCTACAGTAACTAGTCACAAGTTATCAAACAAGGATGAGACACCTACTGTTGAACAAAAGAAGTACAGATCTATGATTGGAGGATTATAGTACCTAACTCATAGTAGACCTAATATAGCAAATGTGGTTGGAATCGTGGCAAGATTTTAGGCTGATCCTAAAGAATATCACTATGCAACAGTAAAAAGGATATTAAGATATCTGAAAGGGACATTTTATTATGACATTTGGTATGATTTTACTCTTTGCACTTATATTAATGTTGATTGGGCTGGAGATATAGATGATAGAAAAAGAACCAATGGAGGAGTATTCTTTCTTTCTAGAAAATTGGTTTCTTGGCTAAGCAAGAAACAAGATTGCACCTCACAAAATATTGTAGAGGTAGAATATGTTGCAGTAGTGAACAGCTGTAATCAAGTCATATGGATGAAGCATATGATGAAGGATATTGGAATTGCATTCAAAGAAATTGTTATCATTTACTATGATAACAAAAGCACACTTAACATGTCTAAGAATCATGTATTGCATTCTAAGACTAAGCACATCTCTATATAGTATCATGTGTTGAAAAGGAAAGTTGCATAGAAAGAAATCAGACTGGAGTACATTAACACTAAGGAACAAATTGCAAACATTTTCACAAAGGCCTTATCAAAGGATATGTTTGAGTACCTAAGAGGTATTCTTGGGGTTATGTCCTTGCCTATTTCAAAATAAAAGATACAAAAGTGCATCAGTCCTAAGAATAGAGCACCATTAATAGATTGGACTGAATTTTGATGCTTCCTCAATGGGGGGGTATTTGTGATGGACAGAGTCAGTAAAGGACTCTTGGTAATTGGTAATTGGTATACAGTAGTGTCTTTAGACACTTGAGTTGTTTATGGATTTATATACAAAGTTGTAAAGAAATGGACTGGCTTGTGGTCGTGTTGATAAAGAAAATTGAACCATTTGTATACTATCTTTGACATTGATTTCAATGGAGGAGAAGTATGGCATGAAAAAAATTGTATTATGGGGGAGAATTGTTGAAATAAAGGATTTGCATGAAGAAAGATTTGATTGAGGATGTGAAAATACTTCTTGGTAGTCTTGAAACTAGATGTTTTTCACCTATGTTGCCATCAATGCCAAAGGGGGAGATTGTTAGCATGAATGCTGATGCTGTGAGGGAGCATTGTAGAACATTCATATGATGTATTTATAACTATGTTTGTCATTGATGACAACATAGTAATAAGTTTGTAAAGACTAACATAGCAGCAAATTTTGATTTTTCTATTGAGAATATTATATTACTTATCTAATGATGTGCAGTTACCAGTGCATACTACATTGTATATTTTTTATATAGGCAAGTGCATAGAACTTAAATCAACAATGTATAGAAGATATGATTGATTTACAAAGAACTGTATAGAAACAAAATATCAGGAAATCAGTTCCTATTGTATGATTGCTATAGCTTATTATAATTGTCATGAAGGTTTGCATGAACTAGAGATAGTTTACTAACTATTGATGATGTTAGAGAGTGTGCATGTATGGAAGTCACACATGTGAAAGTTTTTGTATAACTGTGAGCTGAAAACATTAATTAAATATGTATTTCATTTAATTAATGTATGATAATGAACTATGAAGCTGACTAAAGGATTTATTAATTAAGTGTGGTATAAAAGAAAGATGTTTTCCATGTTTTAGATATAAGAAAAAGAAAAGACTTGTAAATTAATAAGTAGTAGAGCAGAGTGACATACTAATATGTATAAGTGACCTTAAGGGTTACTATTACTAATCACAGAGTTCCAAATCTAATTGCATGATCTAAAGTTGAAACAGTCTAATCTACTGGATAGAGGAAGAACCAAAAGCCTGTCACACATCTATTATTCTAAAAGGAATAGTACCAAGGTTAATTAGATAGTGGGTTCATTGATTTGATCTTGAAGCTATTTGGATAGTGGGTTCAGCTACCTTCCACAACTCCTAATAGGGTTGGAATCTTCTAATAGGGATTCAAAGTCTCCTAATAGGGGCTCTTTGTACTAATTCTTGTAATAGATTCCTAATAGGATCCATCCTCTAACAAGGAATATTCATATTAGTACATCATATTGTAGGCATCATTCCCATCGGGGTTTTTCCTCTAATCAAGGGTTTCCCTAGTCAATATATCTGGTGTAATTGTGTTTGAGAATCTCTTTATAGTTGTTTTTTACATTGGTTGATTGGTCAAGATTGTTTAAAAGGATAAATGTTTTAATAACTAATTAACCCCCCCTCTCAATTATATTGGTGACTATTATTTCTAATAACTTCTTCGATCAAACCTTTTCAGAGGAGCAACATGTAACGAGGTGGCCGGTCTTATGAAATTTCTTGCATCTGAAGGGGATGCCCTCATAATCAAGAAGTTGAATCCAAGAACAATTAGGAGAGGCCAACTTAATCATTTCTGGGAGCCCATTGGAGATATCTATCTCCACAAGAATGCGAGCATACGTCGTCCAAAACACATTGGAAGATACACCCATTTGTGGAAATATAAGAGGAGTAACTAAGAGGGGAGGGGTGAATTAGTTACAACTAAAATAAATCATAGATCCCTTAAATGTAACTATAAAATAAAGTCTAAAAATATAATATTGTTGATGCTTGGTAAACATGCATAAAATGTTTTAACTCGATAAGTATTGATTATGCAAATTGTTAAATGTTATCTTTGATTACCCTTACTTTAACTTAGTTGCAAACATATAAAAGAAATAGCATGAACAAAGATTTAATGTGGAAACCCAATTTGGGAAAAACCACCAATTGCAACTAGTTACTTATTTCACTCTTTTGGAAGTGAGCCCTGTTAGGAGCTAACCCTATTAAAGGTTACAAAACACACTGTTAGGTGTGACCTTGTTAAAGGATTTAATCACCCTATTAGGAGTATCCTTGTTAGAGGTCTTAAGACAATTCAGCAGAACTGCCACCTTGTTAGAGGATTTACAAATAGTTGTTTTAGATTAAGGTAAAAACAAATTTTGAAGGGACCCAAAACCCTTAACAGAAAAAAAAAAAAAAAGATGTTCAAATACGCACAACTAGGTTTTACAAGGACCTGAAACTTGCAGTATGAAAGTTACAAACCTAGGTTTTATATGGACCTAAAACCACAAAAAAGGACCAAAAAATGAAACTAGGTTTTACAAGGACCTAGAACCTAGGGTTTAAACAAAAGAAAGAAAAACTAGCTAAGAAACCCAAACCAAAGACTAGTTACCAAAACCACCACCAATAGCTATTGAAACTCCTTGATCATTTTCACCACCTCCTTGCCCACCTCTGTAGTGTTTTGGATAATGTTAGTAGTAGAGAACCCAAATTCCCCAGTTGCCTTAGCTGCCTTCTTCCTTGAACTCTGTCTTGTTCTTTTTATTGGCCCACCAGGAGACATGATTTCCTCATTAGTTTTCTTTTCTAAGCTAGCGGTAGCCATACAAAGGCTTGAAGGGACTTGTTCCATCTTGTTACTACTCTCTCTAATCAAAAGATGGAGCTCATATTCATATTCCTTTAACTTCTTTGGGATATTGCCAACCTAAACTTCCAACTAAATGATCTTAGCCCAGTCAATTTCTTGCTCCTACTGCATCTTTCTCATTCTTTTTTCAGAGTCATTAACTCATTGTACATCCAAGAATCACCTTGGAGGGAGAAGTTTTCCTTGAACTTAGCATTGTGAAGGAAAGAAAATGTAGCACCTCCAAAAGTGTAGCACCCTTACCAATTGGTTCATCCTTCTCCTTCCTTGTATCTTCCTCCAAATTTTCCTCCCTAGCTTTCTAGGGTTGCTCACTCTAGTTTTAATCCCCTTCTCCAATATTTTCTGACCCTATATTTTTGTCATAACTTTCCTCAGCCTCATCCTTTCTAGGCTCACCTTTGCTACCAAGGTAACCCTCTAGGTTTCAACTAAAGTCCCCCATATCCATATTCTCCTTGTTCTTCATATTCATTTCATCATTTTTGTCTAAATTTTTAGATTTAGCATTTTTCTAAGGTGTGTCCTACTTTAGACTCTTCTTTTTCACACTTACCCCTTTGTCTCCCTTACTCTTCCTAGAATGGGTTTCACTAATAGAAACTCTCTGTTTCATAGAGGGCAGAGAAGATATAATGGCCTTACTCTTACAATAATTTTCAATTAAAAGGATTAGCCCTTCATGTAAAATTGGACAAGATTCTTCTTTCTTATGGGCTATTTACAAATAGCTGTTAAGCCAACTCTGTTAAGAGATTTAGATCACTGCTACAATAGTTAGAGAGTAACAATGAGATTATCTAATTTGAATGCAGCTAGATTTATGAATTACATGTCTCTATTCTGGCTTGTACTTGATCCTTCCTAATCAATATATATTTTCTACTCCATAAGGATATTCTACTTATCCTTCAAATTCGCTTCCTCTCTTCATCATTAGATCTTTAATACATTCATAACTTCTTACCTTTTTGAATCCACAAATTGACCTTATATCTTTCATATTTTCAAGTAGGCTCATATACAACTTAGAATAACTAATATTTATCATCTCAGTTCGCTAGAACCAACAGATAAATCAATTAAGCTTAATGCGAGGCCTCGCCTCGACCCATCATAGCATAGTGATACATTATTATTTTGATACTCACGACTCAAGATGCCGAGACACTACCTAATGCTTTGAACATATTATATTATTTCATGTTGTGTGATGTTTACTTTCAGATATTTGAGTTCGTCATTTAATTCTTTATGAACATGTATGTTGGTGAAGTAAGTAAATGTAGGATTTAACACTTTCATTACAAAATGGTAATGATTAAGAATATGAGTAGGATGAGAGAAACCCTGATTGATTTAAAAGATGTATGTTTTAATTTATGTGATTTCCTGATACGTATATACATATATGCATGTGATTTTATGGGGTTACTAATGTGTGCAATGAGTGTGTAGGATATTTTAGCCGAGAAACTAGACGGAGGAACGAAACTAATCCCTATGTGCCATTCATGGAAACCATGTTGTTCATATCTTAATTGTATTGTGAGATGTATGAATGTATCTTTCCGTGATTAGTAAATGTTAATGTTTCGTAATTGTGTTCTTATAGTGTCACTTGACACTCATGAATTTGCATATGCATTTCAGCATGCTAGCTAGGATTAATTATGTAACATTTGGACCTAAGTCAAACTAAGTTAGTGACCTTTTCGATAATTTGTTTCTTAATTGAGTTTAGATACCCCTAATCGAGATTAACGCTTAATTTGCATTTTGGAGTTGTTAGATGGTCCTAAATATTCCTAGCATTTGTTGGGTCCCAAATCAATTCCTAAGGCCTTAAATAATGAAATCTTAATACCCAAGGGGTATGGGTATGGGTATGGGTATGGGTTGGTGACATTTTTGACCCCCCAAGCCCCTTTTGTTGACTTTTGAGGTCACTCAAAAAGTCTATTTTTTCCTTAGTGTGAAAATTGAAAGTTGTTACCATGGGTTGAATAACCTCAACTCCACTTAGAGGTTGACCTTAGGTTTGGTTGAGTTAGAAACTTATAGATTTTTAGGTGAGTGGGGAAAGTTATTGCCCTTTTTGGGCGGTTGAGTTTGGATCTTATTTTAGAGGCCCTTTTTGGAGTAGTTTTGGTTGTTACCCAATCTCTACTTTTAGAGAGGAGTCTTGGAAGATTGAAGGCAAGTAAGGAAAAGCTCTTCTCAATTTGTTCATTTTACCATAACCTCTTTGTGAAGGTAGGAGTTCTTCATCTCCTTGTTCATGTTGTTCATGTTTCACATGTTGTTTCATGCTTGATTCATGCTTATGCTATTGTGTTGTTTATTGGTATGCTTGTATATATGTTGGGTATACTTGGGAAGGATTGAAACCATGTTTTCTTGAATACTTTTCTTTCATGTTTTGTTTGAATTTTGAAGTTTTCTTGTATGGGTGTTTTGGCATTACTCACCCTTGTATAGGGCAGAAGTGGCCAATTTTGGGAAAGTTATTCAGTTGGACTCCAACAGTGTAGAGTCTCTTCTCAGGATGAGAAGAGGGAGAGAGGGTAGGGTGTTATGGGCCCCTACCTGTCAGCACAAACCTCTTATAAGTTTTGGCATGTAAGAATGGAAGAATGAAAGTTCTTGAGTTATAGCCCCAATTGGGCATCTATTTTGGTGTTGTGTTTGACATCTCCTATTGGAAAAATCCACTTTTCTCTAGTTTTGATTTCAATGTTGAATCCTATTGTGAAAACCTAGTATGGATATGAATGTCTGATTCAGTTTCTTGTTATGTTGTTTTGTCACCTAGTCAAATTTTTTTTGTTCCCTCCACGATCTTGGTAATGTATTGCAAAAAATGATATGGATCCCTTGATAAGGGTCATGAAAGAAATTAAATTTGATTGTTGAAATTTTGGGATTGGAATCCTATGTAAATCATATTTAAAATACTTTGTTGTAATGGCAACGACGCCGGGTTTTCTTCTTGGTTCTTTCTCGGCTGAGCCTTTGAATCAGGTTGCCAATAAAATAGTGATTGAGTAATATCGCTTCTCATGAGATTTTTGTATTTTTTGGTTACATGGATGTATATAAAAAAAAGATGAAATCATGATGTTCATTTAGCAAAAAATCAATTTTTATATATGTTGAGATGAGAATTATGTTATGATCGTAGATTCATTTTCGTGATTATTGAAAAAAAAAAAAAAAAAAAAAAACAACCTTACATTGTTGTTAAAATGGATCATTCAAATTCCTCGTTTATTTAGATTGTAACAAGTCCTATTAGATTTTTTAAAATATACATACATATATATATATATATATATATATATATATCCCCCTTGGCAATTTTTTACCATTAGCAATTCTAACACTTAGGAAAAATAAATAAAAATTCTTAGAGTAAAAATACTCTCTATTTTTTGTATGGGCAAGCAAAATTAAAAAATTTGTGGAAACAGAGAATATTCTTTGTTAATGCTCTTTTAAATTTAAATCAAAAAAATAATAATTAGAAAGAATATATATAAAATTATAATTCTAAATATCTATCCTTCAAATATCCTAAAATTCTATCCTAAGTGACCCAACAACTAAACTTTTTCCATAAATGCCTTTAATAAAATGTGGCAAAAACCATACTTATGGCATCCGTTGCAAATCAAATTGATTGGGGAAGCGCATCACCTAGGATGTGATTGGGAGTGATGGGTGTCAAAACTCTTAAAAAAATTTAATGCATATCCTGTCACTTTTTTTCCTTAGGCGTCAGTTTGGCAAGGGCAAGCTTAACCTTTAATCAAATTTAATGCAATTATGGGTGACATCACCCCTGTACCTTCCATAGTCCTTTGGCAGCCTAGGAAAGTGCTTGTGTGGAAGCACAAGTGTTGTTTATTTTGGTGATTGTTGGGTTTGAATGCGCTTTTTCCCTCATGTTCTATTTGCCTCCCTGTTTAAACACCTTTATGAGGCCTACACTTGCATATGGGAACCTGACCTGACAGTGGGTACACTTGGTCAATAGTCCCATCTCCTCCTAGCGCCAAGTTAGTGTTGGATGTGATGTTGGGTGGTGGTGGGAGAGAGTGTATAGTTGGCATGGGGGGGTTGGTAGGAATTTTGGTAAGGGTAGAATGTTTAGGTAGATTTTTAGGTAGTTTGTTTTTTTAAAAGTTTAGGTTTCATATTAGCTTGAGGGTTGAGGTATGTTGAGTTGTGTAGGGGATGGGAATCACGTGGGTAAATTGAGGATAGTTTGGTTTAATTTAATGTTAGTTTATTTTATTAAAGTTTGTAAGTTAGTAGTGTTATCAAGATTTAAATTAGTTAAAGTTTTTAATTTAATTTAGTTGTCATCTTATATGTTAGTATTATGTTATTTAGTTTGAATTAGGAAATTAGTAGTATTGGATTTTAGTGACGTTAATATTAATATGTTTAGCATTGGTATGTTACTAATAAAGTTTTTTTATTATAGTTAAGAACTTTGTTAAGTAAATAAATTTATATGTTTTCCCTTAATATTAGATTAGTAAGATGTAGTTAGTGATATTCTTTTTGTAATTCTTTTTGCAAATTGATACATGTTACACTCTTAATTAATGGTTAGTGAAAAAATTGGTTAAATGTAAATTTAGTTTAGATGTTAAGAAAGTTAATCATTATGTTTGTAAACATAACAAGTTATGTTAGACTACTAATATTATGTAATTTGTTCTGCGTAGTTAAATTTAAGACTGATTTATATTGTTGTTCAAATGATTTCAATATATTGTTGAAATCTTAATGTAATAACAAACTAAATGTTGATACAAATTTAATAACAAAAATTTAACTTTATCAATGTATTACTTCTCATGATTATAATTTAAGATGAACGTAGTAAATCTATTTTGGCGAATCAACTCTTAAACCCTAGTGAACCTAGTAAGTTTAATTTAAAAAAATAAAAAAAATTGTGTGCTTTTTTTGCCCTTGTATTTTGGGCATGACATTTTGGTATCAGAGCCCATGTTTCAACACTAGGAACCTTAAATAATTGTGCTTCTGAGACATAACTCAAACATTTAATTTTGAAGGATGCCTCTTATTACTCGAAGCAACTGACGAGGCAAAGGTCGTAGGGCAAGGGGTGGTAGAGTGGGACAAGAGGATGGACCACCACCACCTCCACCACCATCGAACCTAAACCAAGACATTATAGATGCACTTCAGACATTGACCAGTGTAGTTTAGCAGAGGGTAGTACCTTTAGTCTAGCTAGGTTAGCAGATTCTCATAGTGGAAGTAGAGGGACCCAAAGGAGGCAGACCTAGAGTTAGAGAGAGGACTAGGAGTCCCCCACTAAGATAGATAGAGGGACAGGGTGAGCATGAGGTTGAGTCAATACACCAGAGAGGACCCCCATTTGATAGACCCCCTAGGCATATAGGAGATGATATTAGGGAATTCATTCAACTCAGGCCACCATTATTTACTGGTTCCATTGAGGGGATAATAGTAGAGGCATGGTCACAGAGCCTACAGTGGTGCTTTGGATTATGTCCTTATGGGAGTAATCTAAAGGCATGTCTAGTAGTCCATCAGCTAAGAGGAGATGCCTCCAATTGGTGACATTAGGAGGAGACTATAGGAGGAGTGAGGATGGATACCCTCACATGGGAGTCATTCTTAGAGAGATTCTAAGAGAGGTACCTGTCAGAGCATTTTAGACTAAAGAAGATAGATGAGTTTCATTCTCTATATCAAAGTGGTCTTATAGTAGCTTAGTACGAGAGTAGGTTTCTCAAGCTCCTTCCTTATGTTGAATACATGAAGGACGAGAAACTATGAGTACATCTCTTTATTATGGGCCTAAATTTCTCACTTCAAGGTCCAGTTTGGATGGCCTTCCCTACCACCTTTAGATAGGTAGTAGAGATAGCACTAGTTGCGGAGGATACTCGAGGTAGATAGGAGTCATGGGATCAGTCTTAGAACTGAAACTCTACCCAATAGAAACTCCCTTGGAAAGGGAATCAAAACTATACAACATGGTCCTCTAAGGGCCAACAAACCTAGCAGTAGAAACCATAGTAGCAGCAGCAGCAGAAAGCTTCTTAAAGTTATCAGGGCTCCAAGCCCAAGAAGTGGCAGTCACAGGGACCCAAACAGGATCAGAAAGTATAGGCCCCATAGTCACAGTCAGTGAAGACCCAACACTCTTCTAGGGATGGATATAGTGGATCTAGTAAGTTAGGAGGCCCACAGTAGTCTGGATCATAGGGTACACGATCTTATACCCGACGACCATGCTACACTTGTGGTGGCATGGGTCATATTGCTAGAGATTGTTCGCAAGGACAAGTATCTAATGGTCAAAGAGGGGCTTTTTTAGAGCTGACAGTTGGTGACATGGACAGATTTCATAGAGTTTTTGTAGCAGTTGACAACTGCCATGCTGAGCATCAGGCCATAGTTATCGAGGCTACAAGTATTATACAGGGCCATATGGTTGTAGTTTTATTTGATTTCGGAGCTACTAACTCTTTTATATCTCCATATGTGGTGGAGCATTGTGGGCTAGTGGTAGTTAGACAGGATGTTAGTTGGGAAGTAGAGTTGGCCTCAGGAGCCAGAGTGTTAGCTAGTTCCATGGTGTAGAATTGTTAGATGCAAATTGGAGACATGTCCACGATGTCTGATCTACTCATTACCCCTCTAGGTTCTTATGATGTTGTTCATGGCATGGATTGGATTTATGCCTAGAGTGCCAAGATGGATTGTTAATAGAAGAGGGTGGAATGTGAGGATAAAGATGGTATCTCTAGGGAGATCTTCGGAGTGAAGAGACCTGTATCCCTTTGTATGATTTCTGCTATGCAGCTTAAACAATGCATGAAAAAGGGTTGTCAGTTGTTCGCTATCACCATTAGTGACAGAGAGGAAGATTTAGATGGAGAGCCATCCCTCGATGATTTTCCAATCCTTCAAGAGTTTGCAGATGTGTTTTGTTTAGAGCTCCCTGGTATGCCTCCACCTGGAGCAGTAGATTTTCATATAGACCTTGTGCCAAGAGCCAAGCTAGTTTTGAGAGCACCATATAGGATGACTACTCATGAGCTCAGTGAACTAAAGGCTTAGTTGGAGGAACTCTTAGAGAAGGGGCATATTTGACCTAGTGTGTCACCTTGGGGTGCACCAGTGATCTTCATCAAGAAGAAGGATGGGTCACTTAGGTTGTGTATTGATTATCGAGAATTGAACAAAGTGATCATCAAGAACTGATATCCTCTTCCTAGAATCAATGATCTCTTTGACCGATTGTAGGCTGCCCGAGTATTTTCAAAGATTGATCTAAAGTTGGGTTATCATCAGTTGAGGATTATGGATAGTGATATCCGCAAGACTACTTTTCATACTAAGTATGGTCACTATGAGTTCACCATGGTACTATTTGGCCTCACAAATGCTCCAGCTATATTCATGAGCCTCATGAATGGAGTATTTTGTACCTTTTTGGATAAGTTTTTGGTCATTTTCCTTGATGACATTCTAATCTATTATCATGATGAGAAAGAGCATGAAGAGCACCTGAGGCAGGTATTGCAAAAGCTGAGGGAGAATCAGTTGTTTGGCAGCTTGTCAAAGTGTGCTTTCTTCATACCTGAGATACATTATTTGGGTCATGTCATATTAGATGATGGTGTCTTAGTAGACCCATCAAATATTAGGGCCATCATGGATTGGCCAACACCCACCAGTGTCACTGAAGTGAGGAGCTTTATGGGGCTAGCAGGTTATTACTAACATTTCATTTCAGGATTCTCTAGATTAGCACACTTAATCACATCTCTTCAGAAAAAGGGGAAGAAGTACAAGTGGGAAAAGAAGTGTGATAGAGCTCAAGAGAGCCCTCACGAGTGCACCAATTCTTGCAATACCAGATCCTTCTGTAAATCTTGTGGTGTGCACCGAAGCATCTTTAGATGGTATAGGGGCAGTCCTTATGCAGGATGGACAACCTAATTCCTTTGAGTCTAGGAAGTTGAAGACTCATGAACTCAACTATCCTACTCACAACCTAGAGCTTGCAGTAGTGGTTCATGCTTTAGTAAGATGGTGACACTTCCTTCTAGGTCATAGATTCGAGCTTCATTTTGACCACCAGAGCTTGCAATACATATTTTCTTAGCTAAACCTTAATGCTAGGCAAAGAAGGTTGATGGAGTTTCTTTGTGAGTACAATTTTGATGTTCATTACATCAAGGGAAACGAGAATGTGGTTGCAGGTGCCTTAAGTAGAAGGTGCCATGTGCTTTCATCTATGACTACTTGCACTAACTTAAGAGAGCAGATCTTACAATACTTATGAGCTGATGAGCTTTATGCTGAAGTGAGTCATATAGTGCATTCTCAAAGACCCTTGGAAGGGAAGTATTTAGAGTATTCCTTAGAATTTGATAGACTTTTGCATCATAGAGGACATATGTATGTACCTTCCATTGGGGGTTTGCGCGAGCTCATTGTACTTGAGGCTCACAGAGCACCTTATGTAGCACACCCCAATATTAAGAAGTTGCATGCAGATTTGAGGCAGTTATATCATTGGCCAGGTATGAGAGTGTAGATTGCTAGCATAGTTGCAAGATGCCTTGAGTGTCAAAGGGTGAAGGTGGAGCACCGTCATCTTGGTGGGCTTCTTTAGCCGCATGAGATTGCAAAGTGGAAATGGGATGCTATGTCTATGGACTTTATTGTTGGTCTCCCCATGTCATCTCACTGCCATGATGCCATTTTGGTGGCAGTTGACATGTTGACCAAGGTTGCCCATTTCTCACCTATGCATACTACATACATAGCATGAGACATAGCCCAGGTGTTCTTGCGGGACATTGTCAAACTTTATGACATTCCACATAAGATCATCTCCAATAGAGACTCATTGTTCACTTCTTCATTTTGGAGAGAGTTGCAAGCAGCTTTGGGCACTAGACTCAATTTTAGTACAGCGTACCATCCTCAGACCAATGGTCAGACTGAGTGAGTGAATCAAGTTTTGGAGGACATGCTACGTATGTATGTGATGGGCCATCAGATCAAATGAGAGGAATGCCTACATCTTGTTGAGTTTTCCTATAACAATGGGCACCATTCCTCAATAGGTATGCCACCTTATGAGGCTTTGTATGGAAGACCATGCAGAATGCTCTTGAGTTGGGATAGGATTGAGGATCGAGTATCTATTGGGCCTTATTTAGTCAAGAAAATGGAGCAGCAAGTGACCCTGATTAGATAGCACCTAAGAGAGGCACAGGATAGGCAGAAGAAGTATGCTGATGTGAAGAGGATAGATCGAGAGTATCAGGTTGGTGATAGAGTGTTCTTGAGGGTGCAACCGCACAAGAGTCTAATTCGATTTAGAAAGGGCTCTAAGTTAGCACTCTGATTTGTTGGACCATTTGAGATCCTAGAGACGATAGGACCTGTTGCATACCATTTAGCTTTGCCACCTAGCCTGTCATGCATCCATGATGTGTTTCACATTTCAGTACTTACAGGATACATTTATGATGAGTTTCATATTATATATTGGGATGCTTTGTAGGTGGAGTCAAATGGACAGCTAGCACTGGAACCTATTCGAATTATTGCCAAACAGACCCTAGCACTTCGAGGGCCAAGAGCTGGACCAGGTTAGGGTCCAGTGGGATTGTTAGAATGAGGTCATGGCTTCATGGGAGGATGTAGCATGGATGCGATCTCAGTACCCTTATCTTTTTTATGAACTCTAGGAAGAAGTTCATGCCTAGTGGGGGAGGATGTGAGGCCTCACCCTGATCCATCGTAGCATAGTGATACATTATTGTTTTGATACTAATGACTTGAGATGTCGAGACACTACCTGATGCTTTGAACATATTATATTATTTCATGTTGTGTGATGTTTATTTTCAAATATTTGAGTTCGTCATTTAATGCTTTACGAACATGTATGTTGGTGAAGTAAGTAAATGCAGGATTTAACACTTTGATTATGAAATGGTAATGATTAAGAATATGCATAGGACAAGAGAAACCCTGATTGATTTGAAAGATGTATGTTTTAATTTATGTGATTTCCTAATATGTATATACATATGTGCATGTGATTTTATGGGGCTACTAATGTGTGCAATGAGTGTATAGGATATTTTAGCCGAGAAACTCGATGAAGGAATAGAACTGATCCCTATGTGTCATTCGTGGAAACCATGTTGTTCGTATCTTAATTGTATTGTGAGATGTATGAATGTATTTTTCCATGATCAATAAATGTTATGTTTCGTAATTGTGTTCTTATAGTGTCACTTGACACTCGTGAATTTGCATATGCATTTCAACATGCTAGCTAGGATTAACTATGTAACCTTTGGACCTAAGTCAAACTAAGTTAGTGATCTTTTTGCTAATTTTTTTCTTAATCAAGTTTAGATATTCCTAATTCGGATTAGTGTTTAATTTTCATTTTGGAGTTGTTAGATGGTCCTAAATATTCCTAGCATTTGTTGGCTCCCAAATCAATTCTTAAGGCCTTAAATCATGAAATCTTAATACCCAAGGGGTATGGTTATGGGTTGGGGACATTTTCCACCCCCCAAGCCCCTTTTGTTGACTTTTGAGGTCACTCAAAAAGTCTATCTTTGCCTTAGTGCGAAAATTGAAAGTTGTTACCATGGGCTGAATAACCTCAACTCCACTTAGAGGTTAACCTTAGATTTTTTTGAGTTAGAAACTTCTAGATTTTTAGGTGAGTGGGGAAAGTTATTGCCCTTTTTGGGTGGTTGAGTTTGGATCTTATTTTAGAGGGCCTTTTTGGAGTAGTTTTGGTTGTTACCCAATCTCTACTTTTAGAGAGGAGTCTTGGAAGATTGAAGGCAAGGAAGGAAAAGCTCTTCTCAATTTGTTCATTTTACCATAACCTCTTTGTGAAGGTAGGAGTTCTTCATCTCCTTGTTCATGGTGTTCATGTTTCACATTTTTTTGCCCTTGTATTTTGGGCATGACACTTAATATGCCAAAACAAGAAAATCCTTTTTTAGCCAACCCAGCTTGGTAGACACTAACTCAAAAATAATTTGTTGTGTTAACCAATAGAAGCTCAATTAAAACTACAAACTTGTGAAGATCCTTTGGAAATCGAGTGATCTTGATTAACACTGGTTCCATCCAACTTTTCTTCATTAACTGAGTGAGCTCGATTAACACTCATCTTTTGCAAACTATCCTTCTATGCCTAAGTGAACTCGGTAGATACTACCTTATGAACTAAGAAAACATAGGAATTCTCGGTAGACATAGAAAACTATCTTCACTTTCCAAGTGAGCTCGACATACACTAATTGAGAATGATATGACATTTTTGTAACATCAAAGACAATACATAATTAATCAATTGTATGCAAAAATCTCCCTCTTTAGCATTGATGGTAATACAACATTTCATAACATAATGAAATTTTAGAACAAGAATAAAGTAAGGAACTTATACTTAGTTTTATTCATGAGATATCCCTCTATTAGTGTGAGCTCTTTCATTCTTCAAATTCTCCCTCTATCTACAACAACTTCAGCCAAGTTCATTCTTCCTCATAGATAATTGTTTTTAAAGTTTCTATGATAGCAAACTTCTCCCTCTTACAACAAACTTCTCCTTCTTTGGAATGACAAAAATTTCTATGAGATATGATAGTAAACTTCTCTCTCTTTGACAAGACAGGCCAAAGAAAAAAAATCTGTTAATATCAATGTACCTTAAGTACTAATTCATTTTCAATATGCCCTTGTCAATTCTACACCAACTAATTGATCTTCAACTTGCTCTAGTTGATGCATCACTAAACTTTATTTAGTGAGCTTCAAATAGGAGAATGATCCCTAGCTTACCTCTTAGATACAGAAATGCATCCTTAGGTAATGTCTTGGTGAATATGTTTGCAATCTATTCTTTTGTATTTACATATTCCAATCAGACTTCTATATTCTACCCCAACTCTCTTAAGAAGTGATATTTTATAACAATGTGCTTTATTTTGGTATGCATTACTAGATTCTTTGATATATTGATTGTGTTGGTGTTATCACAGTATATGACTATTGGATCCTTGATCTCTATCTTCATTCCTTTCAAAAAATGTTTGAACCAAACAATGTTAGAACAAATAATTACTACTACCACATATTTTTCCTCTGATGTGGATTGAGAGATGCAATTTTTTCTTTCTTGTCAAAGACACTAGTCTTTTACCAAGAAAAAATGCTTCACCACTAGTGCTTTTTCTATTATCAAGACTTCTTGCCTAATTAGCATCAGTAAACACCTTCAAGTCCAAATTACGTCCAAGTTTGTACCATAAGCCATTCTCTTTAGTACCTTTCAGATATCTAATGATTCTCTTGATACCCATCATGTGATTTTCTCTAGGATTTGCTGAGAATCTTGCCACCATTCCAACTGCTAGTTCAATATCAAGCCTTGTATGTACTACATATTACAATTTTCCAATTATTGATTTGTATGTGGTCTAATTTACTTCTTTGGAATCATCATTATTAGAAAGCTTATGTCTAGCAGACATAGGGGTTCCAACTAGTTTTGAATCTTCCATTCCAAACTTCTCCAATATCTCCTTGATATACTTGGATTGAGTGATGTAGATACCATTTTTGTTGTATTGTATCTGCAACCCAACAAAGAATTTTATCTCACCAAACATGGACATCTCAAATTCTTTACTCATTTCTTCTAAAAATTCTTTGCACAAGTCATCATTTCCTGTGAGTAAAGTATCATCAACAAATATTTCTACCAACACAATCTTCTTTTCTGGTCCTTCTTTGATTTAAAAAATACTACTATCATTTGTTCTTTGAAAGCCAATTTATACCAAGTAATTATGATGTCTTTCATATCAAGCTCTAGGAGCTTTCTTGAGACCATATAATGCTTTGTGTAACTTGCAAACCATGTCTCTTTTTCTAGAATCTACAAAACCTTCTAGTTGTTCAATGTAAATTTTTTCATCAAGAATTTTGTTCAAGAATGTAGAATTAACATCCATTTGATATACTTTAAATCCTATGTGTGTTACATATGCTAGTAAAGTTCTAATTCCTCCTAATCTTATAATAGGAGCAAAAGTCTCACCATAGTCAATACCTTCTTCTTGAGAATAACCTTTACATACTAGTCTTGCCTTGTTTTTGGAAAAAAATTCATTTTCATTCAGCTTATTTCTGAACACCCACTTTGTGCCAATTACATTTTTATCCTTAGGTCTAGGAATAAGAGTCTAGGTTTTTTTGTTTTCTATTTGTTCTATCTCTTCATTCATTGCTTCAACCCAAATTTCATTTTCCAAATCATCTTTAACATTTCTAAGTTCAAATTCAGCAAGTAAACATATACCTTTTTAATTTGAATCATGTCATTTTTCCATCAGATTTGTCTCCAATGATCTGATCAGGTGCATGATGCCTTCTAACATATATTTATAACATAGGTTCTTTTGGTTTTGAATGAGTTTCATTGTTTTCATCATGAATTTCAGTATCAAGCTCAGGTCCCACTATCTATGACTCGGGTCCATCGAACTCGGTTTGAACAAGCTCAGTAGCTTCTGACTATGACTCAGGTCCTTCAGACTGTGACTTAGGTTGCACTATCTAAAACTTGGTAACTATTCGAGATCTTGGAACCTTTAGATATGAAGCCTCCTTTCTTTTAGATAGGTTTGGTAGGGTATCAAGTTCATAGTAAACAAATCTTTTGTAATCCTCTAGTTCTTTGTTGCTTTCTTCTTCACTCTTTTCTGCAAACTTATCAATTCTAACATGTGCACTTTCTATTATTTTATGAGTAGACAAATTCAAACATTTGTATGCTTTACTTCTACAAGAGTATCCTACAAATATGCCTTCATCACCTTTTACATCAAATTTGTCTTGTTTAGATTCTTTCAAGATCTAACATTTGTTGCCAAATACTTTCAAGTAACTTACATTAGGTTTGTTATACTCTATTCAAGGTATGAACCGCAGTGCTAATAACTTCCTTCCAGTATTTGATAGAAAAATTCTTTTTAATTATCAATGTTCTTGCATAATCCATGATGGATATGTTTCTTCTTTTAGCTATACCATTCTGTTGTGGTGCACCAGGGGCTGATACTTGTCTATTAATTCCTCTTTCAAAGAAAAACATAATGAATTCATTGGAGATGAATTCACCACCTCTACTTGATCTTAAAGATTTCAACCTCTTTCTAGTTCCTTTTTTTACTCTTGCCAGATACCACTTAAACTTTTGAAAGGCTTCTGATTTTTCTTTTAGATACATTACAGTCATTATTCTAGAATATTCATCAACAAAAAGAATGGAGAACTTTTCTCCACTAACTCTCTATTCTAATAGGTCCACATAAGTTTGTATGAACAATTTATAAGACTTCTTCTAACTAATAGTTTTTTCTTTTGAAACTGGCGTTTCCCATCTTACCAATTTGACAATTCTTACATAAACCCATATCAGGTTTCTTCAAACTAGGAATACCTCTTACTCTTCTATGTTTGCTTATCTTAAATAGATTATCAAATTCTACATGACATAGTTTTTTCTACCATAACTAGCTTTCTTCCACTTGAGCAATAAAACATGAACATTCACTGAGATCAAGATAAAATAGATTACCTTTTGTTTGTTTGCTAGATCCAACCATATTTTCTTTTTCTTCTAGTAGTTTGGCATGTCCCTTCATTAATTCTACCTTGAATCCAATGTTATTAAGCTATGCCACACTTAGTAGATTATGCTTTAGTCTTTCAACCTAATAAGAATTGTCACATACAAGTTCCTTAGTCAATGAAATGCATCCTTTTCCTTTTATGATACAAGGTTCATTGTTTCCAAATCTCACACTACCTCCATCATAATATTTCATGTGCTCAAATTTTGTTTTATCTCTAGTCATATGATGTGAATAGCCACTGTCAATAATCCATATATTATTTTTTCTCACATGAGAGATAAGTGTCATCTTATCTCCTTCATCATCAGATTCATCTTTTACAACAATATATACCATTTCATCTTCACTATTATCAGAATCTTAAGCTATAAAACAAGATTTCTTACCTGTGTCCTTGTAGTTAATGTAGTTCTTAGAATCCTTCTTTCCTTTGTGCTTATTTCTTTTCTTTTCATCTTTGATTTTTTTGTTTGGACACCTTGCAGCAATGTGACCAACTTCTTCACAAGACAAATAGATCATAAACTTTAGCTTTGTACTTTCTTCTTCCTTTGGAATACTTTCTTGCAAGTAGGGCTTCAACAACTTCAAGATCATTATTTGAACTTTCTTCTATTTCTTCTTCTTTACTTCCTAATTGAATAGACATTAATTTCTTAGCCTTTTCTTTGAGTGAGAGTTTAGCTTTAAAAGAAAACTCAATAACTTTTGAACTAGGAACATAGTTATCAAAGTTATCTAACTCAAAAGTTTTCAATCTTTCAACTAGAGCATCCAAAGATATTTTATTATTTGAATCACATATCATTTCTTGAATAGAAGACACTCTAATTACATAAATAGGAAGAATAGTTCTAAGTACCTTTCTTACAACTATTTTCTCTTCAATGTCTCCTCTAGATGCTTTGATTACACTTACGCTTACTTTGATTATTTCCACATATTTTGCAATATTCTCATCTTCTCTCATTTTCATCCTATCAAAATTACCTCTAAGACTTTTAGCCTTAGCTCTTCTTACATTTTCATCTCCTCCATATATGTCTTTTAGTTTGGTTTGCATCTCATGAGTTATTTTGTAGTCTTTGACTTCATCAAATTTAGCATAACTAAGAGTAGATGCAATATCAATCATCATGATATTATGATTCTTCTTTTCAGCAATATCTTCAATTGATAATGTTCTAGTGGGATTCTTGTATTTAGCATCAAGATATTTTCACCCTAAATCACTGATAGTAGCCAAATGTAACCTCATAAGTCCTTGCTATGCTACAAAATTGTCTCTATTCAGCTTGGGAATCTCTCTTCTATAAGACATCTTGATATTTAGCTTAGGTCCTCAAAACATTCTCTGCAAGAACCAAAAGCTCTTATACTAATTGTTGGAAATATAAGAGGATTAACTAAGAGGGGAGGGGTGAATAAGTTATTACTAAAATAAATCCCAAATCCCTTAGATACCAGCACAAAATAAAGTTTGAAAATTGAATATTGTTGATGCTTGGTAAACACACATAAAATGTTGTAACTTAGTAAATGCTAATTATGCAAATCTTTAAATGTTATCTGTGACTACCCTTACTTTAATCTGGTTGCAAATACATAAAAGAAAATAACATGAACACATTTAACAACAAGATTTAACATGGAAACTCAAATTGGGAAAAACCACCAATTACAACTAGTTACTGATTTTACTCTTCTAAAGTGAGCCTTGTTAGGAGCCAACCCTAATAAAGGTTACAAAACACACTATTAGGTGTGACCTTGTTAAAGGATTTAATTACCCAATAAGGAGTGGCCTTGTTAGAGGTCTTAAGACAATTTAGTAGAACTTCCACCTTGTTAGAGGATTTATAAATAGATGTTAAGACAACTCTGTTAAGAGATTTAGATCACTACTAAAATGGTTAGAGAGTAACAATGAGATGACTTGATTTGAATGCAACTAGATTTTCTAATTATAGATCTCTATTCTAGCTTGTACTTGATCCTTCCTAGTCGAATATATATTTTCTACTCCACAAGGATATTATGCTTATCCTTCAAAATTTTTTCCTCTCTTCATTATTAAATCTTTAGTATATTCATAACTTCTTACTTTTTTGAATCCACAACTTGACCTTATACTTATATTTTTCATATTGTCAAGTTGACTCATATACAACTTAGAATAACTAATATTCATCATCTCAGTCAGCTAGAACCAATAGATAAATGAATTAAGAATAATATGCCAAAAAAAGAAAATCCTTCATTAGCTAGCCCAACTCAGTAGACACTAACTCAAAAATGATTTTTTGTGTTAACCAATAGAAGCTTGGTTAACATTGCAAACTTGCAAAGATCCTTTGGCAACCAAGTGAGCTCGATTAACACTAGTTCCATCCAACTTTTCTTGATTAACCAAATGATCTCGATTAACACTCATCTTCTACAAACTATCTTTCAACGTCCGAGTGAGCTCAGTAGATACTACCATCTAAACTAGGCAAACACAGGAATGCTTGGTAGACACAAAAATTTGTCTTCATTGCCCAAGTGAGCTTAGCATACACTGACTGATAATGATATGACATTTGTGTAACATCAAAGACAATACACAATTAATCAATTGTATCCAATAGTATCAACTAGTAAAAAATCCCCAAGCACCTCCCCAATAGCCTCCAAGACAAAATCCAAGCATAAGTGAAGGGGAAGATTAGGCAACCTTACCCATAGAGGAATCTTGTTAAAAGATTCAATCGACGGATCAAAATCCACATACCAAGGAGTTTGGCCATCAAAGGGAACCTCTCCTCCTAAGAGAAACCACATCGAGGATGGTATTTTGATCAAAAACAATAGAAAATTTGACAATGAAAAAGTCTCTTTCCATAGGGAAAAATTGGACTAAATTTGAAATGATAGGCTCCCAAAATTTGAAAATCCAAGCACATAGATCTGATAAAGAGGGCCAAAAATCCCTAAATAAAAAAATGGCAACTATAGAGGAGAAGTCCTTGACATAAGTAGAAATCTCATCAACAATATCAGACTCCAGATTGATCATAATTAGGTTACTTACAACAATAGGCTCAATAGCATGGGACCCCAGACATACAACCTAACCACCAAGACTAGCCTCATAGGTTCCTACATCAACATAGGAAATGGAAGAACCACCCACAACACCTAGGGAACAAATAGCCTCCCCGCTAGGGACTATAGGAGAAGCCCTAGCCCAAAACACGACAAAAGTGTTCCCCCTGCCAAGGACAAAGGGAAAAATCCTACCCCAAAATATGCCTAAGAAAGGGCAGAAGAAGGCCTACAAACACCTCTAGCAACCTCTCTGCCAAAGGAAGAAGCCCAAGTAAAAGTAGAAGTGCCACCAGAAGTAGAAGCAGAAATGGAAGCAGGAGTGGACACTAGTGACATTTGTTTAAAGAAAAAAAAAATTCCCTCTAGCCATTTTAATCCTAATGCCACATTTTATTTGTGGGATAGTCAAATAACTTGTTCTTGGAAGCTTATTTCCTTTCCCTCCTCCCCTGTCTTTCCTTGTGTCAGAAAAATTCTTGTTTCTAGAGCATCAATTAAATGGATCCCTCCTGATCATTCTTATATCAAACTTAATTTTGATAGTTCTTCTAGAGGGAATCTTGGTAAGTCTAGTATTGGGTTTTGCCTAAGAAATCATTCAAGTGAAGTATTTTCTTTCTATGTAGTCCCTATTAGCCTTAGTACCAATAATATGGAAAAAGCTATAGCTCTACTTGAAGGATTAATTCTTGTTAAGAAGATGTCTTTTTCTAATTTTCACATTGAGGGTGATTTATCTATTATTAGTAATGTTTGCATTCGCAAGAACATTGATAATTGGCAATTAAGTTATCTTCTCCATCAAATATGAGGTCTTATTGATTCTTTGGACAATTTTCTTATTTCACACACATACAAAGAAGATGATACATTAGCGGACTATTAAGAAAATTATAGTTGGAATAGAATTCTATTGGACTCTCATTCTTCAATTAACTTGTTAGAAAAATTCCCTGCCATTATTACAATTATCTAGAATGAGTCATTATAAGATTGTGTTCCTTGCATTTTGCTAAACATACTCTATTATACTTTTTTTCATCACGGTTTCCTTATTTACACATAGCTATCTGTACATGTTCCATAGCGTATAGTCAGTTATGGTTGTAAGTAGGTACTCCTTATTGATGATTTGGTTTGTTTTTAAAAATTATATAGTATGTTTAGGATTGTGGCAGTTGTTTAGGGTAATTTTTTTTAACATATGCTTATTAAGTTTTAAGATGAGTGGCTTGGTTTTGTTCCTTGAGTTGACTTATAATTATTCCAAGTTGGTCCCCTTAAATCATCCACCGAGAGTGTTGAGATGGGGAGCTCAGGCTACAGCTTGGGCCTTGGATGCTCTCTTTCTTAATAGGTTTTAAGTGCAACGTGCTAATCATTGGCATACTTTGTATTCGTCAGTGAACATGGGTCTAGTTCTCTTATTGTGCTCTGCAGATGATGATCTTGCTCCTATTGAGACTATTTGCAATTTTTCTTCTCATATGTGCGAACTTGTGGGGGAAGTGAATATAATTGCATGGAAAAGTACCCCTCATGTTGGCCATTACAAAGATCATCCTGAGGAGTATAGGGATGTTGTTGTGACGCATCTCACTTCAGTGACTTCTCATTTCTCTATGAGAATGGGAAAATTATTGTAGTAGGGAACCACGGATGGACAATCACACTACAAAATGTCCAATGTTGTGTGTGATACAGATGAGGTTACACTTGACTCCCTTCTAATCATGCAAATGGATCTTTCAACCTTAACAAGTTGTCCATAAGTTTAGATTCGTAAACATTTTGGATCTTATGTAGATGGGCAAAAGGAGGAATTAATTGATATTGGACACAGATATGCCAAAATATTCTGTAGATTGGGAGGTTAACCCTTCTAGTTCATCACTACATATGTTCAATCGATCTGTTAACACTCATGCTAAATCAGAACCGATTAATCACTAGAGCAAGATTCCTCCATTGTTCCACCTTTTTAGCCCCTCTTTCATCCTCAACTCTTGGTTTCATCACAACCCCTTCCTAATCATAACCTTAAGCTTGGGTCTACTAATGCCCCTTCGGTTTTTATGGAAGACTAATTTTTCTCATATTGTGTTGTGAATCCTGCTATTTTTTGGTAGTTTTCTCTCTGTTATGTGTGCAAGTTTCATTTACAAGGTTCTTGCAAATTATTTGGTTCTATTCCTAAAGCAAACTCCTTTATTTTGCTTGGGGATGTTCATACAAAGCTTTGAATGTGTCAATTTTCTCAAGGCTAAAGAAGTCACAACATTTCAAATAATGGAATTTTAATATAGTATCTTAGTCTTAGGGTTGATATTTTTTTTCTTTTTCTATATGTCTTTGGGATGTACGTAATTTCCCTTTGGGCCAAATAGTGATGTATATTGTAAGATTAGTCACCAAATATTTAGACTCTGATATAATCTGGAGGTACTATTTTAGGAGACTCTTAATTTATCCCCTTTACAGTGGTCCTTCTATTCTCTCTTTTTTTCATTCATGGGGTCATGAACAAAGTTTTTCTTCTTGACTCTATTTTTTTGAGAGCCCCTTGTCTTAGAATCACTAAAAATTGTAAAAATATTTTAGTATAATATAACAAGTGGCATTGCCACCTTTTTAAAAATTAAAAATAAAAATAAATTTAATATTTACTCTTTAATATTTTAATTCTCTTTTTATTCAATTTTCTAATTTAGACTCTTAAATTAAGTCTTTAAATTAAATTAAAGAATATATTTAATAAATTTCTCAATTAATTAAATAACATCATATTTTAATATTTTTCTTTTTAAATCAATTAACATTTAATAATTCAAATATCATAAGATTAATCCAAGCATCATAATATAATCATTTATAAATAAAATCACATAGTTAAACCCATATAAAAGAAAAAATAAGAAAAACTAATAAAAGTCAAAGTCAAACAACACACATAAAGAAAAACTCATGGGTTACAAAAGAGTAGACCATCAAATAAATGCCCTCCTTGAGACAGTAATTAGGCCTTAGCTGGGATTGGACTTGAACATTATCTCCCCATTCTTACTATTGAGTTATTGCAATAGGGCACATTCACCCTAGCAATTCAAGGAAGTCGATGTTCAGTACTTGCAACCTACATAAAAGATGAAAATGTACATGCGCATATATATCTCAGCTAAAAAGGCAAATGTGGAGAGTAGTACATCATGTAGATCTTGACTCATTGGAGACTACGACTCCCTCCCTCAACCACATCAAGCACATTAAAATAGAAATATAAAATAGACACAAACATGATACACATGCAAGTATGGGGTAAGTATAATCAATAATCACAAATATGAGTAGCATTATATTCTAATATAAATAACTCATCATCATCATCATTTAAAGGCGTATCATATGACATAATTATGGAAGAAAATGTATTTACTAAGAGTAATTAAAGTGCCATCATTACAAATATAATCATAATCATCAAATAAACACATAATAGTATCATCATTGCAACTAAGTAAGCATTACTATTTGGTATAATCAATGACCCTATATATCAAAGTATCATATTTCAAATATCAGTTAAGGGCTGACATGTCCACAACATAGTCAGATAAAACTTTAACAACAAAGTCTACAATGATAGTAAAGGAGGGGTATTACAACTAGTCCTTAGGCATATTTGTTTAAGTCTCGTGGTAGATAAAATTTTGTCAAACATAAGCCAACCTACCCAATTAACATATGCACACATAAATAAAGTGAAATATTTCTCCTTAGAATACCACAAGTGAAAATCTATTGTCCCTTTCAAATATTTAAATATTCTTTCCACAAGCACCTCATTCTTATGTCTTGGATCAACTTGAAATCTTGTAACAAGACCTTCTGCTTTCATGATATCAAGTCTTGTATGAGTTAAATGTAGTAATCCTCGAACTATTGATCTATATCTTAACTTATTTACCTCTAAGACTCATCATCTCGTGATAGTTTGCATTGTGTTACCATAGATCTTTCCATTGGTTTTCAGTCATCCAATCCAAACTACCATAGCAATTCCCTCACATATAGAGTTTGGCTCATAAAAAATATTTTATCTAATTGTGTGATTTGCAAATATAGAAATAATTTTATTTCTTCTAACATGGACATTTCAAATTCTTTTTGCATTTCTAATGCAACTCTTTACTCAACCCATCATATCCTCAAAAGATAATATCATCAACAAAGACTTCTATAGTAAGAATATTTTCATTATCAATTTTAAAGTACAAATTACTATTTGCAATACCTTTGTTGAATCCAAGTTTGAGTAGATACTTATCTGATTTGGAAAACCTTTCTCTCGTAGCTTGCTCCAATCCATGTATTACTTTCTTCAATGAACATAGCATTTAGTTATTTGCCTAGACTAAAACCATCAAGTTCCTCTATGTATACCTCTTCTTCTAAGCCACCACTTAGGAATGTTGATTTGGCATCCATTTGATAAAATATGAAGTTCTTACAAGCTACATATACAAGGAATAAATATATTGACTAATTCCATGCTTGTCACTAGTGCATCTCATCATAGTCAATTCCTTCTATCTATAAATAAATTTTTCACACCAACCTTATTATGTTTCTCTAACTTCAAATTCTACATTTAACTTGTGTCTGAATACCCATTTAATATTCTTGTACATAGATCTTGGGACTAGAATCCATATGTCATTTTTCTCAATTTTTGATAGCCCCTTTTTAATTGCTTCCAATGATCATCTTGACAATATTCTACAATATTCTTAGGCTCAATATGTGATATTAAGAATATCCAATTATGCACATGCCTTCTTGTTTGAACTCCCTTGTTTCTATCACCAACAATCTAGCTTTCATTGTGGTTTAGTCTCACATATTTTGGAGCCTTTTGTCTTATCTTGAGTTTCATAGCTTCTTCATCCCCTCCATTTTTGTATGGATCATCTTCTACATTTATTGACTTGAGCTTGTATTTGCACTTGTTCTAGTTTTTCTTGATCTTTACTATCCTTCTAGAACTCACTCTCATTGCATCTTGCCAAGTTTTCAAGGCTTTCATCCACCTTTAAAAAACAAATTCTACCAATTTCTTCAACCTATTTTTATAAAATCTACATTCCCTTCTTTTGGTAGAATACCGAAGGAATATACCTTGTTCACTTCTTGCATCAAACTTTCCTAAATCTTCATCTCTTTTCACATAACATTTTCTACCATTTTTTTGTAATAGTTAACAGCAAATACATGTCCATACCAAAGTTCATAAGGTGTCTTACCAGTTTCATCTCTGATCTTTGTCCAATTAAGTGTGTAGACTTCAGTGCTCACAACTTCTCTCCAAAATAGTTGAGGAACATTCCTCACAAAAATCATAGTCCTTGTTGTATATAAAATTGTTTTTTTTTTCTTTCACTTAACTACACCATTCCTCTATGGAGTTTTAGGAGTAAATAACTACCTCTTGATTACATGTGATTTACAAAATGAGTTTAACTCATTTGATGCGAACTCTCTTCCTCCATCTAAGCTCATAGTCCTACTCTTTAGATTTTCAACCAATGCTTAGAGCTTTGAACCTCCCAAAGGCTTTAGGTTTTTTCTTTAAAAAGTTATCTATACCATCTTTGGGTAACCATCTATCAATAGCATGGAATATTTTTCACATTGAAAACTTCTTGTATTAGTAGGACAATGAAAATTAGTATGAACACATCAAGCAATCTATTGGAGTTCTCTTTTTTAGAGTGAAAAGTAGACCTGGCTTGTTTACCCAATTATCATTTTTTACAAAAGTTATTAGCATACTTCTTCATCAAAGAAAAATATCTAACAAGAGAAGTAGAACTTGTAGCAACTACATTGTTGAAGTTCATATAAGATCCTACCATTAGGATCTCTACATACTCCAAAAATCTCCTAAATCCATTTCAAACACCTCTAAAACATTTTACTAATCTCTCATAAACTGTTTTATAATCTTCTTTTAGCATGTCAACCTGGAATATTTTTAAAAAAATTCAAATTCATTATACTTGGTCACCTTGATCAATGTAAATTGTCAACTAATCATACACATAATCCTACAGCATCCTAAGGCATCATTAATCACAAACAAATAATGCATCATTCTTTATGAAGTTGTTGATAATTCTTGCCCTACTTCAAGAACACTATTATCCCCCACTAAAATTCTTGACTACCTCAAAAATTATTACAATCACAAACCATTTGAATGGTAGACACACTACTATGTCCTTTACATATTTATGGCTTTACAAAAAAAAATCTTTTCATATGCTCTTGTGGGAATTCAAACTTTGTCATCCTACAAAATTGTCACACTATCAAATAGTAAAATTACTAATCTTTATCTATGATGTCATCACTCAATCAAAATAGCATGTCACATGTGAAAACTTTACATACATCATATAGAAAACATGTGCATTAACCCATGAGGTGCACAACTCCTCATCTTTAGTAACATTTTTATACAACTTATTTGAACATTCTCTATTACTAGTAAAATTGCTTAACAATCATTTATATTGTATGATAAACATGTATAATATATGATTAGACATCCAACCTTTATGGTAATCATATTGGAATTAATATAGACATGATGACATCTATAACCAACTTGCCAAGACATCCCTTCCCCATGACAAGGGTTGTACAACCACGGAATTGGTATGTAATATCGAAGGCCAACACTTAGTCTTTATTTTTCCCTAAAAGTTGTTAAAAGTTGTACAACAAAAACCAATCTCAAGGCCATATAGCAACTACCCATCCCACCCACTTTGTATACTTGTGTGTTAACCAAAGGAGATGAATTATGAAAGTGTGAGTTAAGATGCAATGTTTTCTTTGCACTAGTTATCTAGGATCTTAAGTTTATGGAAAATTCTGATTTGAATCAAACTTAAATTATACCTTCTAAAAGCTTGTTGTAGATAATCTTCAATGTTTAGTCTTGAATGAATTAAGAGCTATAAATCTGCAAATGTTTTTCCCTTCTGCAAGTCGTCTTAGGACATTATTGATTAAGGAATGGACTTTATTGTTTCTTGTGTGTCCTTAGAAGTCAACCACATCCTTATTAAATATATAGATCAAGGGGCATGTCCTTACAAAGGACATGTTCCTTCCAAAGTCTCTTTTGAATCATCTTCTTGATGTCAGCAGCTTTTCATGCAAATATTAGTTTAGAATCTAAACTAACCAAGGGTGATTAATAAAATTTCAAACTAGTATTCCATTATAGGTGCTGATATCCTAAGAGGATAATACAATAACTTCAAACCTATCTGATGCAAGATCAGATTTGTATGATTTGTACTTAGACCAACATGATTGAAAGTCATGGATTGAACACTCCCTCTTAACTTGATAATCATACTAAGAGATATCATATCTAGCAACATCAATTAAGATGAACAAGCAAGGATTGATACTCTATATCTATTTGAATCTTCTTAGTATGTGGTATCATTGAACACATGATACAATGTCATATTACTAAACCTATGATATGGCATATCACTAATACTAGTGATAACAATATTGCAAAGAATACAATATACAAGATAAATCTGGAGAATAATTAAATTCTTCATTTATCCAAGTTGTAACTCATGGGTATTGGCATTCCTATTTCACAACATGATCCCGAGTTTAAGACCTACCAGAACATAGGACAAACTCCGAAGAATAATAAAATTCTTCCTTTATCCAAATTGTGATTTATGGACATAGCAATGTCCACTTCACAATGTGATCTTGAACTCATCTGGATCTTATAGTAGAACTCTATTGTTTAACACATTATCTAAGAGATCGTCATCTCTCATAATGTCGTTCATACAAGTGTTCATTATCTCAGAGATCATCACCTCTAAAATAATGAATACAAATGGTGGAGCCCATAATAGTCAATAGCTGGATAATAAATTTATTTTATTAATAATTTAAAGAATACAACTGAAACACAATTCAAGTATACCAAGTCTTTTCCTAAAGTGATCTATCTTTACTCGAGAGAGAGAGGTTTGGTGAGAATATCTACTGTATGATCTATAGTACAAATGTATTCTAATTTTATAGTATTCATGTCTACCATATCTCTTACATAATGGTAAGGAATCTCGATATGCTTGGACCTATCATGGAAAACTAGATTCACAAAAAGCTTGATGGAACTTTGATTAACACAATGAATAATCATAGGATTCATGGCTTGACCAAATAATTCCACAAGTAACTTTCTAAGCCAAACTACTTCTCGAGAGGCCATCATTGCTGCAATGTATTTGGCTTCTATGGAACTTTGTGCTACTGAAAATTATTTTTTGCATATCTATGATATCATTGTTGATCTTAAACTAAAACATCCTAAAGTACACTTTCTATCCTTAAAACTTCCACCCCAATCTGAGTCTATAAATAGTATGGGATGGGTTGTTAATATGTCTAGAAGAAGACCCTGTCTTGACTTTTTATGAGTGAGATCGATCTTTCCCTAAAAAAAGTCAACTTTCTCATATTTGAGCCCAAAATTACGAGTGCCTTGTAAGTATCTCATAATGTGTTTGACTGCAACTAGGTGAATCTCATTTGGCTCACACACAAACTGACTTAAGGCATTAACAACATAGCAAATATCATGTCTTGTATTTACCAACTACATAAGGATCCAATCATCTGTCTACAAAGAGTAGAATCTATGGAAGGTGATTCTACTACTGTTTCTTTAAATTTATGTAGATTAGCCTCCACTGAAGAAGACATAGACTTGCAGTTCCACATTTTGAATCTCTTCAAGATATCTAATGTATACATCCCTTGATTAAGTATAATGCTATCAAAATTCTTTCGTACTTCTAGCCCTAGGAAGTAATGGAGTCCCAAATCTTTTATCTTGAATTCCCTAATTAGATTTTTCTTGCATTGATCTATGAGATGATCATCACTTGCTATTAATAAATCATCAACATATCAAAATTACCATATCATCTTATCCCCTTTTATAATATAGATTTGGAACGGCTTCATTTTTGGAGAATCCTAAGCTAGTGAGATACTTATCAATTCTTTCATACCAAGCCATTGCAGCCTTTTTAAGCCCATAAAGAGCTTTCTAGAGCTTGCAAAAAAAAACTTTGGGATCATAAGTTTCAAAACCTTCAGGTTGCTCCAAATATACTTTTTATGTAATCTTTTCATTCGGGAATGTTTTTTTTACATCCCTCTATGTATTTTCCATCCCTTTGATGTTGCAATAGCTAGGACTTCTCTTACAAAGGTGTATCTGGCAATAGGAGCAAAGGTTTCTTCATAATCAATCCCTTCTTTTTGAGAGAATCCCCTAGCTACAAATTTGGATTTATATTTTGCAATGCTACCATCAGTAACATGCTTTATTTTAAATATCCACTTGGAAAAGACAATAGATTTTCCTTTCGGTCTAGGAACAATTTCCCAAACATCATTCTTCGTAATAAATTGATATTCTTTTGGCATAGCTTCTTTCCAAGTTGTATGTTTAATAGCATTTAAAGTATTGGTTGGTTCTGATTTAAACAAATCATTCATATTTTCTGTATAACTAGAAAAAATTTTGGGTTTTTTTTCTTTCTTTGACTATTCCAGAAGGTGCAACAAAGTCTTGTGCTTCCTTGACTATTTTAATGGCCCAAAGTGATCTTTTCTTTGAATTTTGAGTTTCTCCAAGATTAAGGTTTTGAATTTCATCTTCAATTTCTTCCATGTTCTCCTTCTGAGACTCAAATTCAATATTTCTTTTAGAACTCAATAAAGGAGAGGCTTCTTTAGAACTTAGGGCTCTTTTGAATGCTAGATCTTCTTCAAAAATTACATCCCTACTAAGTTCAATATTTTTTTGTCCAAGTATGAAAATCCTATATGCTTTACATGTTTCATTATACCCTACAAAAATGTCTTTCCTCTTGGAGGGTTCTAACTTAGTTCTTTTTTCTTTTGGAACATGGATATGTATAGGGGACCCAAAAACCCTAAGATGACTTAGATTGGGTTTGACCTTAGTAAAGACTTCTTCAGGAGTTTTATCTCTAAAGTAGGAGTGAGGGCTTTTGTTTTGAATATACATAGTAGTACTCCCCGTAGATAATATTCTAATTTTTTATCAAATATCATGGCTCTATCAACATCTATAATTGTTCTATTATTTCTTTCTACTACCCCATTTTGTTTTGGGTTATAAGGAATGGTATACTCCCTCTTCATTCCTATTTCTTTACAAAACCTTTTAAACAAATTTGAGGTGTATTCCCCTCCATTATCAGTTCTAAGAGTTTTACTTTTATGTCCTAATAAGTTTCCAGTTAAGGTTTTACATTCTTTAAGTCTCTTTAGGATTTCTTCCGATTCTTTGCATTTTAAGAAGTAAATCCAAGTTTTCCTAGAGAAGTCATCTATAAAAAGTATATAGTACCAGAATCCTCTAATAAAAGAAATAGACATAGGTCCACATAAATCTAAGTGGATTAATTCGAAAACATTATTAGTTTTATAGTGCTATCATGAAATGGACTTTTGGTGTTCTTACTCAAAGCACATCCTTTGCATATGCTTGAGTGGTCTTTATTCAGTTTAGGTAAATCAGTAACCATCTTCTCCATAGTTGATAAAGTTTTGAAATTTAGATGTCCTAACCTTCTATGCCATATTTCATTTATATCCATAGCTTCATGAATTATGGCTTGAATAAGTCATCTAGGTTCTGAATTTAATTCATACAAATACACTTTTCTTTGACCAATTAATTTTGGTTTCTTGATTGAGGAGTTCTTAACCCAGGTTATTACTTTACCGTCCACGAATGCAACATATTTCTATCATCTGCAAGTGTTGTAACCAAGATTTGATTCTTTTTCTATTCCTAGTACATAGAGTACTCCTTTGAGAAGAAGAGAACTATCTGACTTTAGTTTCAAGGTCCAATTTTCAATTCCTTTGACAGAATGTGTTGAATTATCACCGATGGTGACTTAACCATTAACCTTTTCTGATATAGAGTCTAGTGCTTCTTTATATCCTATAATATGTTGAGATGATCCACTATCAATAACCCATGTTTTACTTGAGAATTCATTTAATAGTGTTAAATACAATACACGATTCTTGGGATCATAGTTATCTTCTTCCCTAGTAATGTTTGTGCAGCTCACTTGTTTAGAATTCTCAAGACAATTATATCTGTAGTGCCCAAACTTCTTGAATCTAAAGAATTTTATTTTGGATAGATCTTTCTGAGGTTTGCCATTCTTTTGATTACCCATTTTCTTCTTGAAATGCTTCTTTTTTCTTTTATAGAAATATGTATTAAGAACATGAAGTTCTTCATCTTTCATTTTCAATTTTTCTCATTTCTTAATTTTTCTAGATTCTTTCTGAAGACAATCTCCCTTAAGTCTATTAAGTCAAGAAGCTTATCTTTGGCACTTATTCCTTGTGTGAATGTTTTCCATGAATCTGGTAATCCATCTATAGTCATCAGTGTTAGTTCCATGTCATTAATGATGGTTTCTATACTTGCAAGTTCATCTCTAAGGCTAGAAACCCTTAGAAAGTAAGAATTCATCGATTCTCCCTTCTTTATTTGCATGTGATTTAGTTGCTTTTTAGTGCGAGAACTCTAGTTGCATTGTTAACCTTATATGCATTTATTAATGCATTCATCATATTAAATGTTGTTTGATGTTTCGTTAGCATGGGTACTATATCATTTTTCACTCCATCTAATATGATTTGAATGGCTTTCCTATTTCCTTTACTCTAGATAGATTTATTAGGTTCAATAGTAGGTGGTTTGGATGTTGAATCAACATATTTTTTTACATCATTTTTTTCAATAATCATCATGATTCTAAATTTTCAAGCATCAAAGTGTTCTTTCCCATCAAACCTATCCTTGGGTCTGATTGTATATGCTATTGAAGATAAGAGAATGATGCTATATATATATATATATATATATATATATATATATATATATATATATAAAGTTTGATTAAATAATTTACAAAACCTAGGTTCAACTACCAAAGCTATGATACCATGTAAAATTTTTGCAAAATTATGATTTGAATCAACTTAGATTATACCTTCTAAAAGCTTGTTGTAGATAATCTTCAATGTTCAGTCTCGAATGAATTGAGAAATAAATTTGGAAAAGTTTTTCCCTTCTACAAGTTGTCTTAGGGCAGTATTGAATAAGGAGAAAACTTTATTGTTTCTTGTGTGTCCTTATGTTAATTATGTAACATTGTAATCACGCCAGTTTGATGAAACTGATTGTACAGATCTAATAATGCATATGATGCCTTTGAAAGGCCTATAAATATAGTTGTTCAGTTCTCAAGAATAATTGGCATCTCCCTTAGGGTAATCTTGTTTAGTTTAACTATGAAAAAAATAGTTAGTTTGATTACTAATTATTATATTTCCTAGTGGGCACTAATTTTGAGAGGGCAATTCTAGCTGACCTAGAGAGGGACATGGACCTTCTAGGGGCATGCCCCTTGGGTGCCATATTTATGGAGGCTATGTTTGTGGATAAAGAGTACACAAAAAAAATCTAAGTCTACTTCTTTAGCATACATTACCTCATATGAATTACAACAGGATATACATATCGTTGCAGAACTATTATCTCTAAAAGAAGAAGCAATATTCAATATGAAATTGATCAAGACAATCTCCAACACATAGAAGGTATTATATCAAATTAATTAGTTGCAAAAATTGCAGAATATTTACATGGTATCAGAGCTCTAGTAGTTGAACCTAGGCTCTGTAAATTAAATAATCAGACTTGATATATATCTAGCATCATTTTCCTATCTTGAGTGGCATACACAATCAGACCTGAGGATATGTTTGATGGGAAAGAACACTTTGATGCTTGGAAATTCAAAATCATGATTATTCTTGAAGAAAATGATGTAAAACAATTTTTTGATTCAACATCCAAACAACCTCCTACTGAACCTCATAAATCTATCTAGAGTAAAGGAAATAGGAAAGTCATTCAGATCATATTAGATGGAGTGAAAATGATATCATACCTATGCTAACAAAACATCAAATAACATTTTCTATGATGAATGTACTACTCAATACATATGAGGTTAACAATGCAATGAGAGTTCTCACACTAAAAAGGCAACTAAATTAGATTCAAATAAAGAAGGGAGAATCGATGAATTCTTACTTCCTAAGGGTTGTCAGCCTAAGAGATGAACTTGCAAGTATAGGAACTATCACTTGTGACATGGAACTAACATTGATGGCTATAGATGGATTACCAGATTCATGGAAAACTTTTGCACAAGGAGTAAGTGTTAGAGATAAACTTCTTAACTTTAATAGACTTAAGGGAGGTTGTCTTCAAGAAGAATATAGAAAACTAAAGAAAAGAGGGAAATTGAAAACAGAAGATGAAGAATTTCATGTTCTTAATACAAACTCCTATAAAGGCAAGAATAAGCATTTCAAGAAGAAAAGGGGTAATCAAAAGAGGGACAAATCTAAGAAAGATCTATCCAAAATAAAGTGCTTCAAACGTGAAAAATATGGACACTACAAATCTAATTGTCCTGAGAATTCTAAACAACAAGTGAACTGTACAAATGTTACTAGGGAAGTAGATAAGTATGATCGTAAGAATCGTGTATATTATTCATCACTATCAAATGAAATCTCAATTAAAGCATGGGTGATTAATAGTGGATCATCTAGGCATATTATGGGATACAAAGAAGCACTAGACTCTATATCATAAAAGGTTAATGGCGAAGTCACCATCGGTGATAATTCAACACATTCTGTTAAAGAAATTGGAAATTGCACCTTGAAACTAAAATCAGGAAATTCTCTTCTTCTCAAAGGAGTACTCTATGCACCAGGAATAAAAGGAAATATGATCTCAATTACAATACCTGAAGATGATGGACATAATGTTGCATTCATGGATGGTAAAGTAATAACTTGGGCTAAGAACTCCTCAATTAAGAAAGCAAAATTGATTGGTCAGAGAAAAGGGTATTTGTTTGAATTAAATTCAAAACCTCAACCTATTTATGAAGTTGCGAATATAAATGAAATATGGCATAGAAGGTTAGGAAATCTAAATTTCAAAACCTTATCAACTATGGAGAAGATGATTACCGATTTACCTAAACTAAATAAAGACCACTCGAGCATATGCAAAGGGTGCACTCTACGTAAGAATACCAAAAGTCCATTTCATGATAGCACTAGAAAAACCAACAATGTTTTGGAATTAATCCATTCAGATTTATGTGGAACTATGTATGTTCCTTCTCTTAGAGAATTCTAGAACTATATTTTGTTTATAGATGACATCTCTAGGAAAACTTGGATTTACTTCTTAAAATGCAAAGAATTAGAAGAAATCCTAAAGACATTTAAAGAATTTAAAACATTAACTAAGAACTTATCATGACTTAAAATTAAAACTCTTAGAACTGATAATGGAGGGGAATACACCTCACATTTGTTTAAAAGGTTTTGTAAAGAAATAGGAATTAAGATGGAGTATATCGTTCCTTATAACCCAGAACAAAATGAGGTTGGAAAAAGAATTAATAGAACAATTATAGAAGTTACTAGAGCCATGATATTTGATCAAAATCTAGAATATTATCTTTGGGCAGAAGCCTCTTGTACTACTGTCTATATTCAAAATAAAAGCCCTCACTCCTACCTTAGAGATAAAACTCCTGAAGAAGTCTTTACTAAGGTTAAACCCAATCTAAGTCATCTTAGGATTTTTGGGTGCCCTGTAAATATCCATGTTCCAAAAGAAAAGAGAACTAAGTTAGAATCATTTGGGAGGAAAGACATTTTTGTAGGGTATAGTGAAACATCTAAAGCATATAGGATTTTCATACTTGGACAAAAAAATATTGAACTTAGTAGGGATGTAATTTTTGAAGAAGATCTACCATTCAAAAGAGCCCTAAGTTCTGAAGAACCTTCTCCTTTACCTAGTTCTGAAAGAAATATTGAATCTGAGTTTGAAAGGGAGAACATGGAAGAAATTGAAGGTGAAATTCAAAACCTTAATCTTGGAGAAACTCAAAATTCAAAGAAAAGACCACTTTCAGCCATTAAAATAGTCGAGGAAGCACAAGACTTTGTTGCACCTTCTGGAACAATTAGAGAAAGCAAAAGACCCAAAAGCTTTTCTAGTTATACAACAAACATGAATGATTTGTCCAAATCAAAACCAACCAATACTTTAGATGTTATTAAACATACAACTTGGAAAGAAGCTATGACAAAAGAATACCAATCTATTATGAAGAATGATGTTGAGAAATTGGTCCAAGACCTCAAGGAAAATCTGTTGTTTCTTCCAAATGGGTATTTAAAATAAAGTACACTGTTGATGGTAGCATTGAAAAATATAAAGCCAAATTTCTAGCCAGAGGATTCTCTCAGAAAGAAGGGATTGATTATGAAGAAAGTTTTTCTCCTATTGCCAAATACACCTCTATAAGAGTAGTCCTAACCATTGCAACATCGAAGGGATGGAAAGTACATCTAATGGATGTAAAAACAACATTCCTAAATGGAAAGATTATAGAAGAAGTATATTTGGAGCAACTTGAAGGATATGATACTCATGATCCTAACATTTTTGTTTGCAGGCTCAAGAAAGCTCTCTATGCGCTTAAATAGGCTCCAAGGGCTTGGTATGAAAGAATTGATAAATATCTCACCGGCTTAGAATTCTCATAAAATGAAGTTGATCCAAATTTATATTATAAAAGGGATCAAGATGATATGGTAATTCTGATACTGTATGTTGATGATTTACTAATAGCAGGTGATGATCATCTCATAGATCAATGCAAGAAAGATCTAATTAGAGAATTTGAGATGAAGGACTTGGGACTCTTTCATTACTTCCTAGGACTAGAAGTACGACAAAATTCTGACATCATTATACTTAATCAAGGGAAGTATACATTAGATATTTTGAAGAGATTTGGAATGTGGAATTGCAAGTCTATGTCTTCTCCAATGGAGACTAATCTACATAAACTTAAAGAAGCAGCAACATAATCACCTTCCATAGATTCTACTCTCTATACACATATGATTGGGTCCCTTATTTACTTGGTAAATACAAGATCTGATATTTTCTATGCTATTAATGCCTTAAGTTAGTTTATGTGTGAGCCAAATGAGATTCACCTAGTTGCAGTAAAACACATAATGAGATAGTTGGGTTTTGCCATAAAATTCTAGGGCAGGGGTTAGGGCTATGCCTATTGATCCAAATGAGATGCTACTATAGGTTATCAATCTCGATATGGAAGGGATGCAAGCTATGGCCCTGCCTTTGTCTCTGTTGCCTACTTTATAACCTGCCATACCTTTCAATTGTCTATCCCAACCGCTTACTACAAGGCACTCTTCATCTTGGGGTCAAATATGAGAAAGTTGATTTAAATTTACATGGATTCACTAACTCAAATTGGGGTGGAAGTGTTAAAGAGAAAAAGTACTTCAAGATGTTGTTTTAATTTAGGATCAACAATGATATCTTGGATATGTAAAAAATAGTCTCCAATAGCACAAAGTTCCACAGAAGTCGAATACATTGCAACAACGATGGCCTCTTTACTTGTGGGATTATTTGGGCAAGCTATGAATCCTACGATTATTCATTGTGATAATCAGAGTTCCATCAAGCTTTCAGTGAATCATGTTTTTCATGACAAGTCCAAGCATATCGAAATTCCTTACCAATATATAAGAGATATGGTAGATAGGAATACTGTAATATTAGAATACATTTGCATTGCAGATCAGACAACAGATATTCTCACCAAACCTCTCTCTAGAGTGAAGATAGATCACTTCAGGAAAAGACTTGGTATGGTTGAATTGTAATTCATTTGTATTCTTTAAATTATTAATAAAATAATTTTATCGTTAGACTATTGACTGTTATGGGTTCCACCATTTGTATTCATTATTTAAGAGGTGACGATCTCTGAGATAATGAACACTTGTATAAAAGACATTATAAGAGATGACGATCTCTTAGATAATGTGTTGAACAATAGAAGTCTACTGTTAGATCTAGATGAGTTCAAAATCACATTGTGATGTAGACATTTCTATGCCTATGAATCACAATTTGGATAAAGGAAGAATTTCATTATTCTCTAGAGTTTATCCTGTGTTCTGGTAGATCTTAGCTCGGGATCATGTTGTGATATAGGAAAGCCAGTACCTATGAATCACAAGTTGGATAAATGAAGAATTTATTTATTCTTTGGATTTTATCATGTATATTGCATCCCATGCAATATCATTATCACTAGTGTAAGTGATAAGTCATCTCACAAGTATAGCAATATGACATGATATCATGTGTTCAATGATACCTCATGCTTAGAGGATTCAGATAGATATAGAGTATCAATCTATGCTTATTCATATTAATTGATGATGCTAGATATGTTATCTCTCAGTATGATTATCAAGTTAAGAGGGAGTGTTAATTTTGTAACATTGTAATCGCACTGGTCTGATGAAACAAATCGTATGGGTCTAATAATGCATATGATGCCTTTGAAAGGCCTATAAATATAATTGCTTAATTCTCAAGCATAATCGATGTCTCCCTTAGGGTAATCTTGTTTAGTTTAACTATGAACAAAATAGTTAGTTTAATTACTAATTATTATAATTCCTAATGGGCACCAATTTTGAGAGGGCAATTCTAGTCAACCTAGAGAAGGACATGTCCCATCTAGGGACATGCCCCTTGGGCACCATATTTATGGAGGTTATGTTTGTGGATAAAGAGTACACAAAACAATCTAAGTCTGCCTCTTTAGCATACATTACCTCATACGAATTATAGTAGGATATACATATTGTTGCAGAACTATTATCTTTGAAAGAACTAATATTCAATTTGAAATTGATCAAAACAATCTCCAGCACATAGAAGGTATTATATCAGATTAATTAGTTGCAGAATTTGCAGAATATTTACACCTTAGACTTCAACCACACCCTTATTAAATATATAGATCAAGGGGCATGTCCCTTCCAAAGTCTCCTTTGAATCATCTTCTTGAAGTCAGCGACTTTTCGTGCAAATATTAGTTTAGAATCTAAACTATCCAAGGATGATTAGTAAGTCTTCAAACTAGTATTCCATTATAGACACTGATATCCTAAGAGGATGATACAATAACTTCAGACCTATCTAATGCAAGATCAGATCAGTATGATCTATATTCAGACCAGCATGATTGAAAGTTATGGATTTAACATATAAGGCATGCTAGAAAAACAAAAAAGTGTAGTCCTAGATATGGTTCTTTCTAGAAAAGTGTCAAGCCTTATAATCACTTGATTTTAGCTGCCCCTATTTTCCTTTCTGGTACATTCATTTGAGTTCGTGGAGAAGAGTTCTGTAATGGTACGCCTGCTATATTTCTCATTTCTCTCCCAAAGTGTGCTTCTCTAAAGATGAACCCTTCATTTGACCCCAACATTTTTGGGTCATCCTTGATTAACATGAGACTTCGTCCCACCATCCAAGCCAATAGTCATTATCTACATGTATAGATGTTATCGAAGTAGATGCCAATAGTGAGCCCTTGGTTTTTGATTACCAAGTTAGGTCAGTTAGGTCTCAAATAAGAATGTATCATCTATAACGAAGGCCTCTAGTTATATAGTTCTCAAATCCTTTAAGGGGGGAGATTGTTATCTTTCTTTGGAAGGTGTGGGTCATCATTGGGTTTTCTGCTTGTTATTTACGTCTTGCAGATTAGGCGTGTTTGTGAATTGTTATATGCAATGATAATGCACATTTCAGTATATCTGATTAGCATAGCAACTTCAGGTTAGGTGTGCTTGCAAATTGTTATATGCAATGATAACACACATTTCAACATATCTGCTTCAGAATAGCATGTTTAACAGCTCATTTATCTGCTTCAGAATAGCAACTTTAACAGCTCATTCTGGCAGAGGTACTGAAAGATAACTTTATCTTCACTAAAAATATCCCAAGGGTGAACCGATGATCCATCCACATGCAAATAAATGCCTTCTCTTTGCCACACAAGTTCTGAGCTATTATTATTGTTTGTGCACTATAGAAATCATTCTATTTCATTGACAAGATATAAGCTTTCCATGTTCTGGCATTTGTTAGTCTCTTCGTTGGAGAGGTATTCACCTAGGCTAATTGGTAGTTTCCTTCAGGAGGCCCACTAGTTAGCTGTACTGGTGCACTATAATGCTGCTGGCCTTTCTGATTGTTCAATAGTTCTGAATCCCAGTGCAGAATGGCACTTGAAAGGTATTTGATATTATTATTAACAATTCAGTTTTATGACTGAATTTGAGAGGTTTTATCATATTCATGTGTGAACAATACTCAATAAGAATGGTCTTTAGTCTCTCTGTGGATAATTTCTGTCAGGCAATAACATTTGCTGCTCAAAAGCTTGTTAAAAATTCAAGTTTCAACTATAAGTTGATTATGCTTATTTTATCATTAAAAAAGTTGATTTATTTTTTCTGTAACTTTTGCTGGATTTGGCCCGGGTATGGCCTGGGCTTATGGCTTCACCCCTAATATGCCTTCAGGCCTTCAGGCCTGTGGGCTAACCTGGGCTACAATAAGAACCTAACAACTCAGAGAAATGAGGAAAATGAATTCATTAAAATGCATTCAAGGGCAGTCTGAATGGAAGCTGGTCCATCTTGAGGATGATCAGAATTCCCTTGCTGATGAAAGATACCAAGCTAAATGTGGCTCTGACTCAAACAATTGCTCAAGAATACGGTGTTTCTTACTTGGAGAAGTGTTCTAACCAATGTAAGTGAGAAAACTTATGAAGCTACACCTCAAAAGGAGGAATGTTCACATGAGAGACACTTTGTAAGTAAATCCAACAACTCATAAAGAAAATACCCTCTTGACTACTGATAGAGAGTGATCAAATAAAAACATACTCCATCTTCTATTAAAATATATAATCAGATTTATACTAAAATGAGGGATGGAAATCTGAGTGCGAGTAGAGGTGCTTGTTTAGGTTGATATTGTAGTAAATAGAAAAAAGAGTTGTGCCAAAAATAAAATGGAACGCTAACATCTTTTGTTGATTCAGTGCTGCAGGAAAGTAGTTGTGCTTGAGTTGAAAGGTATAGGTATGAATGCATAGGAAACTAAGGCATGTGCAGCCCATGGTCTAAGTAGAGTCAGGCACACAAGGTGGTTTCATATGCTGAGTTACCAAGTAATCTTTAGGTGTAACTGTAGGAAAAATAGTTGTGCTTGAGTTGAAAAGCATAGGTGTTAATCCAAATGAAAGTAACGCTTGTGCAGCCTGTGTTCTAAGCAGGGTCAAGCACACAAGGTGGTTTCACATGCTGAGTTCCCAAGTAATCTAGGTGTAGTCAAGTGCATACGGTGGTTTCATATGCTATAAGCTACCCCATAATCGAAGGACAGGCAGGTGTGATGGGCACCAGGCTTTGTGGACTTTCAAAATGACCATTTTATTTCCTATCCTTTCCAAATGGATCTGTTAGTTTTCTAGTTTTCTTACTTAACACCACAGAATCTTATTTGCTTGTAACATTTTTCAATAAAATGCTGCTAATAAAAATACTTGACAATCCAGAGATTTGATGAGTAAACAAAGGCACTTCACTAGTGTGATGACATGGCCATTGTTACTAATGCAAGAAACACCTTCTAGTAAGGATTGCAATTTGTTCCATTGTTTCAAAATTGTAAAGATAATATGTTTCTTGACAAATAGATATTCTTCCTTTTCTGAATGCTCATAAATGCTCTCAAATTTTCTGGATCACCATCTAATGGAAGTAATATGATTAGGGCACTCGTTTTTGCATACCTTGCTTGATTAAATGGCCATCTATTGTACAGTACTGTGGCAACAAAATTACTAACTTTTCCTATCCAAATCAACAAATGCAAGCTTTCTAGTGCAAATCAGTAATCACATTCAGAATTAAGCAATGGTTCATTTGATCTATTTAAAATATAAGCCATTTGAGGTATCATATTTTTATAACATAGTTACTATTTGGTAAACTGTGCAGGCCAAAAGTTAACATTTCTACAATCATATTAAATATGCTCCATGGAATTACCCAACAAAAGTTATCCGAATTGTTAATTGCCACAAAAGAAAAGACAGCCTAATAACTGTCATGCACTTAAATGAAATCAACATGGCAATTGTCATGTGTCACAGCACCAGCAGTGGTAATCAGACCTTGAAATTTCTAACAAAGCTTCAGGTGTCATTTTCTCCAAATCTGCCTGTTTCATAGATGCAAAATTATTGTTTTTGTCAGAATCAGCAGTCCCGTTACCATCTTTCTGTTCATGGACTTGAGATCGCATTTTCTTATAGATACGCATTGCTGCTACAGCATCCTCATATGGGTCATGTTGACCATTTTGTATCCCGTACCTGCGCAACTCATATTTTGAGTCATGTTATAATTGCTAAATATCAGGATCCTAAAGTGATGCAAGCAAATACTTGTCAAGGGATCCATTCAAAATTGTTACTTCCTAATCAAAAGCCCAAGGCAGATCATAAAATAATGAATTTCCCTTCAAAGTTTCCAGAAATGATCTGTACTTATTCTAAACTTAGATATGGAGATAGTGTTTCAATGTTAAAAACTAAAATGAATGCCACAATGTATATTAATGCATCTATACTCTGAAAATATAAGTTAGTTCTGTTTTCAAAGAAGTGAAGTACAGTACCCTAATAAAAGTTTTGTCAAGTACTTGAGAGAATGGCTTGTCTTGCCAGTCTTGCGCAATGGTGGATACTTAGCAGTGTCCCTGAAGACAATTATACAAAAATATACTTTACGATTGAATGATAATCAAGAGTACAACGAGCACTAATCAAGAGCACAACGAATTCTAATCAAGAGATAAATGGATACAGAAATTTGTATATTTTGTATAAGATGCAATATTTGACACAATTTGACAATTTATAAGCATCAAATTATGACAAGGATTTTCAAACACTATATTGCAAGCTTGTTACAAAACATTAAATACCTGATTAGATGGCTCGGGTACTCGAGCATTAAGCATTGCAAATCATTGTCTAAGCTGTGCCCTACAAGGAGCTTTGCCTTACCCCCTACTAGACGAACTCGTGAAACTGTTTCACCATTATATAATATTTTCTTAATTTCCTCTGCCACATCTTTCACTGGTATTGCCTCAGCAAGATGCTCTGGTTTTATACCGGTGATATCAAACCTACAAAAAACACAAGAAAATTCTACATCTTACAGTGCACCTAATGTTTAGCTCCTGACATAGGATGTTGCTTAATATTGTACTTTTCACACATATAATCTAAATTTCAGAGTTGAATTATTATAGACAAAAGAAAGGGAAGAACATATCACCTGTAATCTGTAATAGGAATCTGTGGCTTGACATATGTCTGCAAGAGAACAATTTCTTCTTCATCAACGAGGCAGACTTTTCCACAAAGATTAAAAGAGCCATCCTGCCCACCACCAACCATCTCACAATCTAGAGATACAGCAGAAACTGGATATATTTCATCATCTGGTTTTGTTTGGCGTCCAATCTTTTCAGCTTGAATACGCTTATTAACCAGTGAACGAGAACCAGATGTAACCTGCAAATAATGATGCAAAAGTTAATTCAATTTGAATCATATATGAAGCTTTTCTTTCATGCCCATTGCAGCAGGCAGCCATATAACATCAAGGCAACCAAATATTTGATCAACTGCACAGTTCTGCAGTCCATCTTCCATTCCACCATATCAGAATACCAAATACACTTACAGAAGACTGATCAGAATGTACTTGACAGGTTCTTTTGTGAGCAGCAGCTGCATCGGGGCTGTCAAAAAAAATCAAGCACAATTCACACCCTCTTTTGAGAAACTGTGCTGAGCATTCAGCCTTAGGCAGAGGACCTGTGGTTAAAAAATGCCAAAATCAAACATTCAAACAAAACAAATTTCAGATAAAAATGTGTTGATGGAACATTGTTTAACTGAAGAAAAGTACAACAAAGAAGTATAACTAATCAATACTAAGAACTAAGTCACTAAAATATAAGTGGTTAATAGGCTTCACAATAATCAAGATTTGCAGATTTAGGTTGAGAAAACTAAAGCGCATTGTGCATAATTATGATCCAATAATAACTAAATAATTTGATGAGAAATGTAAATCCCACCATGGCAAGGCCTACGTTTGAGAATTAAGACACAGGCAGACCTTAGCTTTAAGACTATTCTATAAGGGCTTTCCACAGCACAGCCCTACTTACTCTGCACACTGTAAGTTCTCGGATTAGTGATTAGTAATTACTGTGAGTGGTGTCTGACTAGAAGAAAAAAAAATAGAGCAAATGCCAAAATCTCATTTAATAAAATAATAATTAAAGAGAGTGCCCTATAATTAGAAACAGTCTAGCCATGTTCCTGAATAACACCCTTAAATAGATAAGCAAAAGAGCAATTGCTTCAATTCTGAATAGCTCATGTCTACATCATCCTAGATCTAAATTCAGATATGATGAGCTGTTTGAAGGCATTCCGAAAGCCCTGAGCTTGGTTTTGGCCACATGAACTTTATCCCTCCCTTTTTTCTTTGACACAAGCTAATTGGCATGCCAATAGCTTTCTCATCATGAACTGAAAGTGCACTTCTAGCATCTAAAGGAAATCTAACTGCTGTTTATGAGGTCACCCAGTAGATGTAGAGTTTCCTCCCTTTTTCATAGCTCTAAGAAGAGAGAGAAGCCCTAAAATTCTCTTTGTTACCATTTCTATTTAAAAAAACAGGTTAGGGCTAAGGACAGGAAGCCCACACTCTTGTGATTGGTTTTAGTTCCTTGAATGTTATCCCAAACATAAAAGATAAAGATTATGTACGCAGTCAAAAATACAGATATGATGTTCCCTCTGCAAGTCAAGAACCTGCAAAATGCTTTCTACAAATCTCTACGATTGGCTCATGTCCACAATGATATATCTATCTCATTTGTCAATATAAAAAAATTTAACTGAAGAAGGGTGCAACAAAGAACTCGTACTTACTACTAACCATTATTAAGAATTAAGTCGCTAAAATATCAAGTGATAAATGTAACTTCACAATAATTGATAATGTTATGCAGATCTGGGTTGAAAGGATTAGAGCACATTGCATATAATTATGCTACAATAAGAGCAAACAAATTTAAAAAGAGATGCAAATCCACTCACTGGCAAGTCCTTCATTTGGGACACAAGTAAGCCTTAGCTTACAAACTATTGTATAAGGGCTTGCCACACTGCACCCAAACTTTGTCTGCATACTGTAAAATCTATGATTACTAGAAGTGATGCCCGGCCACAGGGGAAAATAGGCTGAATAGTAGAATACCAAATTCTTATATCATAAAAAATTAATTGAAGAGGCTGCCCTAGAATTAGAAACATCTCTAAGCATGTCTCTAAATAACAGCGTCCAATAGATCAGCAAAAGGATGATTAGTTCATCTCTGGATAGCCCACGACTGCCTTACTCTAAATCTAAATTCACAAATGATGAGCTGTTTGGAGGCATGTCAATGGTTCCCTGGGCTTGCATTTGACCACTTGAACTGTTGAACAGTTGCCACTCCCTTTTTAACTTTTTTGAGGCAAGATAATCGGCAGGCCAATAGACATTTCGTCAGGCAAGTGTTCTCCAAGCATGTAAAGTAAATCCAACTGTTGTTTGTAGGGTGACTCATTAAGTTAATAGTTTCCTTGTTTTTTCCACAGCTCTAAGAACAGGGAGAAACCCTTAAATACCATTTGTCACCATTTTATTTAACAAAAATGGACTTAGGTCAAGTAAAGGACATCTCACCCTCCTTGTGAATGTTTATAGTCCCTTGAATTACATCCCTCTGTTTCTATTTTAAAAAAGGATCGAGACACTACAAAAAAATACTGAAAACAGAAAGCTGAAGGTTGAACACAGTTAAACGTACCAACAAGATGTTCCCTCAATGAATCAAAGAACTTGCAATGCTTTCTACAAATGCCACAAATGGGTTCATGTCCAGAATGACAAGTCAATCTCATGTGTTCTACCAAATGCTCCATTTTATTGAATTGCTTGAAGCATGCTGCACATTTGTTCCTACGAGGCACAAGCACACCCATAAATGCCATCTTCTCAAATTTTATTAAAAAGATAGTCCATGAAAGGCAAACAATATGCCACGAGAGATAATTTAACCCAACCGAGCACTGCAAAACACACAATTAAATTTAGCACTAGATTTCCATTGAAGCACGTTTGTAGTACACCATGCCTTATATTTGTAAATTGGGAATGCCCTCATCATTGCTACTATGCATTAAAAGGGGTGTTAATAAAATAAGAGATCTTCAACTGTAAAGAGCTCGCAATAAATCTCATTCCAGGCATGCATACATAAAATTGTATCAGAAAAAGGATCTTAAGCAGGTAAAACATATGCTACGATAGAAAATTTGACACCGAAGACACGTTACTATTACATGATAGACCTTTGTGTTAAATTCCTATTTAAGCACATTTGTGGTAAGGGAGTGCCCTCATCGTTGTCACTATAATCAACTGGGCAGTACTAAGAAAATCGAAGATCTTAAACCTGCACAACTCAAAATAAAACTCTTTTCAGGCATACATACATAGATTGGGTATCGGAAATTAATTTTAAGCAGGTAAATCCTGTGCCATAACAGATGATCCACAGGACAGACGGGACTTCAATACAATAAACCAGCACAACTCAAAATAATATCCATTTCAGGCATAAATACATAGAATCTGTATCAGAAATGCACTCTAAGCAGGTATATCATGTGCCATAACAGATTATTGACTATATATAACATGTTACTAATACATTATAAAACGTTGATCCAAATTCCCACTCAGGCACATTTTTAGTGTTCTGTGACTTGCATTTGCTATAAGGGGATGCCCTCATCATCTTACTATAATATTAATTGGGCAGTACTGGCAGAAACAGAGACCTTAAACCGTGCAAAGCTCACGATAAAACCCATTACAGGTATGCACGCTTGAAATTAATATCAGAAATAGAACTCAAGCCATTTGGAAGTCCATACAAGCCACAATATTCATAATATAGAACTGCTCAATCTTTTTGCTGGAATCCCCACAAAATCCAAGACCTAATACCATTAAATGACAGAGAACAGACAACCCCCGACACGGAATACAAACCTGCTGCTCTCTGCAGAATCCATGACTTAATTTTGATATAAGATCTCAGCGAACAGGTCTCTGAATTTATTGTGTCCTAAGGTGGCGGAATATCATCAGCCAAACACGATCATCCATTTTCCTTGCTCTATGAAGGATGTGAATGAATTATTGTGGATTTGAACAGTTTTTTGAGGACACACTCCTCTTCGTGGGTCACACCGAATGTGCAAAGGAACGATTCTATGATGAATTGACTCTATATTGTCATTCTTCTTTTATGTCTTTTTTCTTCTTATTTTGTGGGTATTATGTATATTGAAAGATTTTATGCCATTTACAAAGATTTTTTAAGTTACTTAGATCAGTAATATCTGTAGGCTAAGATCTATTTATCGAAAGTGTTTACTTATATCAATTTGGGAGGAATACAATTTTAATTTCAATTTCATTTCTTAGGATGTAAGGTCTTGTACTTAGAAGTCTTAATATCTTATAAACTATTTGAATTCAAATATCTAAGTGTTTATTGTCTTTTTTTAGGTTTTGGTTTTAGAACTTATTTCTATATAGAATTTCCTCATTCATTTCTATATAAGGTTTCCTCATTCATATTGCTCACACTTCACTCTCCTATTATTTTATACAAGTTTGTTTGCCTTGGTTTGGATTGAAGATGTTCCTAAAAAGACTTACATGTAAACAAAGCAAAAGTAGAGGTTTATTAAAAGTAGATTATTTAACTAGAATCCAAAATTACAATTCTATATTTGAGCACCAAATACCAACAAAGTCAAATCAATAATAACGATAACATGATGTTAGCAATAGCTGAAGTGTTTTCTAATTTCTCAATTATTGTCTCTCTTAATTCTTATATTTAGGGTTTAATTTGCATTTTTTTTTTTCTTTGTATAATATGACCTTATTTGAAAATGGTTAATTTTTTTCTTATCTCTGCATATTAGTGATATTTCTAACATGTTACCCTAGGATTTTTCCCCTTTATTCAAACATGTTGATCTCACTTAATATTAGTTTAGATCTAGTGTGTAATTTTCTTTATTTTGATCATTAACATGTGGTTGTGTGCTTAAATGCCTATAAAGATCTCATCCTCCACTCAGGTGAAGTCTTAGAATTAATGTCACTCAAGATATAGATTAAAGTGAGATTCCTAATGTTGAATATTTGGATACATCTATTCGCTAGAAACAAGAAGATTATTTGACCATGAGGTTGGATTTATAGATAGTCAAATTTATGATTTTGAGTCTCATAATAAATGGATATCTTGAGCTCTTGTTAACTTCAACAATCTCTTCACATTTGCAAAGAATATATATTTAACATATATATACAATATAATTAACATGATTGGAATATAATATATAAATGGAAGCATATAATATAAAGCTCAAACACCATGAAAATGACACAAATACAACACCACTTAGCTAAAGAAGCCATCAAAGGTAATTTTAAGAACTCTGAAAAGAGTGCATTCCATGCTTCATGTCACTATATATATAAGGCTATAAAAGAGTTATGCAATACATAAAAATTCTAAAATATGAACCATGTATATATAATTTAGGGTAATTACACCAAACTATTGTTAAAAATGGTGGCCACATGCAAAAAAAATCAAAATATTTCATAACCCATGTAGGTTTCTTAAATTTCAAAACATGTTTGGCTTGGTAAGACCGAGCCTCAAATAAGGAATAAAAAATATAAAAATCTCCTCATAACCTATAAGAGTTTTGAAGAACTAAAAGTTTTTCATAACTCACATAGGTTATGAAGAAGAAGATATTTTTAAAAAGTCATGTCAAAGGCTATTTACCCATAACCCTTGCAAGTTTTATAGAACTAAAACTTATGGCATTAGTTCTACATAGCCTGCACGCATTATGATGAAGTAGGAAACAACAAGGATGGAGAGAGGGAGAGGGAGAGGGAGGTGGGGAGGGAGTTGGATAGGGAGATAGATAGATAGATAGATAGATAGATAGATTAGATAGATAGATAGAGAGAGAGAGAGAGAGATAGAGAGAGAGAGAGAGAGAGAGAGAGAGAGAGAGAGAGAGAGAGAGAGAGATAGAGAGAGAGAGAGAGATGGGGGGGTGCATGGGAAGGAGAAGAGTGTGAGATACATATGGTAAAGAGAGAAGAGAGAGGGGGAAAGAGATGAGATAGAGCTCAATGATGATATTTATTGCTCAAAATAGATAGAGTTGGTTATGAGGTAAGGAAGATGTGAGAGGGGGATTAAGAAGGGTCATGTGTGTACACACAAACACGCACACACACACATGTAGACACATATTATATATGTAAAACTACATGTATTTGTAATGTATGCTCAATTTAGAAGTGTGTATTTTTATGTCTTCATACCTTGTATGAGTTACAAAGAATTTGAGCATGTACTTTTTATTTTTCAAAATGCAAGAATCTTATGTAAACTTTAAAAATGTGCCTTTTGTTTTTCAAAACACGAGTGGGTTATGTAGAATTGAAATTACACTTTTTGTTTTTCAAAATTCAAGCAGGTTATTTTGCACATCAAAACCTATACAAATTTTGACTTGGTAAGAGGGTTGGAAAATGATCCTGAGTCTTGCAAGTCAAATTTCCCTCTATTTTTGTCCCTTTACACATTCTTTCTTCTTCCAACATAATTTCTCAACTTCTTTGTCATTAGGTTTAGAAATTATCATGAGGGTATCTCAAAAATTACCACCAATAATCTCACACATCTTCTCAACTTTTTGACCATATAAATTTTCTATTTTTGGACAACATTAGCATAACAAACTTTAATTTTCTTAATCAAATTCATTATTTTATCAATACCAAAGTGTCCAAAAAGTTCTCCACTGTGCTTTTCATTAATAAAAGTTTCCCTCTTGAACTTTTAGGTATGAACAACCAAACTCCTCTAAACAATATGCCATTCTATATGAAATAATCTAGCCACTTGCTTTGGTCAGCTGCAGTAGATTCCTTACAAGCTTTCCATGGTTCAATGAAATTAGGGCCAACTTCATACAAAGTCTTCAATTCATCAAATAAAGTGATTCCACTCTCGTCTCTATCAACAAACACCTTATCTTTCTCAAGGCATCAACTAACTTGTTTGACTGTCCACTCATATGTTTCGATGCAAAAGTATAACTCTATAATATAACTCAACCCATTTCACATGTCTTTGGTTCAACTTAACTTGGTTTCTCAAACATTGCAATGCCTTATGGTCAATATACAACACAAACTCCTTAGGAAATAAGTAAAGTCTACATTTCTTGCAATCTTAAACTATGGAATGGATTTCTTGATCATAAACTAGATATTGTTTCTTGGAATTATTCAATTTTTCACTAAGATATGCCTTAGTTTTCTATTTTTGACTTAAGACAACTCCAATCTCATTTCCACTTGCATCACAATCCACTTGGAATACCTTACCAAAACTAGCTAATACTAACAAGGGCTATTCTATCACATTTTGCTTCAAAAATTTAAAAATATTTTGTGGTACACCTATCCATTTGTATTATTTAGTATCTCCTCTCATGGCTTCAATTACAAGGCTACAAATTGAATTGAAATTACTGATAAAATTCCTATGAAAACATGCTAATCTATGACATGATCTAACTTCCCCGATACTTACTAATGTAGGCCAATCAATAATTGCTTTAACCTTTTTTAGGATCCGTCTTGAAACCATTAGTTGAAATCACAAATCTGAGGTATGCTAACTCTTCCTTAATGAAAGTATAGTTCTTTAAATTGATCAACAACTCATGCTCATTTAATCTTTTCTATAATTTCCTCAAGTTCAACAAATGATCTTATTTTATTTTACTAAAAATTAGTATATCATGCAAATGAATAATCATAAATTTACATAAGGATGTGTTCAATACCTCTTTTATTAGCCTCATAAAAGTACCAAGTACATTAGTTAGACCAAAAAACATAACTAACCACTCATATAATTCTTTATTTGTCTTGAATGCTTTCTTCCATTCATCGTCTTCTCTAATTTTTATATGATGATAACCACTCTTCAAATCAATTTTGATAAAGTATTTATATCCATTCAAACAATCGATTGTGTCATCCATCCTAGGTAAAGGAAATCTACACCTCACTATTGTTATGTGATAAAAAGTGATTGGGTTAATGATGTAAACTATATGAGGTAAATTCATTAACAAACCACTTTCCACATATTAATATTAAATACAAGAGAAAGAGGGGATTCTGAATATAACTCTTAGTATAACCCATGTTAATTAGCATAATCCATATAGATGAAGGGATGTCAATACCAAAACCAAATTACACCAAGGAAGTATGCAAGATAGTCCTCTTTCATGTATTATAAATTGAAGATATGAAATATAAATGTGAAATTGAACATATTAATGTAATGACAAGTGTAAGATAGATCTAGGTGTTAAATATATATAATAAACTAAATTTAAGTATGAAAGTAGGTCTAAGCTTAAAGGTGAAATGAATGATAAATGACTTACCTTGAAATCTATGAGATAAGATGTCTTTTCACTTTGAAAATTGTGGATCTAAAACTATGATGAAATTTTTTACTACAAATCTATGATCATGATAGAAAACCCTATTTTTCTTAGAATTCTAAGACTAAGTCAACTTGGTGGTAAAGTGTTTGGACACTTTATAGGACTTGACGGACATGTTTTGGGAATAGGTAGAAAAGTTGACCCAACTTCTTTTGAAAGGTCTTGACAATTAGCTTTTAGATCTGCAACCACAATTTGGATATCTTGCTCTTGCACACAAAACAATTATTTTTTGTTTTGGTTTGATGAGGGATTTCCTTGGTCAATCTCAAGATTGGGGAATCAACCTTGAAATTGATGAATTAAGCCCTAGATTTAGGAATCAACCTTGTCAATAAGGATTTTACAATGATACTGTGTTGTCAATGTTGACTATGCAATGAAGGATGTACGAAATATCTAAAAATTTAATGGATCGACCAAAACCACATCATGGAACCATGAATTTAAATGTGCATCAATAAAGAAGATGATGAATTCCAAAATGTAGATCTCCACCCTTGGTGACCTAGAAAAATTCTAGATCTTAAAAAAGGATCCTTGAATCTTGAATGCCTAAGAAATTTTTTCTTTCTTGAGTGCTAGAATATTTTTCTTGTAGTTTCTTGGATGTCTAGTGGATGCAAAAATGAGGTGTCCAGAATTCCTTTTAGACTAGTTTTTGGGTTAAAAAATAAAGCAAGCTGATAGGGTCACCTGATTTCCAAACTTGGAATCCTAAAACTTAATTGGCCCTAGGATGTAAAGTCCTTGGTGGATAGGTCAATGCGGGTCATACTATTATAGAATAAGTCAACATGGGTTGACCCTTTCCAGTATTGACCCCAAAGGAGCTAACCCCATGGTTTACAAAAATGCACGGATAAAAATGCAAGAAGCTAGGCAAAATAGGAGAATTTAGCTAATTGTGAACAAATCTATCCATGGTCCATAAGGTCAATAAAGGGCAAGAGATAAAAGGTATTTAGTGATGGTTGCTTCCATTTTAATATGACACAATATAATCTTATTAATTTCTATAGAATTAGTATGTCATCTCCATTCTACATTTCTTTTAGGTGCTAACACTGAAGGTATCATAGAAAGATTCAAACTTTCTCTAATCAAAATTTTCCTTAAAAATTCTTGAACTTGCCTACTCTATTCTTCAATCTTTAAATATTGGTTTCATTAGGCAAGGTTCTTTGTTAGGTAAACTTTCTCCAAGAATTAATTCCATGCAATGAATAATTCTCCTAAGAAGTGGTAATCTATCAAACACATTATTTGAAATAATGTATTCATACTTTATAAAAAATTCCTTAATCTCCTTAGGTTGTTCTTCAATTATTCCCAATTCAAGTTTCCTAGGAATCAAATCATAATACATGCCTTCCTTCTTCAAATCAGCCAATAATTTCCATCATTCAACTAAGAAAACTCTTACTATAGTACAACTCTCATTATTAGGGTTCTCTACCAAAGGTAAAATACTTGGCATATCTATTTAGCCACTATGGTATACCTATTCCTTCTACCATCATGTAGTTCTTGTCTATCACAATTTCATGTTCTAGTACAAGATATGCCAAACATATATCACCATAATATCATAAAGAATTTCATTAATATGGAATCCAATCTTCAATCTCACAAGATACTATTCACTTACCAAAATGTTACAATGATCCTTGATCCACATAATCTAATAGGGTCTCAGATGATATACCCTTGGAAACTACAACTTCATAGATAACTCCTCTAATGCCAGATTATCTTAACTTCCATTTTCAATGATAACCTTGTAATATTTTCCTTCAACCTTACACCTTTTCTTGTAAATTTTTTTACTCATCACAAGTTCTTGATCTAATTCCTCATGCCATGGGGCTCTTCTAATCATTAGGGTTTCTTCGTCCTTAGGTTGGTTCATAGATTCAATTTTTTCTTCTTCCAAAAATATATTAGTGCCACTGTTACTAGCCTCATTTCCTTAGACACACTCAAAATATTGTCTTTCTTTCCCACATTTAAAAAATGTTCAATCTAACAATATTCTATTGTCTCTCAAATAGCTACTATATCCATTACTTTTGGGGTAACTTCTTCCCTTCCTCAAAATGAAATTTCTTCTTTCCATTTTGAATTTTCTTTATTAGGGTAAGATCTACCTCCAACAAACTAACTACCTCTTAGAATCTTCCACCTCTTCCTATCTATCTATGTTCATGCTCGTCAAATTTTCTTCTTTCTTTAGGGAAAACTAATAATCTTCTTTTATAGTTTTCATTTGATCAAAATAATCTCTTCCTAAATTGATATCCTTAAACCATTCAAACACCTTGGAACTTAAACTTCATCATTTGTATGACCATATATGATATCCAACTTCTGGGCAATGTCCTTCATAAACTTGCATATATAATGACATAAGTCAAATCACCCCAAGGGTCTAGACCACTCATGGGTCCCAACATGATCACTCAAAAGTAAAGAACATCAAGGTCACATCCATTTGGATAACATACAAAATGAAAATGAGAGAGGAACTACTCATCCCCACCAAAGGCTAGGCTTACTCCTTGAAGCTTGTGAGTTGATAAAAATAAAGTACACCAATTGTGGGACCAAAATAATCAAATACAAAAATATCATGGTAGCTTCTCCACAATTAAGACTAAACCACTCTAGTTCTCATTGAACATAGAAAATGGGTCAAGCAAAAAAGAAAGAGTATCAAAATCTCATGATATCCTTTAATAAGAAACTTAATGTATGTTAGGAAAACTCATCTATCCATGGTCTCCATATTAAGAGGAATATAATAAGACACTCTACCTCATCATGAGGTTCCCAACCACAAACTAGTACCTATCTAGATCTATCCAAGATCTAAGAACCTTGTAATTATAAATCAAATTGTGAACATGGGGATGGATCATCCCAATTAGAAAAATAAACACTACCATGACCATCTAGAGCATTCTTAAATCTAATTAGAATGTCGCTATTTCACATCCAGATATTGAAGGTTGAATATTATTTTTACTATAATTTCACTCTTTTGAGGAATGCTACATCCAACTAAGGGTATAAAGAGGTACATACATACTAGGTTGCATAATCACAACCAAGAGAACTCACATCAAGGGGCTCAATAGTGAAATACTTCCTTACAAATGGATACTCACAATAAGAATTACCACCAATCATAGGAGAAACATAGATTCTATGATTCTAAGAGCTCAAATATCACTCAAAACTAGGATCACTTAAGCTAATTAGAAATGGTGTCACCATTAACAAGTTTATAATGAGTTCAACTGGTGGACACAATCTTATATGAAACTTCATACCAACTCACATGATGGTACTATATGCCCAAATATACCATGTCCTTCTTGCCAAACATTAGGGATACCACTTTTAAATGATCCTCTAAAACCCAATCTTTGATATGGAGTCTTTCCATGAAGGGAAAATTTAATCAAGATAATATTATATAGATATAATCATTGGGATATATATCTATGGGGTGTCAAGATAGGAAGGGGAGTTTCTAGCTCCACATTATGTCAATCCAAGTAGAGTTTGGGAAACTCACAATACACCTAGCCATTCAAACATTCACATATTACTAGGGTGCATCCACATAAACTCACCTACTTTGAAAGAGGAAATTACTTAGATAGATACATAATCATCAAGACCCATAATATGGATCATTACTCATAGGTGGAATAAGTCACACCCAATTGTCTAGAGATGATATTACTCTAAGATAGGAATGCTCATGGTATGTAAATAACTTCATATAAGCATAAATAAATCACAATGATTGTGCATGAAAAATAATAGATCCTAATTAAAGTAAAATAGAGGCTTATAGAGTAATAATGATTCATCCATTGACCCTTTATATAAGAAAGTTAAACTTCTCCAATGATCATGCATCTGATATGTGATGATTGAATTGGCCTCTACTTGATAAAGTGTGTCTAGAACAATCATCAGATTCCTTTGAAATGGTTAAAATTTCTCCTTGGACGTGAAAAAATATAAGAAGGCACTTTGTCATATGATAAAAGGATAGTTCCCATATGACCAAATGCATTCTGAACTATTTGGTCATACAATAATGCACCCAATAACAAATGGTCTTCATTCTAGAAGCCATAACTTTCACTTCTAGACTTTAGTTGACTCTATTCAAAAGTGCCAAAAATATCTTGATGATCTCTACAACATGCTGAACCTAGAACCATCTTTGGTCATCAACATTTTTAACACCACACTAAAAAATCAAACATATCTAAAAGTAGGTAGTCAGAGTTGCAAAAATATGTAATAGATGAAATGCCTTGAACAACAAAGGAGCACACATGCCGACACCAACATACGGTATGAAATGAAAGCTAATTATACATAATCTAACAATCTAATCTCATTTAACATGACTTACACTAAGTCAACCATATTACAAGTAGTTATGAACACCTAAACTAAGAGATTTACATTCTAATGCATTCTAATCAACTATGACTTTAACAATAACATATACCATTACCACCTATTTTTCTTAATCAAAAACATATATCATTACCAAAATTATTTTCTTTTCAATAGAAAGACAAGATTTTATCTTAATTAAAATTAAATACATTCTTATTAGAATCTTTGAAACTATGAAACTACACCATAGTATATTCTTTGCAATGTTCTTCCTTGCACTTACTATTAAATGTTCAAATTGAACATGATAGAGTCACAAAACCAAACTAGGAAAAAAAAAGGTTTGGAATACTCACTAAAAAAAAAAACAAAAATACCAAATGGGAGAATTGCCATTTCCAATAGCAAATAAATCAATGTGAAATTTTTTACAAAGAGGAGGATAAAAAAGTTTTGATGACTAGTCCAAGAAAAGAAAATGCCAAAATAATGTTAGCCCACTAATATATTTAAGATTAAAATCCAATGAAAGATTTTGATGAATTCCCTTTTTATCCCTTTTGTTGGGTAGGAAGTGTGAAATTGTTGGATTTTAGAAAATTTCCCTAGACAATTGTTGGAATTCTGATAAACTAGTTTATTGCTATTTTACTATTCCTCTCTAGTCATACATTTGTATAATTTGTGTATGCAATATTTTGAATTTATGAATTAATTTTAGCAAATATAATGAAGATCATTAACCATATTCAAAAATTAAAACATAAACATTTTGAAAACAATGCAACAAATTAAGTGAATCATTAACTTAGTAAATCGAAAATTCTTAACATAGTATAGGGGAGAGCATCAAACTTGAGTTATATTTTCATTGATATTTGAAATCATGGTTCTCATGTTTAACAAGTGAAAAATGATACTCAACATGACATGACTCAAATATAAACATCTAACTACTTCATAACTTGGTACATTAATATATTCATAACATAAAACCTAGACTAGAGTGAGACTGATCATACAACAAATGACTTCAAAATTTCTCATCTCCTCCTACATGATCTTGAAAATCCTTTTATAAGACAAGGATTTCCACAAGAAAAGGATCACTTAGGGATTTTTCAAAATTTACAACTGATTACAACCACTACAGATGCTACAAACCGATATAGTGGAGAATAATTGGTATCGGATCACACATGGTAGTAATCTTCATGCCTTGTAGGAACATCTCTTCATCCTAGAATGTGAGTCACTTGTAGCCTTCAAAAAAAAATTCAAATTTCTATGTGGATCATTCCCTTCTTCTAAACTTTGCATTGTCACTAGAAAAAAAAAAAGAAAAAATCACAAACAGACTCCTTAGGCTACTTTTTGATTCATTTTCACCTCCCACAAAACCACATTGATGTATGTTGGCCATGTTGGCTCTTGATTTAACAGTTTTGAAAGTAACCAAGAAACTAGACCAATACATCCAAGGTAGCAAATTCCTCTAATGGATGCACTTGACTACAGTCTTGGACCAACTATAAGGATAATTCCTTCTTCTTCTTCAGGCTCTGTAAGACCTAGGTGGGTGGATCTTAGATTCTTTATATGGTACTAGTGTAAAGGCATACAACTAAATCTGGAGAACAGATAAAATCCCTTAATCTTCCATGTTTATGCAAGCATTCATGGGTGAAATAGCTAATGGCAGAGCACATGAATCTAATAAACCAAGTGAGGGAAAACCTTTTAGCTCCTTAAAAATAAAGTGAAAGATATTCAATTAAAGTTTTGATCTCAGCATAACCCGGGTATGCAACAATAGAGGACATGTACTCTCCAAGTTGACCAATCCCTTATCCATTGGGTATGAACTAAACCTTAACATACAGATGGATATCCTAATATACTCATATATTTAGACATATGATCTATCTATTTGAATTGCAAACAGACATCAATCTTCATAAAAACTCTCATACTTATGGTAATATCCTCCTGGTGTAACCCACAATCCTGTCAATGTAAACAAGCATTTACATGGATCTTTGTTCCAACAGTAAATTCATCTTGACATACAACCTTAAGGGATTGCAATTGAGATCAAGCTCTTTGTTCTCAAAGATAAAACATTACAAATACCAGAAGAAGGAGATGAGAATCAGAATGAAACTAAGAAGGTTAAAATCTTGCATTAATTTCCTTGAAACCAATACATCATCTGTATGCCAAAATTTAGTAAATACAAAATGAATGACTATATAGTATGAAAATGCCTCACAAGAAATACACTATTGTTATTCATAACATAAGGACACTATGAAAAAATGGTATCACTACTATGAGAAAAATCTCAAAAAATTGGAACCCTTACAAAGAGCAAAGAAGGGAGATATATCAAAGAGAAGATATTTTGAGGCATTGGAAGCTGAATTTGACATGTGTCCCACTAAAAATGTCTTCAATCTGAAGTTGCTGAAACTGAACTTCTTCATCCACCTGCAATCAAAAAACCATAAATGATGCAACAAAATATTTGATATATCTCATTTAAACAATTAGCAAAATATCTCATGGAGAAAATGTTAGGTACAAATCAAATCTAAGATGGAGGCTCAAAATTTGATTTAGCTAGTCACATCTGATTTTGTCATGAAGTTCATCTATCCTACTAGCAAAAAACACCATTTACAACCAATTGCATTTAAAACCATTAGATCACCCATAAAGTTGCCAATGAGATCAAAATTGATGAAAATTAGACTATATCTAATTGCAATTTTATCTACAACAATAAATCTTCACTTTCCACTAAGAAGCCCCTCAAAATTAAAAATCCCCCTATAGCTACTTATGGTTCACACCTATACAAAATTTCACTACAAAAATGGAAATTTTACTTCTTCCCGGTTCCAGTGATATACTACACTGTACATTTTAGACAATATTCATGCCCCTAAGACTGATTCAAAATTCTAGCTCTCGAACTGAATCAAAGCATAAAAATGAAAAATAAAACTATAGAGTTGAAACTATATAATAGTATTCAATTTATAATCCTTTCAACATATGCACGTTGAATATCTCTGAACTTTTAATTTTTATTCATTTTTCAAATCAACCACTACCACCTGTCCATTCTCCATTGGTTGAAATGCCTAATCAGGTCCCACATCATATTGCATTTGAAATATTTGAAATTTATGAGTCTCTGATATTACGATGAAATTGTAATATCATAGCTTATGCATTTGAACGTTCCTAACCATATGACAAACACTTAAATTTACCATTTTCTTGATATTGTAACTCATGAATTTGACTTTCTCAATGTCTCGACCATCCTAATGTTACAATGAAATCATAACATTAGGGAACGTTAAAACTTGTGCCACAATCCCATGATAATCATAGCATCATATCCCTTTGAACTCCACCTTGCAATCAAACAACAACCAACTCGTCGTAGCATTGCTAGCCTCGTAACATCGCAAGCCTCTAGATTTCACTCTACAGTCTCACAACCATTTCATCCTACCAATCTCTCGACATCCTCATTTATTGTAACATCGTAGACCTCAAGATGTTCCCTTTGAACTCCACCTTGCAATCACACAACAACCGACCCGTCGTAGCATCGCTAGCCTTGTAACATTGCAAGCCTCCAGATTTCACTCTACAATCTCACAACCATTTCATCCTTCCAATTTCTCAACATCCTCATTTGTTGTAACATCATAGACCTTGAGATGTTCATCTCTGATTTCATGCTAGTCATAGCATCTTCCCATCGTAGGATCATAACCTTTGGTAAGATCGAAGGCCCATTTATCCCCTCGCATGATCCTACAGAACCATGGCAGTATTGCACACCACTAGATTTGGCCATCCAACCCTACGACAATGGCCCTTGGCATAACATCAAAGAGCCTACAAATCTATCTCTTGACCATACGATGGCATCATAACATTAGACACCCCATATTTTTCTCTATGATATTATGATTGGTCATAAGATTGTAGATTCTCCTCATTTGGTTTTATGATGTCATGACGAGGCTCCTGGAAATGCCATGTGGCATATATTGACCTGCATCTTCCTTTAAAATATATTGACTTCTATGCCAGCTGGTCACACACATGGGCCTCTCCACATACTTGCTATGCCTACCACGAAGAAATGCATCTTTTGAAGACAACTTACTATTGTGTGTTTGGGCATTTAAAAAGGTGACAACTCTCCCTCATCCCCAATGTGGGAAATAAGACCTACATCCTCTTCACATCATCTTTTCCATGGGACTCTACAACTGCGAATTCTTCCAATCATGCCCCTTCTCTAATATGCCTGAAAACCTAATGGAGCGCTCTCCTCTTACTATATGGATGTGTCATGAAGTGCCTTCTCTCATAATGCCTCCCTCCTATCACTTTATGACACATAGGCATAATTGTAAAACTGAACACTGCTCAAAAAGAGACTTTGCAAAATGGCTTAGAATGTCAACTTATCATCATAGAATGTATAGGTAGGCTGAATGCAGGGTGTTAGAAACATAAAACTCCTTTTAGACTTTAAAACAATAGCTGGGACACAAGCATGAAAATGTATTCATAGGGCTTAAAGTGACTCAAAATTTGGAATGGACATTCAAAATGGGAATGCAATTTTGAGTACCAATAGTGGCTCTATCTGGGGATGCATGCTCCTTATGGGCATGGTAGAATTCAAATATCTAGATGAAGAAGACCACTCTAACAAAAACTCTCTGAACAACTACTAAAAACAAGGAAACTATTCTAACTATACAAGATGGTGACCCCAGGCCACCAAAAAGTTCTCAAAGCTTCCTACCTTTGTCATATACCTAATTCTCATTAACATCTTCTTGAGGTAAACTAAAAATTTCATTATCCTTTATTTCACCCCACACATCAGTACTTTCAATCACTTCATTAGGCAAAAAAAACTATCATCATCACTTTCATAGTGCATATAAAAACTTGAATTAATTTCTTCGTCTTGCTCACTATGAAAATATGAATCAGTGTGATCATAACTATTGACATCAAACTAAAATTGATTATCACTAACTGACTCATGGACATCTTCAATCATAAATAAAAAAGTTTGATATTCTCACTAGTAAATTTAGGCTTAAATTTTGACGTGAAAAGGTCAAAATTTCAACGAGAGTAGGTCGAATAGGCAACTAAACTTGTTGTTGGTCTTTTTTAGTCAATTTTTTGATGCAAACATTTTGCATCAAAATTTTGACTTCATAAAGGTGGACTTACTGATGCAAATTTCATTGATTTCCTTAGTCCAACCTAAACTATAATTTTCCCATTTGCGGGCAGTGCTGGTTGAAATTTTGATGTAAACCATGCCTAATTTGGTGTTAAAATTGCAACCAACACTCCTTAATTTTCTATACTGGTGCCATACAATCAACGTCAAAGTATAGACATGTGCATCAAAATTGAGACCAAAGATAGGTAGAAATTTTGATGAGCTATGCCAATTATTGTAAAAGCTTTGCTCTCATAGGAGCCTTCTAAACTGCACAAAATTTGATTCTAAAGCATAATTGCTTAGTGCATGAGAGTCAGGGTATCATGCACATTTCTACCTCCACACCATTGTTTCATTCAGCACATGATTTATTTCCGAAAAATAATGGGAAGGAAGAAGAAATGTGCATGATATCCTGAGTCTCCATTGAGCAATTATGCTTTACAACTCAAATTTTGTTCAGTTTAAAAGGCTCTTATGAAAGCAAAGCCTTTGAAATAATATTGGCACAGCCTATCTAAATTTTGGTTCCTTAAGGGAAAAATAAAATTAAGAAAGAATTATTTATCAGGAATGAAAGCCAATAATTTCACTAACTAATCTCTATTTTTCAAACAGACAAACGTGACAAAAAAACTTACAGTCCCAATCACATATATAACTATAACTATAACTATGTCTAAAACCAACATAATTTACAAATATCCACAATTCAAATATTATCCCTTGATGTTTTCTTTAATGCAAAGTTTTAAGTAAACTATCTCATCGCCCTAGATGTAATACCAAACTATCATTAGGCTAAAGACTGTAGCAAGATTTACAAATGCGAGGAGAACTACCCAACCAAAGTAGAAAATGCCATGAAAAGTTAACAATCTATCAATTGACACCTCTAGATGAAATATTTCTAGCAATTGAACTGTATGTTATAGAAACAAAAAATTGCCTTAAGATTGACACCTCACTAGTTGTTCATTTGCATCTATAATGGCTTCACAAAAGTTGAAATCTTACGATTTGTCAAGAACACAAAAGGCACTTGTAGTTCAGCTACATCAATAAAAGTAAAGTAGTTTAGTTGCACAGTGAGGGCAAGAGACTATCAATATCAATTGTGGAGTTGTAGATAGGTAAGCGATAAACATAAAAAGGTAGTACAAGGTACCATTTTCCATGTTCTAATATGATGAACTACCTTGGAGCTAGTTCTAAACCTTGATTGCTTAATTTTGGATTTGATCAAACAGTACCATTATCAAGAGGAGGTCCCACACCCCACTTTCCTACTGATTCTAAAGGTGCTAACAGAGCATCTTCACTAGCTAATCTCCCTTGCAAGCTCTCAACTGAAAGAGAATTTCTGATTGAAGAATGCCAAAGATAGTTACAATGTGCCTATTAGTTGAAGATAGTCATGATATACCTATTGCTAATAGGCACATCGTGACTATCTTCGACATTCTCCTATGGCTCTTGTGGTTGTAATATTATAACATGAGGCTTCCTCTTCTTTTTTCAAGCATAAGGCTGATGGTCAAAAAAAGAAGAGGAAGCCTCATGTTATAATATTTTAACATGAGGCTTCCTCTTCTTTATAACATGAGGATTCCTCTTCTTTTTTCGAGCATAAGGCTGATGTGGCCCTATAATAAGAAATAAATGGGTTTAATTTCAATTATGTACAACACAAAGAAAACCAAAATGTAATAGAATTTTTTAGCAGAAAATGAACTATATAAATTTATAAAGCTCATAATAATAATAGGCCATAAACTTGGATAGATTTGTTGTAGATTTCTAGGATGATTGGGGTGTACTTATCATCACGATCTAAATTCTATAAGAGATTAGCACGTGTTATTTCAGCAAAGATAACCGCTTGAGAGAAATGAGCAAATGTTGGTGATTGTTTACTTTATCTAATCTGGTATTTTCTTGCTAGGTTTCAAATTATTAATTTATATAATCTATTAACCAATCCAAGCCTTCCTATTATCCCTATTTTGTTAAGTTAATCATGGCCTAATCTTTGCTTCAAAGTTGAAGTCCTAGATTTACTATCATTGGTATTCAGCTTCCATTGATGCTTATGAGATTCCCATTTTGTTGAACAACTACATTATAACTTTACATTCATTATATCTTGTCCTCATAACTAAAAAATGTCACTATTATTTTCTTCCCATTCCCTATATCTTATTCACATATTAATGGAAATGCCATTCTTATTTTTAAATCTATGAATTAAAAAACAAAGTTCAAGGGAAACTAACATATAATATGATGTCAAATGGGCATCTCAAAAATTGTATGAACACCGGTCTCATAAACATACCATGCTTCATCTAGAAGAGCTATAATTCCCCCTGGTTTTTGCATATACAAAATATAGTTGTATTTAAGATTCTGGCTCTCAATTTCAAAAGTTTGTGCTCTAATAAACACAAATTTATGACAAAGCACTACAAGTTAAATTGAGAAAGGGATCATTCATTCTAAAATATTTAGTCCATAAGATACTCAATTCTATAGAAAAAATTATTATTTGAAGTTATGAATAAGTGTTAACCCCACTGATTTACCTATACCCAGGATGTTTATTGAGAACCTTAATTAAAATGATATATTGTGTGTATGTTTAACTATGCAGTTTGCATCTACATCTAACTAGAAAAGGAAATGGATATAAAAAAATACCTTTTCAATCAAATCCAAAACATCTTGATTGTCAAAAAATTCAATGCAGCTCCAATCAATTTCTTCTCTTGTGTATTTATCCTATTCCATCTAAAGACATGTTGCACAACATATACAAAAATACATAGAAAAAAGTAAATATCATACACAACAAAATAATATTAAAATAGTTAAGCAAATATAACTTGAGAAAAGAGAAAAAAAAAATGTATAAAAAATATATTTCTTTCAAAAATTATGATAATTTAATAGATATGGAACTTTCTGACTTGATTGAAGTGTTGTTGTAGCTTCTCATTTGTAAGATTGATACAAAATAGTTCAAAACTGCAATGAAGAAAAAAATAAGTTTTCCTTAGCTCACCAAAGAGTAATATGTAAACATTTCATATTATGAAAGCTTTCAAATATACCTCACTAGATTGTAGTGACTATAGCTACAAGGCATGATTTAAAATATGCAGTCAAAGGTTGCAATGTTTATAATGACTATAGATAAAAATATAAATTAAAACAAGCAATATTATCATCAATGTTTTTAAATGTAGAATGAAATAGTTGTAAGTATGCATTTATACCACATGCAAATGATTTTGAGATATAGACCCATGCAATCCAATCTCCCAAGGAATAGACAATACCACTTATCGCCATCTTTGTCAAAACAAGATTTGTCACAAAGCAATGTTAGAATAGTTACTAAAATGGTCATAAATTATGTTGTTATAGTAAAAGAATACTTTAACTTAAGAAAAAAAATTATACAATATTAAAACATGACATCATGCTTTAAAAACTAAACGAGTACCTGTAATGAAGAACTTCATTTTGACTTGCTAATTGGTTGTCACTATTAACTATAAGCTTATCTTAAAGTTTGAGCTACACTTATTTTCAAGAATAGTTAAATATTCTCTACTAAATAGGGCCAACCATGTGAAGGTGGAAGCTCATTAGATAGGAAAACTAAGGAACCCCCCTTGGAGATAGGCAAACTAAGGAACCCACCTTGGAGATATATTAATGGAAAATTGATTTTTTGATTGCAAAGGAAGCACCATAGAATAGCTAAGAAGAAAAAGTGAATTGTCAAGGCAAAGTCTGAGGCAGCTGAATATCAAAAGTTGCTAGCTTCAAGGTTGAAAGAACAACATGAATGCAGAAGTGAGAGCTTGGCCAAGAAGAGGGCAACATCCCGCCTTTCTATTGGATCTAAACCATCAATTGCTGCATAATTTTGTTCTTGTTTCCTTAATGTTATTGAGGCTATTATGATAATAGGCATTGCAGACTAAGTGCAATGGAAAATTGAGAGCAGAGTCAAGTGGTGTTACTTTAGTTGGCTCTCTATAAAGTGGTGTTTCTTTAGTTGACAACTTTTGAAACTTTATAAATATGTTGGGTTCATTAATGGCTCAAGGTTCTCGAAGGAGTTATCAAATATTAATGGAATGCATTGCCTGTTGAACACTGGGATGGAATAAATAACTTTATATAAGATCTTATTGTTCAGGGATAGAAGAAAAAATTCCACATCAGATCTCATCTCATAGTTTAATCTACTTTGGTTCTTTTTGCTTGGAATTTGATTTGATCTATATGGAATTCACTGTTAGTTTGTTATTTTGCCTTTTTTTATGGTGCACTAAGATTGAAAGTTGGGTCTATTATTTTCTCCAGCTTTCGCGCAATGAAGTCTCATTCCATCAAGAGAAGCTTTATGTAAACAAGCTTAATGTTATACTAGTTTAGGTGAGCTACATAATTTTGTTCTAGTGACAATTTTTTTTGATATGTTTTATTTATTGTAACAAGTGAGATTTTTCCTACATATTTCTATTTTCTTTTAGTTATGTCTCATCCAAGTGAATTATAAGGATTTAAAATCAAAGTAATAAATTTGCAATTCTGTTATATTTTTAATTTAGTACCTCTACTTATTCATGTCTATTTAGTTCTATTAATTTTATCCATTTTATCAAGGCACTGATCTATATATGCTCTTATGGAAGCTACCTGGTAACCCTAGATTTAATTACATTTTGTAAAAAATTAAGAAAAAACCTTGTTGGTTGATTATATTTATTTTTTGAACCTAAGAAAGTATGCTTGCTTGTGAATTCCAATGCCTAAATGCAAGCACAAATGAAATGAAGTTTGTCTCGCCAAAGGTAAATAGCTCTCTACCAAATGCTTCTATATATCTGAGAATGGTGAAGGTTCCAATTTTAAACAACTTGTTATTTTTCTTTCCAAATTTGGATTGTGTTTTCATTGTGTTTGTATTAGATATTCCCTACTACTTCCAAGAAGGTTAAATTGTGTTGGTGCATTGATATTACTAATGAAGGTATAACTTTATATCCTAAGCAACTCATACTACATGTCATTTCCATTAATTTATCTTGAATTTCAAGTAGACTGCCAAAAAAGAAGTGATTTAACAAATAAACTCTAAACCAATTAAGATGTGGTATTAAGATAAAGTGAATATTGTGTACAAAGAAGCTAATGCATTTTATATCAGAGTTTATGGTGCTCCATGCCACAAGAATTGTTAGGTTATCTATTCTCCTTAGAAGTGAGAAATCTCTCATCACAATTGTCCTGGGTCCCATATCATATCTACTCTTGCTACTTAAACTGCAAGTTGTCGCTTAGTAAACTTTTGATAATTAATAGTTATAACTAAGCAATTAGCAAAGCCATACATATTAAGCTCTATCTTTCTTTAATAGTCCTTTCCTTCTAATCACAAATTCAGAATGCATGCTTAGATTGTATTAGTCCATTCCATCATGTGAATTTGGTGTGATTATGTGATACAGGTAAAACATATTCAAAACTTGATGATGGCTATTTTCAATGTTTTCACCTTTTTGGTACTTTTGTGGAATAACTGTGATAAGAAAAAGGAAATCCGAAATGATACCAACAAAGCAAGAATCCCAAGTATATCATTTCTTACTGTAGGAAATTATGGTTACTTTGTATCTTCAATTTTTTTTATGCATGTCAAGAAAGAAATAGATTAAATATATTATTTTGCATGGATGACCACATGTAGGTTACATGGAGTACATAATATACAATAGCAAAGAACCAACTGTGTACAGGGCCATAGACATAAAATGGAGGGAAACCAAAAAATGTGCAAATAATTGGAACATGGGTTTATTAAAAAAGTGTGTAAACTCAAACAAGTACAACTATTAAAATATCAACTTGGGGACAACCTAGCTAAACAGTTGAAACCAAGGAAGACTGCCCCAATTGAGAACTAAATGACTTAGGTGTCAACATTCAGTGACCTATTGGAGAAGCCAACTTTTCTATCATGTATCACTGTAGGAGTACTAATGTTAAGTGCAAGAATACCAATTTGGGAAAGTCCAGGGCACTCAAACTAGACAATCCTATGAGGCAATAGATTCTACATACAATTTAAGGGCCAACCCTTGAAGCCTGATTAGATTGTCAAATAGCTATAATGATATATTTTTTCTTAATTTGTTGGAGTGAAGTGAAAATTCTTCTAAATTGGCTAGCTTTGAAATAGACTTTAGAATTATTCCTAACAATTATGGCTTAACTAAAGTTAGTCTATTGTCGAAAGATGACAAAAAGATGGAGGAATCTAACTAGTTAGGTGGTGATTGTAGCTAAGTTCCAGAACTGCAAGGGAAGAAAGGTTTTCGAAAGAGGATTTGGTATACCTCCATATATATTGTTCCCTTGGAGACTCAAGATATGAAGCTTTAAAAAAATTGCAATAACTGGGTAAATCACTCCTATATTGCACAAGGTGATATACAACGAAACAAGGGGAGAAGAATGGTTTAGAAAAAAAGGTGGGTCTCCTTTCAATCTAGTATTATCAGTATGCAAAAAAATTCTCATTCTTGAACATGGCATATTGGAGAAAAAGTCACTTAATAATAGCAACAAATGATGTAATTAACCTATTTTCCTATAGCAATAGAGTTGGATAATTTATATCCATTTAATGAAGTATTCAATAGCTACTCTGGTGCCCACCTCTGAAGTTGAAAGGCCCCCGAGAAACTAGAATTTGAAAACTATCAATTTATGAGTTGTGGGCCCCTGCACTACCATGGGTCACAATAGGACATAGCTGAATCTACCTAAAGAAACCCTGCTGGTGAACCCAAACCCAGGTGGGTCGAGCTATACAATGATGAATTTATGTCCATAAATTAAAGCTATTTTTGACAAACATGCATATAAAATGTCAAAGCATTTACAAAGAACATAAAAATTTGTAAGCAGATCCCTGAAGAAAAATTTCACCTGTTACAATGGTCCCTACACAATGTCGAGTTTGGCCCTACACAATGTCATTTTTAGCTGATGTGAGTCCTCATGTGAAATGTTGTGCCTCCCTCAGCTGTGCCTAGTCTAGTGCTACTCTGCCAGTGGCATTCTCGACTCTGCCACACTCGAGTGGCCTATTTCCTATTCTTGGAACTTTGCCCCTAGCTAGCTTGACTACCAAACAACCCTTCTCGAATGCTCTGGAACCCTTGACACCAACTTCTCAAATGAATGTGATATTTTTTCCTCTTTTTTTTTTTTGTTTTATGCTGCCTTGTGTGTCACAATTAAGACCAAAATAATTGGTTGCAATTGCAACCAACAAGGGCATGCTAATAAAAAAAAAAGAAAGAAAGTTTACTTTATAAATCAACCAACCAATCCATTTAAAAGACTAGGTTGAAATTTTTGGTCAAAATTTAGGATTAAATGCACTAGTGTCTACTTCATTCAAAGAGTTACATGAGTCAATTTGTAACTCACCTTGTGTATCTGGGTGTGAAGGGTATAGATCCCTGCCTCTTTGCAATTATATTACTCATCACATTAGATTTATCATTTTTAAAAAATGCTTCAAACTGAAAAAACTAATTAGTCACCAAATCTAAAAAATTGTTTTGAAAATGTTGATCCAAAATATGTTGATCACCATCATTGTCTTCATTTAACAAACTGTTAGAGGGAACCTTAAGCTTTGTAAACTTACCACTAGGTTGATCATTATAAGACTTGTCAATATGAAAAGGAAACTTAGAATCAACAACATTATTTTCAATGTTTTCCTCTTCATCCAAAGTATCAAAACATATTTCACTACAATCACTAGCATGAGAAAACATTGAGACAGTAGCAAACTTCCCCTCAAACACATCCCCTACACCTATCAAGTCATCATGTGCACATAATTCTGAGGTATTATCATATACACCTCTAAAGTTTGATAAAGATCTTTTAGATTTTGTATCTTTTTCTACATCAAACATTGGGGAAGTGACTTGACTAAATGAAGAAAAACTATGAGGGAGAATATGGACATCCTTAGAAGTACTTACATATTTCTCAAACTCATGAGCCAACAAATCTAAAATCTCATCATGGCTCAAGAAGACTTCCTCACAAATCTTCTCCTAGCTGTGATTATTATCTGGATGATATGAAGAACTTACAACAATAGCGATATTAATACAACAATATGATATATTAGGATCATTATAACACTCATTTTCATCATAACAATCAACACCTCTACTATTGTGACAAACTTCTTCAAACTCATATTCACTATCAAAAAACTCATTTTCAATTTCATATCCATCTTCATCATGCCGGTTGCAATCTTTTGATTCATTAAAAGCTAAATCCATCTCTTCAAACTCGGAAGAAAGATTATCATTTTTTACAGATTCATTACATTCATAATCACCTTGACTTTCAGCACATGTATTATCATCATTAGGAGACACATTATGAACAATATCATTATCACTTACCATCTCCCTAATAAATCTCTTAGCTTGTAAAAGCTCTTGTTACCTTATAGGTGCTGGCCAATTAATTGAATCAGGCACTATAATATCTAGGAAAACACTTGGCAGGGAAGATTCCTCCAGTCTAGAATGCAAAGGCATCATACTGATTACTGATTTAAACTTTATATAAACTTGTTGAACATTTAGACCTTGAAAACTTCCCATTTTCCCTCTGACAATATTGACAATCATATTGTGGATTTTCTTGTTCAACATAACAATATTACTAGCCAAAAATTTCAAACTATAAGAAATTATCATACTAACCTTAGACCAAATGTTTGAATCCATCTTAAAACAAAAACTTCACCTCTTTCTTTAGTGTTGAAAATCACTTAATTGAAGTACTAATTTTAACATTCAACTTTCATGGAAATGAAACTCATGAAAAGTAAAATACCTTCAGTGCTAATGAAAAAACTTTCCTCTACTGAGTTTGGCATTAGTGCTAACATGAACTTCCTCACACCATATATGAAACCATTATAGACCTACCACCTTCTTTAAAAGGAAAAAATAAATCATAGCTATGATTCACTTTGAACATTCAAATTTCTTTCAACTAGCAAAAGCAACAACACTAAACCTTAATCAAGAAACAATTCTTTTCCAAGAAACTAATAAGAGCTTCAAATCTGCCCATACAACTGAAAGTCCCTCAACTTTTAAACATGAAATCAACTAGGATATATTGGTACAGAGACATAGTCACCACTCATAAATGAGAAATAAAACAATATTTGTTACTTGATAGAATCTAAACTAGACTTTCAATGGTAGGAAAATACACAGATCATCGAACCACTCTTATAGATTTACAATCTTGAAAACAAAGAACAAACCATGTTTGTTCACCCTTGACTTTGAACACTATAGCACTTTGAAAACACACTTCAGCTGAAGTGACTAATGATGGAACCACTAGTGACAATACAATCTTTCTTCAATCATCGAAGCTACTGCTATCTTGGATAAAACATCACTGGGAAACACAGAACCTTGCATACAAAACTGAATATGCACAATATATTAGAGATTTCCAACTCCTTATCAAGCATTTACAACTTGTGTTCCCTAGAAGAGTCACCATTTTGTTGGCTACTTGGATGGGAAAAACCATGTCAAAATACAGGACTTAAATATATAAGTTCATACTAGAGATTCTTGTCCTTTAAATAGTGAATTACTTCACATAGTCCTCAACAAAATTGCCATTTTGTTGGCTCCTAATTTAATATTTTTGAAAGTAACCAAGAAACCAAACCAATACATCTAAGGTTAGAAAATTCCTATAATGGATGCACTTGATTGTAGTCTTGGGTCAACTATAAGGACAATTCCTTCTTCTTCTTTAGGCTCTGTAAGACCTAGGTGGGTGGACCTCAAATTCTTTATATGGTACCAGTGTAAAGGCATACAACTAAATCTGGAGAACAGATAAAATCCCTTAATCTTCTATGTTTATGCAAGCATTCATGGGTGAAATAGCTGTGTGCTGGAAAAATGTACCAATTGCTGGAAGCCTAAGGAATCAAGCTAATTTAAAAGAAATTCACAAAAGAAACCAACAAACCAAAATTCCAACCACCTCTACTACTCAACAAGGGCAGCTATGTGTAGCCATTGTTGGTGTATCTTTGATGGAGGGTGTGTTTGGTATGCTCTCACAAACACAACAATAAGTAAATCCCTTGTGTGGAAGTGCAAATGTGAGTGTGAGTGCAAAGTGAATGTGTATTATGATCCTAGACTATATGAAAAGAAGAATACTTTCAAGATATGACTATGGAGGAAGTCACACTCAAAGGTACTCTATGATGCAATGAACATGAAATTATGAAAACTATCTATGGATGCAAGCTATAACTAGAATAAAAACTAAAACTAGAATGTAAACTAAATGTGAATGCACAACAAAAACTAAGATGCAATACAAAATGTAAATCTTACCAACTATCAAATCACTAATATGCAACCTATGAACTCCATATGGAAATGTAGCTATAATGCAAGCTCTCAATGTGGTGATTCTAGACTCAAAGCGACGGCGTGTCAATGTAATCCAATAATCCTCTATATGCAATGCTTGATACAAGGCTTCTATATAAAGACTCTTAGGAAACATCTAGAGGGTGTCTAAAAGATAAGGATAAGAATTAACAATTAAGCACCTTATCCCATATTCTTAGTTGGGAGGATAAAGATGAGGTGGCACATGTGTGTAAAAAGTTCTCAAGTTGTAGACACCATGTGCTTAAAAATAAATGTAAACCCTTATGATGACAACTCATAAGAGTACACATACTCTTAGGCATATGGATATAAATTAGGATAAAGATTAAATTAAATGAAATTTAATTTAATCAAGGTCTAGAAGAAATTAATAGGATATGGAGGATTTAAATAAATAAAATTTATTTAAAAAAGGGAATATGTGGAGAATCATGTGTCAATTTAAATTAACACATTAAGGCTAGGAGGTATTTAAATTAAATTTAAATACTTAGGCCAAAAATGAACCTATTTAATTAAAATAATTTTAATTAAATAAGTAGAAGAATGTGACCATTATTAATTAAATTAATATAGTCATTCAGGACAATTTTTAGTGTCTACATTTTGCCCCTCTTTGATGTGGTGTCATCACGACATCATATCAAAAAAAATAAAATGTAGGTTGCCCCAGAGAAGGAAGGAGAATCCTGATGCCCCCTCACGAAAATTGTGCAAGAAATACAAATTTGGGCAATTTTCGTGAAAAGGTCTTGGAACGAAAAGAAGGGAAAGAAAGAAATGAGAAAAACAGGATGAAAATATGGAGGAATCATGAGACAGACACGGCTCAGAGCGGAGAAGGGCGCAAACGGGGTCCACGGGACCTACATAAGCCTCCAAGGGACCCATGGGAAGGTCATTGTCACACCACGAGAAGAGCATCTAGAGTAGCTATGGACCCTATCGAGAGATTGTAGCTTGGTGAGCGTGTTCGGGACACCAAAGACCAGCCGCGATGGGGGCATCGGTGAGTCATTTGATCCTCCTGGTAATTTGATAGCTAAACTAGGTTAGAGGCATTTATGATGCCCTAAATGCGGCGAAAACCAATCCCAGGCGGAGACGACAGTCTCCACCTTGTTGTTTGCACAGACGATAAAGAAGGGATACCAGCGCCTGTGGAGCTGACAAGGAACATCCTATCATCTGCGCTGACACTAAGGCTGCGACAAAACTAACGAAGACGACAGACTATAGTCTGTCATTTGCGCGATAGGGATAGCGACATGTCATCTTCGAAAGCAAAGCGGAGATGACAAAACATGTTTTGCATAAGCGTAGACCAGCGTCTCCGCGGATTGCGTCTGCGCTGATCAGCATCTCTGTTGATCAGCATCTCCGCCTGACGCAACAAAAATGAGAAATGGCAAGCATGAAATGCCCCATTTCTGGGAATGAAATAACTGAGTTACCGCATGTCCATGCTGTAGGAGGGCACAGTGCTTTTTAGGTCACAGTAGCACTATCCACCGACCATGGTTATATAAGAGAGACTCACAGACGTGAATTGGGGACACGTGCAGTTGTGCAGACTAGAGCATGTCCACGAGTGGCCAGACTTGAGAGCTCACACAACACAGCTATCGGCTCTCATAGAGCGATGGCATACACCCACAGGGAGCTTCCATCTACCGACAAGGGAGGCTACCGTCACTCTCCTGGATGTATGGTGGATCCTTAGAGTGCCTATCAGAGGCACATATCTAGAGTATGTAGGTGAGGGAGCTGATCCCTTCCTGAGAGAGTGCTTCAATAGGCGACGATAGAGACTATTAGTACAATGATCCTGGCTATCCTGGCAGGGTGCCTTGGAGCAGAGACTACCGAGACTGGCAGTATTCCTAGCCTCTTTGATATGGCGGATGCTACCAGATCATGCAGGACATGGGTGGCCTATTGGCTAGGCATGGGTGTTGAGAACCCTATTACAGGAGGATGGCGAGGTCTACTGTTGGGGACAGACCATCCTAGCAGAGTTGTATCATGACTTACATATGTGTGCATACCGGACACAACGCACGATGGGACCAGGACTAACACTACTGATGGTCTGGTCTTGGGAGCACATCAAGGTTACTCGACCCATCACATGGAGAGAGACCAGGCAGCCTGGAGAGCCATATGCATGTAGATATCAGCCTCCTATCCAGTATACATCGACAAAGTCAGTGGGATTCTGGCGCAGGTGCCTTGATGAGATTATCATATTTGACTGGACTCCTTATGATGGAGTGGAGCACTAGGGGAGAGTATAGGAAATAGGGGGTGAGGATGATACAGAGGATCAGATGTATCTCCCATTTACACAGATTGATTGCTGGATTATTGGTCGATCCATTCATGTGATCATGCGATATATGCCTTCTTGGGTGCAACGACAGTTTGGGCGTATCTAGGATGTTGTTCCAGACAAGTTCCTATATCCTGTAGTGACTCGTGAGTATGGTCGGCTGTGGGGTCAGGGGGTGACGCTAATATTTTCTTGAGCATCATGGTTACCGATGGATAGAGTGCCATGGGTTCATGGTCAGGACAGGGGAGATGCTGGTATGACACTGGCATATGCGCAGTGGTGGGCAGCACACCAGCTAGTCAGACTGATAGTGCCTAGAGTAGTTCCACCAGCAGAGAAGGAACAGGGAGAGGGAGATGGCGCAGGAGATGGGGGACAGGAAGCTATGGTAGCAGTGCCAGCTCAGGGAGCACAGCATGGACCTCATGGCCACAGGACAGTTGCTAGGAGGGGTGCCGTAGCAGCACAGGTGCCACCACAAAGGGGACCTTAGGTACAGGCACAGGCACCTCCATAGGGACAGGTATCGGGAGAGGAGCTAGTCATAGTCAGGGCTGAGCGGGATAGCCTACGGGAAGAGGTTGCTAGGCTACAGGCAGAGGTACAGCTGCAGAAAGTTAGAGCAGATAGCACATAGGAGGCACTAGCAATTTTACAGTCACGAGTGGATGTAGGGGATTTTGCGGGAATGGAAGTGCATGCTGACGCTGAGGAGCTAGCGAGGTTACGGGGAGAGGTGTCTACCTTGCATGCCAAGCGGGCGACATATCAGGCTCAGATCGATGAGTATCGTAGGCAGCAAGACATAGCGAGACAGATGGTTATGCCGGGGGCCAGTGTGATAGTGATGCAGGAGGTCATCTCAGCCAGGCAATCTGAGGCATGAGCAGTACGAGAGGTTGCCTATTACAGGTCACTGTATCATGATGCCGTACCTACCAACCAGCGGCAACCTGATTTTGAGAGAGGGGCTAGTTCCTGGACCACGGGTGGCAGAGCTAGATCGGAGCAGTCAGTAGGGCAGAGCCAACCACCTCGAGGGGGTGACACAGGAGGAGCAAGACCCTCATAGCATGGCTCCTGGATTTTGTATAGAGATCCAATATTTTGATAGATATGTGCAGATGCAGTGAGTTTTTTGATGATGCATTTGTACTATATGATTCTATATGTATTTGGACTATACAGACATTGATTCTTTTGTGATATATATACATGACATGAGTCAATGATTCTATATGTGTATGAGTGTTTATGATGCATATGTATGGATTTTATGTGATGCTTATGAGACTGACGTTTATTGATGCAGGATGTGTTGTAACTTTTCTATATATTATATGATGCTTAACATGTGTGATGTAGATTGGCTACTGATTATAAGACTTATGCATTATGATATGTATGTACCCCTAAATGTAATGCTAATGCTAAAATGAACTAGACTATCTAATGAGCACTAAGAAATGTAATTTGACAAGTAAACTAATGCAATCTATACTGAACAATTAATGTAACTTAAAAGGATGAAAAATGAACACTCTATCTAAAGATGCAACTTAATGAATATCTGTCAAAATCATCGCCCATAAAGATCCAGGAGCATAGCATAGGAGAAGGACATAAATAGAACCTTGTCTCAAGTATGACTCGAATGAAACCCTATATTACATGGACCCTAACCAAGTGAAATCAAGGGATTTTGTTGTGTTTATGTGGAGAGCACACCATTATTTTTATTTTGCAAAAGAGTTTATGCATTATATGCTATAGAAGCATAAATGTTAAAGCTCCTTTGCGTAATTGCCCCCATTGCGACAGGCATTAATATCCAAGACACACACACAGTAAAACCATAAAAGACATAACAAAAATACGAAAAATCAAACAAAAGAGACTTCATGACCAAGTAGTCATTTATCTCACAGTTCCTGCCAAGAGCCTTAAGTTTGGAAAAGTGAAAGTCCCCATATCGCCTATAGGAAGGACTCAACCTATGGGGAAATGTTGAATCAAGTGTTTTGTGATAATATGATTGTGTGATTCTGGCAGGGGTTTGTGAAACGAACAAACTTTCCGAATCATTAAGCCTCCAAAAGGTGATTTTATGTGTATCCAAGTGTGGTCACTATCATAAGAGTGTGCAACATAATGCGATTAAACAACCATTTAACAGGAAGCATGCAAGAATGGAAATGAAAATGAGGCCTTGCAGACAAGAGGTCTTTTGTTGGATTTAGCAACAAGCGAAAGACTAAGTACTACTCTGCACAAATGGAAAAAAAAGAATAATGGTAGGACATGAAAGGAATGGTTTGGATAGACAATGGATTGGCATTTTATTTAATTTTATTTTTAAATTTTTTTTTTTGACTTTTAAAGACTGTACAAGATCTACAAATGCTCAAGCATAAAAGCGCTTGAGATGCTAAATATTTACAGGTTCAGGGAGCAGATCCCCCTCAGGTGTAGCAATCTGATATGCCCCAGAACCATATTTGGCTGTAACAACGAATGGACCTAGCCAATTTGCCTCAAATTTTCCTTTCTTTTCACGGTTCTGGAGATTCCTCATATTATGTTGTAGCACTAGATCATCCACTTCAAATTCCCTTGGCTGGACCCTCTTACTATATTGTAGTTGGAGGCAATGTTGATACACGCAGAGGTGGTTAAGGGCACGAAGGCGTCTCTCATCAAGGAGTGCCAACTCTTGCAAGCGAGCAACTCGGTATTCTTCATCGGATATGAGGTTTTGTAGAGAGACTCTAAGGGAGGGTAACTCAATCTCAATGGGTAAAATGGCTTTAGAACCATAGACGAGGAAGAATGGAGTGGCTCCTATGGGGGTGTGAATGGAGGTTCGATAGGCCTAAAGTGCAGGAGCAATCTGGAGATGCCAATTATGGCCAGTTGCATCAACAGTTTTCTTTAAAATTTTCAGGAGGGTTTTATTTGTGGCTTCAGCTTGGCCATTGCCTTGAGGGTAGTATCTGGTGGAGAAATGATGGGTTATTCCAAATTTCTGGCATAACGTGGCTACCTCTTGGTTTTTAAATGGGGTTCCATTATCAGTGATAATATCTTGAGGTATACCAAAGCGACAAATAATATAGTTTAGGATAAATTTAGAAATTTTCTTGCCGGTGATGTATGTTAAGGGAATGGCTTCAACCCATTTCATGAAATACTCAGTTGCGACAATAATATACTTGTGGCCATTAGCAGAATTAGGATACACTTGACCAAAAAGATCAAATCCCCAGTGGGAAAAGGGCCATGGTGTGATGGTAGGTTGCAAGTCTTGGGTGGGAGCATGTATCAAATCGCCATGCTGCTGACAAGGGATACATCTTTTCACAAACTGATATGCATCTGCTTCCATAGTGGGCCAATAATAACCTGTCCTAAGAAGCTTTTTCGCTAACGTAAAGCCACTAGAGTGGGCACCACAAATCCCTTGGTGAACCTCTTCTAACGCCATTTTAGCTTCATCTAAATTGAGACATCGGAGGAGGGTTCCATCAAAGTGTTTCCGAAAAAGGGTATCACCTATAATGGTATAGCGAGCGGTTCGGCGAATAAAGGTCTTAATTTGGTTTGGAGTGAGGGTTATGGGAATAGTTTTATGACGTAGATAGGAAAAAATGTTGGCATACCATGGAGACTCAGGACCAATGATCTCGCACACCACTTCAGAATCATTCTGCTCATAAGCAGGAGTAACAAGATTCTCAATGAGAAACTCACATTTTGAACTATATTCTGGCATGGCAATCATAGAAGCAATAGTGGCCATGGCATCTGCTACTTTATTGTTAGCCCTTGGAACTTGTTGGAAGACAATTTCTGTAAAGTGTTGCTTAAGATTCTCAACTATTCGGCGGTAGGGCAACAACTTCTCATCTTTGGTGTGATATTCATCAGTCACTTGTTTGATAACCAGTTGTGAGTCTCCAAAGACAAGAAGATTCTTAATATTCCATTTAATGGCTTGATGCATTCCTGTCACTAATGCTTCATACTCAACTATGTTATTTGTGCAAGGGAATGAAATTTTGTAGGACTTGGGAATTAAATCCCCTTGTGGCATTACAAAAAAAACTCCTGCCCCTGATCCCTTTTGTGTGAAGGATCCATCAAAAAATAGTTTCCATGATATACTAGGGGCTATAGTCATAATGGTATCATCTAGAAAGTCTGCCATAATAGGGTGACTGCCTGGAAGAGGTGCTTCAGCTAACTGATCTGCAATTACTTGTCCCTTAATAGCTTTACGATCCTTATACACAATGTCGAATTCACTTAGGATTAAGACCCACTTTGCTGCTCGACTAGTGAGGGCGGCTCTTGACAATAGGTATTTGAGTGGATCAATTTTGGCAATGAGAAATGTAGTATGATTAAGCATATAATGGCATCATTTCTGTGTACAAAAGACCACGGCCAAACATGCTTTTTCAATAGCAGTGTAATTCAATTCATAACCAACTAGTGTTCGACTGAGGTAATATATGGCTTGTTCATTTCCATTATCATCTAATTGTGCCAGGAGTGCTCCTAAGGCAACTGAAGTAGCTGAAGTGTACAAGATCAATGGTCGTCCTACTACTGGAGGGACTAAGACTGGAGGATTAGTCAAATATGCCTTGATTTGTTCAAATGCTTTTTGGCACAAGGAATCCCATTGAAACTGATTTCCTTTACGAAGAAAATGCTGAAGGGGATGAACTTTATTAGCTAGCTGTGACACAAATCTTTTGATTGATTGTAATCTTCCTTGAAAACTGCAAAGCTCTCTTAATGTGGTAGGAGGAGGCATATCCATGATGACCTTTACTTTTGCAGGGTCTACTTCAATTCCTCTTCTGGATATAATGTAACGTAATAATTTACCAGATTTGACCCCAAATACACACTTTTTTGGATTAAGGTGCACTTTGTCCTTCTCCAATCTTTCAAAAATAGTAGTAAGGACATCAATGTGGGCTTCTCTAGTCTTGGATTTTCCTAAGATGTCATCAACATAGTCCTCCATTATGATGTGTAGAAGATCATGGAATATGGTAGTCATCACGCGTTGATATGTGGCACCAACATTTTTCAAACCAAAGGGCATGACTTGATAACAAAAGGTTCCCCAAGGCATGATAAATGCCGTCTTATGTTGATCCTCTTCTGCAATCTTGATTTGGTTATAACCAGAAAATCCATCCATCAAAGACAACATCTCATGTCCAGCTATCAGATCCAGTATGATGTCTATGTTGGGTAGTGAAAAATCATCCTTAGGACATGCGAGATTCAAGTCTCGAAAATCAGAACAAACACGAATGCCCCCAGACGCTTTTCCCATAGGAACAATATTGGAGATCCACTCAAGAGAGTCAATGGGTCGAATGAACTTTGCTTCTAGAATCTTTTGTAATTCTGCCTTGACTAGAAGTGCTACCTTAGGATGCATTTTACGCAACTTTTGTTTTACTAGCTTGATTTTGGGATCAACTTTCAAATGATGTACCACTAAATCTGTATCCAATCTAGGCATATCCTTATAGGTCCAAGAAAAGTTGATCTTTCCTTTTTTCAAGAATATTGTCATAGCTTTTTGTTCTTCAGGACTCAAGGTGGCAGCAATGTAGGTAATCTGTGGATTATCTTCTATTCCCAAGTTTATTGGAATAGTGCCTTCATTCAAAATGGATGATTTTTCTGGTGGCAAGGATCTGAATGGCAAATTCAACTCTCCCTCTTCTGGCACCTCTACGAGGTTTTCACCAGAAGATGCATCCTTTATTTTATCTTTTTCATCATCCAAAAGCGCCCTAGAAGGGTTTTCACTAGAGGATGTTTCTTTGATTTTTTAATTTTTGTTTTCCTTTTCATTTTTGCGACTAAGAGAGTTGATTTGGCTACTAAAGTAGGCTTTTTCATCATATTGGATCTCATGCTCGTAATCTCGAAGATTCTTAAGGCCAAAGAGTGCCATCACTGCCTCATCAGACTTACAAATGTCCAAACTTGGTGGCATATCTTGAAGGTCCCAATCTATCATGTCAGGGTTAGTGAGACGTAGATCAATGGATGAAAGGTCATTTACGGTAATGGTATGGACATGATTATTTAGGTCATCTTCGACATATTGGAAAGACACTTTGACGAATTCCTCCTCTTCAGTCTCAGATTCAGGTTCGGCCAAATAGTTGTTAGCAAAGGTAACCTTAGGTTTGAGGGAACCCAAACCGTGTCTTTTAGGATCGCTATTAGCTTCTAAGGGTTGTCTAATTCCATTTTCATTTGGGCCAAGACCAGTACCATGATATCCCATGCTTTCAACAATGGGAAGTGCTTTGACATATTTGTCCTTAGGAAACTCCACAGGTTCGTCTTTGCCATCATAATATAACCAATCCAAAATATTATCTTCCATGTTTTCATCACTAAGGGAACCCCAATGTTCAAATTTTGTTTTGTTAACTTGCATGGTTTCCTTATTAGTAGAGGATGGCAATTGTGAAGGTTTTCCAAGGGAACGAGGGGAGAGTGGTAATTGTCCAATACACAAGGCATTTTCAAACTTATACTCTCCCATTCCCAAGTCAGTAAAGGTGGTCTTTTTCCGTGTAGTGCTAACTTTAGCATCTTCAACTTTCTCTTTTCCTTTATGGGAATTTGAACTCTCATGGGCTACTTCTGGTACTGTAGGGGAAGTAGTTTCTTTAATGACAAGAGGCTTAGGTATAATTGCAGAAAACACACTTATGGGACAAAGATTTGCTGGAGTACCTTCCAATCTTCTACAAAATTCAAAGGGTGTAGGATCCCCTTGAATTGTAACTTCTCTTCCTTGGTGTGGGAATTTCAAACATTGGTGGTATGTGGAAGGCACTGCTTTGAGAGTATGTATCCATGGTCTACCAAGCAAGATGTTATATGGAAAATCTAAATCTAGGACATGACATTCAGTATTGATAATGGCTGGTCCAACTTTGAGAGGCAACATAATAACTCCTTTTGATTCCCTTTCTCTTTCATCATATGCCTTTATAGTAATTTTTTTGCTAGAATCAAGGAGATCCTCTGGAAGTCCCAAGAAATGAATCATCTTTAATGTAAAAAGATTTAGACCGGATCCATTGTCTATGAGGACTCTTTTTATTTTATGTCATTGTATAAGGACTTCAATATGGAGTGACATATTATGGTTGGGATTGGGAGCTTGGAAATCTTTATCTATGAAGATCGAATGTTGTTGAGCGGCAAGGTTTCCAATCATGGCAGTGAATTGGGTGGCATTAATATTATTAGGGACACGGGACTCTAAAAGGGCCTTTTCCAAGATTTCCTTATGTACAGGCAAGGTGGTAAGAAGCTCAAGGATGGATATTTGTGCAGGAGTCTTACCTAGTTGGGATAATACATCATAGTGTGAAGCGAGCCTTTGTGGAGTGGACGACGCAGCAGGCGTGTGTGGAGCTGGTGAATTACTATTATTAGGAGTAGTTGCTTGCAAAATGAGTCTTCCACGTCGAGTGGTTGTATCACAATCAGCTACTTGTAAGACAAGGGTATTCAAATGAGCGTCTACCCCTTCGATGTGACCACATAAGGAGTCAAAACCACATATATTGTTGGTATCTATTTTACCACACAAGGAGTCAAACCCTAATATGTGGTTAGTAGAGTAATCATAAGGTACAACGTTTGATGTGGAGGCTTGATTCGTATTATTGTTACCATCGTTGTGATCGGGAAATGGATTTTGAAATATTTTCAACTTAACATTCTTAGAGGAAGGACCTCCTTCCACTTCAATTTCTCCATTATCAACAAGGTTTTGGATAAACACTTTGAGTTTGAAACACTTATTGGTATCATGTCCTTTGATGCGATGGTATTTGCAATATTCATTTTCTTGATACCACCTAGGTTTTGGTTGATTTTCATCAAAAGGATGTGTATTAGGAAACACCATCAAGTTATGATCTACCACCTTTTGAAAGATGGCTTCGAATGGTTCACAGAAGTTGGTGAATGTCCTATTTCGATCATAATCATGATTGTAATTGTTACGCAGAAAGAATCAAGTTTGCTGATTACCCTGGTTGTCTTGATTTGAGTTATTGTTGTTATGGTTGCGGTAATTATTGTTTCTACTTCCTTGAAGGCTTTTGACATCCATAACACCATCGTGCGTAACACCCCTATTCTTAGACCATGATCTAGGCTTGTTATCATTGTTCGATTCATTATGGGAAGATGAAGAACTATAATGTTTGATGGTGCCTTTTTCTAAAAGTCCACTTTCAATGTTTTTACCCTTTTTGATTAGAGTAGGAAAGTCCTCAGGACTCGCTATTTTCAAGTGAAAGCACATTTCAGGTATCAAATTTTTGATGAACATATCTACAAGATGAGAGTCCTCAATTTTGTATGGCATACGACTAGCAAGATGTCTCCATCTTTGCAAGAAATTGGCAAAAGTTTCTCCATTTTGTTGCTTAGTATTACACAAGTCACTTAATGAAGCATGATTTTCCGTGTTGTAAGAGTATTGTGCTATGAAGTTATTTGCCAATTCATCGAAGGTAGTGTGAGAACCCTTAGGTAAATTTATGAACCACTCAAATGCAGGGCCTCCGAGACTTCGTGGAAAGAGTCTCTTAAGGTAATCATCACTGTATGCCACCTCTTGACACAAAATATAGAACTCCCTTACATGTTCTACAGGGCATGTTTTTCCCATATATTTGTCAAACTTTGGAATCTCAAAACCAATTGGGAATGGAGTAACAGGAACAAATTTATCAAAAGGACAAATCTCATCAAGAGACAAGTGTTTTACCCCTTTATTGTTTGTGCTGCGCACCTCATTTCGTAGTTCATGAAACATTTGAGTGAGATGTGTTACTTCAGAGCTTGTTTGTGCTTCTGACTGTTGGGGTGGTGGAGTTGCTCCATTTGAACCACCCTGTCGATATGCACTCGTTGCATTTGGCGCCAATGTTGTTACCATGGTTGTAGGCACATGCAACTGAGGTGGAGGTGTAGGCTGAGTAGAAATGACCATTGGTTGAGTTGGTGCTTGACTAATACCAAGGCCTCCTACATTTGAAGTTGTTGAGATGTTTTGTGGAGCATTAGCATATGTGGCAATATTAGATAGAGCATTGATAAATTGTTGAAAGATTTCAGAATTGGTTTGAAGCATTGGTTGTAGTAAAGTGCTAGATGTGGGCAAAGAACTAGTTATCACTATAGGTTCTTTTCCTTTGCTTGATGTTGGTATTGCACTTGAATTAGGTGCTAAGGGAGCACCACCTTTCTTGACTTGAGTAAATAGGATGTTCTCATCAAAACTGGTAGGAACGTTAACACCATCCTTGATCAGATTTAAGAATATGTCGATCTTGTTTGCCTTAATGGATTTCTCCATCATCTCTACATTGTAAGGGTCTGCAAGGAAGGTCTTAACCTCACTAGAAATATCACCGAAATCAATAGGGTCTTCATCTTGGTATACTTCTTCATCATTAACACCTAGATTGTTATTATGAAAAGGTTGTTGTGGCTCTTGGATATTAGGCATACCAAGATTTGGATTAGAGGGAACCACATCCCCTAATGAAGTTGCAGCTGAGGGAGGAAGATTCTCCATTTTTGATTGCTTTGTTGATTCCCACAAATGTGTTTTGGGGTTGAATGTAAACCTTCCTGATCATGTGTTTACCATACAAGAATGGCCAAATTATGAATGAAGGCTTATGAGAGAAATAGAAAATGAAAATGAGAGCTCTTAACCTTAGGTGATTAGTGGGTCAACTACCTAAATTTGAACAAGAGACCTTAGTTTAGCAAACAAAATGATATTGAAAGATAATAGTATCCTTTTCTTACCAAAGATAGTCAAATATGATCTTGTAGGCAAGATAAGACACCAAATGGATCACTTACTATTTGGAGACTGACTTGTGGTCCCAAATAAGCAAGGTAAGGTATTGAGTGGACTGCTTACTATTTGGAGATTGACTTGTGATCCCAAATAAGTAAGACTTGAGTATCTTTCTCTTACCAAAGATAGTCAAATATGATCTTATAGGCAAGATAGGACACTAAATGGATTGCTTGCTATTTGGAGACTGACTTGTGGTCCCAAATAAGAGAATGTGATTAGGATAAGGTGTTTGCTTATGGATGGAAGGTCTAATGTCACGATAAAAAGATGTTTTTAAGTTTTTAGCTCCCTTAGAAGAAAGTTTGAAGATGGAAGAAATGGAAATGAATAAGAAAGATGAATGTATGATGGCCACTTACACGGTTGATTCAATTTTCGTTTACGAAAAATAAGAACCTTGGGTTTACACCTGGGAAAGTAGACCGGTTCTGAAGTTTTCCGTTATAGGTGATCCTATCGTAGCAGTCTTTCCTAGCTTCTTCTTTTTGAATGTCCTTGATCGCGTAGCTGAATTATTTGTCATAGTGTGTTAGTCTCTTCCTTTCTTTGTAGACAGGTGGTTTGGACAGTTTCACTTTCTTATGCTTGGTTTGGTTGACTTTTTTGGTCATGGCAAGAAGAAAACAAGACTCAAACCTTTTGACATCAAAAACAAATTCAACCAAAACTCAAAACGTGACTCTAATGCAAAAACTTCCAAAAGATGACTATGAGTCAAAGAGACCTCACCTAACCTATCTTACTACAAAGGTTCCCTCACAATTTCACTCATTTTTTGGTTTGTTTGAAGTTTTTGTTTTGTTTTGTTTTGTTTTGTTTTGATTTTTTGATTATTTGAACAAACACACCAAACACAACAACAATCATAACAATGCTGATATTAGGCTGTACAAGGCTTAGCTAAAGGGCATCCTCGATATACACTAGGTATGTGAGGCCCAATTCTGTAGATGAAAGGAAATACTACCACATAGCTAGGGGGAGACGGTAACCCAAATCTCCTCCTTCACTTCCCAAAGGTATAAAGTTCTTTAGGGCTTAGCCAAGAGTGACAATATTTACACTTCCAAGAGAGGTGTCTTTCAATTCACCTCCTGATTCTTATACTCCACCAGAACGCTGGAGTTGAGGTTGTCCTAACGGGTGATGAAATCCCCAAGTAGGCCTCCTAATAAAATGAAAAACAAATCCACTTTTTTCTTGTGCACCCAAGATCACCCAAAGGTGCGAGGGGAGAGAATACGTAAGTGGACTTAGGGTTTAAAAGATACTTGTTCGTTATCCACAAAAATTTAAGTTTGCTACTCTAATTGAAGACACACGTGTTTAGAGCATACAAGGTTCTTTCCAACTTTAAATAGCAGAAAATAAAATACTAAAAGAAAATGTTGAAAATGAAAACGCTGAAATGAAAATGTTGAAATGAAGATGCTGAAATGAAGTTGATTTTTCTTAAGGCTTTGGATGTGATTTCATTTTAAGGCCCAAATCCAAATGTGCTCTATACTAAATGTACCCATTTAAAACACTCCAATTTCAAATGTGACAGGCCTTTTACACTCTAGTTCGTCCTCTAACATAAATTCTCGACCTACAAACTAATAAAATGCTCAAGAAATAGTTAACTGTTAGTTTAAATCTCAATAGTCGCAGACGCTAATAATCGAAGACGCTAAAACACAAAGATGACAAAGCATAGAGCGCAGACGCCAAAGTGCAGAGCGCAGATGCCAAAGTGCAAAGTGTAGACGCCAAAGTGCAGAGTGCGAATGCCAAAATGCAGAGCGTAGACACCAAAATGCAGAGCACAGATGCCAAAATGCAGAGCGCAGACACCAATTTCAGATCGCAGACGACAGATCATAGTGCACAAACGACAGAGAAATCAGCGCAGACGACAAAACCCTAACTTTGACGACAGAATAAATTAGATAGAGACAAAAAAAAAAAAGGAACTTGATTTTTTTTGGCGACGACGTAGACGCTTGTTCTCGGAGATGCTGATCTACGGAGACACTGATATGCGTAGACGCGCAACATAGACGACATTGTGACTATTAGAGACGACAGAACGCTAATCCGAACTATAAAAAGTTTTATTGGTGGACTTTTGAAGTGAGATCAGGGACGTGGGTCCCACCGGGCGTGCCAAAAATGTGTGCTAGAAAAATGTACCAATTGCTGGAAGCCTAAGGAATCAAGCTAATTTAAAAGAAATTCACAAAAGCAACCAACAAACCAAAATTCCAACCACCTCTACTACTCAACAATGGCAGCTATGTGTAGCCATTGTTGGTGTATCTTTGATGGAGGGTGTGTTTGGTATGCTTTCACAAACACAACAATAAGTAAATCCCTTGTGTGGAAGTGCAAATGTGAGTGTGAGTGTAAAGTGAATGTGTATTATGGTCCTAGACTATATGAAAAGAAGAATACTTTCAAGATATGACTATGGAGGACAGGGTAAACTTTAAGAAAGCCACCTCCAAATAAAGAAATAAAATATTGGCGAATCTCTCATTATCTTAAAAAAACAAAATTATTTCTATTGGCAAATCTCTCAATTTTTTAATTCTAAATATGATTAATATTAGCGATTATTTTTGAATCATAATTTTTTTTGTATAAAATATTGATGAATCTCAATAATAATAGGAAGTTCATTAATCACCATAGAATATTACAAATCAAAATTGAACATTTTTTTACTTTGTGGAATATTATGAGAATCATTACATATACTTTATATCAATAGTGAAAAATAAATATTGGTGATATATCCCTAAAGTAACTAATAATTATGATAATTATTGGTCAATTCAATTTAATTTCTCCAATAATATATTATATTTAGGTAACTAAAATCTATTCATGTAACAAATATTGTGGCGAATATTTGAGTTTAAATTTTTGAATAAAATAAATTATTGAGCGATTTTAAATCTTCTATAACCAAATTTTATAAAACTATGACGATTTAGGTTGTATCAAATCTTAAATTATTAGCCAAATTACTAGCCAAAAAAATTTAAAATTAGCCAATTTATGAATATTAGCCACTAAATTATACCCTAATGGAGGAAGTCACACTCAAAGGTACTCTATGATGCAATGAACATGAAATTATGAAAACTATCTATGGATGCAAGCTATAACTAGAATAAAAACTAAAACTAGAATGTAAACTAAATGTGAATGCACAACAAAAATTAAGATGCAATACAAAATGTAAATCTTACCAACTATCAAATCACTAATATGCAGCCTATGAACTCCATATGGAAATGTAGCTATAATGCAAGCTCTCAATATGGCGATTCTAGACTCAAAGCGACGGCGTGTCAATGCAATCCAATAATCCTCTATATGCAATGCTTGAGACAAGGCTTCTATATAAAGACTCTCAGGAAACATCTAGAGGGTGTCTAAAAGATAAGGATAAGAATTAACAATTAAGCACCTTATCCCATATTCTTAGTTGGGAGGATAAAGATGAGGTGGCACATATGTGTAGAAAGTTCTCAAGTTGTAGACACCATGTGCTTAAAAAGAAATATAAACCCTTATGATGACAACTCATAAGAGTACACATACTCTTAGGCTTATGGATATAGATTAGGATAAAGATTAAATTAAATAAAATTTAATTTAATCAACGTCTAAAAGAAATTAATAGGATATGGAGGATTTAAATAAATAAAATTTATTTAAAAAAGGGAATATGTGGAGAATCATGTGTTAATTTAAATTAACACATTAAGGCTAGGACGCATTTAAATTAAATTTAAATACTTAGGCCAAAAATGAACCTATTTAATTAAAATAATTTTAATTAAATAAGTAGAAGAATGTGACCATTATTAATTAAATTAATAAAGTCATTTGGGACAATTTTTAGTGTCTACAATAGCTAATGACAGAGCATATGAATCTAATAAACCAAGTGAGGGAAAACCTTTTAGCTCCTTAAAAATAAAGGGAAAGATATTCAATTAAAGTTTTGATCTCAGCATAACCCGGGTATGCAACAACAAAGGACATGCACTATCCAAACTAACCAGTCCCTTATCCATTGGGTATCAACTAAACCCTACCATATAGATGGATATCCTAATATACTCATATATTTAGACATATGATCTATCTATATTCAGACATATGATCTATCTATTTGACTCACAAATAGACATCAATCTTCATAAAAGCTCTCATACTTATGGTAATATCCTCCTGGTGTAACCCACAATCCTATCAATGTAAACAGGCATTTACATGGATCTTTGTTCTAATAGAAAATTCATTTTGACATACAACTTTAAGGGATTACAATTGAGTTCAAGCTCTTCATTCTCAAACACAAAACATTACAAATAATAGAAGGAGATGAGAATTAGAATGAAACTAATAAGGTTAAACTCTTGCATTAATATCCTTGAAACCAATACATCATTTTTATGCAAAAATTTAGTAAATACAAAATGAATGACTGCATAATATGAAAATGCCTCACAAGAAATACACTACTCTTGTTCATAACAGAAGAACACTGAGAAAAAATGGTATCATAACTATGAGAAAAATCTCAAAAAATTGGAACCCTTACAAAGAGCAGAGAAGGGAGATATATAGAAGAGAAGATATTTTCAAGCATTGGAAGCTGAATTTGACATGTGTCCCACTGAAAATGTCTTCAATCTAAAGTTGCTAAAACTGAACTTCCTCATCTACCTATAATCAAAAACCATAAATGATGTAGGAAAAGATCTGATATATCTCATTTAAACAATTAACAAAATATCTCATGGAGAAAATATCAGGTATAAATCAAATCTAAGCTAGAGGCTCAAAATTTGATTTACTGGTCACATCTGCTTTTGCCGTGAAGTTCATCTATTCTGTTGGCAAAAAACATCATTTGCAACTAACTACATTAAAAACCATCAGATCACCCATAAAGTTGTTGATGAGATCAAAATTGATGAAAATTAGGCTATATCTAATTGCAATTTCATCTACAACAATAAATCTACACTTTCCACTGAGAAGCCCATCAAAATTACAAATCCCCCTATAGCTGCTTCTGGTTCACACCTGCATAAAATCTAATTGGAAAAATGGAAAATTCACTTCTTCTTGGTTCCAATGGTATACTACACTATACATTTTAGACAAAATTTGTGCCCCTAAGATTGATTCAAAATTTTGGCTCCCGAACTAAATCAAAACATAAAAATGAAAAATAAAACCATATAGTCAAAACTATATAATATTATTCAATTTATAATCCTTTCAACATCTGCATGTTGAATATCTTTGAACTTTTAATTTTTATTCATTTTTCAAATCAACTACTACCACCTATTCATTCCCCATTGGTTGAAATGCTTGAGCAAGTCCCACATCATATTGCATTTGAAATATTTGAAATTTATGAGTCTACGATATTACGATGATTGGTTGAAATGCTTGAGCAAGTTCCACATCATATTGTATTTGAAATATTTGAAATTTATGAGTCTACGATATTATGATGAAATTGTAATATCGCAACTCATACATTTGAATGTTCCTGACAATACGAAAAACACTTAAATTTACCATTTTTGTGATATCATAACTCATGAATTTAACTTTCTTGATGTCTTGACCATCTCGATCTTACAATGAAATTGTAACATTGGGGAACATTAAAACTTGTGCCATGATCCCATGATAATCATAGCATCGCATCCCTTTGAACTCCACCTTGTGATCACACAAAAACCAACCCATCATAGCATTGCAAGCCTCCAAATTTCACTCTACGATCTCATGACCATTTCATCCTTTTGATCTGTTGACATCCTCATTTGTTGTAACATCGCAGGCCTCAAGATGTTCATCTTCAATTTCATGCCAATTGTAGCATCTTATCATTTTAGGATCGTAGCCTTTCACAAGATTGGAGGCCCATTTATCCCCTCGCATGATCCTATGAAACCATCGTATTATTACACACCACTAGATTTGGTTGTCCAAACCTATGACAATGGACCTTGGCGTAACATTGGAGAGCCTACAAATTCATCTCCCAACCACACGATGGCATCATAACATTAGACACCCTAGATTTTGCTCTAAAATCTTACAATTGGTCATAAGATTGTAGATCCTCCTCATTTTCTTTTACGACCTCATGAAGGGGCTACCATAAATGCCATGTGGCATACTTTGATCTACATCTTCCTTCAAAATATGTTGACTTCTATGCCAATTGGTCACACACATGGACCTCTCCATGTACTTGCTCTGCCTGCCATGAAGAAATATATCTTTCAAAGAAAACTTACTATTGCGTGTTTGGGCATTTAAAAAGGTGACAACTCTCCCTCATCTCCAATGTGGGATATAAGACCTACATCATCTACACATCGTCTTTGCCATGGGACTCTGCACCTGTGAATTCTTCCAATCACGCCCCTTCTTTGATATGCCTAAAAACCTAATGGAGCACTCTCCTCTTAATTTATGGACATGGCATGAAGTGCCTTCTCTCATAATGCCGCCCTCCTATCACTTTTTGACACATAGGCATAATTGTAAAAATGAACACTGCTCAAAATGGGACTTTGCAGGATGGCTCAAAATGTCAACTTATCATCATAGACTATATAGGTAGGTTGAATGGAGGGTGTTAGAAACATAAAACACCATTTAGACTTAAAAAAAATAGCTGGGACAAAAGCATGAAAATGCATTCATAGGGCTTAAAGTGACTCAAAATTTGGAATGGGCATTCAAAATGGGAGTGCAATTTTGAGTGCCAATAGGCCAAATGGATGATTTAACAAATTCTAATTACTAAAAAGAATTATTCCAATTGGCATCAACCATAGCTTGTATTTCTATAATAAATGTTTTCATATCTACTTCTATCCTGAAAAAACTATCTAGAATTTCATTGAATTTTACCATGTCAATTTCCACCTTTTTGTTGTAATTCCCGCTAAGGAACCCAAAAGGACAAGATTAAAAGATAGTATGTTTGGTGGATAATTTTTTTTGAACACCTTTTACTTGTTAAGCTAACTCAAGAATAGATGTAATAGTCCTAATAGGTTCCCTAACATTGTCCTTAAACACATTTCTTAGTCTCTAAATTTTTGAGTCATGTTGACTCATCCTACTCAAGAAGTATTTATCAATTGTTTCTCATTTAAATTTATCTTAATTTAAGTCACCTCTTGGTTTATGTCTATTTCTTGTTTCTTACTTGATTCAACATTCATCCCTATATTTCTTTCTTTGTATCACTTTTGAGTCTTAGACCTCATATAAGCCTTGACCACTTTTGATCATATTATTCCACAACTATTCTTGTAGAAGTTAGGGTATGATAAAAAACACTTGCATAGTATTTCCTAATTTTAAAAAAAATTAATTCCAATTCATTTCAACATTAGGAGCTAATGTCTTAAAATTTGTAAATCAAATGCATCTACTTAACATGCAATAATGATACATTAGATAGATTTAAATAATTAACTATACATATTTACCAAATCATATTCTATTTACTAATTACTTTGATCATTAATTTAACAACATTATAATGAGTACATTATTATTTTATTCATCTTACATATTATCATTATCATATCTAAATACAAGGAATATACAATAAGATGACCTCATTATTACTTCATTGATCTTTTTGAAATAATACCATGTGTTCACATATCCCTTCATTTCACCTATAGATACCCCTTTTACAATTTACATAGCTGTTCAATTCATGATACAAATACATATAATCTTAGATCCTTTTTAAGGAGTTCATATTAGAATACATTGCATAAATTTATCCCAAAAAGAATTATATCATTAAGTGTTCAAGGTTCTAAAAGATACTCTTCCACAACTACTCAAAAAGGACCCAGAAAGGGTCATCTATAAAAAAAAAAAAATTACCTAAAAATATTTTACCACCCAACCACATGGAACCATAACTGGTGCACTTCCCCAAGCTAGGAGATAGGACCATGATCCACATAGTTTCTAAGGAAATCTAAGACTAGGTTTTTCCCTTCCCAAACATAACAATAAACAAAATGGAAGGATAATAAACATGAGAAAAGCACATAGAAAATATAAGTACATATCTTTTAAAAAAATGAGAAGACAGTATTAAAAAAACATGAAAAATACAACATAAAGGCATCCAAAGGAAAAGCAAGAGTAACCACTTAGACTACAACTAGGTGAGTGTTATCGCATGCCCCTCAAATGTTGGGACCAACGTCCTGAATCATTGTCACCCCACTACATCTAGGTCTTATACAAAATGATAGATGGTCCTAGCACTCCAACAAGGCATATGTGACCTTATCACACTTTCCTGAAAGTTGGGATCAACCTCCTAAGCCATTATCACCCTACCATATCTAGGCCTTATACATAATGATATATGGTCCCTATAATGCCTACCCCTACTTGATTTTTCTGATTTTATTGTTGAATTCTTTTAGGCCAATTTTTGGATTACATTTTATGATTATTAGTACTTGGTTACTGGGTTTGATTATATGTCATTTCATACTCAATTGATTTAGGTGATGAGTTGTTCATTTATTTCATGTGTTTATGTTTATCCTTTCAATGATGATATATGTATGTTCAGTTAGTGATTTCAATTATCTTTTGATGGTTAGGTAGATGGATTAATTATATGTGTTTCTATGGATACTTACCCCATACTGCATGTGTATGGTGTGCATGTATGTTTTCTTTATGTGTGACATTTTTGATGTGGTTGAGGAAGGGAATCATAGCCACTTGCTAGTTGGGATCCACACAATGAACCACTTCCTACCATTGCCTATTTAGTTTAGAATATTGTGTTTGTACATGTGTGAATTTTATGTAGATTACAGGTTGTGGGTATCAACTTCTCTAAATTGTTAGGATGAGCATACCCTATCGTAGTATTTCAATGGTATAAGTGGGGAGATAACTCAAGTCCAAATCCTAAACCCTAAGCCAATTGTCCTAGAAAATAAGACAAGTATTTGAGTTAGTTTCACCCTTTCAAATTCGTCAAGTGACATCAATTCATGATTATAACCCTTGAATTTGATTTAGTTTTATGTTCTATATGATGGGTTGTTGTATTTGGTTTTGTGGGTTTGTGATGATTTTTTGTTTTAATTAAATCAAATTTAAGGATAATTTAATGATTAGAAATTTTATAAAGAAAATTTCATATTTAATTATATTTAATTAATTGAGAAATTAATTAAATAAATAGATTAAATTTAAAAGATTATATTAAAGTTCTATTTTTGATGTATCTCCATTTATTTAATTTAATGATAATTATTTAGGAGTTTTATTTTTATAATAAACTCTAAATAACATTATTAATTAAGTTAATAAATATATGAGCTAAAGAGGTGGCTCGATGGAGATACAAATTATAATTGATGGTGTTGCGTGTCTGTAATTTTTTTGCAGAGCTAGGGTAGTCATGCCCTAGCTCTTATCTACTGTGACTGGACATGCGCATGGGATGGGTTTGGTATTGCTATGTGGGGAGGGGAGCTTTTTTACTTGCAAGTCTGTTTGGCCGACTTTGTGAGGTTGCTGTGTGGGATCTGTTTGTTGTGAAGGCTTGCGTGAGGGCCTGGTCAAGACCCACTACTGTGGTTTGACCAAGGCTGAGTGGAATATGGTGCAGGGTGAGCCCTCTAAGGCATTGCCTCTTGTTGAAACACATGATATGATGGATTCAAGTATGATGAGATATGAAACTAAGGTTTTTGAGAATGCCCTCTTTTCTCAGAATATGGGTGCAACAAATTCAAGCTTGCCTGGGGAATCATGGATTACTAAGATCAACAGTTGTCTCGAGCATTGCAAAGAGAGACCCAAATTGGTTATTCCTTTTGAAATGATTGTGAAGGATGTGGAATATTACTCTAAACATTTGCTATACTACAAGTTTTTGGGGTTGAGAGTCTCTCTTCAATTTCTAGAGAATTGGGCTTGAAGAGTGTAGGATCCAAAGGGTGAAATGGAGGTCACCTTGATTGCAATTTTTTTTTTCATGGTTACATTCAATTGCCTCGCTAATCAAAATAGGGTTTTTGAGGGTGGGCCTTATTTTTATAACCAGGTTGGACTCTTCATTAAACCATAGCATGTAGGATTTAACCCATCCGAGGAGCTTCCAAATCAGGTCCCGGTGTGGGTTTGGTTACCTAGATTTCCAATAGAATGTTGTAGAGAGGATGTTCTTCAGATGCTTGTATCGATGACAGGAAAGCTAGTGGGGCCTTCTTCACAAACTTTGGGTAAGAAAGTGATGTCTTTTGCCCAAATTTTTGTGGAACTCAATTTGAGTAAACCATTGCCAGATGCGGTGGAAATGTGTGCAAGTTCACATTCTTGGGTGCAACAGTTGGACTATGAGACTCTTCCTTTTTAGTGTTGTCTTTGTCACAAATATGGCCATCTCATGAGAAGATGTCTGAAGGCTAAGTCAATGGAGTAGCAGCCTCCACCCCCTTCTCATAACACTTTTGGTTTTGATAAGGGGAAGAAGCTTGCTGCAGGAGAGGGCAAGGATGCCGAGGGGTTTGTCCAGGTTAAGGCTCAAAATTGTAATAGAGGTCAAAATAGGACTTTAATGGAGAGACAAAATGAGGACACATTTAATAGGTTCGAGGTTCTAGATGAATTGGGTCTGCGAGAAGTTAACCCAAGATTAAGTAATGCAGAAACCTTGGTGGTGGAGGCTAGACATGAGATCTGTTCTACTATTCCCCCTTCTACATCTCAGATGGAAACTACCATGCCTATGGCCATGGATGGACAAGCAGGGACTCAGATGATTTTAGAGCTGAAGGTTGATTTGGGTTAGGGGGTGGAGGATGTAGTTTTTCCTGCTAGGACTACAGCTTCAGATACAGATAAGCGAGGCAAATCTACTTCTCATTTGGGCATTCTCCAAAAAGATGGCAGGAAGAGTGCTTTAGAGTAAAATGTCAAGATGGGGTGCAAGAAGGATTTGGAGAAGATTAAGATGATAGAGGAGACTTTGGTGGAGTCAAGTTCTGTTAAGACCTTGGATTCCCACTTCTAAACTCCTTCAAAATGATTATTATTTCTTGGAATGCAAGGGCCTTAAACAATGGCCCTAGACAAAAAGATATTTTGGAATTAGTTAAAAATCATTCCCCTGATGTTCTTTTTATTCAGGAGACTAAAGTTTCTATCAATTGTATGATGAGTATGGTACCTAAATTATGGAGAAGTGGTCAAGGTCAGTGCATTGGAGCCAATGGATCTTCAGGGGGCATGACATGTCTCAGGAACCCACGAAAGATCCAACCTGTGTCATGGATTTATTTCAAATCCTCCTTATCCATGGTGGCTTTATGCATTGAATGAGGAGAATCTATCCTCTTCTCCAATGTTTATGCTCCAATTGACTTTCAAGGTAAGCTTCTAGTATGGAATAATATTCATTTGGCTCATAGTTTATTTCCTTACTTGCCATGGATTATTGCTGGGGACTTTAATGCTATCCTTGATTTAACTGGGGAGGTAGTTCAAGACTAGAGCCCTCTTCTATTTTGCTTCAGGATAATATGTCAGCACTCAACTTGGTAGATATCAAGCCTAGCAATGGTCAATTCACTTGGAACAATAGACAGGTGGGTGACAGCTGCATTGCTAAAAGATTAGATCATTTTTTGGTGTCTTTCTTTTGGGTGGCAGGATTGTGGTCTTCTATTTCTAAAATATTAGATTGGAGAGGTTCAAATCATTGGCCCATTAAGCTTGTCATCTCTTCAACTCGTGTGCCTCAAAAGAATCCATTCAAGTTTCAACTCATGTGGCTTAGGGACCTAGAGCTTTATGGTTGTGTTGTTGAATGGTAGAAGGAAGGTAGGCCTACTTTTGGGACAACAATGTATATCTTTGCTAAGCTTCTAAAATATGTAAAATATTAGCTCAAGCGATGGAACCAAAAGTGCTTTGGCACATGAGGCTCAAGTGGAGTTGAATAATATTACTAGTTTGATTAGGGAGGATGGGGTGTTAGAGTATTTGTTGTGGGAGGAAGCCAAGGATCTAAAAACTCTAGAGGAATGGGAGCTGAGGGAGGAAATCTTTTGGAAACAAAAAGCTTGGGTTGAGTGGCTCTAGGAAGGGGACAAGAACATTTCCTTCTTCTTCAATTCAGTGAAAGCTAGAAAACATGGTAATTTTATCTCATCCTTGGTTACTGACATGGGAGAGGTTATTTCCTCTACTCAGGATTTTTTGCATGAAGATTCACAATATTTTGACTCTTTATTTAGGGAAGAAGCACAGGGGGATTCAGCAGCCAAGGCCCAGGTCCTTTCCTGTATCCCAGCCTTAGTCTCTTTGGAAATGAAAGAGAATCTTATGAGCACCATAACTTTGGGGGAGTTGGAGAAGATTTTTTTCCAAATGAAAAAGGGGAAGGCACTTGGTCTTGATGGATTTCTGATTGAATTCTTCCAAGAATTTTGGGATATTATAAAATTAGATTTATTGGCAGTGCTTCAAGAATTCTAGAAGAATAAGCAAATGCTTCGGGCCTTGAACTCTACTTTCCTTGTTCTTATCCCCAAGGGGGAGAAGGTTGATAAGCTAAGTCAATTTCATCCTATTTATTTATGCAATGTAACTTATAAAATTATATCTAAGTTGATTGCTAAAAGGCTAAAAATGTTTCTTGCAAAGCTTATCTCTAAAGAACAAAGTGGTTTTTTGGAGGGACATCCGATTCTAGATGGGGTAGTTGTGGCCACTGAGACTATTCATTCCATGGCCAATTCCAAGGAAAAGGCTATGTTTATCAAACTGGACATGGCCAAGGCATATGACAGAGTGCACTAGTCCTTTCTTCAGAAGGTGTTGAGGGCTTTTGGCTTTGAGGAAGAATGGATCCACTGGTTTATGAATTGTGTTAATTCAACTTCCTTCTTAGTTTTGATCAATGGGGAGCATTCTAATCTCTTTGGGGCCTCTCATGGTCTGTGGCAAGGTGACCCTCTCTCTCCTTACCTATTTCTTCTTTTGGTGGAAGGTCTGGGACATTTGATTAAAAGGAATGTGAAAGAGGGCTTTATTCAAGGATGGCAATGGGGAGGGGGTCTTCTTGTTCAATCTCACCTTTAGTTTGTGGATGATACAACTTTGATGGGCATGGCTACCATTAGGGAGGCTTTGAATATGCATAAGGTGTTGGATATTTACTTGGGTGCATCAGGACAGCTAATCAATGAGGGTAAGTCCTCCATTTTTTTCTTCAACACTCCACCCTCCATTCAATGAAGAGTTGCTCATATTCTCAGGTTTCAAATTGCTGGCCTCCCATTGCTATACCTTGGGATCCCTATTTCAACTGGTAGGCAGTCCAGGGAATCGTGGCAGGTTATTATGGATAAATTCTGAGACAAAGTGAATCATTGGACTCATTGTTGGCTATCTTTTGCTAGCCAAGTCTAGCTGATTCAATCTATTGTGTAGGCTCTTCCTCTTTATAGGTGTATGATTTAGGTGACACCGATGAGCTTTATTAGGGATCTTGATTCCTTAGCTATGCAATTCTTATGGGCTAGAAATTAATCCTCAACTAAGTGGAGCCTTATTAAGTGGGAGATTGTTTGTAGCCCAAAATGGTTAGGTGGTCTTGGACTACGACAGTCTTTGCTATCTAGCACTGCTTTGGCAACCAAACTATATTGGCATTGGTGTGTGGAATAGGACTAGGTGTGGGCCAGAATTTTGTCTCATAAGTATTTGTTTGGGATCCCACAGAGTGATATTCCCTGATATAGTTTGATAGGGAAAGGCTCGGTGATCTGGACTACTCTCAAGAAGGGGGCTACACTCATAAAGGGAGGTCTATTCTGGATTTATAAGAGGGGGTTAGAGGCACATTTCTGGAATGACTCTTGGGATGGCTATCCTCCCATAGTCATCCAATATCCTCATTTTGGGCCTATTGTCCCAATGGTTTTGTGAAGTGGGATGGACTAGGGTGAGTGATTTCAAATCATTCTCCTTTCAGGGACAATTGGTGGAAGTAAGATGGAAGAGCCCTAGAGAGTGGCCTAATTTGGGGATGGAATTAGAGGGTGGTGAGCTTTACCATATTCTTTGTGGTCATGATTGCAGCACCCTTATGGAGAGTGATGTGTTGGCCTAGTCCCATAATCCCGAGGGTGTCTACACTGTGTCTACTGGGTACCAAGAGTTTCTTTCTCGACAATTGGTTGGGAGGGAGGCCCATTGGTGGAAGAAGGTATGGAATAAATTCTCTTATCCAAAGTGCAATTGCTTCATTTGGACTTTGGCTTGGAATAGGTGCTTGACCTGGGATAATATTTAGAAGAGGGGCTTTGTGGGTCCTTCAAGGTGCATTCTCTGTGGTGGTGGGGAGGAAGATGTACAACACTTATTCTCCTGTTGTTCCTTCACCTTGCAATTATGGCATTATTGGTGGGATGTTTGGAAATTCCCATGTGTTCATGCATCCTCCTTGGCAGAGTTTTGGATGAGATTGGGTAGGCCCCCCTCTTTGACTCCCTTCTTGCAAGATACTTGGTATGCTGGTCCCATCTTCTTGTTGTGGCAAGTTTGGCTGGAAAGGAATCGTAGAATCTTTAGAGGTGAAAACTTGGGGTTTCAACAGGGTTGGATTAGAATTCTTGGTATGACCCAAGAAACTGTTGAGGCTAAGAGCAAAATTGTGCTGCCACTAGAGAAAGGTGATGCTGAAATAGTTAGTAGGTTTGGTGTATAGGAAATCTCTCCAGTCTCGACTTGTGTCAGGATAGGGAGACATGCAAAGAAAAGAGTTCAAAGGTTGGGGAAATGGCTGCCCCCTCTAGAGGGCTTTTTGAAAATTAATGCAGATGGTTCCTCCAGGGGTAATCCAGGTTCAACTGGGATTGGTGGGATTGGAAGGGATTATTTTGGATCTGTGGCTTTTGTCTTCTCGACCAATAAAGGAATACAAACTATTAATAGGATCGAAGGCTTGGCTATCCTATGTGCCTTGAAGCGAGCTTATGCTCTAGGGTGGCGGAAGGTGATTTGTGAGGCTAACTCTTAGGTCCTAGTTAATATGTTGCTGGAGAGGTAGACCTCAGATTCTAGCTAGCAGTTGTCTATGATAGTGCAATAGATATTACAAGTTAGCTATTTAATGGATTCAATATCTTATGTTCATATTCCAAGGGAATGTAATAGGGTGGTTGATTTTTTGGAAAAATGGGTGTCAGAAGCTATAGGTGGCTGGAAGATTGAGGAGTGGGAGCAGTTGCCCTATGAGCTATGTTAGGACTTGGAGAGGATTTTGGCTGATGATAACAGTGATACTGGGGAGTGATGTTTTTAGTGGTTGGGGTATTGGAGAATTTGGTGTTCCTGGGGGCCTTGGCCCTTTGATGTTTTGTATTATGTTGTTCTAATTTTCAATAAAGTTTTTACCCCTCTTTTTTCCAAGTTAATAAATATATTATAAAAAAACTTGTGAATTAATTAAATAAAGGAATTAAATTAATTTTTTTAATTAAAAGTTATATTTTTGGCATATTTATATTTATTTAATTTAATAATAATTTATTTAAGAGTTTTATTTTAATAATGAACTCTAAATACTATTATTAGTTGAATTCATAAATATATTATTAAAGCGTCTCATGGTTTAATAAGAGAGAGAAAACATAATTTAATAAAGTTTATTTTAATTAAATTGCATAAAGCTTATGCATGAAATTAAAATATAATAAATTAATTAAAGAGAGAAAGAAAATTAATTTAATGAAGATATTTTAATTGCAAAAAAGCATTCATGAAAACATAAAAGATAATTAAATATTAAAAGATATTGATCAACGAGTTCACTTTGGTGATTGCACACTTAGAGCCCTAATTTAGGGGAGAACTCTTTATCGAAGATGGAGAGCTCATTATGCAATTACATAGGTTTTGGAGGAGCAATTTTAGAGAGGAAGATTTTCAAAAAAAGGGAATTGTTGCGTGTTCTATGCATTCGTCATTTTAGCATGAAATCCAGGTAGGATCTCGTGGTTTATTTGTATAGTGGTTTTCCATCCTTCAAATTTCTATCTTCTCAGTGTTTGTTGTGTTTTTGTTTTTAGAATTCTTTTGTGTTGAAAACCTTGTTTGCATATTTATTGTTCTTCATTTTTGGAAACTTCTGTAAGCGATCTAATGATTGAAAGCCTTGAGTGTGGATTTGGTTGTTCATCATTCTCAGGAAACATCTATATACAAATTGAAAATTAGAAAACACTCGTGTTAAGATTTATAGTTCTCTATTCTTGGATACATTTGTGAAAGAGTTGAATTGAAACCTTTATTGTTAAATTGAGGTTTCGTAATTGGATGTTGAAATCAAGATTTGGGTTTTGAAAAGAAAACAAATTTTAATTTTATAGATTTTAGCTATTTTAATTTGGGTTTATCTACTAGATTCCTATTGGGAAATTTATCAAAAATAAAATAAAATAATATAATTACATAGTAATTTATAATTATTATGTAATTATATTATTAAATATATTAAAATAAATTGAAGGGCGCATTTGGTTTTATTTTAAAATTATAAAAAAAAAAAAAAATTTAATTTGTTTGGGTGGGTAGGGCCACCAACCCCCACCCCCTTTCTCTCTCCTCATTCTTCTTTTCCATCGGTGGCAGTACTGTTGCTACGCAACAGGTATTACTACGACAACAACCTGCTGCGACAGCACAGCCGCTAGGTTGACGAGCCTTTAAAAAATGTTAGGAGGTTTTTTTAATGTTATTAATTTTTTTAATAAATTTTATTTATTAATAGTTTTAAATTAATAAATATATATTTTTTATATATTTAAAATTATTAAATTTTAATTAATTAATTAAATGTGTTATTATTTTATTGTTAATTAATTTAATTAATATAATTTGTTAATTATATTATTATTATGTTAATTATTATTTTATTAATAGATTAGTAGTTATTTATTAATAATTTAAAATAAGTTATTAGTAAGTAATTATAATTGTTAATAATTTAATGATTTTTGGTTGAATTTTAATAATATTTGATTAAAGTTTTTAATTAATTTATTATTAAAATGTATTTGTACAACATACTTTGATTTGTGATTTGAGGAGATTGGTAAACTTGGTTTGTGCTTGAGGTTTAGTTTGGTCATGAAAATGATTTTATCAACACTAGGGAAATTTTATGATTCAAAACCTTAATAATTATCATACTTTGAAAAGACAAAAACTGAATTTTGAATATAATTGAGAACCTTAGTGAATCTGGTAATTAGAGAAACGAAAACTTGAAACCTTTCATGAAAAATTAAACTGTTGTGTTTTCAAAATGTAATGAATTGAGAAAATGACTTTTGTATGTACATTTTTTTATGACGTGTGATTCTACTATTGGGTTTCTGGGGTTTGACTTAGCTTTGACTAGTTAGATTGTATTACTAGAGGCTCAGGTGTCCTATTTTGTGATGTTATGATGAGTTTTGATCACAATATTTTATACTCAACCATGGTAATGTGTATTGTATGCTCTATGAGGTGTTTTGATCTATTGATTGTTATTGCTTTCTAGTATTTGTGTGTGAAACTGAGGTGAATGGTGTGACCTATCTGATATAACCTTTGAGTCTTTGATCAGTCATATTTGGATTTCTTTTTAGTCACTTGTATAGGACTGAGGTGTTTGTATGATTTTTTCTTGATGATGTCATGAGATGACATGGATTGGTTTAAGTGTACTTGATTTTTGATCAGTCCTATTAGGATGATCATATTGGTGGAATCCATAATTATGATAAGTGATTTTCAATAGTTGTTAGTTGCTTATTTAAAAATTGATGTATGGTATGTGGTCTTTTGTGATCTTTTGATTTTACTCAGCTTAGGGTAGGTTATCTGTATGTCATGTTAGGAAGTAGTTTGTAATGGAGGTCGAGGCCCTAAAGAAGTTGATGGGTAACCCATTGTAGGTTATTTAATAAGTGATAATATTTCATTAAATGGTTTTAAAATGAATTAATAAGAGTCATTGTTTTCCTCGCTCATGCCTTGAGAGCTATAGGTTAGGATGGGGGTAGAGAGGATGCTTGGTTGCGACCATGCTTCATTAGTATGCCTTGTCAATATGAAAGGATACTAGTGCTGCATAGAGTCACTAGGGGGCCAGAGGATTAAAAGACTAGCCAGGTAACCTTAAAGTTGGTTCATGTGATGACACTTGCCCACATGCATAATAGATTTCCTACATGTCTATGTGGCCTCTAGGTTTAGTTGATTCTTGTGTCTTGGTACCTTAAGGTAGTTTTCTTTTAGGTGATTCCTTGAACCTAGATGTTGGTTTTCACTTTTGAGTTTGTTATCCTATTTGGGACTTGAGTTTATCTTCTCAGAGTGGTGGGATTGGGTCATTTAGGCTTCACAAGGTCGGGTGGTAGTACTTTTTCTTATACCATTGAGATTTGACTGTTGGATGTTGTTGTTGGATATGTTTGTGTAGATGTTCCTTTCTATCTATTCTTGCATTCTATAATGGATGATTATACTCTAAGTGTATTATATTTGATTCTATGGATCCTACGAGGTGATGTAATCTATTTCATGATGTATATTATTTCAGCCTCTCATAACCTATGATTTGTACAGTGGATGATTGTGCATTTTTTTTATTGCCAAGTGGCATCTTGTAATTTTATATTATTTAAAAGGAATTTATACTTATATATTATTATTTGATGTGGATTTATTATATATTGGATTTAGTGTTAATTAAAATTAAATGTGATCCATTGTCATGGGACCCTTAAGAGTTGTAACATGTTTAAGTGTTGTTGATGTATGAGTGTATGTTAATTGCTTTTGCTATTCTATAACTGTTGTTGTATCTTTATCTTAAAAAAAAATGTTTAGCAAACTTAGTAAAACTTTAAGTTAATTTCTTTTGGGTCACATGGTGGGGTGTTACAGTCCTAGTACTCCAACAAGACAAGTGTGGCTCAAATATATCTTATCTTGATTAATGTGTTAACCCAAAACCCCATAATCCATTTCTTTTATTAATGTTTTCACTTGATTACCAAACTCACACACAAAGCCAACCTACATAGGGATTTGGTCTCTAATACATAGAATCCTCTAGTGACCACTTCCAAGTCCCAACACCTATGGTGAGCCACTCACCTAGGGATATCTAACCCTACTTACAAAATTACAAGAACACACACACACACACATACACACACACACACACGCACACACACACACACACACACACACACACACACACACACACACACACACACACACACACACACACACACACACACACACACACACACATACACATGTTTAGGGATCATACCTAGGGTCACATACCCCTAGGTTAACCCTAACATATCATATGAGCATCACAATGCACAAAATACTTAAGCCTTCACAAAGCACAAGAATCATAAGCACATGTATTCATAAGAACTTAGATGTTTAATATAAATAGTGTACATCACATAGAAATTTAACATGCCTTTGGTGTCTTAAAAAAATAATTGGGAAAATAAAAACCTATGTAGGACATCAAACTAGTTAAAAGCCCTTAAATTAAGCATATATAATTCTAAAAAAATAAATCAAAACAAGTAGCATGTACAAGAAATAATGGAGAGAAATAAAAAAGAGATATCATAGTACAATATTCCATGCATATGATTACCTATAACCCTCTAATAGAAAATAAATCATCTCCAAAAAATGGTATAAATAAAAATTTTCACAAAAAGGAACTCAAACTTTTAAATAACTCTAGGAATTAAATAATGAATATGCCTCAAGGGGATGCTGAGGACAAAGATAATAATGATGCTGATGTAGAGAAAGATAAACTGGACCAGGATGAGGATAATCTAAATTAGAGCTTTTTCTTGGATAAACATGGGTATATGAAGGGTTTCTTTTGCAACCCTAGTGCAATGAAGGAGGACATTAACACTATGAAGGAGCAAATGTAGGATCTCAAAAGGGAGTTTGATCACCTAAGAAAAACCAATAGGGGTGAGAAGGCTTTAGGCCAACATCTGGATAGGCTCTTGGATGTGATCGGGAATACTAAAGATGCCACTAACATGATGAAGAGAGTCCCACTTATTGCAATTAAAACTGAAGCTATGGAAGGATATGTAGTAGAAGATTGATATTTTGGATAGTAGAGTTGAGGGACCTGAGAATGTTTTGAGAAATATTGCTGATCAAAGTTGTTCCATTTTGAAAGCTATTATTGAAAATATCAAGGTTCTGTTGGATAAGATGGAGCAGGGGAGAAAGAATGAAGGTACAAAGGAGATGAAGGATGATCATGGTCCTAACAAGTGTACAAGGGAAAAATTGAAGAAGACAAAGGTCATGGATGATAAAGAGATCGATGAGCTAAGGGATTCTACTATGAACATGAACATTTTGGCTGATCAGGCTACTAACCTACTGAAGACTTTATAGTTGTTCTATTGCTATCTTTCTACTATTCTTTTGTTTTCTTTATTATACCTCAAGTCTTACAAAGATTTAAAAGAATCGAGAGCAAGAAGACAAAAAGAGGAAAATAATTTCAACTTTATATGAATCATTCAAACCCTCTCCACTTCCACAAATTTCTACAGAAGTAGAAGTAATTCCATAGTAATAAATTCCTTCTCTCAACCTTTTAAAGTCTCATATATGGTTGTCTCCCCAAAAAGGAAAGAAACTTACAAATTTGTTGACATTTTAGTCATGTTTATTATTAGTGACATACACTTATTTAGATTGTAAGTATCTACCAAGCACATTGTATAGTTAATAATGTTAACCAAGCATTTTAGTATCTACTAAATTCTATAGTTTCTACTCAGTCCAAGGGACAGTATTCAGTTTGCACTAAGCAGTTACTTCCAAGGTGTTCATCAGTAGTATAAACTAAGCATCTTAGTGTGTGGTGAGTTTATCTGTGCAAAATGAAGTTGTGTAGTGCTTATTGAGTTCATAGTTGATGTGATGTGAGTGTAGTGTTAACTAAGCTACTTAGTCTTAACCAAGTGACTCAGTTTCTACTGAGCTCATAGTGATAGCATTGACTAAGCTATGTAGTGTTTGAGTGATTCAGTTTCTATGCCAAGTTTCACAATATTCACTAAGTCACTAGTGCAGACCGAGTTCAAGACTACTTGAAAGTGACCAGTATGGACCAAGCTTCTACATTTACTGAGTGCATGATGATGCCAAGCATTGATAGTGGATGCCAAGTATCAGAACGTCGCCGAGCTAGTCTTCAGAACTTGTGTTCCCACAATTGAGCTGACTTTGTGGTTTTTATGTAAACTTGTATTGTGGTCGACTTTGTACTTTGTAAATTAGATTGGTATATATGCAACATATTGTTTCACATCCAAAAAAAAAGTGTGGAATAAAGTAGTAAGAAAAGAAGAGTAGAAGAGCTAATTACAAAGGCTACAATAGTATAAGGAGTAACAAAGATTTATCTATCACAACAAGGTGATTACTATACTCAAAGGAATCTCATTCAACAAACTAATTTCAAATTAGAGATCAACTATTGCTTCCTCCTAATAGGTGGATTAGTTGTATCCTTTCACAACATAGACTTAATAGTCTTATGTATATCTCTTTACTGAGTACATATTTCATTGTATGCTTGTGGGTATCATCCCCACCCCATTTTTACTTTCTATTTGGAAGGTTTCTAGGTCACCAAATGATGTGTCATAGTGTTATGAATGCTTTAATGCTTTCAATTTCTCATGCATGCAATTAGATCAGAATATACATGAAGGATTAATTGCTAATTAAGGATTAAGTTTTATTGGTTACTGATTCACCCCTCCCCTCTTAGTAACTTAGCCTATCATAATATTTCTAGCAATTGGTATTAGAGCTTTGTGGTTCTCAGTAAAGAAGTTTAACAACTTGAGCAAAGATCAAAGGCTATGGAGGTATTTAGACTTGACAAGGCTATTGACAATGAGAAGCTAAATTTGGAATTGGCTATTGGTTAACTCAAAAAAGAAAAAGAGCAACTCTCTCAATCCCTAAAAAGAAGGAAAGAACTTGCAATCTAGATGAATGACCAACTCTAAATTGAAGAAATAATTGAAGACATCCATTCAAGCAATTTGGATGAAGATGATGAAACAATCAAAGAACTATTTAAAAAAATAGTATTCTTCAAGAAGTAAGAAAACTAAAAAGAGAGAAAGAAATTCAGTTAGTAAGATTGTTTGAAGTCATGGAAGAGAAAAACAAGATAAAAGAAGAGATAGAAGGAAAGAATAGTGAAATTCAACACCTATAGAAGGAAAGAATAGTGAAATTCAACACCTATCCCTTCAGTAGACAAACTTCATTGATAAACTCACCAATGCAAATGAAGAAATTATGAATCTAAGATTAGAGATTAAAAGACTATAGAATGATCTAAATATTGAAAGGCAAACCAATGATAGGATGATGAAATCTCAAAGAAAATATGAATCAATTGAATGAAAAAATCCATTACAAACAAAACCAAAATGCAAGAATTGGATATACAGAAGAAGGTGAATCATCCAAGTAAGGAGCTCAAAAGAATTAAAGACCTACTTGTAGTTACTGTGGTCAGATGTTGGAGCAATGAAAAAATTAAATTCAATGGAAAGTGCTAAAATTGCAATCAACATGGTCATAGGGCAAATGAATGCAAAGAGAAACCTAAGTTTGAAGGAAAATGTCATAAATGTAAGAAGCATGGAAAAAAATCCTCATAATGCAAAACTAAGATATTGAACCCAGTAGAACAGATTGTGAAAGCTATATTTGGTTGGGGCTATAACACTTGGTGTAGATGTCATTACTTTGGATAATTTGGACACATTGAAATGAATTTTGTGAAACATCACATGAGGACAAGAGGCACTACCAAAATATGTTTTATTTGTACAAAACTTGGTCATCTTGCCAAGAACTATATGAAGACTAGAAGAATTGACGATGAAAAGAAGGTGGAACTTGATAACATGAAAAAGTAGATGAGACAACAATGGGTTCCAAAATCTTCTAATACAAGTCTAAGGAATGATGAACAAGTCACTCAAGAATTGGGTGACTCCACCATTTCCACTTGATATCTCATAGGAGAACTGGAACTAGGATTCTAAAGAAGATATCTCACATTAGTTCTAGTTAGTAGAACAAAAGATCCAAATCAGCATTCAAGATGCAAAGGGATCACTGAGTAAATGATGTAATAAAGGCTGAGCATGGTTAGGTTGCAGACCTTACTGAGAAATGTTGGAAGTAACTAAGTTTTGTGTGGTTACCAAGCCATGGAAGACTCTACTGAGCATTCAATGCAAGTGAAGTGGATGACAGTCCATCATTTAAGAAAATAATTTTACTAGGAATTTATGGAGAAATTTGATGAAAAAGAGAGAAATTGAAGTCATTTCTCACTGTGAATTTTTGAGAGCTATCTGTGCAAGGTGATCTTTAGAACATTCAAGCAATTTGAGGGAATTGTTATTGAAGACTTTCATATTCTCTCAAATCCTATCGAGAAAAGATGACATCCACTAGCAAAAAATCAAAGAAAAGTTTGGACATGTTAGTTCGAGGCATGGAGTGGAAGGCATCAGATTTTAACTTGTGTCCTGCCATTGCGAAAATCCTAGATCCAAGTGGAGGACAGTAACAAATTCCACCAAAGATACTGTTAATCAATGATATCTGTTTCCATTTTAAATGTTCTATTTAAGATATTAGAACTTTGGAGATGGATGAATCATTGAAAGAATTATGTGTCAATGTTGTGTTGAAATTATAATATCAACATCTTGAAACTAAAGGTTTAACTCATGTTCTATATATGCCATGGGAATTTCAAATAAAATGGATAAGATATATCCTTAGTCATGTGCACAATGGTTAGTTATGGTTGGAACAACTTGTTTTGATAAATAAGAAGATGATCCATAAGATCACTAGTCTTCCCAGGTTGACAAAAGTGAAAATGACCAAAACCCTAAGTCAGGTTGAACTAGAGAAGAAAACCCTTTTTGAGTGGGATGGAAGGGAATGAAGATTAGCTATGCTACTAAAATGGAACTCAAATTTGGGATACATTCGATTGCTCACAAGATTTTCAGCTTGAAAAAACTAAATAGTGTGTCATGTGAAGTAGTGGATTTAGCATAAAAAGTGGTCAAGAATAACTTGTCACTTGACATTGCTGAGTTGGTGTTGAACCAGTTCAACAAAAACATGGAGAGAGTATAAGAACTTCCAAGAACAATCCATGTAAGTTCAATTCACTTTTGACCTATTTATTTTTTTATGTGCAGAAGTTCTTCTCATCTAAAGGTACAGTAGTTTAGAGAAAGGATATACATGTTCTTTATCAGATTAATGAGTATATAGCTAAAATGGGAGAGAACTATGCAAGTATTATGGACAACTACTTTGATGCATTCAAAGAGAAGATGAATAATAGACTCAAGATTCCCAAGAAACTAGTTGATGATTGCAAAAATGATGTTTGTTTCATGGTTGATAGTGACAAAGTATATATCTAGGTAGTTAGACCAAGGATAATATGGGTAAAACCTCTTGGCTATGAGGTAAACATAGATGAAACCAAAGACATTATTGAGGCATTAATTAATGAGCCTGTTGATCCTAAAGCTACATAATTTGGCACTTATGATGAGGCAAAGGCTAGAATATAACTTGAAATTAAACTCCCTCAGATAGTCAACAAAGGAAATAAGAGAATTGCCAAACTAAAAACTAGTTCCACTCTTCTATTGAATGAAGACAAATGAGATGATAGTGAGAATGAAGAAGTAGAAGATGAAGAGAATGAAGAGAAGGAAGAGCCACTGAAGAAGAAAGGTAAGGTAATTATTACCAAGCCTGCCAAGACATCTACTATTGCATTTACAATAAGACCATCTAGGAAGAAAGTAAATAAAGAAGGAGGAGATGTAATCTTTAAGAGGCCTCTACTTACTTTTGAGGAGAGGATGAAAGAATTAGAATAAGGATCTGGAATAATAAATTTCAAGGCACTAAAGTATGAAACTAGGATTACAGAAGAGAAAAGGAAAATAGAAGATGTATTAATATAAAAAATGGGTAAATGGAAGTGTTCTTTGGACTAGCTTGTTCAACAGATTCCAAGTGATCTAATGGAGAAGATCAAGCCAAGATGGGAGAATGCCATGAAAACTACATTATACATATATGAGTAGACTCTAAGGCAACTCATGCCAAATTTGGATGACAAGGAGGTAAAGGAATATCCAAAGAAAAATGAAGAAAAAATTACTTTTAGATTCAACACTTATTTTATATTGTTGAATGACATTGAATATGTGGTAAGGAATGCTACAAACACATGGAAGAAAATTTATCTTCTTCACAAGCTGAGTGATTTTTTTGTTAATATTAGTGAAAAGGATGAAGGTGATGATGAAAAAGAAATGGATGAGGAAATTAATAATGAAGAAGTCACACATTTTGAAAATGTAGATAATGATGAAGAGGAAAAAGGGCAGGAAGCTACTGAGGAAGATTTGCTAGATGTACAAGATATTGAGGAGACTAACCTAGTGAAAATTATTGCAACAGTCGTATCCTCACTTCCTCATTCTCTAAGAAAAGCACTAAAAAAATCAAGCTCGAAGAAAGCTCTAGCAGGATTGATTGTGACAAACATAGTTGGTACAAGCACTCAATCAATTTTTGCACCCATCCAGCTCAGTACTTCATTGATTGAAATGACAAGCACTTCACCTACTTAGTAGCCAACACTTCCTTCTATATTAGTTTTGGTAAATCCAAGTATTTCTACTATAAGTATTTTGATAGTAAGTATAGTAACTACAACTAGTCCTACTATTTATACAATTGTTTCCATTTCTAGCATGCCATTAATAAGTGCAAAGATAGTTGAGACCAAGTCTCAATCGAGCACAAGATTTTTGGGTAAAGAAAAAGAGACAGAAGAAGACAAAGATCTTGATGATGAAATTCTAATTCCAAATTGGGACATCTCTAATCTCAATCCTAATCATATGCATGTTTTTGGAGAAATTCTTCAAAAGAAATCCAAGTAGTAAGGGCTTAGAGAAGAAAGGAACAAGGAATTTCAAATAATAGAAGATGAAAAGAATATCCTTGTAGAGGCATTAAATATAGAGGTTGATACTTCTCAACCAATTTTGAACTAGTTAGTAGAGGTAGTCCAAAAGCTCAATAATGTTTTGAATGGATAAGAGAAATTGTTGCAGAGAGTTGAGAAGAAGTTTGAGAATAAGGTTTTGGAACTTATTGCTGAACAAATTGCTATCCATTAGGTAGAATTATCTACTATTCTAGGCTCACTAGAGACCTCTTGCAACAATGTCTCTTCTCTATTTAATAAATTCTATGATATCTCAAATTTCACTAAGGAAATAAAAGATAAACTATTGAAGATTGATGAAGATCTAAAGGAAAGTACACAATAGTTGTAACTTGACTTGAGCTATAGCTCTATCCATTACACCAAGATTAGATTCTTGATTGATATGTAGGTAGAATTGCTGAGAGAAGAGGCAAGAATAAGAGCTACATTGATAGATATATAGGGCATGATTCTCCCAAACATGGATGCATTGAAGAAACACATTGCAGATACTAAAATGCTCATCCATGATGACAATTTCTCCATTGCAGACTACATGATAGAACTATCAATAGAAGTGCAAATTGTATTGTACACATGCAAGGTGTTGCAAGAGAATTGGGACAAGATATTGGTGTTAATTTTGAAGGTACATTTAAATTTCTTGTCACATTTTGGCATTACTGTATAGTATATATAGCATACATCTTTGGCATTAATGTCAAAAAGGGAGAGAAGATGTATACTAAGGAGAAGATGTATATTGTAGAGAAGATGTATATTGTGTAAAAGGGAGAAGATGTACAAAAAAGAGGAGAAAATGTATATATCAAATGTGAAAAGATGTATAGTATACTATATATTATGTATGGGGGAGCATTATAATATTATTCATGTACAGATACTCAAAGGTGCATCTCTTACAAAACCAATTTTGAAAAATCTCAAAAAAAGAATACTCTACTGAGTGAGAGACATAAGGTGATGAATAAAACATGTTCTTGAACATTTTGAATTTATTTTTGAGTGATAAGTTTTTTTGTCGCTAATGCTGAAGGGCAAGATTGTTGACATTTCAGTCATGTTTGTTATTAGTGACATACACTTATTCAGATTGTAAGTATCTACCGAGCATATTGTATAGTTAATAATGTTAACCAAGCATTTTAGTATCTACCAAGTTCTATAGTTGCTACTGAGTCCAAGGGATAGTATTCAATTTGCACTGAGAAGTTACTACCAAGATTTTTATTAGTAGTATAAACCAACCATCTCAGTGTACGTTGAGTTTATCAGTGCAAAATGAAGTTGTGAAGTACTTTTCGAGTTAACAATTGATGTGATGTGAGTCTAGTGTTAACCAAGTTACTCATTGTTAACCAAGTGACTCAATTTATACTGAGCTCATAGTGATAACATTGACCGAGCTATGTAGTGTGAATCGAGTGATTCAATTTATATGCCAACTTTCACAATATTCATTGAGTCACCAGTGTAGACCAAGTTCAAGACTACTTGAAAGTGATCAGTATGGACCAAGATTCTATGTCAACTGAGTGCATGATGATGCCAAACATTAATAATGGATGCTGAGTATCAGAACCTCATCAAGCCACTCTTTAGAACAAGAGTTCCTGCAGTTGAGGCAACATTGTGGTTTTGGTGTAGACTTGTATTGTGGCTGACTTTGTAATTTGTAAATTAGATTGGTATATATGTAATGTATTGTTTCACATCCACAAAAAAGTTTGGAATAAAGTATTAGAGAAGAGTAGAAGAAAAAATTACAAAGGCTACAATAGTATAAGGAGCATCAACAATTTATCTATTATAGCAAGGTGATTACTATACTAAAAGGAATCTCATTTGGCAAACCAAGTTGTAGATCAGAGATCAGCTACTGCTTCATCCTAACAGGTGGACCAGTAAAATCCTTTCATAAGCTAGACTTAATAGTCTTATTTAAATCTCTTTACCAAGTACATACTTCATTGTATGTTTGTAAATCCTTGTGCAATGTGGACCTAGTAGTCCTTATTGCTCCTAATAGAGTAGATCATTAGAAGTGATCATTGTAAGCCTTAATAGGCCAACTTTATACTATAGTACTAAAGCTTGTGGGTATCATCCCCACCCTAGTTTTACTTTCTATTTGGAAGGTTTATGGGTCACCAAATTGTGTGTCATAGTTTTGTGAACACTTTAATGTTTTCAATTTCTCATGCATGCAATTAGATCAGAATATACATGAAGGATTAATTGCTAATTAAGGATTAGATTTTATTGGTTACTGATTCACCCCTCCCCTCTTAGTAACTTAGCCTATCATAATATTTGCAACAAAATCCTTAAAGAATTATACTCACAAACTCTCCCTCACATATCAATAAATTTTCTCTATAATAATATCCATAAAGTACAACCCATCTCTCTTCTACCTTTCTAGCATCCACTCCTTCGTATTTATATTTTACCACACATATATATGTTCTTGAATAGCTTTCATATCCCTTTAGGTAAAAAGACACCACCTTTTAAAACAAAATTAATTCTAAAATTAAAAATTGCTTTAGTTTATGTAATTAACTACCATTTTACAAGTTGTTTAGGCATATTAGGGGTAAATTAAGGCTATTTTAGGGGTATATGATAAATAAATGGTCTAAAAATGATGTAAATACCCTCTCTGGTGCTTTATAATCCATTTTTTATGCCCTCCATTATATTTATGAAATGGCCTCACATTATTCCATGTGGGTAACCCATATTACCTTTGTATGTTAGGGATTTTACTCCTTTTTAAATACTTATGCCTTTTATTTTTGTTATTTTTATATTCTATTAAATTTCTCTTTGTATCTAAGTGTATTATAAAATCACTCACATACAATTTGTAACATACACAAATAACTAAATATATTAAATATGTGGCCATGCATATTTATATATGTATATGTATGTGCAACCATATATTGATATATAAATATACCAAATAAAATCAAATATGAATTACATCAAAATATAAATATCCAGATCATGAACAAATAATTATGAACACTGGTTACTATTGATCAAATCATCAAAATAAATAATAAAAATACACCCAAACTAGGTGACTAACTTCCTATTGTATTTCTAAGGATATAAGGATTCCTATACGGATCACTCTGCCATCTCACTTTAAAAACAACTAGTTTGAGGATTTTGATTCATTCTCACACCTATATAGTGAGATGGATTCAATATCTTGTACCTACACACACTTGCATCACCAATTGACAAGATATAATACATATGCATATATACAAATAACGACATGCAAGGAAGGAGGAGTGCAATATTGTGTAGACATTCCATAGGAGTGGATATGAATACCTCACCTCATCCAAAAGAAATGCCTAGTAGAGTAAATATACACACATACGTATACATAAAGCACAATTCGTTAGTGGGTTAGATTAAAACCAAATCATAAACATGAATTAAAAGAAGCTATAAATAGTATGTCACACCAAGGTTTGAAAGCATGATATTGAATTATAATTCTAAGCAACCTAAAAAGGATGATGTAAGGTAGAGATTAAATAATAAAACAAATACTCAATTTACTAAGAACATTATGTAGATCATGATACAATATCTAATGAAAATAGAGTTGTAGACCTTTTAACCAATCTCTTAGTATAGCTGCAAGGAATTTTAGGAAAAGGATAGAAATGTTTCTAAACATTTTATATCATAAGATTCTAGTTGATTGTATTTCCCTTAGTAGGTTATCTAGTGGATAGGCATCATTATCCTTGAATTTTCTAGTAAGACTAGTTGAATGTAGTTTTATAGTTTTTACGTAAGCAGGTTGTAAAATCAAAGAGTACTAGAAGTAACCTTATATTTGAACATATCCCAAGTGTACTTGTACTATCTCTAAACTCTACTTATAGTTGTTAGTATTAGATGGGTATTACATTTACCCAAAATTATTTCAACATTATTGATAATATTTCTAACCTCTTCCTCCCACTTTGCAACCTTCTTCAATTTATCATCACTCTTAAAAATAGTTGGAAATAATGAACTATAAGAATCCATGAAGAATTGTAATTTTGTTACAATTATTTGGTCCTTTCCCTTAAAGAAAGAAACTAATGTGCAAACACTATCTACTATCATCTTTTCCTCTACAAATTTTCTTTGTAAATCCATTTTGTATGGTACAACTATTGTAAGTTTTTCCATCAAGCTATTCTTTCAAGACAAAAAAATAAAATGACGATCTAAAATTGTGCTAGCATCAACACATCTATCCATGGCCTTTTTCAATGTCTTATGTAATTTATAAAAATCATGTATCTTTCTCTTCAAAAGGTAAACTATATGTTGCACAATCTCCAACAATATTTTAAATGCCTCTAGTTTTTTTCTCTTTTCTAATTTTTCAATTTTATCAACACATTCCTTCACTTTTGCACTATCAATTATAGGAACATAAATAAAATTATTAGTGGAACTTGGATCACCTTCAGTATGAATTTAAACACTAACCCATTACTTAATAATATACCTTTGAGTACTTTCCAATTTCTCATTCAATTCTTTGACCTTCTCTTGTAGCTTGTAGTTCTTAATGATCTAAGTGTCATATTCTTTGGCTAGCCTTTTTAGCTAAAGGTGTCTATCTATAGTTGTTTTCTCTAGGTATTCATATTTGGACTTATTTAGAAATGAAAAATTTGTAAGGGAATTAACCATCTCAGAACCAACAACATTTTTGAAATTCTAGACTATCTCGTCTCCTTTTCTTCTACCTTGTACATTTATTAGATGTGGATTTTGTGTAGCAGGGTCAAGTGATAGTATTACAAGTGTTTTTATTCTTGGGTTAAAACCTATACCTCTCAAGAATTCACCACACTCTATCTCTGATTTAAAAATTGGGCCTGGTTAACTTCTAATTTGATCAATAATAAATGAAGAATGCAAATCCAACTCAAAAATAACATCCCACTCTTGGTGACAGGATACCTTGCTTGCTTCATTATCAATCCATGATTATTTGAATCAAATTTTTGGAGACAACTAACAAACTCTTCTTTTTTCTCATCAATTTCACCATTTTGCACCAAGCTGCTCCTCAATTATATTTCTTTTAAATTGAACAAAAAAACTTTTAAACTCATCTCTATTTACAAAATCACCATCATTGAGAAATTTTTTACAAAGAAGTAACCTCTCATCCATTGTATTAACAAGAATTAAATAATTCTCTCCATCCTCATCACCTTTTATCGGGTTATGCATTTCTCTCATACTTTTCCTCAACAAGTTAGAATATTGGCCTTTCTTTATTACTATGGCCTTAGCTATATCTTTCTCTATTTCTTTTTCAATTTTCTTCCTTTTGGAAACATTCCTTTGAGAGGGCTTAGCTTCATCAACATCTTCCAAATTTTCAAATTAATTATTTTCCAATAAGAAAGCTCATAATTGAAACCTTTGAAATTGGGATCTACCTATTTGAACACAAATTCTTCTCTTTTAATATCATTTAATTTTCTTCTTTTTTCATTTTACCTAGATTCAATAATTTCATTCTTAAGAACATCCTCATTGATTAAATATTCATTTTTTGGTATGCTACTATTGGTCATATGAATAATTTCTTTCTTTATGGAATTCAATAGGTCACAAAATATCAATTGGGAACTATCCAATTTATACTACCTAATGAAGTCATTCAGTTAATGTATGGCCCATTTTCAAACTGAAAAATCACCAACCATTCATAATCTAGGAAAAATGTACCTTTAATTCTAGAGGGACCCTAATATTATTGTCCATCATGGTTAGTTTCTAGATAAATTCAATGACCCCTACCTAACATGGACACATTTAGTGAGTATGTGGGGGTGGACATGGACATCAAAAAACTTTAAAAATAGTAAAGTTTTCAAAAAAAATAAAATCACCCCAATTATGCTTTAATAGGTCCTTTATTATTAGTATGGTAACGCCTTATCATTTTTATATGAATCAATGGAATCATCTCATCAATAGATCCTAACATTTTCCTTACTAGGACAACAATCCAATTTTGAAAAGACACATAATTTAATGATATGTGGCCAAATATAGGTCTGCAATTAGATATGATAGGTCTTAAATTTATTCCATTTCATCAATTTCAACTAACTAACCATATATTTATCATTATAAAATAGAATTGGATGCATCAATAGTGAGTAGTACAAAAAATCTACCTCATCATAGTTCTGTTGAATTGTTAGGAGATCATTGTGTATTCTATTTATGATGTATCCTATATAATCATAGTCCTTGTTAGCATGAGGATGCTAAATATCCATTACCATCATAAAGAAATACTATGTAATTTAATTAGTACAATCACCACCTAAGACCTTATAGAGACCATGCATAGTATACTTAAAATAATTGTTAAACCTAGTCAAATCATAAGGAGGGATGACATTATTTGGAATAGAAACATGTTGATTTCCAACCCTAGAAATCTTCTTCGAGATTTCTTGCCTACTTTCCAGTGGTTCATTCATTTTATATATATTCTCCTCCTCCTTCAAGTTAATTTCCTAGCTCTAGGAACCATTGAGACCAAAATCTTGAATGAAACTAGCCCTATTCAATCTGACCAATGTTGTTCTATCTTTTGTCTTGATACATTTAATGGCTGGATCATATTTTTTAGCAAGGGTTTGAACTATATCAAGGTCCACATAAATATGTGGGAAAAAATAGTTTTTCCAAATTCAAGTTCCAAAGATTAAAAACTAGCTCTGGATTCACTATGTTTTTGAAGAAATATAAAAAGAATTGATTCCCAGTATAATTTGGTGTTTTTGGATTCCTACACCTTGTATATTTTTCCTCCACATTTTATCATTAACACCCATAGAGTTTGATATTACTAGAAGAAATTCTACCAATTCATTAGAAAATTTATCCTTTTAGTCCTCTCTTTACTTCCAGATTGTATCGACGAGGTCGACTCTGGAATTTTTGTATTGAGTTTCTATACAATTTTATTGAGAAAATATCCTCACCACACACCAACTTTACAAATCTTGTAGATTCTAAAAACTACTTTTATAAGCGTTAGAATCAAGGGGTCTAAAAAAATTGATAAAAAAATGATTACCTGTAATATGAATTTATAGTTCTTGCATGAGAAATAATTCACCACCAAACATGGTGTTGGTTCTCAAAATTGTTGGTTGAAAACCTACAAACCTTGCTTGCTTGATGCTAGGGGATCAACACAATTTTGGTTAATGAAGAAGGTTGAAAAATAATTACTCAACTTCCACACTTCAAGCTCTGCAAGACCTAGGTGGTTGTATCTAAATGAATACTTCCTAAGGGAGCTTAGGATTTAATAGTGAAAATTTTATGATTGATACTCTTGAGTTGGCAAGTTTTTACTCAAGGAGAAATCAAATGTAATAGTATAAAAATGGGTAAATGAGAGGGACAATTTATGCAATACTTGTGGATGGAATTTCACTAGTCTACAACTATAAATATTGACTTCAAATGAACATACATATATCATTCCCTAATCCATTGGGCAATCCAAAGTCAATCTTCCACATATCCTTATCATCAAAGAACCTTAAGAGATAATGTGCACCCCATCAACCATTGGATAAATAAGATGTAAGTACACTCCCTAGTCTAAATGTTTTTAACCCCAATTAAAGGAGACTAGTTAGACATATACCATAACTCACTATGAAAATATCAGATAAATTAGGTTCATGTATTATTCTCACCCATCAAAATAATAGTGTAATCCAAAGGGACAATAAAGAGCATGCAAGATGAAAACTATACACCATTGAAAGAGAAAGTATAATCATATTAACATCATTTGTAAGAAAAAATAGTAGAGAAAATTTATTGCACATCCAACAAATTATTGCACAAAAATAGAAATTACTTCATAGTATGTCTTTTATAAAACAATACTTCATATCAATATCATAACTTACTTTGTCTTTTGAAAATATATCTTCTTAAATAGAGGTTTTGGTACCTTATATCACAAAAAGGTACACATAGCTTCAAACCCCCTCATAAACATATGACTAACTAATAATTAAAACATAAATAAGGAAACATAACTATATCATTAATTATCTTGTGCTTCATCAACAGCCATAAATTTTTTAGGAACATCTTTAGGAACTTTGAGATAGTCATCGATCCATTTAACAATCTGGGCATGAGTAGACCATACAAATTTTGATACCGCTAGTGCAAATCCTTGCAGATCCAATCACTTCTTACCTTGTGCTATCTTTAACTCTATTATGAACTTTACAAAATTTTCCTCTATAGTGATTATCTTGTTTAACAACTTGTGAAATGAATCAATCTAGAAATTTTGTTCCTCCTTGAATTTGGCTATTGCTACCTGAGGCAATGTTGTAAAATCCAACCTCCATTCTTCCAGTTGCTTGATCTTTCCATCTTCATTTTTGATGGCATGAAGAAATGACTGATCAACATAATTAATTTGGCTCAATTTCTCTTCCAGGCTTGGATGTTCTTGTCATATATAACTCAAATTAATTGAAGCATCATCAATAAGATCAATAGTAGCCTTTATCTATGGAGGGGAATCAAGATCTCTTTTTGTAACCTCAAAGAGTTTACTCAAATCATATCTTGATGGTCCCCATTTTCTTTCTATTTCAAAGAGTTTATCTTATCCTTTCATGAATAATTCTAGCATATTGGCAATGTTATTAAATCCTTCATATAATTCATCACACTTGGACAAAATAACATTCATTATATAAAAAAGAATTTAGTCTAGTATCTTGAAGGTACATTCTTTATGATTAAGGCTTGGCGGTACTTCTACATTATGTCTTTCAACATCAACATTTGTAGACTTAGGAACCACAATATTTTGAGAGCCCTCAGGTTTCAAACCATGTAGCTCTTTCTATAATCTCCTTATTTTTACATTCATTTTGTCTATAGTTTAACTCATATCCATTTCTCTTCTTTGTAATTCCATAATCATTTCTTTCATATGTTTATTTTGGGCTTGATTAAACATTGATTCATGAGTCAATCTGGCTGTAACAAGCATGAGATCAGTATTTTCTACTATTTGTACCTAGGCCATCTCCTGTTCTCCTTTTGATATATCAATCATCCTTGGTTTATTTCCTTTAAATGTTACCTAGGTAGTGAGATTTTCTATCTTAGGGACATGCCCCATTATTTCAATCTTGTCCAATGACTCAAACTCAAACACAAATGTGGGATCTTCCTATTTTCTCACTTGATCAAGAATTTTTTTTTTCTTTAATGTCAAATGAGGGAGAATTAGAATGTTATAGTTTTAACCATCTCTTTATCTTCTTCTTTAGTACATGAGATATTATCTAGATTAAATTTATCTATCATCTACTGCACCTAAAGCATGCTGAGACTCATCAATTACCTCAAGCCTCCCCTTCTTTCTTTCATCAAAATCCTTTTTATTCATGATCCAAAAATCTTTAAATTCTAGAGTCTAGGCAAAATTATCTTGCTCAATGAACCTAAGGGATATAGCCTCCCTTTCATCATCAATATCTATTGGATCATCATTTGGAATTGTTTAAGCATAATAGCAATATTGTTCCTTAGTATATTGAGGAGGTGGTTTAGATGTTTCAACACTCTCTTTCATTTTTCTAAGGATATTAACAACTCTAGTCAAACCCTCATCCTCATAATCCTCATAAGATACTAAGGAAGCATTGGTTTCATCTTCCTTTTGAGGATTAACAACTGATTGGACAACACTTGAACCTGCATGATTCATCCTTCTCTTTTTGGTTTGAGGAGGGGGAGGAGTTACCTTTTTAAATTTCATTCCTATTTCTTTCCCAACATATTCTTTATACAAACTTTCAAAATCATAGTTACATTTTTCAATCCTCATAACTTCAATATCCTCCTTAGTGTGAAAGTGAGGCAAACCTTTTCTTAATCTTTGATTCTCTATTTTTCTCAAGAATTTCCACTTCTTAATCCTTTGAGTTACCTCTTGTACACCATTATAATTCCTTATAAAATCATCTTCAATGTTGAGCTGATGAGAATATCTAGCTTTTATGGCTCTAAAGTGCTCCTCAGGATCATAAACTCTTCTTTTATTACTAGTTAGACAAAACTTATTCATAAGGACCTCCTATACTTGAATTTTTTTAGCTCCAATAACATACCCATCAAATTTTATTAAAGAAGTCATCATGATGCCCTCCTTCCTTGGTTGAATATATTCCTTCTCAACCCACAATAATTTCCATATGAATTCTAGGAAGCCCAATCTCTCCAAGAAAAATATAGGGAGCATGTGAGGTGGTTGTCTACACTCATATAGCCTTATTAAAGAATATTTTGGTTTAAGAATCTAGTCACCCAACCCTTTCTAGCCTAAAATTCCTTAGGTGTCAACATGTTTTTGATTGACTATAGCATTCTAGTAAGGGTTCCCCCTAGTGCTCTTATTATCCACTGGACAAACACATCCATGAAAGTTGTAAAATCTCCATCCTTAGCATGTGTGTCCCACAGTGGACACCATAGATGAATGGGTTGTATACTCCATTCCTCATCCACTGTGGCCAACTTCATGGAATTCCTAAACTGGATGAGATTCTGATGAAGGATTAAGTAAAATAATAGGGAATAGTTCCTTAAAGATTTAGTAGTTTTCCATTTGATCAACTGATTGTGAAGGGACCTTACAATCTTGCTGGAAAAATCAAACTCTAAATATGTGTGAGGGTTTTGAATTTTCATGCATGTACACGCACATGCACACACACACACACACACATAAACTAAAGGAATTTTCTACTATTCACTCTCTCTAAATAATTATAACCATGCATAAAATGTGTAGTTGAAAAAATCCATAAAGGACTCAACTGAGTGAGGACCCATATGATTGACATTTAGAATCTTGTTATTATGCCCCCTATACATGTAATGTGCAATTTCTTTAAACCTACAAAATTTCATAGTCTTCTGATATTTAGATTTGAAATGTTCCTTATCAATCTTTGTTAAGGCTTGGGTACTTAGGCCAAAACACTCCTCAATGCAGGATTTTGTGATAACCAATAAATTCATTCCATCCATTTTCCTTATAGTCCTAGTGGCTAGTTCCTAATGGTTCACTATGACCTCTATCAACTTAGTATCCAAAAAGAAATTTGTAATCACAATTTTTCCTAAGTCTAGCCTCCATGGGTTATCTCTAGAATCCTTCTTATCCTTATTTTCATATAAACACCAAAACAAAGCTTGACCATGTAATGAAATGTTAGAATCCCTACAATTGTGAAACTCATCTAAAAATACTAACTTTATTGATAGAGGAAGTAGGAAAAAATTCTAACAACATCTTCTCAATATGTTTCTCAATAGGAACTTGCCTAGACTCCTTAGTATCTTTTTTGACAAGCATTTTTTTCAAATGAGTAATAACTAGGGAAAGGAAAGAGCTCAAACTTACTATTTCCACAAATTCCCAGTATGTTTCCAAATCCTTCTTGCCAACTTTTATCCTAGCTCTACTCATATGAAGTTATGAAAAAGACCTTTTTCACAAAGATGATTAATCTACTTTCATTCCACATTCATGGTTCATAAATTTATGCACATGTACCCACTTCACAAATTGTCCATTTGTCCCATCAATAGAGTACTTGATTCATACTTCACAGTTTTAACAATTTGTATTTTTTCCTTTTTGCATCATCATTATGAAATCATCTCTAAGATTGCAATTTTTGGAATCTTGATTGACCCTTTCAACTCCTTTTCAAAGACTGTGACTTCATAATTTCTCCTTTTAACCTTTTTCAAAATCGCGATTTTAGGATCTTTCTTCTTAGTTTCTAGTGAAATCATGAATTTAGGGATAAAGTAATTGGTTACCTCTGAGATTGTGACTTTGGAGCCCTCATGTTTTTTATTCTCTGCAATTATGATAGTGCACATTTTTACTGATGGCTAAATTTCTTTATTCTGAAATGGCAAAAACACATAGAATCATGATTTTTGAACAAGGATTTTTTAGAATCTATCACACAGAAAGGAACAATCATATCACCCTTATACAATGAAAATTATATGAAAATATAACCAATATCATATAAGATTAAAGTACATAGAATAGAACATAAAACACAAAGATTTAATGTGGTTCACCCAATCCCTGGGATATGTCTACAAAAAAAAAAGTCAAACACTCTTATTATCCAATGATTTTAACTTAATCATAACCTATAATCCCTTGCAGCTCAATACTTCTATAAGAAGCTACCATCTCATCACCACTACATATAATCTATAACCCTAAGACATTTTATACAAGCATTTTTCCACTTACAAAATTAGGGATATAATAAGTTGGTTACAATATGTTGGTACCCCAAAAAATAGCTAGAAAGATAGCCCAATTTTTTTTCCTCAAGGGCTTTCCCCCCGAGTCTTGGTGATAATACATGGAAACCATATAGTAATTACCTGATTAGTCATCATAATCTAACAATCTCTCCTTTTCTAATTAAGATCCACATTTAAAAACAAACTCTTACTTGGAGACTATTCTTATAGTAATAGTAGTACCCTCATGAGGCTCCCACTAGATCGAACCACCCTTGAATCTACTATTCATTTATTCTATTGAGTATAGAAGGCCAATTTAAGATGAAGAGGAGTTGAACTTCTCCTTTGTCACTAAATTTGTAAACATATCCACTATATTATCATATGTATGTATCCTTTCCACCTTTAATTGTGCATCATCCAAAATTAACCAAATAAAATATTACCTCAACTATATGTATTTTGTCTTTGAGTGTAAAGAATAGTTCTTGGTAAGAGGAATATCACTCTAGTTATCTATATTCATATAATTATCCCTCTATGGGTGTCTCAATTCTGCTATGAAGAATTGAAGCCATATTATCTTCTATGTTACTCCACCTTGTACCTAAATCCCATGCCAAATCTAAGTCAGCATATCCATACAAATAAATAGTAGAGCCCCAAAAATGTAAGTATTTATTGGATGTTCCTCTCAAATATCTAAGAATCCACTTAACTACATTCCAATGCTCAATCCTAGGATGACTCATTTACCTACTAATGACTCCCACTACATGTGCAATATCTGGCCTAATATACACCATGCCACCCTTTAAGCTCCCTATAGCTAAAGCTTAAGGTACCTTGAACATTTTATCCTCCTTTTGCTTGTGTCTTTAGGAACATCTCCTTAGTCAATTTCAAATAAGCATGAAAAGTTGTTATGAAAACTTTGAGATTCTTAGTAGAGAAATTATAGAACACCTTCTCAATATAATTAACATGAGATAATGTTAATGACCTATTTTTCCCATCTCTACAAATTTTCATACCAAGGATTTGTGTTTTTTCCCCCAAATTCTTCATAGAAAATGATTGTGCTAACTGTTGTTTCAATTCATTAATGTGATCCATTTTAGACCCAACTACAAGCATATCATCAACATATAAACATAAAATACTATAACTATCATCATCCAACCTCTTAAAATAAATATAATGATATGAATGGCACTGAGTATAACCATGCTCATTCATAAAGCTATCAAATTTAAGATAGCACTGCTAAGGTCCTTACTTCAATCCATATAAACCTTTCTCCAAATTTCACACTAAATTCTCCTTATGCTTGACCTTGAATTCCTATGGTTGTTCCATATATATTTCTTCATCCAAATCGCTATGAAGTTTTTTTGTTTTTTTTTTTTTTTTTTACATCAAGAAGCTCCAAATGCAAATCTTTAGTAGCCACAATACTTAAAACTATGTGGATAAAAGTCATTTTAACAACTCAAAACAATATCTCATCAAAATTAGTGCCCTTTTTTCTATGAAAATTATTTTACAACTAACCTAGTTTTAAATATTTTCTTATCTCCATCCTCTTCTTTAAACTTATAAACCCATTTATTTTATAAAGCACATTTACTTGTAGGAAACTCACATAAATCCCAAGTCTATTTTTTTAGTAAGGAGTCTATTTCTTCTATCATTACAAACTCCCACTAAAGCTTTGTATCGACTTGTAAAGCTTCATCACAAAATTTTGATTCACCTACATCTGTTAAAAAAATATAATACAAAGAGGGAAGAAATATTTCTAGAAGTCTATTGATCCTTTTTTACCATCTAACATTCTCTTGGTTTGTGGTATTTGTTTTTTCTAGTATTTTTGAGCCTGAGGGACCACTAGAATATTATCTTTTGGAGTATCATCCAATACTACATAATTATTTTCTATATTCTCACACTTCTGCAATAGATCTTTGTTCATCACTTCTTATTGAATATGACATCCCCATTTCTTACAATTTTATGATTTTCAAAATCCTAGAGTTTATAACCAAATTCATCAATTCCATATCCAAAAAAACATGCTTCTTAAATTTATCTCCTAGCTTGGTTCTATTTTCAAAATCTATATGTCTAAATGCTTCACAATCAAAGGTTTCAAGAAAAAAATAACTCACCTTGTTACTAGTCCATGCTTCCTTTGAAATACCATAGCCCAAAGGAGTAGAGGGACCTATATTAATTAAATATATAACAATATTAACAACCTATATCCATATGTTTAAGGGTATCCCAACATGTGACCTTATACTCCTTACACACTCCATTATTTTCCTATTCATGCTATGTGCTAGAGAATGTGACTTGCAAGAAGCATGGGTTAACAAACAAACACTAGTTTAAAATTTTGAAATTGCATCAAAGAATTATCAAAATGAGGAGAAAAAAATACCAAGTAATGTTTTTTTGGATTTTGCAACCCTAAGCAACCAACAAATCCAACCTTCCAGCCACCTCTATAGCTGAACAAGGACACCCATGAGAGGCCTTGTTGGTGTGTTAAGATGGGGGGGCGGGGGGTGTTTGATGTGCTCTTCCAAACAAAAAAATAAATGAATCTCTTGAATGAGTGAGTGCAAATGTGTATTAAAGTAAAATATGAATCTAAACTAAATGAGATGAAGAACACCTCAAGAATTGGCTATGGAGAGAGCCATTCTTAAAGACATTCAAAGATGAAGATGATATGTAATGAAATATCTAACTAAGTATGCAAAACTATGATAAAAGAGCAAGCTAAAATGAAGCTACAAATGCATGTAGAAACTAGATTAACAATGCATAATATAAACCAAATCAACTACCAAATTGTTAGTATGAATCTACAAAATCACTATGAGACTCTACTAATGCAACTCAAACTACCATGAAAGCTCAAACTATGAATGCAAACTCAAATCTCAAACCAACATGATAATAATGCAAACAATGGGAGATACCAAATGCTTGAGACAATGCCTCTATTTATAGGCTTGAGGGAGGGCTTGGTGAGGTGGCATCCAAGTAAGTGCCACATAAGGTGACATGCAAGCCATGCAAATGGTCAAAAATTCAAAGTTTGCTCACACATGTGTGAGCAAACTTGAGAAGAAGAGTGGGAGACAAGTGTGTGTAGGCATGCCATCTCACACATGTGTGAGCACACCCTTAGGCTAATGAGGGGGATTAGGGAGATAATTAGGAATGATTAAGTGGGATTAGGCTTAAGAGGATGAAAATGATGGGTGTAGACTAGGCTCTAGGTTAGGTTTAAGACTAAATTAAATGAAATTTAATTTAATCATGAGTTTAGAAGAATTAATGAGATGTGGGGAATTTAAATAAATAAGATTTATTTAAAGGGGGAAAAGATGGAGAGTCATGTGTTAAATTAATTTAACACATTAAGGCTAGAAGTATTTAAATAAAATTTAAATACTTAAGAGAATGAACTTATTTAATTAATTAATATAATTAAATAAGTAGAAGAATGTCAAAAATATAATCAGTTAATTAATAATTAATTACAATTGTCACAAAAACTATTAAAATTAATTAATATAGTCTTTAGGGACAATTCTAAGCATCTACATTTTGCCCCTCTTTGATGTGATGTCGAAACGACATCATATCAAAAAAAAAAATATAGGTTGCCCCAGAGAAGGAAGGAGTCCTATGGCGATGATAGAGGAGGAGGGTGCCCCCTCGTGAAAATTGCGCAAAAAAAAAGTTTGGGCAATTTTCGTGAAAAAGGTCTTAAGAAACAGAAAAAAGAATAGAAAAGAGGAATGAATGACAACATTTGCATGGCTTGCGGATAGAAAGGGGATGGGCACAGCTTAGGGAAGGCATGGGCTCAAATGGGGTCCATAGGGGCCCTATATAAGCCTTTGAGGGGCCCAAAGAAGGTCATTGTCACATCGCAAGCAAAGCATCCAGAGCGAAGATGGACCTCATTGATCAATTGCAGCTTGGTGAGCACGTGCGGGAGTACTAGCGAGCAGCCGAGATGGGCCCACTGGTAAGTCATATGATCCTCTTTGTGTTTTGGTAGACTAGGTTAGATGAGACACATTTATTAGGCCATAAATGTGCTAAAAAGGAAGTCTGGGTGGAGACAATAGTCACTACACTGTCGTCTGCGCAGACGACAGTCCGATGACTTCGGCATCCTCGGAGACGATAGGTTACGTCCTTTCATCTACACAGACGTCAAAAAGCAAAAAAGTTCACGGAGACAACAAGGTTTAGTCTGTCGTCTATGCGGACGACAAAAGCCTGTAGAGACGACGAAGGATGCCTAATCGTCTCTATAGATGACAGAATGATTAGAACTGGCATCTCTGCTGATCGGCATCTACGTAGATCAGTGTCTCCATCGATCAGTGTCTTTGCTAATTAGCATTTGCGCAAATAGGCATCTGTGCGAAAAAGTGATCATGCCAAATAGGGTAAACTAGGGGAAGGTAATGGGAGCTTCCCTACTATAGGGACATCATAGGCTAGCAAAACTGATGCTCTGCATGTCTATGCTGCAGGAGGATACAGTGGTGTTTAGGTCGAGGGAGCACTATCCTATGACCATGACAATATAGGAGAGGCTGACAGATGCGAACTGGGGGCATGTGCGATTATGTGGGCTAGAGCACGTTCACGAGTGGCCAGATCTGAGGGGCCATTCAACTCAGCTATCGGCGCTCATAGAGCGTTGGCACACGCCTACTAGGAGCTTCTAGCTACCGACAGGGGAGACCTAAGTCACACTCCTAGATGTGTGGCAGATCCTGTGGGTGCCAATCAGAGGTACATACCCAGAGGATGTACTGGAGGGTTCAGATCCATTCCTAAGAGAGTGTTTTGGCTGACGGCGACACAGATTACCCATCCAGTGATCATGGTTGTCATGGAGGGGTGCACTGGAGCAGAGGTTACCGAGGCTAGCAATATACCTAGCCTCACTGATATGGCAGATGCTGCCAGATCATGCAGGACATAGGTGGCCGATCGGGTGGGCACGAGTGCTGAGCACTCTGCTACAGGAGGATGGAGTAGTCTACTGATGGAGATAGACTATCTTGGCTAAGTTGTATCATGATTTGCATATGTGTGCATATCGAGCCCAGCGTACGGTAGGACTAGGACTGACACTACTGATGGTTTGGTCATGGGAGCATATCGGAGTCACACGGCTGATCACTCGGCAAGAGACTAGGCAGCCTGGGGAGCCATATGCGTGTAGATACTGACCTCCTATCTAGTATACATCGAAAGAGTCTATGGGGTTCTGGCGTCAATGCTTAGATGAGATCATCATGTTCAAGTGGACTCTGTATGACGGAGTAGAGCAGTGGGGGCACATACTAGCAGTGGGTGGTGAGGATGACATAGAGGATCAGATGTACCTCTCATATACACAGACTGACTGCTAGATCATTGGCCAATCCATGCATGTGATCATGCGCTACATGCCCTCTCGAGTGCGATGGAAGTTTGGCAGGGTACAGGATATAGTGCTTGATAGATTTTTATATCCTGTAGTGTCTCGAGAGTATGGTCGGATATGGGGACACAAGACCAGACTACGATTGGCCTGAGCTTCGTGGATGGGGATGGTAGCAGTGCCATGGGTGCATAGCCAGGATAGGGGAGATGCAGGTATGACATCGACGTACACACAGTTGTGGGTAGCCCACCAGTGGGTCAGGCTGACAGTGCCAGGGGCATTGCCGCCAGTAGAGCAGGCACAAGGAGAGGGGGATGGAGCAGGGGATGGTGGACAGGCAGCCATGATGCCACCACCAGCTCAAGGGGCATAGGAGGGACCGCATGGGCATAGAGTCTGAGCACGGAGAGGGCTAGGGCTAGTACTAGCATAGGGGCCACCAAATATTGTACCCCAGGTATAGGCACATGCACAGGCACAGGCAAAAACACCACCGCAAGCACCACCACAGGCACCACCACAGGTACCACTGTAGGCACCTCCATAGGGACAGAGGGAGGACCTAGACATGGTCAAGGCTGAGAGGGATAGCCTATAGACAGAGGTAGCCCGTCTACAGGGGGTAGCACAGGTGCAGCAGGCACAAGTAGACAGCTTAGAGTAGGCCATGGGGGCCATATAGGCAGAGCTGCAGGTGCAGAGGGTCAGGGGGGATAGTGCACATGAGGCCTTAGCAGCCTTACAGGCACGGGTGGATGCTGGGGAGTTTGCAGGGATGGGCACCCAGACAGGGGTGGACGATCAGGCAAAGGTAGAGAGGCTCCGAGCAGAGGCAGTCGCCTTACGAGCCGAGAGGGCCACCCATCAGGCGCAGTTGGATGGATACCACAGGCAGCGGGACATAGCCATGCAGATGGTACAGCCAGGGGCAGCCATTACAGTGTTTCAGGAGGCCCTCATAGCTAGCCGAGAAGAGACTCGGGCCATACGAGAGGCAGCCTATTATAAGTCGCTTTATAGAGAGGTCGTGCCTGCTGACCAGCAGCAGCTAGATTTTGAGAGGGGAGCCAACTCATGGATCTCAGGGGGCAGAGCCAGATTAGAGAAGTTCGTAGGACAGTAGAGACCTCCTCGAGGGGGGGATATAGGGGGGGCAAGGCCCTCACAGCCAGCTACATGATTTCATATAGTGATCAGTGTTTTGACAGATATGTGCAGATGCAGCGATTTTTGATGATGCATTTGTATTATATGATTCTATATGATTTGTATATGGACTGTACAAATATTATTTTTTGAGATATATACATGACATGAGTTGATGATTTTTTGTGTATGGATGCATATGTATGGATTTATGATATGGATACTAACACTTGTGATGCAGGATGTGATGCTATGTGATATTTTCTATGATGTATGCATATGTACATGATGCCTAACATGTGTGTGATGCAGATTAGTGGGCGATTATGAGATGTATGCATTGTTTTATGGATGCATGATATATATATGTTAGATGTGATTACAATGTATATGCCCCTAGATGTGATCACTAAAATGAATGTATGAACTAATGCAATCTAATGAACTAAAAACGTCTAATGAATATAAAATGAAATGAATTAAATGAATATTAATGCAATGAATGAATGCAAAAAGTGGAAAGCTAATGCAACCTAATGAAAATGAACTTATGAATGAATATCTGTCATAACTGTCACTCATAGAAACCCAGTAGCGTAGCATAGGAGGGGGAAATAAATAGGACCTTTTCTCAAGCATGACTCGAATGAAACCCTAGACTACATGCATCCTAACTACATGAGATCAAGGGATTCCATTGTGTTCATATGGAGAGCACACCTTAAGTTGATTTTGCAAATGAGTTGATGCATTATATGCTATAGAAGCATAAATGACATGACTCTTTTGCGTGGACTAGACATACAAAAGCATAGAGACTTTAGAACAATAGGTTTAGTTTGCATAGTCATGATGGATCAAATGTCATATGCACAATAGAAAGGTCTGGGCACAATCAATGTCTTTTAGGGATCTTTGGTGGGACGTGTGCTAACCCGTTGCCCCCATTATGCAATGCATTAACATAACCTAAAATTGACACACATGAAGTAAAGTCTCAAAAATAGATCATACTACAAAAACATGTGTAGTTAATGATAACTATTCTGGTACAACCAAAATATGGAAGATCAAGGTGCACCGTAAAAGGCTATCACTAACACACAAATAAAATCAACCAAAAAGAAACCTCATGACCAAGTAGTCATTCAGTTCACAGTTCCTGCCAAGAACCTTAGGTCGAGAAGTGAATGTCACAATGTCACCTATAGGAAGGATGCATCCTATGAAAGTGTGTCAAGTTGAAATGTCAAATGATCATAAAATTGTTTTTTTTCGACAAGGGCTGTGAAGCGAACAAGTTTCTTGAAGCATTAAGTCTCAAATGGTGATTTTGTGTAAGGCCAAGTGTGGTCACTGTTGTGAAAAAGCTAAGTATAATGGGATGACAATCACTCAATAGAAAATGCCTTGCGAACTAGAGGTCTTTCAAAAGATGGAAGTGAAATGGAGCCTCACAGACAAGAGGTCTTTTATTAGATGCATGAAACACAAAAGGCTAGATAAGACTTTGCACAAGGGAAGTGGAATAGTGGAATGGAATGAAACAAAATGAGCCTTATAGACAATGGATGAATCCATACTTTTTTCAAGAATCTTTTTCTGCTTTTTAGGGATTTTTTTAGGAACATTTTATGATTTTTTTTGGATTTTCTAATTTTCTAAATTTTTTGGATTTTTTCGGGACTATAAACACTATACAGGAACTACAAAGGTTCAAGCATAGAACCGCTTGAGATGCTAGATATTTATAGGCTCAGGGAGCAGATCTCCCTCTGGAGTAGCAATTTGATAGGCCCTAGAACCATATTTGGCTGTAATGATAAACAGTCCTAGCCAATTTGCCTCAAACTTTCCTTTCTTTTCACGGTTCTAGAGATTCTTCATGTTATGCTGCAAAACTAAGTCACCCACTTCAAATTCTCGTGGCTTGACTTTCTTATGATACTGAAGCTGAAGGCGATTTTGATACACGTGGAGGTGGTTTAGGGCATTGAGTCATCTCTCATCAAGGAGTGCCAGCTCTTGCAAGTGAGCAACTCGGTATTCTTCTTCGGATATGAGGTTCTTGAGAGAGATTCAGAGGGAAGGGAGCTCAATTTTGATGGGTAAGATGGCTTCAGAACCATAAACAAGGGAAAATGGGGTGGCTCCTATGGGGGTGCGGATGGAGGTACGGTAGGCCCAAAGGGTAGGAGCAATTTGGATGTGCCAATCATGACCAATTGCATCAACGATTTTCTTTAAGATTTTCAAAATGGTTTTATTGGTAGCTTCAGCTTGGCCATTGCCTCAGGGGTAGTATCTGGTGGAAAAATGCTAGGTGATTTCGAATTTCCTGCATAGTGTGGCAACTTCTTGATTTTTGAAAGGGGTTCCATTATCAGTCATGATATCTTGAGGTATACCGAAATGACAAATAATGTAATTCAGGATAAACTTTGAAATCTATTTTCTAGTGATGTAGGTTAATGGAATAGCCTCGACCCACTTTGTGAAGTACTCAGTGGTGGCAATAATGTACTTGTGGCCATTTGAGGAATTTGGGTATACTTGACCAATAAGATTGAATCCCCAGTGGGAAAAGGGCCATGGAGTTATGGTGGGCTGAAGGTCTTGGGCGGGAGCATGTATCAAATCACCATGCTATTGACATGGAACACATCTTTTCACAAACTGTTATGCATCTGCTTCCATAGTGGGCCAATAGTAACCTGTCCTAAGAAGATTTTTTGCTAACGTAAGGCCACTAGAGTGGGCACCACAAATCCCTTGGTGAACCTCTTCTAATGCTGTTCGGGCTTCATCTAACCTAAGACATCGAAGGAGGGTTCCATCAAAGTGTTTTTTGAAAAGTGTATCACCTAGGATGGTATAGCGGGCGGTTCGACGGATGAAGGTTTTGCTTTAATTTGGGGTGAGGGCTATGGGAATGGTTTTGTGACATAAATAGGCAAAGATGTCAGCGTACCATGGAGACTTAGGACCAACAATCTCACACACCAACTCTAAATCAGTTTTCTCATAAGCAGGAATAAAAAGATTGTCAATGAGAAACTCACATTTAGGACTATATTCTGGCATGGCAATCATAGAGGCAATAGTAGCCATGGCATCTGTTGCTTTATTATTAGCCCTTGGAATCTACTGAAAAAGAGTCTCTATAAAATGCTATTTAAGATCCTCAACTATTCTATGGTAGGGCAATAATTTCTCATCCTTGGTGTGGTATGCATCTGTGACTTGTTTAATGACTAATTGTGAGTCTCCAAAGGCAAGAAGGTTTTTGATATTCCATCTGATAGCTTGACGTAGTCCTGTGACGAGACCTTCATACTCAGCTATATTGTTTGTGCAAGGGAATGAGATTTTATAAGAATTAGGAATGAGATCCCCTTGTGGTGTCACAAACAAAATTCCTTCCCCCGATCCCTTTTGTGTAAAGGATCCATCAAAAAAAAATTTCCATGGTGTAGTAGGGGCTAGGGTCATAATTGTGTCATCTGAAAAATTGGCTACAATGGGATGGTCACCTTGAAGAGGAGCTTCAACAAGCTGGTCTACAATTACTTGTCCTTTAATGGCCTTACGATCCTTATAAACAATGTCAAATTCACTTAAAATTAAGACCCATTTTGCTGCTCAACCAGTAAGGGCAGCTTTTGACAACAAATACTTGAGTGGATCTATCTTGGTGATGAGATATGTAGTATGATTTAGCATATAATGACATAGTTTTTGCGTACAAAAGACTACAGCCAAACATGCTCTCTTAATAACAGTGTAGTTTAACTCATAGCCAACTAGTGTTCGACTGAGGTAATATATGGCTTGCTCATTCCCCTTATCATCTAATTGTGCCAAAAGTTCTCCTAAGGAAACTGAAGTAGCTGAAATGTATAGAATCAATGGTCTTCCTGCAACTAGAGGTGCTAAAATTGGAGGATTAGCCAAATATGTCTTAATTTGTTCAAATGCTTTTTGGCATAGGCAATCTCATTGAAACTTGTTTCCCTTGCGAAGCAAATGCTGAAGTGGTTGGACTTTATCTGCTAGTTGTGACACAAATCTCCTAATAGATTATAAATTTCCTTGAAAACTACGGAGTTGTTTCAATGTGGTAGGTGGAGGCATATCCATGATGGCCTTCACTTTTGCTAGCTCTACCTCAATACCTCTTCTTGACACAATGTAGCCTAAAAATTTGCCTAATTTGACCTCAAATACACACTTCTTAGGATTAAGATGCACTTTATATTTCTCCAACCTATCAAAAATAGTGGTAAGGATATCACTGTGGGATTCTCTTGTCTTGGATTTTCCTAGGATATCATCAACATAGTCTTCCATTATGACATGTAGAAGATCATGGAATATGGTAGTCATTGCACGTTGATAAGTGGCGCCGGAATTTTTCAAGCCAAAAGGCATGACTTGATAACAAAAGGTTCCCCATGGGGTTGTGAATGCCATTTTATGTTGATCCTCTTTTGCAATTCTGATTTGGTTATAACCAGAAAATCCATCCATCAAAGACAACATCTCATGTCCAACAGTCAAATCCACTATGATGTCTATGCTAGGAAGTGAAAATCATCCTTAGGACATGCAAGATTTAGGTCTCAAAAATCTGAACAAACACAGATGCCCCCAGATGCTTTTCCTATGGGAACAATGTTGGAGACCCACTTAGGATAGTCAATAGGATGGATGAACTTTGCCTCTAACATTTTTTGCAACTCTACTTTGACTAGGAGTGCTACTTTAGGGTACATTTTGCGCAACTTCTACTTTACCGGTTTAATCTTGGGATCAACTATCAAATGATGCACAACCAAATCTATATCTAGGCCAGACATGTCTTTGTATGTCCATGCAAAATTGATTTTTCCTTTTTTCAAGAATTCAGTCATGGCTTTTTGTTCCTCAAGACTTAAGGTAGCAACAATGTAGGTGATTTGTGGACTATCCTTTATTCCCAAGTTGACTGGAATTGTGTCTTCATTCAACATAGGTGACTTTTCTAGTGGCAAGGATCTGAATGGAAAGTCAAGCTCTCCCTCTTATGGCACCTCTAAGAGGTTTTCACCAGAAGATGCGTCCTTTATTTTATCTTTTTCTTCATCCAAAAGTGCCCTAGAAGAGTTTTCACTAGAGGATGTTTCTTTTACTTTTCCATTTTTATTTTCTTTTTCACTTTTGCGACTAAGAGAGTTGACTTGGCTACCAAAGTAGGCTTTTTCATTGTACTAGATCTCATGTTCATAATCTCAGAGATTCTTGAGGCCAAAAAGTGCCGTCATTGCTTCATCAGACTTACAGATATCAAGAGCTGGTGGTGTATTGTGAAGGTCCCAGTCTATCATGTCAGGGTTGGTGAGAGGTAGGTTAATGGATGAAAGGTCATCTATGGTACTAGCATGGACATAATTATCTAGGTCATCTTCAATGTATTGGAAAGGTATTTCAAAGAATTCCTCCTCTTTAGTCTCAGAATCAGGTTCAACCGTACAATAGTTGTCAGCAAAGGATACCTTAGGTTTAATGGAGCCCAATCCACATCCTTTAGGATAGCTATTAGCTTCTAAGGGTTGTCTAATTCCATCTTCTTTTGGTCCAAGGCCAGTACCATGATATCCCATGTTTTCAATAATGGGAGGTGCCTTGACATATTTATCCTTAGGAAACTCTACAGGTTCATCTTTTCCATCATAATATAGCCAATCTAGGATATTATCTTTCATGTGCTCATCACTAAGTGAACCCCAATGCTCAAATGTTTTCTTGCTAACTTGCATGGTTTCTTTATTAGTAGAAGGTGACAATTGAGAAGGTTTTCCAAAGGAATGAGGGGAGAGTGGTAGTTGTCCCACACACAAGGCATTTTCAAACTTATACTCTCCCATTCCTAAATCAGCAAAAGTGACCTTCTTCCCTGTGGTGTTAATTTTAGTATCTCGAACCTTCTCTTTTCCCTTGTGGGAGCTTGAATCCTCATTAGCTAATTTTGGTACTGTTGTGAGAGATTTGGGTAAAATTTTGGCAAACTCACTTATTGGACAAAAATTCATTGGTGCACCTTCCAATCTTTTACAAAATTCAAAAGGGGTGGGATCTCCTAGGATTGTGATCTCTCTTCCTTGGTGGGGAAATTTCAAGCATTGATGATAAGTGGATGGAAACACCTTTAGTGTATGTATCCATGGTCTACCAAGCAAGATGTTATATGGAAAATCCAAGTCTAGGACATGGCATTCAATATTTATGATGGCTGGTCCAATTTTTATAGGCAACATGATAACTCCTTTTGATTCTCTTTCCCTCTCATCATATGCTTTTATTGTGATCCTTTTATTAACATCTAGGAGGTCTTCTGGAAGTCCCAAGAAATGAATCATTTTCAATGTACAAAGGTTCAAACCAGATCCATTGTCTATAAGGACTCTTTTAATCTTATGTCGCTGTATAAGGACTTCAATGTGGAGTGACAAATTATGGTGGAGATCAAGACCTTGGAAATCTTTATCTATGAAGACAAGGTGTTGTTGAGCGGCAAGGTTTCCAATCATGGCAGTGAATTGGGAAGCATTAATGTTTTCAGGAACACGAGACTCTAAAAGAGCCTTCTCCAAGATCTCTTTGTGGATGGGTGATATGGTAAGAAGCTCAAGAATGGAGATTTGTGCAAGGGTCTTACCTAGCTGGGACAACACATCATAGCGAGAAGTGGGCCTTTGTGAGGTGGATGGCACTGCGGGTGCATGTGGCATTGGGGGATTAGTGTTATTGGGAGTGGTAGCTTACAAAGTAAGTCTTCCTCATCGAGTGGTGGCATCACAATCAGCCGCTTGTAAAATAAGGGTATTCACATGAGTGTCTACTTCTTCAATGTGACCACACAAGGAGTCAAACCCTGATATGTGGTTAGTGGAATAATCATAAGGTAATGCATTTGATGTGGAGGCTTGATTTGCATTGTTGGTATTGTTGTTATCATTGTTGTGATCAGGAAATGGTTTTTGAAATATCTTCAATTTAGCATTTTTAGAGGTGGGACCTCCTTCCACCTCAATTTCCCCATCATCAACAAGATTTTGGATAAAAAATTTGAGCTTGATACATTTGTTGGTGTCATGTCCCTTGATATGGTGGTATTTACACTATTCATTTTCCCTATACCACTTTGACTTAGGTTGATTTTCATCAAAAGGGCGTGTGTTAGGAAATACCATCAAGTTGTGATCCACTAATTTTTGAAAGATGGTCTCCAAAGGTTCATGAAAGTTAGTGAAATTTCTATTTTGATCATAGTCACGGTTGTAGTTGTTGTTGTGTGGAAAGAATTGTGTTTGATTTCTAGATTGTTGATTGCTTTGGTTGTCATGATTTGAATTGTTGTTGTTTCGATTGCGGTAGTTGTTGTTGTTCCCTCCTTGAAGGTTTTTGACATCAGTAACACCATCATGTTTAACACCCTTATTCTTGGACTAGACTTTGGGTTTGCTATTGTTGTTTGACTCATTGTTGGAGGACATTGAATTATAATGTTTGATGGTACCTTTTTCCAAAAGTCCATTTTCAATATTCTTGCCCTTTTTGACTAAAGTGGAAAAGTCTTCAGGGCTAGCCATTTTCATGTGGAAGGACATTTTAGGTATCAAGTTCTTGATAAATATATCCACAAGATGGGAATCTTCGATTTTATATGGCATACGATTAGCAAGATGTCTCCACCTTTGTAGGAAGTTGGCAAAAGTTTCTTCGTTTCGTTGTTTTGTGTTGCACAAGTCACTCAATGAGGCATGATGTTCAATGTTGTAAGAGTATTGTGCTATAAACTTGCTTGTCAAATCATTGAACAAAGTAAAGGAGCCCTTAGGTAAATTCATTAACCACTCAAGTGCGGGGCCTCCAAGACTTCGTGCAAAGAGTCTCTTAAGATAGTCATCATTGTAGGCTACCTCTTGGCACAAAATGGAAAATTCTTTGAGATGGGTGACGGGGCATGTCTCTCCCTTATACTTGTCAAATTTAGGTATTTCAAAATCGGTTGGAAATGGCACCATATTAATGGATTTATAAAATGGAAAAGGAAAAGTTTCCTCAAAAGAGACATCCTTCACCCCTTTTTTGTTCATGTTAAGGATCAAATTTTGCAATTCTTGTAATTGTTGAGCCAAATCTTGATTAGGTTGCACTTGTGATTGTTGGGTGTTCACAAATCCACCTCCTAAATTATGGGGAATTCCAAATGTGGTGGGAGGTGGTGGAGGCACTCCACTTTGGCCAATGTATTGATATACAGTTGTTGGAATTGGCACGGATGTCTTTACCATAGTGGTTGGCACTTGTAAATAAGAAGAGTGCATTGGTTGAGTAGGCACTTGTCCAATGCCTAAGCATCCCACGGTTGAAGTTGTCAAGGTAGATTGTGGAATACTAGCATGTGTGGTAACATTAGGCATGGCACTAATGATTTGTTGAATATGTTCTGCACTCAATTGAAATGTAGGTTTTGTTGAAGTGCTAGATGTAGGCATAGCACTAGTTATCATCATGGTTTCTTTCCCTTTGCTAGAAGTTGGAGCTGCATTTGAAGTGGGCAACACGGGTGCACCACCTTTTGTAATTTGTCTAAACAAAGTGTTCTCATCAAAGCTTGGGGGAACATTAACACCATCCTTGATCAAATTTAGAAATATCTTAGTTTTGTTTTCCCTAATGGATTTTTCCATCATTTCCACATTGTAGGGGTCTGCAAGGAATGTCCTAACATCATTAGGTACATCGTTAGGGTTAATAGGATCTTCATCTTGGTATATTTCTTCATCATCATCCCCCAAAGTTGTGTTATGGAAGGGATCTTCTGGTTCTCGTGTGGATGTTGAGTTAGGTATACCAAGGTTCAAACTAGAGGGAATTGTATTCCCTAATGAAGTTGTGAGTGGAGGAAAAGGATTCTCCATCTCTGATTGCCTCAATGATTCCCACAAACGTGACATGGGATTAAATGTAAACCTTCCTGATTGTGTGTGTACCATACAAGAGTGACCAAACCAAAGGGTGGAAGATTGTGGAAGAAAAAGAAAATGAGGATGAGAGCTATTAACCTTTTGTTATTAAAGGGTCAACTATCCAAGTGTGAACAAAAGACCTTGGTTTAGCAAACAAAGTGTGATTAGAGTATAGTAGTATCTTTCTCCTGCCAAAGATAGCCAAGTGATCTTGTAGGCAAGATAGGACACCAAATTGATTACTCACTATTTGGAGATGGACTTGTGATCCCAAATAAGTAAGTGTGATTAGGATAAATGTTTGCTTATAGATGAAAGGTCTAATGTTGAAATGTCAAAAGGTGTTTTAAGGTTCAAGCTCCCTTAGAAGAAAATTTGAAAATGGAAGATGAGAAGTTTGGAAAGATGAAGGTAGATATAGAAGATGAAAGTGTTGTGGTTACTTATGTAGTTAACTCAATCCTCATTTGCTGGAAATAAAAACCTTGGGTTCACTCCTGGGAAAACAGACTAGTTTCGAAGTTTTGCATTGTATTCAATTCTATCATAACGGTCTTGTGTAGCTTCTTCTTTTTGAATGTCTTTGATAGCGTATCGGAATTGTTTGTCACCATATGCTAGGTTCTTCCTTTCCTTGTAGACAGGTGGTTTGGACAACTTCACTTTCTTATGTTTGACTTGGTTGACTGTATCAGTCATGGCAAGAATAAAACAAGACTCAAATTTCAAATACCCAAGAACTTTGCAATAAGATGTGACTAGACTCAACCAATTTCAAAATCCAAATGACCAAAAGTAACCGTGAGTCAAGAAGACCTCACTTAACCTATCTCACTTAATGAAAGGTTGCCTCACAATTTCACTCATTTTAGAACTCATTTGATATTTTTGGCTTTTGATTTTTGAATGTTTGAACAAGCACGCTGAACATGCCAAAAACCCTAATAAGGCTATCTTTAGGATGAACAAGGCTTATCTGGGGGGAGTCCTCGATATACACAAGGTACACGAGGCCCAAATTTGTAGATGAAAGGAAATACTTCCATAGCCGGGGGGAGACGGTAACTCAAATCTCCTCCTTCACTTCTCAAAGGTATAAAGTTCTTTGGGGCTTAGCCAAGAGTGACAATATTCCACTTCCAGAAGAGGTTTCTTTTGATTCACCTCCCAATTTTTATAGTCCGCCAGAACACAAGAGTTGAGGTTGTTCCAAGGGGTGATGAAATCCTCAAGCATGCCTCTTAAAAATAAAAAACAAAACCACTTATTTCTTGTGCACCCAAGATCGCCCAAAGGTGCGAGGGGAGAGAATACGTAAGTGATCTTGGGATTTAAAAGACACTTGTTCTTTCCCAATGAAGCTTTAAATTTTCTATCTACTTGAAGACACTCGTGATTAAAACATGCAAGGTTCTTTCCAACTTGAAATAGCGCCAACATAAATGAAAATGTGAGTTCGTCAACAAGAAAGTAAAGCGAGTACGTGAAAGTAAAATGCTGAAAAGAAAAATGCAAGAAATAAAGTCAATTTACCTTAGGGCATTCAAGAGTGTATGACTTCATTTTAAGCACCAAACCCAAATGTGATCTAGCCTAGCCATACATGTCCATTTTAAGCACCAAATTCAAATATTGTCTAGCCTAGGCATACATGTCCATTTTTTTTTAAAGCATTCAAGATGGTGTGAATTTTTTTGAAGCACCAAATCCAAATGTGATCTAGCCTAGGCATACATGTCCATTTTAAGCACCAAATTCAAATATTGTCTAACCTAGACATACATGTCCATTTTTCTTTAAAGCATTCAAGATGGTGTGAATTCTTTTTAAGCACCAAATCCAAATGTGTCTTCTACCCTAAACATTCATGTCGCTTTTAAGCACCAAAGTCCAAATGTTTGCTACCTTACGCATTCATGTCAATTTTAAGCACCAAAGTCAAAATATTTTCTAATCTAGACATTCATGCATTCAAATGAAAGTGTTTAATCCATTCAAGTTCATTAGCCTTTAAGGTTTAAGTGATAAAAATCACTACAAATCTCCTTTAGTGATGAAAATCACTATTGGTTTTGCTTTTAGATTTTTTAAGGTTACTTATTTGCATGAAAATCGTTAGTCAAAACTTGCAAGTCAACTAGTTAGCTAAAATTATTGTTAAAAATTGGACAATTCTGTCAAAACACGGAGATGCCAGAATACATGCGCAGATGCCAAAACACGCAGACGGTGAAACTCGAAGATGCCAACATACGCAGATGCCAAAATATGCAGATGCCAAAACACGAAGACAACAAAAATCAAAGATGCTAAACTACATAGATGCTGAAACTCGTAGACGACAAGTGACAAAGCAATTTCAGAAGAGACAACAACCTAAAAATTGGAGAAGCCAAAACTTGAAGACGATAAAATGGCTACAGCCCCCAACGCAGATGATAGATTTCGTCGCAGATGAAAGATTAACTTTGCAGATGACAAAATTAAATGCCAAGATGACAGAACTAAGGGTGTGGATGAAAAAGTAAAACTCAAAGATGACAGACTAAAAACACAGACGACAGATTGGTAACAGAGACGATAGAATGAAAACGTAGACGACAGAATGGAAACGTAGATGACAGAATGGTTTAGGTGGGAAAGTGAAATTTTTTTGAACCACTGCGGAGATGCTAGAAGGTGGAGATGCTAGTCCGCATAGACGCTAGTATGCGAAGATGCTAGTATGCGCAGACGACAATCGAAGACGATGCTGCAGCCTTCAGAGATGACAATGCAGTGTTTTGCGACTGAACCAAAATTGTTTGCAAATTTTTGAGATGAAACTAGGGATGTGGGTCCCACCGAGCGTGCCAAAATGTGTGCTAAAAAATGTGACCTACAAGAAGCATGGGTTAACAAACAAACACTAGTTTAAAATTTTGAAATTGCATCAAAGACTTATCAAAATGAGGAGAACAAAATACCAACTAATGTTTACTTGGATTTTGCAACCCTAAGCAACCAACAAGTCCAACCTTCCAGCAACCTCTACAGCTCAATAAGGACACTCATGAGAGGCCTTGTTAGTGTGTTAAGATGGGGGGGTGTTTGATGTGCTCTCCCAAACACAACAATAAGTAAATCTCTTGAGTGAGTGAGTGCAAATATGTATGCAAGTAAAGTATGAATCTAAACTAAATGAGATGAAGAAAACCTCAAGAAATGGCTATGGAGAGAGCCATTCTTGAAGACATTCAAAGATGAAGATGATATGTAATGAAAGATCTAACTAAGTATGCAAAACTATGATAAAAATGCAAGCTAAAATGAATTTACAAATGCATGTAGAAACTAGATTAACAATGCATAATATAAACCAAATCAACTACCAAATTGTTAGTTTGAATTTACAAAATTACTATGAGACTCTACTAATGCAACTCAAACTACCATGAAAGCTCAAACTATGAATGCAAACTCAAATCTCAAACCAACATGATAAAAATACAAATAATGGGAGATACCAAATGCTTGAGACAAGGCCTCTATTTATAGGCTTGAGGGAGGGCTTGGTGAGGTGGCATCCAAGTAAGTGCCACATAAGGTGACATGTAAGCCATGCAAATGGTCAAAAATTCAAAGTTTGCTCACACATGTGTGAGAAAACTTGAGAAGAAGAGTGGGAGACAAGTGTGTGTAGGCATGTCATCTCACACATGTGTGAGCACACCCTTAGGCTAATGAGGGGGATTAGGGAGATAATTAAGAATGATTAAGTGGGATTAGGCTTAAGAGGATGAAAATGATGGGTGTAGGCTAGGCTCTAGGTTAGGTTTAAGACTAAATTAAATGAAATTTGATTTAATCATGAGTTTAGAGGAATTAATGAGATGTGGGGAATTTAAATAAATAAGATCTATTTAAAGGGGGAAAAGATGGAGGGTCATGTGTTAAATTAATTTAACACATTAAGGCTAGAAGTATTTAAATACCTAAGAGAATGAACTTATTTAATTAATTAATATAATTAAATAAGTAGAAGAATGTGAACAATATAATCAATTAATTAATAATTAATTACAATTGTCATGAAAACTATTAAAATTAATTAATATAGTCTTTAGGGATGATTCTAAGCATCTACACATGCATTCAACCACTCCATTTTCTTGTGGAGTCCTTGGAATAGTCTTCTACCTATTAATACCATTAGTGGAACAATAATCTTTAGAATATTTGTTGCAATTCTCACTACCATTATCAGATATATATATTTTAATCTTTTACTACTCTCATTCTAAACCAAGCTTTTCTATTTCTTAAAAGTTACAAATACTGTTAAATAATTGGTTTTTTGGGGGGAGGGGGGGGGGGGGGGGGGGGGGTGGTTGTGTTAATCAGTTACATCTAGTTATCCTATAGTCCTTAAAAGACTTTGGTACCAATTCAACCTTCATAAAATCTTAAATTAGTAACTCTGTAACCACATCCAACATCTCAAATCAAACTTATAAAAACTTTATTCCAAATTATTATCTTACTATTCCTTACTTATACCGAGTATTAGAGAAATCACTTAGCATATACTAAGTTGCACCATTAAACAATTTCCATGAAAATAAACTTTAAACATAATAACATTAACACATTTGACACATATATTTAATGTGGAAACCCTATAATAGGAAAAACCACCTAGGAACTGACAACCGAAATAATTACACTCTTCTAAAGTGAGCTTTGTTAAGAGCCAACCTTGTTAAAGGTTAGATACATATTTTTAGTGTGACCTTGTTAAAGGGTTTTTACCAAAGATCATCTAGACCTTATTACTCATTGATATTTCTAAAGTGGCTCACTCTAAATAACTTACAAAACATCACTATTGGATGCTATCATATAGGATTTCAAAGACTTGTTAGGTCTACTCTGATCAAAGATTTTATCTACTACTATGGTAAGAAAGTAACAATCAAGTGTTTTGTTAGGTTTTAGCTTTAACCAAAAAATATTTCCCACTAAATATGATATAATCCATAAACATTTTAGATATCAATACCATATTTTTAGCTTCATTCTTCAAATATAGATTACTATTTTCACTCATTCTCACAAATACAATCTTAATCAAGTATGAATGAAGACTTTCATACCATGCACTTGGTGCTTACTTCAATCCATAAAATTATTTGTTCAACTTGCAAACTAGGTGCCTCTAATTTGTCTCAAAAAAATTCTAGTTGTTTAATGTATATTTCTTCTTCAAGTATTCCATTTAGTAATGCATACTTAACATCCATTTGGTATACCTTGAATTCCTAATAAGTTGCATATGTCTATAGAGTTTTATCTCCTTCCAATCTTGCTATAGGTGCAAAGGTCTCACCATAATTAATTTCTTCTTGTTGGGAATAACCTTTACAAACTAGTTTGGCCTTGTTCCTTACAACCTCACCATTCTCATTAAATTCTTTTTTGAAAATTCACTTTTTCCAGTAAGATTATTCTCAGTGGATCTCAACACAAGTCTCCATGTGTTATTCTCTCAATAATACCAGTCTCTTCATTCATAACATTTATCCAATCTTTATTGCCAAGTGTAGCTTTTATAGTTCTTGGCTCAAACTCAACAATTAAAAATGTATTGTCCTTCAATTTACTTCTTGTCATGATGCCAACACTTTTATCTCCAATGATTTGTTCAGGTGAATGATTCCTTCTCACATACTTTACTAGGTCAGGTTCTATTCATTGACGTCCAACATTATCTTCACTTAGTTGAGGCTCAATATCCTACTTAGGTTATTTTTTTTTGTAGCTCGGGTAATGTAGGTTGATTCTTGATAACTCTTTGTGTTAGGATTAATGAGACAAATATAACAATTACATGCAAATATAACCAATATTAGAAAATAATAAATTGCATAAAAGAGAACACAATGCACACAAATTTAACATGGTTCACCCAATCCCTAGGCTACATCCACCAAATAGTGGGTCCAATATTCTTATTATCCAGTAATTACAACTTGATTATAATCTGTAATCCCTTAAAACTTAATACTGCTACATGAAGCTACAATCTCATGACCAATTATGAAATCCCTAACCCTAATCCAATTTATACAAGCTTTTTTCTACTTATAAATTAAGGCTAGAATAAGTCAACCAATAGAAAAATGTAACTTATGATGCCTTTTACTATAGTAAATTCACTTTTTTTTCAGGGGCACTGACCCTAGGACCTCCCCCTTGACCCTACCTAGGGTGTTGCTTTAGGAACCTAGAAGGGGCATTGCCTCTTGAATCCTAGAGCATGGGAGTATTTCCCCTAAATCTCCATAGTAAAATATGGGAGGAAACCACACTGAATAGAGTGGGGAAAAATTAACCTCTGAGTCTGATTAAGATCCACATTACAATACTTTGCTATTACTCGAGCACTACATTAGAAACATCTTCTTAAAGATGTATATATATATATTTGTAATCAATAAGGTTTTTTTTGCTCTCCTCATCATTCTTATCTGAAAACTCATCAATTCTTTTATTTGAACTTTCAATCTTTTTGTTAATTACTTTGTTGAAACATTTGTAGGCCTTACTCTTAGTAGAATAGCTAATGGAAATACCTTCATTACCCTTAGAATAAAATTTTCTATTCCTTTCATCTTTATGAATGTAACATCTACTCCCAAATAACTTAAAATAACTCACATTATGTGTCTGACTATACTAGAGTTTATAAGGTGATTTGTTTGCTCTTTTCTTCAAGTGAACTTGGTTGAGAGTGTGGACTATAGTGCTAATAGATTCTCTCCAAAATATTTGAGAAATTATCTTTTTAATTAGAAGTGTCCTTGCACAATTCAAAATTGACTTGATCCTTCTCTCAAAATCCCCATTCTATTATGGATTCCTTGGTGCTAATAATTGTCTCTTAATTCCATGGTCAACACAAAAGTTAGTAAATTCAACAAGCACAAACTCACAACCTCTATCATATCTCAAATTTTATAACCTTTTGCAAGTTTCTTTTTCAACCATATCTTTATACCATTTGAACATATCAAAATCATGTTACGTTAACTTCATAAATATGACAATCATCATCCTAGAATAATCATCAACAAAAAATGTGAAATATTTGTCACCATAATTTTTTTCTACTATCATTGGTCCACATAAATCCATATGCACTAATTCTAGAATGTCATTAGAAGTATGTGACCTTCTTGGAAAAATTGACTTGGTCATGTTACCAAGTTGACATTGTTTGCAGATAGATATATTAGGTTTATGAAAATTTTGTAAGCCTCTTATTTATTTATTTCTACTAACTTTGACCATGTACTCAAAATTGACATGACATAGCCTCTTATGCAACAAACACACATATTAAACTTTTGAAAATGGACATATAACAACTGTATGATCTAGGTAAAACATATTACCTCTTGTTTTTTTTTCAATGCCAATCGGATTTCCTTCATCATAGATCTTTACTTTCCTATTTTGAAACTCCAACTTGTGACTTGCATTATTCAACTAAGAAACACCCAATGGATTATATTTTAGTCCTTGCACCCAATATGCATAATCACATCTGATTCTATCATTTAACAACAAGAAACCTCTACCTTTCACTGGACATGGAATATCAACCCCTATTTTAATAGATCCACCATCATATTCCTCACGTTTATCAAACTTACTAATGTATCCAATCATGTGATGTAAACATCCACTACCAATGATCTATGCACATTCTATTGGAAACATAGAAATGGAACAATTGTTATTTTTTCATTGATGTCAAATCTATTGATGAGACATATTTATACCTAATCTAAATGTCATATCTATTTATTGATGAAGAGCATTTGAAAAGTTTCTCATAACAATGGTACCTAGAGGAAAGGTTGAGTTATGAGAAGGAAGATACAATGTACTTTTGATTATATAGAATTTGATAAGGCAAAGTGATTGTTTATGTTAAGAAAACCAAGCAAAGCCAAGAAGAAGTATAAAATATAGTTAGTGTTGAGTAATGCTAGTGTCAACTGAGCTACAATTAGTGCCAAGCAAATCTAGTGTTGACCAAGCATTAGCATCAACTGAGAAAGACAGTTGATGCCGAGCTAGAAATATTTATAGCAACTAAGTATTTCAATGATGACTAAGTGCCAAACTTCAGAGATTGCTGATTGACAATATAAGAATGAACATGGAGAAATTGTGAGATCAAGATGAATCAGTTGATTTCTTGGGAGATGTAAACTGCTTTGAAGATAAGATTGATGAGTTGTATCATTGAATTCAAGGAGAGGATTAGGTAGAGACCTAGTAGATGAATTCTAGAGAAGTTTTTAGAAGAAGATCAAGAAGATGGATAGATATAGTGAATTAAGTTGAATCTAACAGTAAACCTTAAGATCTACGGTGGATGTAGAAAAATATTAAGAAAAAATTGCTTATTTAAAAAGATACAAAGCCAAAAAAACTATGCATACATGTGTGAAATGAAAATGTATCTGTATGTGTGAAGCTTTTATGTGAAGAGAGGCATATAGAGTAAGGTTGATCATAAATGCATGAGTGTGAGTGAATGTGAAGCTAAAGGAGAAATCTTGCAAATATGATATCATTATTGATAAATACATTAGAGCAGAAGGCTTAAATATTAATGAGAAGAGTGGAGTGATTTGTGAAGAACCTCCTTATAGCAATATCGTGAGAATGCTCGAAATAACAGAATACAAAGTGATAGCAGAACTCAGAATGAATCTACTGATCGCAGGCCCTTCGAGGGGGTAACCTCCTTTGAGCAAGCTCAATACAATAAATTCGTCCATGCCCATCAAGGGCCTCAACCTATTCTTATATACTGGGTACGATCTAGAAAAGTAATACTACCTATGCATGTGGGATAATAAAATATACTCACGGGACGACTTACAAAGCATATGTGTCCAACAACACTACTCTAACAAAATAAACAGAAGGAACACACAGGTTCCTAACATCCCCTCTCCCTTAGAAAAAAGCTTTGTCCTCAAAGCTTAAGGTGTGGAAATTGTTGTTGAATCTGAAGAAGGGGTTCCCAGGTAGCATCCTCTGGTTGCATGCCATGCCACTGAATCAAGACCTCAGAGATGGAGCGAGAGCGAAGCTGGCGAGTGCGCTGGTCAATGATTGCCACCGGCTCCAGGATAATGGATCCTTTCGTATCCATTTCAGGGAGAGTAGTTTGTGCTCTGACAGTGGTACCCAGAACTTTCTTTAGACAAGAAACATGAAAGACTGGATGAATGCGGGAAGAAGGAGGAAGTTCCAGTTTATAAGCAACTGAACCAATCTTCTGTAGAACCTTATAAGGCCCATAAAATTTTGGGGCCAGCTTATGACGCCCTTTCAGCTTTAGGGAGGATTGTTTGTATGGCTGTAGACGAAGAAAAACCATATCCCCAACTTGAAATGAGCGCTCAGAACGGTGTTGATCTGCTTGCTGTTTCATCCGATTACGGGCCATGCGAAGATTATCCTGTAAGGTACGAAGAATCTGATCCCTGCTGCGGAGAACTATGTCAACTGCCTGGACTGGTGAGCTGTTGGGAGTGTAGGGAAGGAGCACTGGAGGTGCCTGACCATAGACTGCTTCATATGGAGTCATTTTAGAGGCAGTGTGGTAAGAGGTATTGTACCACCATTCAGCTAAAGGGAGCCACTTGGCCCACTGATGTTGCTGTTCGGAAGTGAAGCAACGAAGATAAGTTTCCAAGCATTTATTGACAATTTCAGTTTGACCATCAGTTTGTGGGTGATAGCCCGAACTCATCTTCAGTTTGGTGCCAGTTTTCTGAAACAGTTCAGTCCAAAAATGACTGGTAAAAGTTGCATCACGATCAGAGACAATGGAAGAAGGGAGTCCATGAAGACGAAATATCTGGTCCATGAAGATTTGTACAACAGAGGAGGCAGTATAGGGGTGGCTGAGGGCACAAAAATGACTATATTTCGAGAGACGATCAACCACAACCAAGATCACTGTCTTGCCACCGGATTTAGGAATCCCTTCAATGAAATCCATAGAAATATCAGTCCAAATCCGTGTAGGGATGGGCAATGGTTCGAGCAAGCCAGGAAGGAGGGTCGTTTCACCCTTGTGGCGTTGGCAAGTATTACATTCAGCCACCATCTATTGAATCGTCTATTTCATCCCTTTCCAAAAGAAGTTTCTCCTTGCTCGCTCATAAGTTTTGAGGAAGCCTAAGTGCCCTGCTAAAGGAGAAGCATGGAGTTCATAAAAAATAGCCTGATGTAGAGCTGGGTTCTGAGGAAGCACTAGCCGACCCTTGTATCGAAGAGAAGCACCATCCCAAGAGTAATGTGGTATAGCAGAAGGATTATTGGCTAGCTGGTGAATGATTTGAGATAAAGAAGAGTCACTGTCATAGCCTTGCTGAACAGACGCTAACCAATTGGGAATGGGCATAGAAATAGCGAAAAGGGAAGCTTGATTATCAAATGTGCGAGAAAGAGCATCTGCCACAATATTCTCCTTACCCTTCTTGTAGGTGATCTCATAATCATTCCCCATGAGTTTTCTGACCCATTTCTGTTATGTAGGAGAGGATACCCGTTGTTCCAGGAAGTATTTCAGACTTTGGTGATCGGTTCTGATGCAAAAATGACTCCCTAAGAGGTATGGCCGCCACTTCTGTACAGCATGCAAAATAGCCATCATTTCTTTTTCATAAGTAGAGAGGGCTAGATTCTTACCAGAGAGGGCTTTGCTAGTGAACGCAATAGGATGGTCATCTTGCAGGAGAACAACACCCAATCCATTGCCGCAAGCATCACTCTCAATAGTGAAGGGTTTGGAAAAATCTGGCATCGCGAGAACAGGTGTACTGCACATAGCCTGTTTCAGTTGTTCAAATGCAGTCTCAGCAACAGGGGTCTAGGAGAAGGCATCCTTTTTTAACAGAGCTGTCAATGGTGCTGCAATTTTCCCGTAATCTTTGACAAACTTGCGGTAGTAGCCAGTCAACCCCAAAAAACCCCGAAGGCTCTTGAGAGTTTTAGGATGCGGCCAAGTTTTCATGGCATCTATTTTTGTAGGATCCACCCGCACTCCATGGTGTGCAATAATATGCCCGAGATACTCCACTTCCTCCTGGCCAAACACACATTTAGATAGTTTTGCACAGAGTTGATGATCAGAGAGAAGTTGCAAGACAAGCTCCAGATGATGGAGATGCTCAGCCCAAGTTTTGCTATATATGAGGATATCATCAAAGAAGACCAGAATGAATTTCCGGAGGTATGGTCGAAATATGTTATTCATCACTGCCTGAAATGTTGAAGGAGCATTCGTGAGACCAAAGGGCATGACTAAAAATTCATAGTGACCATCATGTGTGCGGAAGGCAGTTTTAGGTATATCCTCCTCATTAACCCGAATTTGATGATACCCAGAACGAAGATCTAACTTGGAGAAAAAATGAGCCCCATGAAGTTCATCAAGAAGTTCATCAACAACTGGAATGGGAAACTTGTCCTTTATAGTGAGATGATTAAGTGCTCGGAAATCAATGCAGAGTCGCCATGACCCATCTTTTTTGCGAACAAGCAGAACTGGAGAAGAAAAGGAACTGGTACTAGGGCGAATAATACCTTGCTTCAGTAAGTCACGGACAAGTATCTCGATTTCGGTCTTCTGATGAAATGGGTAGCGGTAGAGCCTGATGTTGGGCGGAACACTGCCAGGAAGGAGTTGAATACGGTGGTCCTCTGGACGAGAAGGAGGTAATCCCACAGGTTCAGCAAATATACCAGAATACTTGTCCAAAATGTGTTGGAGATCGGCAGGAGTGCTAGAGACTGCTGATGGCTGCATCTGAATGGAATGGAGCTGAGCGATGACACCATGTGAATTCTTCTTAAGAAGTTTTTCCATACGGTGTGAATTGATGATGCTGAGAGACCCTGGTTGTAAGCCTTTCAAAGTGTGTTGGTGCCCCTCGGCTGAAAACTGCATCCAAAGTTCAACAAAATCCCAGAGAATGGGGCCAAGAGTGCATAACCATTGGGCACCCAAAACCACATCACAGCCACCTAAGGGTAAGGCAAACATGTTAGAGCGCATGTTATAATCTCCAATAGAGAGACGCACATTGCGACATTTCCCTTTACAAGGTAAAGTGCCCCCATTGGCAATCATGACTTCAAAGCTAGAGCAGGGATGGATAAAGCAATCAGCCTGTTTGGCTATTCGTGGATCAATGAAGTTATGAGTGCTACCAGAATCAATGAGTATAGTAAGAGGGATCTTCTTGAAGAAACCCTGGACCTGCATGGTTTGTGGAGTAGTGACTCCTGCCAAAGCATGGACAGATATCTCTGGTGGAGCTTCTGGTGAAGGAGGTTCAGGCTGGTGAGGCTCAACCTCATCATCCACTGTTTCCTGAGCATCTACATATTCTTCCAGTTCCGGTGGAGAATCCACATCCAAGAGATAGAGCTTTTGCTGAACACATCTATGGCCCCGAGACCATTTCTCATCACAATTATAACAAATCCCTTTGTCTCGCCTGACTCGCATCTCTGTTTCAGACAAGTGCTTGATCGGAGTAGTTTTGGGAGCTGGTATGACTGGAGGGTTGTGAGAACCTGTATTTCTGAATGGAACAAAATTAGATCTGGAGCGTTGTAGAGCACTAATCTTGTCTTCCGCTAACTTAGCCAACCCAAGGGCTTCCATCATTGTAGTAGGTCGAAACATTTTGACTTCTGAGCGAAGTGCATCCTTCAGACCACTGACAAAACAACTATGGAAGAATTCATCAGACAAGCCCTCTGTGTAATTAGCTAATTTTTCAAACTCTGTCTGGTATTCTCTTACAGTGCCTGTTTGACGCAGTTTAGTGAGTGCTCCTATGAAATCATCAAAGGAACTAGGGCCAAAACGCTCCAAAATGAGGGTGCACAATTCTCTCCACGTTGGGCCTACATTAGCCTTGATGTACCAACGGAACCATTGAAGAGCTTCATGTTCCAAATGAAAAGATGCAAGGGAGACTTTGTGGTTATCCAAAGTATTATGCAAGCTGAAATACTGCTCTGCCCTATAGATCCATCCAGTCGGATCAGAACCATCGAAGCGTGGAAAATCAAGCTTTGGTCCACGAAAATTGCCAGAAGAGGACCCAGTATCTCCTGAATGGTTTCGGCTCATGGCTGACTGCTGAAAGTTAAGACCCAGAATTTTGTCATCCAGATCTTGAAGTTTGGTTTTGAGGGATGCAATTTCCTCTTCCATGATTTTTGCTCCTGTACGCGTAACAACCATAAAACAAGGTTTTTTTTTTTTTTTTTTTGGAATGGGTAGAAGATGAGAAACAAAAACTTTTTTAGTTATGGCAAACTTGGATTTGGGTAAAACTCATATAGGAAATGGGTGTTCGACGGGTGGTGGGAGACTATCTAGGGACAAGGGAAAAAGAAAAATGAGGGTTTCAAGGGTAGGGAGGCGAAATGAGGCGAACAGTCCAAGAGGGATAAGGGAGCAAAATGAGTAATTGAATCTTGTGGCTCAGTTTGGTGGCGATTGGATGAGAGGTGAAAAAGATAGGGCAAACCCTAAAATTAGATAAATGAGGGATTTAGGGCTTTGATATGTAAAATTTGGGGTTGGGTTGCCAAGGAAGGAAGTATGCGAAATGATATTGCAGACGTTCTGCGGAAGTATGAGCAGAAACTGAAAGCAAACAAGGAAGCTACGACTAAAAAACAAAAAAAATTTTACTCTTTTTTTTTTTTTTTTTGAACACTCGACTTAGAAAAATTCACTCACAGACAGAACAACTGAAAAGAGTTATTGCAATAACAAGAGATATTAGAAGTGAGAGGAACCTGAAGGCCACGACAGAAAAAAAATTTGATGTAATTTCCACCCAGCGAGCCCAAGAGAGTGCTCTGATACCAGATGTGAAGAACCTCCTTATAGCAATATTGTGAGAATGCTCGAAATAACAGAATACAAAGTGATAGCAGAACTCAGAATGAATCTACTGATCGCAGGCCCTTCGAGGGGGTAACCTCCTTTGAGCAAGCTCAATACAATAAATTCGTCCGTGCCCATCAAGGGCCTCAACCTATTCTTATATACTGGGTACGATCTAGAAAAGTAATACTACCTATGCATGTGGGATAATAAAATATACTCACGGGACGACTTACAAAGCATATGCGTCCAACAACACTACTCTAACAAAATAAACAGAAGGAACACACAGGTTCCTAACATGATTTCTTGAAGGGTGTCCAAGCAAATCAAGATCAGACATATCATTGAAAGGTTTATCACTAAACCATCATATAGACCAAAAAAAGATTTAAACCTACAAAAGTGAGTTGTAATCACACAGATCAAAACCTACTATTTTCTTTGTAGTCATTGTAAATAGTTTGTATTGAAATCCTTTTAATATAGGTTGAGCTAACAATCATTTGAAGACTTAATAGTCTATGTAAATCCTTTAACTAGGTGATATTATAAATGGAATGATCAAAGTCATCTTACAAGGTCACTCCTAACAGGGTGATTAAATCCTCTGACTAGGTCACATTTAATAGTTTATTTTATAACCTTTATCAGGATTGGCTCCTAACAGATCTCACTTTGAAAGAATAAAAAAAACTAACATGTTGTTGGTGGTTTTCCTTGAATTAGATTTCCATGTAAAATCCTAATGTTAAAACTGTGATGAATTCTTTTTATGTTTATACTTGATAATGTTTTCATTATGCAATGCAGGTTATGTTTATGACAATTTTATAATATAGATCAAGCAACAATAGGATAAGCAAAACAATGAAGTGTATATTGTTTTATTGTTCAAGTGGTACATATTGACCTTGAGTAATTGATTCATCCCCCTTCTCAATTATTCTAAACATTTCTAACAATTGATATCAAAGCTCAATGCTTACAGAGAAATGTTTGAAGATACTTAAAGCTAAAGATCATGACTAATAAGAGAGAGGTACCTAAGCTGAATAAGGAGAACTTTCTTGCATGGAAGAGCTTGATGAAGTTGCCCATATCCACTATCAATGATGCTACTATCAATTTTTTGGAGTATGTAAAGGTAACAACTACTTATCTAAATTTTGAACAACTGAAATAGAAGCTAGAACACAACCAATCAATGTTTGAGATTGCCTCAACCCTAAGCTATGTTGAGTTTGATGACCTAAAAGATTGTGATAGTGAAAAGAAGATGTGGAACATATTGAAGACCATATATGGAGGTGATGAAAGTGTTCTAAGAGAAAAATTAGAAAGCTTGAGAGGTACTTTTGATGACATGAGAATGATGGAAGGTGAGAAAATAGTACAATACTGAACAAGAGTTAAAGAGGTTTTTAATGCTTCAAGGTGAAAAGGGAGAAATCAAAGATGGAATAGTGATAAGGAAGGTATTGATGAGTCTACTACCTATCTATGCCATTAGAGTCTCTACAATCCAAGAACTAAGAGACACACTAGGTAACAATTTGACCTTAGAAGGTGTAATTGGGAGACTTACTACTTTTAAGATGTCTGACTTTGATAACTATACACTTGCTACTATTGAATCTTCTTTCAAGTCACAACTAGTTCTTAGAAAGAAGAAAGGAAAATATGTGAAGAATGAAGGTTATAGTTTTGATGATGAGATTGATGAAATTGAAGCCCTCATTTCAAAAAGGTTTGGAAGAGGAAGAGGCAAATACAAAGGAGAACTATCTATCATTTGTTTTTTATGCAACAAACCTGGTCATATTTCTACTAGATGTTCCAACAAAGATGATAAGGATGAAAGGAAGGAAAGAAAGTAAAAAGGAAGAAGAGATGAAAAAGAATACAAGAAAATCAATGATGACAAAAATAAGAAATATTGTTATATTGCTAAAGAAAAGACTGATAATGAATCTAAGAGTAATGATGATGAAGTTGTCTATGTTGTTATGAAAGAATATTCTAATGAAGATGAGAAAAATACATTAATTTCTTATGTGAACAAAAGTGATAGATGGATAATCGATGGTGGGTGTTCCAATCATATGACTGGTGATAAAGATAAATTTGAAGATAGTGGTCCATATAATGGTAGACATGTTAAATATTGTAAAGATATCCCATGTGTTATAAAAGATAAAGGTACTATTCAACTAAATAATAAGATAACATGTGACAATGTTTACTAGGTTAAAGGAATTAACTAAAATTTGTTGAGAATTTCATAGCTAAATAAATCAGGTGCTAGAGTTGAATTTCACAATAGAAAGGCCAAGATACATGATGGTGATGGTAAGCTAATTGGAACAATTGAGTAGACAAGAGGTAACTTACTCTATCTAGACCTATTAAATGAGACATATTTATTTACACAATAAGAAGATGTTTGGTTATGGCACAAAATATTATGTCATGTGAACTTTTACAATTTGGTGAACATTAGTAAGATGAAGAAAGTAAGAGGGTTTTATAAACTAAAGAAGCCTGATAATGCTACGTGTAAATAATGTTAATTGGCAAAGATGACTAAGTCTTGTTTTAATGATATTTTGGAATTGGTTCATACTAACCTATGTGGACCCATTGGTGTTCAAAGTTACCATGGAGATCGATTTTTCATTCTATTTGTGGATGACTACTCTAGAATGATGATTGTGATGTTTGATAAAGCTAAATTTGATGCTTTTCAGTTATTTAAGTGGTATTTAGCAAGAGTTGAAAAATAAATAGGGAAAAGTTTAAAGTGTTTGAGATCTAAAAGAGGTGGTGAAATCATTTCATAGGGGTTCAATACATTCTGTAATGACAGAGGAGTCAAAAATAAAATGTTAGCACTAAGGACCCCTCCTTAGAAAGGAATAGTTGAAAGGAGAAATATACCAATAATGGACTGTGCAAGAAAATTAATAATGGAGAATAATGTATCATATAAATATTGGAGAGAAGTGCTTATTAATTTTGTTTATACCCTAAATAGAGTACAAGTCAGGAAAGGTACAAATGTTACACCTTTTGAACTATGGTATGGTATGCTCCTAATGTTGAATATTTTGAAATCATTGGTAGTAGACGCTATATACTGAAAGATAATAGGAATGGAAAGCTTGATGCAAAAAGTGATGAAGGAATATTCTTATATTATTCCACTAAAATTTTTTTATAAGTGTTTAAATTCTAACACATACAAAGTTTTGAAAAGTACAAATGTGAGAGTTGAGTTTGTAGAAAAAAAAGACACTTCATGTAATGAAGAAACTAAAGACTATAGTACATTCACCTATGTGGATGATGATGCTTCTAACACTCAAAGTGAATAGACAAGTCAAGCTACAAGTTCCCATTAGATAGGAAATGATGGAATGCAAATGTAAATTTCTAAGCAACAAAGAGTGGGTATCAAGAAACAGACTAAAGATGTTGAGTCATAGACAGGTAATGCCAACCATCAGATAGAAAGTGTCAAGCATGAAAAACTTGAACCAAAACTAGAGAAAGGAAGAGAAAATGAACTTGAGATTAATTTTCAAGATGAACTTGTAGAAGATCAGAGAAGGAAACAACCCATGCTTGGAAAATATGTGAGAAGAAATCATAAACCTAAAAAAATCATTGGTGATGCTGAATCAATTGTTATGACAAGAAGAAGACTCAAAGATAATACATGCTTAATTTTTCAGTTTGAGCCCAAATCAATAAAGGATGCTTTAGACAATGAAGATTGGATCTAGGCAATGAATGAAGAAATTGACCAAATTGAGAAGAACAATATTTGGACTTTAGTGCCAAGACCTAAAGACAAAAATGTCATTGGGACAAAATGGGGTTTTAGGGACAAGCTCAATGAGAATGGAGAAGTAATAGGAAACAAGGAAATATTGGTATGCAAGGGTTATGCTCAAGAAGGAGTTGAGTATGGAGAAACATTTTCTCTAGTGGTAAGACTTGAAGGAATCAAAAATTTTCTTGCATACTCAACCTACTGAACTTCAAGTTATATCAAATGGATATCAATCTACATTTTTAAATGGTATAATGGAGCAAGAAGTATACATTGAATATCCTAAAGGATTTTTAGATCCTAATAAGAAGAACATAGTATGTAAACTAGACAAATCCCTCTATGGATTGAAGCGAGCCCCAGGAGCATGGTATGAAAGATTACACAACTATTTGGTGAAGTTTTTTTTGAAAGGACAAATGATAATAGTAACCTATATTTGAAGAATAGTAAGAACAATGAAATATTGTTATCTAAAATATTTTTTCATGATATTATATTTGGAGGAAGAGAAAATTTATGTAAATCATTTGCTAATGAAATAAAGAGGAAATATGAAATGTCTATGTTTCATGAAATCAAATTCTTTTTGGGACTATATTTATGAAAAATGAAGTTTTCTATTTTCATTACATAATCCAAATATATCAAGGAGACACTAGAATTTTGCTAAGGAAGATTCTAGACCAGTGAATACACCTATATCTAATGGACATAATCTATCTAAGAGTGATGATTCTACTGATGTGAACCATACCCTATATAGATCCATGATTGACAAATTGCAATATGTTGTCCATATCAAGCCAGATATTGCTTTGGTAGTTGGGATAGTTGCAAGATTTTCAAAAAATCCTAAAGAGAATGACATGGTGACAGTAAAAAGGATAATGAGATATCTAAAAGGTACAAAATACTATGGACTGTATTACAAAAGAAATGATAATTTTGAACTAAGGGTATTTACTAACTCAAATTGGGCAAGAAATATTGATGACAAAAAATGTGCTAGAGGAGGTGAATTCTTTCTAGGAAAGAGATTGGTATCATGGACAAGCAAGAAGGAAAATAGTATTTCCCAATCTACAACTAAAGTTGAGTATGAGGTAATTGTTGTTAACTATTCAAATATTATGTGGATCAAATGATTACTGAAAGGCATGAAAGAAGAAATCATAGATCCACTAGTTATCTATTGTGATAACACAAGTGCTATCAACATTTCAAAGAATTGAGTGATGCACACTAAAGAAAAGCACATTGCTATCAATTATCACTATGTGAGGGAATTAGTTCAAGACAAATAAGTGAAGATATAATATGTGGATACCAAGGAACAAATTTATGACATATTCACAAAACCCTTACCTAAAGATGCCCATGAATATCTTAGATGTAAACTAGGGGTGATTCCCCTAATCAAAGCTACCTAAGCAAGCTAGGTGCATGACATCACATATACTGATCAAAATATCCTACACTATGATGCAATACAACTCTACTTTAGTAAGTGCCTAAGGTAGGTAATTTAGTACAACATAATAGATCAATCATAAACATATGAGAAATATTAGCCAGATGTGCTAAAAATACATAATTTAAATGTATGAAGACTTTGAATCTGAGACAACTACATGTCTTGGCATTATTGTCAAAGAGGGAGAACTTACGATAGAGAAAAATTCATAAATTTAAAGAAGAAGAGATTATAGAAAGAGGGATAAATTTATCCTAAAAGGAAATTTGAAAAGAAGAATCAGAATATCAATAACAAAATCTTTTGGATTGTATAGTAATTAAGCTATTACTAGTATCAAGATGTTTGACATGTTGCCATCAATGTCAAAGAGGGATATTGTTAGAAACTTACAATTGGAACAATTAATGTTTTTACATTGATGTCAAATCTATTGATGATACATATTGCTACCTAATCTAAATGCCATATCTATTTAATTGATGAAGAGGATTTAAGAAGTTGCTCATAATAATAGAACCTAGAGGAAAGGTTGAGTTATGAAAAGGAAGTTACAATGGACATTTGATTATATAGAATTTGATAAGGCAAAGTGATTGTTTATGTCAAGAAAGCTAAGAAAAGCTAAGAGGAACTATAAAATAAAGTTAGTGCCGAGTAATGCTAGTGTTAACTAAGCTACAATTGGTGCTAAGAAAATCTAGTGTTGACCAAGCATTAGCACTAACTAAGAAAGACATTTGATGTCAAGTCAGAAAGCTCTACAATGATCGAGTATTCTAGTGATGAACAAGTGCCAAACTTAAGAGATTTTTTTGTGAAAATATAAGAGTGAATTGAGGAAATCATTAGATCAATCTAACTCAATTGATTTCTTGGGAGATGTAAACTATGTTGAAGATAAGATTGATGATTTGTATCATTGAATTAAAGGAGAGGATTAGGTAGAGACCTAATAGATGAATTGTGGAGAAGTTTCTATAAGAAGATCAAGAAGATGGACAAATATAATGAATTGAGTTGAATCTAATCATAAAACCTAAGATCTATGGTGGATGTAGAAAATTTTAAAGCAAAAATAGCCTATTTAAAGAGATACATAGTTGAACAAATTGTGTGTGCATGTGTGAAATGCATATGTGTGTGTATGTGTGAAACTTGTATGTGAAGAGAGGTATACAAAGCAAGGTTGATTAGAAATGCATGAGTGTGAGTGAATGCAAAGCTAAAGGAGAAAGCTTGCAGATATGATGTTGTTATTGATAAGTACATTAGAGAAGAAGGCTTAAGTGTGTTGACATTCCAGTCATGTTTGTTATTAGTGACATACACTTATTCAAATTCTAAGTATCTACTAAATTCTATAGTTACTAGCAAACCCTTTGGACATATTTTAGTTTGTGTCAAGTAGTTACTACTATAGTGATGATTAGTAGTACAAACCAAGTTGTGTAGTGCTTACCAAATTTATAGTTGATGTGATGTAAGTCTAGTGTTAACCGAGCTACTCAGTGTTAACCAAGTGACTCAATTTATATTGAGCTCATAGTGATAGCATTAATCAAGCTTTGCAGTGTGAATTGAGTGATTTAGTTTATATGCTGAGTTTTATAGTATTCATTGAGTCACCAGTGTTGACTAAGTTCAAGACTACTTAGAAAGTGATCAGTATGGACCAAGCTTCTATGTATACAGAGTGCATGACAATGTTGAGCATTGATAATGGATGTCAAGTATTAGAACCTCAATGAGTCAGCCTTGAGAACCCAAGTTTGTACACTTTGGCTGACTTTGTGATTCTTATGTAAAATTGCATTGTGGCTAACTTTGTAATTTGTAAATTGAATTGGTATATATGTAATACATTGTGTCACATCCAATATATGAAAATGACATAGAAGTAATTAAAGAAGAGAAGAAGATAAAATCACAAAGGCTACAATAGTATAAGGAGAAACAAAGATTTATCTATCATAGTAAGGTGATTTGTACACTTAGAGGAATCTCATTTAGCAAATGAAGTTGAAGATCAAAGATTAGCTACTCCTTCATCTTTACCAAGTGCATACTACATTGTATGTTTGTAAATCCTTTTGCGAAGTAGACCTAGTAGTCCTTATTGCTCCTTATAGGGCAGATCATCAAAAGTGATCATTGTAAGCCTTAACATGCCAAATTTATACTATAGTACTAAAGCTTGTGGATATCATTCCCACACTATTTTTACTTTCTATTTGGAGGGGTTTTGGGTCACCAAATTGTGTGTCAAAAGTGTTATGTATACTCTAATGTCTTCAATTTCTCGTGCTTGCAATTAGATAAGGATATACATGAAGGATTAATTGCTAATTAAGAATTAAATTTTATAAGTTATTGATTCACCTCTCCCTCTTAGTAACTTAGCCTATCATAATACTTCCAACAATTGGTATCAGAGCTTTGTGGTTCCCAAAGAAAAGTTTAACAACTTGAGAAAATATCAAAAGCTATGGAGGTATTCAGACTTGACAAGGATATTGATAATAAGAAGCTAGATTTGGAATTGGCTATTGGACAACGCAAGAAAACAAAAGAGCAACTCTCTTAATCCCTAAAAAGAAGAAAAGATCTTGCAATCTAGATGAATGATCAACTCTACATTGAAGAAAGAACTGAAAACATCAATTCAAGAAATTCAGATGAAGCTGATGAAGCAATCAAAGAACTACTGCAAAAGAATAGTACTCTTCAAGAAGAAGTAAACAAACTAAGAAGAGATAAATAAATTTAGTTAGTTAGACTATGTGAAGTCATGGAATAGAAAAATAAGATAAAAGAAGGGATACAAGGAAAGAACAATGAAATTTAGCACCTATCCTTTTAGCAAGAAAACTTCATTGATCAGCTCACCAATGCAAATGAAGAACTCATGAATCTAAGAAAAAAAGAATGAAAGATTGCAAAATGATCTAAACACTGAAAGAATGATAAAATCTCAAGTAGACATGAATCAGTTGAATGAGTAAAGTCATTATAGACAAAAGGGAAAAGAGGAATTGGATATACAAAAGAAGATGAATCATCCAAGTAAGGAGCTTAGAAGAATCAAAGACCAACTTGTAGTCACTATGGTAAGATAGGTCATACATCAAAAAAATGTTGGAGCAATGGGAAAGTGCAATTCAATGGAAAATGCTACAATTATAATCAACATGGTCATAGAGAAAATGAATGCAAAGAAAAACCAAAATTTGAAGTCAAATGCCACAAATATAAGAAGTATGGTCACATGTCATCGAAATGCAAAACTAAGATATTAAATCCAATAGAAAAGATTGTAAAAGCTATATTTGGTTGGGACCATAACACTTGGTGTAGATATTATTACTATGAAGAATTTGGACACATTGAAATGAACTGTGAAAAACATCACATGAGGAAAAGAGATACTACCAGAAGATGTTTCATTTGTACAGAACTTGGTCATCTTGCCAAGAACTATATGAATACTAGAAAAATTAAAGATGAAAAGAAGGCAAAAGCTGATAAAATTAGAAAGTAGATGAGACAACAATTCCAAAATCTTTTGAAAATGCAAGTTCAAGCAATGATGATCAAGTCACTCAAGAATTGGGTGAGTCCACCATTTCCACTTGATTTCTCAAAGGAGAACCAGAACTAGGATACTAAAGAAGACATCTAATATCAATTTCATTTGAAAAAACAAAAGATCCATATCAGAATTCAAGATGCAAATGGATCACCAAGTAAGAGATGGTAGTCACTACCAAGTTACTATTCTTACCGAGCGAGTTTGGGTTGTAGACTCTATCGAGAAAGGTTCAGAGTAACTAAATTTTGTGTGATTACTAAGTCATGAAAGACTACTAAGTATTCAATGCAAGTGAAGTGGATGATAGTCTATCATTTAAGAAAACAATCATACTAGGTATTTATGGTTATTGAAAGCATAAATTTGATAAAATGGTGAAATCAAAGTCATTTCTCACCATGAATTTTTGAAAGCTATCTATGTAGAGTGATCTTCAAAGAATTCAAGTGATTTGAGTGAATTGTTACTAAAAGTTTTCATATTCTCTCAAACCCTACCAAGAAAAGATGGCATCCACAAAAAACAAAACAAAAAGAGGTTTAGACATGTTGGTTCGAGGTGTCGAATGGTAGGCACCAGATTTTAAGTTGACTCTTATTGTTGCAAAAACCCTAGATCCAAGTGGAGTGTAGTCAAAAATTCCACCAAAGATACTGTTAATCAATGATATTCATTTGAATTTCAAATGTGCTATTTAAGACATTGGAACACTAGAGATGAATGAATTATTCAAGGAATTATGCGTTGATGGTGTGTTGAAACTTGAGCATCAACATCTTGAGACAAAAGGTTTAACTCACATTCTACATATGCTATAGGATTTCCAACTAAAATGGATAAGGTTTATCCTTAGTCATGTGGTTGGAACAACCAATTTTGATAACTAAGAAGATGATCCATAGGATCACTAGTCTTCCCATGTTTACAAAGTCAAAAATGACTAAAACCCTAGGTTAGGTTGAACTAGAGAAGAAAACCCTTGCTGAGTGGGATGGAAGGGGAATGAAGATAAGCTATGAATCTAACATGGAATTGAAGTTTGACATGCATGTCATCACTCAAAAAATCTATAGCTCAAGCAAGTTAAACAATGTATCTTGTGAAGCAGTTGATTTAGCATACAAGGTAGTCAAGAATAACCAGTCACTTGACATTGTTGAGTTATTGCTGAACTAGTTCGACAAGAACATGGAGAGCATCAAAACTTCCAAGAACAATCCATGTAAGTTCAGTTCACTCTTGACTTGTTTATTTTTCTATGTTCAGAAGTTCTTCCCATCAAAAGGTACAATAGTTTGGAGAAAAGATGTACCCATTCTTTATTAGATTAATGAATATATTGTTGAAATGGGAGAGAATTATGCAAGTATTATGAATAACTACTTTGATGCATTCAAAGAAAAGATGAATAATAGATTAAGGATTCCAAAGAAGTTAGTTGAAGATTACAAATATGATGTTTGTTTCATGGTTGATAGTGACAAAGTATACATTCAGGCAGTTAAGCCAAGAATAGCATGGGTAAAACGTCTAGGATAAGAAGTGAACATTGATGAAACCAAAGACATAATTGAGGCATTGATAAAAATGATCCTATTAATCCTAAAGATACTTACTTTGGCACCTATGTTGAGGAAAATCCCAAAATAGAACTAGAAAACAAACTTCCTTAGGTAGTCAACAAGGGCAAGAATAGAATTGCTAAATTGAAAACTAGTTCCACTCTTTTGTTGACTGAAAGAAAAGGAGAAGATGAAAAAGTAGAAAATGAAGAAAAGTTAGAGGAAGAAGAGCCATCGAAGAAGAAAGGTAAGGTAATTATTACCAAGCCTACCAAGACATCTACTATTGTGTTCACTAGAAGATTATCAAGGAAGAAAGTAGATAAAGAAGGAGGAGATATAAGCTTCAAGAGGTCTCAACCCACTTTTGAGGAAAGAATGAAAGAATTGGAATTAAGATCTAGCATAAAAAACTTCAAGGAACTAAAATATAGGACTAGGACTATAGATGAGTAAAATAAAATAGAAGAAGTGTTAATAACTAAAATGGATAAGTGGAAATACTCCCTAGACTAGCTTGCTCAATAGATTCCTAATGTTTTAGTGGAGAAAGTCAAGCCAAGATGGGAGCATGCCATGAAAATTGAAAAAGATATATATGAGTAGACGTTGAGGCAACTCATGCCAAATTTGGATAACAAGGAGGTTAAGAAATCTTTAAAAAAAAATGAAGAAAAGCTAACTTTGAGATTCAACACTTGTCTTATGTTATTGAAAGATATAGAACATGTTGTGAAGAATGCTACAAACACATGGAAGAATGTTTATCTTCTTCACAATCCAAGTGATTTTGTAGTTAGTGTAAGTGACAAGGATGATGATGATGATTAGAAGAAAGATGAAGAGATTGATAATGAATAAGTCATTCATTTTGATAATGTAGATGATGAAGATTAACAATGGTAGGAAGCTACCAAGGAAGATGTGTAGGATACTAAGGAGACTGACCCAGTAAAGATTGCTACAATAGTCATAGCCTCGCTTCCTCATTCTCAAGAAAAACATTGAAAACACCAAGTCTACAGAAATATTTAGTAGGATTGACTAGCACTAAAAGCATGAACACTCAATCAATCCGTGCACTTGTCCAACTCAGTACTTCATTGATAAAAGTGCCAAACACTTTATCTACTAAGCAACATGCACTTCCCTCTACATCAATTTTGGTGACATTAGGTATTTTTACTACTGGTATTTAAATGAGTGCTTTTTTCTATAATTTTTTCCATTCCTACCACACAAGTAATAAATGTGAGGATAGTTGAGACCAAGCCTCAATTGAGCACAACATTTTTGGGAAAATATAAAGAGAAGGAAGAAGATATAGATCTTAATAAGTAGATTGTCATTCCCAATCGGGACATCTATAATCTAAATCCTAATTAGATGCATGCTTTTGGATAAATTCTTCAAAAGAAAGCTATGTAGAAAAGGCTTAGAGAGGAAAAAAACAAGGAATTTAAGATAATTGAGGATGCTAAGAATACTCTAATAGAGGTTCTAGGCATAGAGGTTGATACTTCTCAACCAATTTTGTATCAGTAGGAAATCCAAAAATATAATGAATATTTGGATGGACAAGACAAATTTTTGCAGAAATTTGAGAAAATGTTTGAGAATAAAGTTTTAGAAATTATTTCTCAACAAATTTCTATTCATCAAGTAGAATTATCTACTATTCTAGGCTCTCTAGAGACCTCCTACATCAATGTATCTTTACTTTTTGGTAAACTTTGTGATACATCAATCTTCACTAAGGAAATAAGAGATAAATTGTCAAAGATTGATGAAAATCTAAAGGTAATTGTACAATAGTTGCAACTTGACTTGAGTTCAAGCTTTGTCCACTTCAATAAGATCAAATTCTTGATAGATAAGTAGGAAGAATTGCTAAGAGAAGAGGCAAGGATAAGATCAACATTGATAGACATTTAAAACATGGTTCTCCCAAAAATGGATGTATTGAAAAAGCATATTACACATGCAAAAATTCTCATCCATGACAACAACTTCTCCATTATAGACTGTATAATAGAATTATTAGCAGAAGTGTAGATTGCATTGCATACATGAAAGGTCTTGCAAGAGAATTGGGACAAGAATTTGACACTTATCCTGAAGGTACATTCAAATTTCTTGTCATATTTTGACATTGCTATATAAATATATATAGCATTAATCTTTGGTATTAATGTCAAAAATGGGGAGAAGATGTAAGGAGAAAGGGGGAGAAGATTGAAAGAAGATTGCAAAAGATTGTAGAGAAAATGTATATATTAGATTTTAGTATACTATACATTATGTATGGGGGAGGATTACCATGTACAAAAATATATCTCTTACAAAACCAATTTTGAAAAATTTCAAAAATAGTATACTCTACTAAGTTGGTGATATAAGGTGATGGATAAAGATGTTCTTGAACATCCTTAAATTTAGTTTTGACTAATAAGTGTTTTTGTTAGTAATACCAAAGGGGGAGATTATTACCATTCTAGTCATTATTTGTTATTAATGACATACACTTATTCAAATTGTAAGTATTTTCTGAGTTCTATAGTTGCTACCAATTCCTTTGGACAAATTTTAGTTTGCACCAAGTAGTTACTACTATAGTGATGATCAGTAGTAGAAAACTGAGTTGTGAAGTGCTTACCAAGTTTGTAGTTGATCTGATGTGAGTCTAGTGTTAACTGAGCTACTTAGTGTTAACTGAGTGACTTAGATTACACTAAGCTTGTAGCGATAGCATTGATTGAGCTTTGTAGTATGAATTGAGTGATTTAGTTTATATGCCTAGTTTCAAGTATTTTCTGAGTCACTACTGCAGACTGAGTTCAATACTACTTGGAAAGTGATCAATATGGACTAAGCTTCTACATCTACTGAGTGCATGATGATGTTGTGTATTAACAGTGGATGTTGAGTATCAGAACCTCACTGAGTCAGTCTTGAGAACCCAAATTTGTACATTTTAGCCAACTTTGTGATTCTTGTGTAAACTTGTATTGTGGACAACTTTGTAATTTGTAAATTAAATTGGTATATATGTAATACATTGTGTCACATCCAATATATGACAATGAAATATAAGTTATCAGAGAAGAGAAAAAGAGAAAATCAAAAAGGCTACAATAGTATAAGGAGAAGCAAAGATTTATATATCACAACAAGGTGATTTGTACACTCAAACGAGTCTCATTCAGCAAACCAAGTTGTAGATTAGAGATTAGCTATTACTTCATCCTAACAAGTAGATCAGTCAAATCCTTTAACAAGGTAGACCTAACAATCTTGTGTAAATCTCTTTACCAAGTGCATATGTTATTGTATGTTTGTAAATCCTCTTGCAAGGTGGACCTAGTAGTCCTTATTGCTCCTAATAGGTTAGATCATCAGAAGTGATCATTGTAAACCTTAATAGGCCAAATTTATACTATAGTACTAAAGCTTGTGGGTATCATCCCCACCCTAGTTTTATTTGGAACATTTTTGGGTCACCAAATTGTGTTTCAAAAGTGTTATGTATGCTTTATTGTTTTTAGTTTCTCATGCATGTTTTTAGATCACAAAATTGCTAACTAAGGATTAAATTTTATAAGTTACTAATTCACCCCTTCCCTCTTAGTAACTCAACCTATCATAATATTTCCAACAAAGTTTTGATGAGAAGAGTGGACTAATTTCTTGAAGGGTGTCCAAAAAAATCAAAATTAGAGATGTCAATGGAAGGCTTATCAGTAAACAAGTATAAGGACCGAATAGAGATCTAAACCTACAAATATGAGTTGTAATTACATAGATCAAAACCTACTATTTTCTTTCCAATAATTGTAAATGGTTTGTATTGAAATACTATTAATAGGGGTTGACCTAACAATCATTTAATGACTTAATAGTCTATGCAAATCCTTTAAGTAGGTGACATTCTAAATGGAATGATCAAAGTCCTCTTACAAGGGCACTCATAATAGGGTGATCAATTCCTCTAACTATGTCACATTTAGTAGCATATTTTGTAACCTTTAATAGGGTTATCTCCTAAAAAATCTCACTTTGAAAGAGTGAAAAGAGTGACATGTTGATGGTGGTTTTCTCAAATTGGGTTTCTACGTAAAATCATAATGTCAAAACTGTGATGAAATCTTTGTGTTTACATTTGATAATATTTTCCTTATGAAAGGCAAGTTATGTTTATGAGATTTGTATAGTAAAAACTAATAAACATTAGGATAAGCATAAAAGTTAAGTGTTTATTGTTTTATTATTCAAGTGGTATATATTAAACTTGAGTAACTAATTCACCCCCTCTTAGTTATTCTAACCTTTTCTAACAATTAGTATTAGAGCACAGTGCTTATAGAGAAATTTTTGAAGGTACTTAAAGAAAAAGATCATTAATATTATGAGAGATGTACCCAAGCTAAACAAGGAGATATTTCCTACATGGAAGACCTTGATGAAGTTGAATATATCCATTATTAGTGATGTTTCTATTAATTTTATGGACAATGAGTATGTTAAGGTAACAAATACTCCTCTAACTACTAAACAACTGATAAAAAAGATAGAACACAACCAAGCAATGTTGGAGATTTATCATCCCTAAGCTATGTTGAGTTTGATGACTTAAAAGACTATGACAATGCAAAGAAGATGTGAGACAAATTAAAGACGATATATGGAGGTGATGAAAATATTTTAAGAGAAAAATCAGAAATCTTGAGAGGTAAATTTGATGACATGAGAATGATGGAAGGTGAGAACATAGTACAATACTGCACAAGAGTAAAGGGGATATTAATGCTATTCAAGGTGCACATGGAGAAATCAAAGATGAAACAATGATAACCAAGGTATTGAGGACTCTACTCCCTATCTATGCCATTAGAGTCTCTACAATCCAAGAATAGAGGTGGACACTAGGTAGCAATTTGACCTTAGAAGGTGTAACTGGTAGACTTACAACTTTTGCAATGTCTAACTTTGATAGCTATGCACCTGCTACTGTTGAATCTACTTTCAAGTTACAACTAGTTCTTAGGAAGAAGAAAGGAAAATATGTGAAGAGTGAAAGTGATAGTTTTGATGATGAGATTAATGAAATTGAAGCCCTCATTGCAAAATTTTTTAAAATATTAAGAGGTAAATACAAATGAAAACTACCTATCATTTATTTTTCATGCAACAAAGTTGGTCATATTGCTACTAGATGTCCTAACAAAGATTATAAAGATCAAAGGAAGGAAAGAAAGTACAAAGGAAGAAGAGATGACAAAGACAACAAGAGAAGTAAGGATGAGAAAGGTAAAAAATCTTGCTATATTGCTAAAGAAAAGACTGATAATGAATCTAAGAGTAATGATTATGAAGTTTTGTATGTTGTTATGAAAGAAGATTCTGATAAAGATGAGAAAAATGCATTAATTTCTTATGTGAACAAAAGTGGTAGATGGATAATTAATAGTGGATGTCCCAATTATATGACTAGTGATAAATATAAATCTAAAGATATTGTTCCATAAAATGATGGACATGTTAAATTTGGTAATGATATCCCACGTGTTATAAAAGGTAAAGGTACTATTCAATTGACTGACAAGATAACATGTGACAATGTTTACTGGGTTGAAGAACTTAACTACAATTTTTTGAATGTTTCAAAGTTGAATAAATTAGGTTACAAAGTTTAATATCACAAAATAAAGGCCAAGATACATTATGGTGATTGTATGCTAATTGCAACCAGTGAGTAGACAAGAGGTAACTTATTCTATGTAGACCTATTAAATGAGACATGATTGTTTACACAACAAGATGTTTGGTTATGGTAAAAAATATTATGTCATGTTAACTTTTAGAATTTTGTGAACATTAGTAAGATGAAGAAAGTACAAAGGTTTCCTAAACTAAAGAAGCCTAACAATGCTATGTGTAAACAATGTCAATTGGGAAAGATGACTAAGTCTAGTTTTAAGAGCAAAACATATACTACTAATGATATTTTGGAATTGGTTCATATTGACCTATATCGACCCATTGGTGTTCAAAGTTAAAATGGAGATCAATTTTTCATTCTATTTATGCATGATTACTATGGAATGATAACTATGATGTTTCTTAAAGCTAAATATGTTAGTTTTTAGATATTGAAGTAGTATTTAGCTAGAGTTGAAAAAGAAGTAGGGAAGATTCTAAATTTTTTGAGATCTGACAGAGGTGGAAAATTAATTTCACATGAGTTCAATATATTCTACAATGATAGAGGAATCAAAAGAAAAATTTCAACACCAAGAACCTCTCCTCAGAATAGAGTAGTTGAAAGGATAAACAAATCAATAATAGATTGAAAGAACATTAATGAAGAAGAAGAATGTATCACAAGAATATTGGAGAGAAGCAATTAGTACTATTGTTTATACCTTTAGTAGAGTACAAGTCAAGAAAGGTACAAATTCTACACCTTTTGAACTATGGTATGGTTATGCTCCTAATGTTAAATATCTCAAAATCTTTGGTAGTAGATGCTATACACTGAAAGATAATAGGAATGGAAAGCTTGATGCAAAAAGTGATGAAGGCATATTCATAGGTTATTCGACTAAAATAAAAGCTTATAGGTGTTTAAATTCTAACACTAAAAAAGGTGCAGAAAGTGCAAATGTGAGAGTTGATGAGTTTGTAGAAACATGTGACACTTCATGTAATGAAGAGCTTGAAGACTAAAATACATTCATCTATGTGGATGATGATGCTTCCACCACTCAAAGTGAATAGAGAAGTCAAGCTACAAGTTTCCATTAGACAAGAAATAATGGAATGCAAATATAAATTGCCAAGAAGCAGAGAGTGGGTGCCAAGTAATAGATTGAAGATGTCGAGTCATAGACAAGCAATATCAACCATTAGATAGAAAATGCTAAACATGCAAAACCTGAACTAGAACTAAAGAAAGGAAGAGAAAATTAACTTGAGATTAATTTTCAAGATGACCCTATAGAAGATCATATAAGGAAACTAACTATGCTAGAAAAATATGTGAGAGGACATCATAAACCTAAACGAATCATTGGTGATGTTGAATCAAGTGTTATGAAAAGAAGAAAACTCAAAGATAATACATGCTTACTTTATGAGTTTGAGCCCAAGTCAATAAAGGATATTTTAGATAATGAATATTGGATCTAGGCAATGAATGAAGAAATTGACCAGAATGAGAAGAACAATAATTGTACCTTAGTGCCAAGGGCTAAAGACAAAAATGTCATTGGGACAAAGTGGGTTTTCAAGTACAAGCTCAATGAGAATGGAGAAGTAACAAGAAATAAGGAAAGACTGGTATGCAAGGATTATGATGAAGAAGGAGTTGATTATGGAGAAACATTTTCTCTAGTTGCAAGAGTTGAAGGAGTCAACACTCTGCTTGCATAGTCAGCCTACAAAAATATCAAGGTATATCAAATGGATGTCAAATCTGAATTTTTAAATGGTATACTAGAGGAAGAAGTATACATTGAATAACCTAAAGGATTTGTAGATCCAAACACGAATAACATGGTATGTATACTAAAAAATTCCATCTATGGATTTAAGTAGGGGCCAAGAACATGGTATGAAAGATAACACAACTATTTGGTGAAGATTGGTTTTGAAAGGACAAATGATAATAGTAACCTATATTTGAAGAATGGTAAGAACATTGAAGTATTATTATCTAAAATATTTGATGATGATATTATATTTGGAGGAAGAGAAACTTTATACAAATCATTTACTATTGAAATGAAGATGGAATTTAAAATGTCTATGTTTGGTGAAATCAAATTCTTTTTTGGACTACAAGTGTGTCAAATAAAGTTTGGTATTTTTATTACAAAATCCAAAAATATCAAGGAGATACTAAAGACTTTTGGTATGGAAGATTCCAGGGTAGTGAGTACAACTATGTCTACTAGAAATTAACTATCTAAGACTAATGATTCTTCTAAAAATGACGATTTTGCTAATGTTAACCAGAACCTATAAAGATCCATGATTGGCAAATTGTAATATGTTGTTCATAGTAGGACAAATATTTCTTTGGTAGTTGGGATAGTTGCTAGATTTTTAGAAAATCCTAAAGAAAATCACATGATGGTAGTAAAAAGGATAATGAGATATTTGAAAGGTACATAAGACTATGGATTTTATTACAAAAGAAGTGATAAGTTTGAACTAAAGGTGTTTTATGACTCATATTGGGCAAGAAATATTGATGAAAGAAAAAGTACTAGTGAAGGTACATTCTTCTAGGAAAGAGATTGGTGTCATGGACAAGCAAGAATGAGAATTTTATTTTCCAATCTATAGCTGAAGACAAGTATGTGACAATGATAATGAACTATTCATATATTATGTGGATCAAACAATTATTGAAAGGTATGCAAGACAAAATCATAGATCCAGTGGTTATCTATTGTGATAATACAAGTGCTTTCAACATTTCAAAGAATCTAGTGATGCATACTAAGAAAAAGCACATTGTTATCAATTAATCACTAATTGTGGGAATTAGTTCAAGACAAAGAAGTGAAGCTAGAATATGTGAGTGCCAAGGAACAAATATTTGACATATTCACAAAAGCCTTACCTAAAGATGCTCATGAATATCTTAGAGGTAAACTAGGGGTGGCTTCCCTAATCAAAAATACTTAAGAAGGCAAGGTGTATTGCATCATATATACTAATCAAAATATCCTACATAGTGATGCAATACAACTCTACTTTGGGAAGTGCCTAAGATAGATAATTCAATAGAACATAATAGATCAATCATAGATATATAAGAAATATCAGCCACACATACTAAAACTACATAATTTAGATGTATGAAGACATTTAATTTGAGACAACTACACATCTTTGGCATTGTTGTCAAAGAGGGAGATATTACCTTAAGAGGGAGAACTTACTATAGAGAGAAATTCAGAAATTTATAGAAGAAGAGATTGCAAAAAGAGGAAGCAGTTACTTCTAAAAGAAACTCAGAAAAGAAGAATCAGATTGTCAATAACAAAATCTTTTAAATTGTATGGTAATTAAGCTATTACTAGTATTAAGATGTTTGACATGTTTCCATCAATGCCAACGAGGGAGCTTGTTGGAAACTTACAATTGGAACAATTTTTATTTTGTCATTCATGTCAAATCTATTAATTAAACATATTGCTACCTAATCTAAATATTATATCTATTTTATTGATGAAGAGGATTTGAAAATTTGATCATAACAATAGCACCTAGAGGAAAGGTTGAGGTATGAAAAGGAAGTTACAATGGATATTTGATTAGATAGACTTTGATAAGGAAAAATAATTGTTTATGTGAAGAAAGATAAGCAAAGCCAAGTAGAAGTATAAAATATAGTTAGTGTTGGGTAATGCTAGTGTCAACCAAACTACAGTTAGTGTCAAGAAAATCTAGTGTTGATAGTGTAGACACTTAAATCCTTTAGAAAATAAGGTATTTTTATTTTCTAAAAAAATTCCTGATGACATCATCATTTATTAATTAATTAATTTTTATGCCATTAAATCCCTTTATCTTAATTAAAAATATTTAATTAAGGAATCCCTCCCAAAAATGTTTGAATCTTATTTAAACATTATTTCCTTATTTATTAATTATTTAATTAATAAATTGACCAAAAAATCTCAAAATAAATAATTTATTTATTTTTTGCCCAAAACGTGGCCAATTTTCTTAAGACCACTAACCTCTTCCAAAATCTTCTAATCCTTTTTTAATTTTGATTAAAGGCTAATCCCATCGTTTCCTACCCCTAATCCCAACTCAAAATATTTAATTAAGATTAAATATTAATCCTCATGTTTATTAAAAATATTTTAATAAATATCTCCTCAACCTAAACTTTTGAAATAAATAAAACTTTATTTATTTCCTAAAAACCTTATTTATCCTTATCCTAGGAAGTTCTAGACTCTTCTAGAAAGTCATCATCCTCATCCAAAGCCTAGACTCTTCTAGAAGATGTCAATCCTTATCTTTGACCCTAATCCTAATCCCCTCCTAACCTTGTCACATTCCTTAAACATGGGTTAAGACTTACTAACCCAAGCCAAAGTTAACAAATATCTCCTCCTTCACCCACCCTCATTAAATGCCATCCACTTGCCCATCTCTAACAAGCCTAATCTAATCTTAACCCAAGCCTAATCCAAGCCTTAATCATTTGCACAATCCTAAGCAAGCTTAAAACCTTCCTAATCAAGCCCAAGTTGAAATTTCTCTCATCTCCCTCAAAATATCCCAACCATAAAATTTTATGAAGCCCACTAGGCCATAAATGACTCTTCCAAATCCCTTTCATTGCTCTTACAAGTCATTATGAGGGTTTTTATAAAGATTTTATCCCTTAAGCCTCCTTTGTTGACTCATCCTTTCCCTTTCCTCCATCCTCTCACCCTGTGACATGTGTCACTCTCTGATTGATAGTAAGGAAGCACAATCCATGTGCTCTCCTCTCATTCAATCTAAACCTTCCATAAGCTTTTTCCCATCCTTGCATTCCTAGCCTTTGATCCCTCAAGCCCTTTTCCTATTTAAGGAATCCTCTCCCAAGCTATTTTAACACAATCTAGAAAGTAAAGCCATAATGCCATTTTGAGAAGCCATTTTTACATCAAATCCATTTACCAAAATCTATCAAAATTCCTCCATTGAAGCCCATTTGAGAATTTGAGCATACATACATAATCAAGTCATCTTAGCTATTAGACACACCTCTATATCAAGTGATCATCCTCATTGAGAGAGCCTATCCATGGCTCATATTCTCATTTGAGGACTTCACTTTGTCTCTCATGAAGTTATGTTAAATTAGTATGCAAATACTTTTTGATTGTTTTAATTTAGTGTTTCTAACATACTAAAGTAGCATATACATTTTGGCATGCCCGGTGGGACTCCACATGGGTCATCTTCATTAGCTTTTTTAGTCAAGTTTTGTATGTCATTTGCTAGTTTTGGCTAATTTTTCTTGTTTTTTGTGATTGGTAGGATTGTATAAATTGGTTTTGTAGGTCCACATGAGCATGAAGAAGACAAAGGAACTCATAGTCTATCTCATAGTGTTTGTAGATTTTTCAAGCTTATAGGTGGACGGAGCACTTGGAATTCTTCTTCCTCTTCTTGTCTATATTCTTCTTATTCCATCTACTACTTCTTCTTCTTCTTGTGGGAGATCTTGCCCTTTTTTTTTTAAGGAAGAAAAATCATACACACTTCTTTTTAGTGCTTAAAATGAACCCCCAAATCATACTTAAATCCATTAAAAACTAAAAATTTGCAATTTTTTTTTTTTTTTTAACAAGTGAAACTAAACCAATCCAATCATTTGCATCCTTGTAACATCAAAGTTTTAGATGCATTCATGCAAAGTTAGGAACAATTCATTTTTGGGAATTTAAAAAGAACTTCAAGTTTCCATTTCAAAAGGTTCAAAATCAACACTAAGTGCACACTAAAATCTAAATCAAACTCAAAGCATCAATCAAAGATAAAATGAACCTCATTTGCAAATATTTTAAAGTTCTTTTAAAAATCTCATGAAAACTAAGAGGCCTAAATGGTTGCCAAAATTGTCCTAAAAGCTTTGTTATTTGTTCCAAATAAATGTCTTGTTGCAAAATCTTGAATGTTTCTTAGGTTTTTCATGCATCAAAACAATCTAGGAATATCATTTTTGGGCTTAAAACATGCAAACTAGAACACAAAATCTTGAATGAAAACCAAAGTCCAAAGAGTCATTTTCACTTTTGAGTCCAAAAAATCTTGAATGATCTAAGGTTAAAACAAAGCACTTCAAAGTTATTAAAACAACATGCAAAATCTCAATCTTGAATGCTCAAAGGAAAAAACTTGAATGTTTAATCACTTGCCTTTGAATGCATGTTGCTAAAATCACTCTTGAGTGCCATGGATTAAAATCAAGTTTTTTTTTTTTTAATGAATGCATGATTAAAACAACAAATTCAATCTTGAATGCCATAGATCAAATAATCATCTTTTTGGGCATAAAAAGAATCTACATTTTAGAAACTTTCTAAGTTATAAAAACAAATAAAGACACTTTGAGTGAATTTGTTGTTGGAATCACCCTCTTTAATCACCCATCATTCTAACCATTGGTTGAAATATCAGTGCCATATATGGGGACAGGTCTACCTAAGAAGGTGTTAAGTGCTCCACAAAAATCAAATTCCACTCACTTGAGTTTTTATTGGTTTTTCTAAGATAGAAAATTTCTTGAATGCATGTTAGTCTCACTAACACTTCATTTGGGCATAAAAATTGAACAAATCTTGACATGGAGGGCCTTCGGGCACATGCTTGAAATCGTGCTTTACACACATCTTTGTTTTGGGCTTAAAAAAAACTCACACTCAATCTTGAATGACTTAAAGAAAATCAATCGATACTTGACATGGAGGGCCTCCAGGCGTGCGCGAGTTTAATTTTTGTTGACCCTAAATCTTCTTGGTGTATTCATTCTTCAATCACTTCTCTTTTGTTGGTGCATTTCAAATTGGAATTGAACCTTTGCATCTTAAATCACGTGTGTTTTCAAAAAGTTTAGATTAAAAAACTTAAAGCTTCAGTTGGAAAAGAACTCTATCTTTTAACCCAAGATAATCCAAGTCTTCTCTCCTCTTGTCGTCTTTCAAGGCCATCTTGGGTGCATAAGATTAGGATCCAAAATCTTGTCTTAGATTTTAGGAGGCCTACTTGGGGATTTCATTACCCCTTGGGACGACCTTAACTCTAGCATTCTAGTAGAGTATAAAGATCGAGAGGTGAATCCAAAGAAACCTCTCTTGGGATCAAAATTCTATCACTCAGGCTAAGCCTCAAGGAACTTTATACCCTTGAGAAGTGAAAGAGGAGAAGTGGGTTACCACTCCTCTCAGTTATGTGACATCTTTTTGGTTTCATCTACAAATTTGGACCTCATGTACCTTGCGTATATCGAGGACTCCCTAGCTAAACCAAATTTCATCCTTGTACAAAGCTTCCTAGGATGTTGGTGTGTTTGACGTGCTTGCTCCAAACTTTTGTCTACTTGTTTGTTCATAGCTTTTGAATGAATGTTTTCCAACCTTGGTAAAAATCTCAAAAAACAAAAAAATTTCCCAGCTCAAGGCATACTTAGCATAGTCACTGCCTCATTAGAAAATCATCCAAGCTCCCCCGCCGCAACCAAATCTATCTAGTTCTTTGCTTTAGAACAATCCCAAATCCAAATTCCATCTAAATCATCCCCCCAGCTAGCTAGCAACCCAATCCAAAATCACCCAAGCCTTTAAGGAATTGTTGTTACTCTGCCAGAGTTTTCTATCCAATCAATCTATCAAAATCCCTCAATCTCCCCAAGGTTATCCCTTTAGGGTAATCTAGCCTTGTCACTTTGCATCCCTCATCACCTTAAGCTAAAGGTTGGGATCCACAAGTGGTCAATCTTGTGTCATGCCCATAGGATCATTTGTCTATCCTCAAGTTGACACCAAAAGCCACCAATCTTGCACATATTAAAGAAAAACTCTCACTTTTTGACAGAATACCCTTGAAGTCTTCCATCTTCAGGAAAGCCAAAAATCTCTAGCCAATCCTCCTTAGGTCTGTCATGCAGCTTTGGATCTCCCTAGGAAATCTTTCATCAGCCAATCCAAAATCTGTACTTAATCCAAATCCAACCATGAGCTTCCATGTTCATCCATATGCAAGACCCCATCCCCATCCAACTTATCATCAAAACATAAAATCCCAACCCTATCATGATGAGTTTGGTCACATTCTCCTTTCTCCCGCTACATCCTATTCCAATGATGATGAAAATCTTGTTGACTATAACGGGTACCTTAAGAGCCTTAGATGCCTTTCGCCAACCATCCCCCAAAATCCAAGCATTCCTCCAAACTATCTAGTCATGCCATCTCATATCCCAGCTTCTCCTCCATCACCCAATCAACTGAGCTTCCAATCTTCCACCCCCATCACACCAGCTATTCCTATCAATCTACCACCTCCACCTTTGACACACGATTCTTCCAAGAATCTCCTAGAGGAAATACAAGAAAAGTCACCTCCAATAGTCGATAAGCCATGCCATCTAATCCAACCATGTGAAGTAGTTAGTGATGAAGCTTCCCCATATATAATATCCACTCCATCTCCCATAGCTATAATCCCCATACCATCCATCAAATTTCTTAGAATCCTTCCACTTCTTGCAAGCATCAAAATCCCACCACCTGTCAAATCCCTCCAAATCCTAGCCACATCATCTCCAAGCATTTCCCAAATCTCCCATAATGACCCTTATGCATCCATCTTCTACTCACCCATCTCCACTACCAAATCTCCCATCTATCCATCTGCTACCTTTGAAGAATCCATCCCTTCACCTCCTATCACACCATCCACTCCAATCCAATCCTATCAAGATCCTGCCCAAAAGCATGTTGACATCCCCCAAAGCATAAATGAAGATATCATCGTACCATGTCTTCCATCCATAGTGTAGTCACCATCCCTTCCATCTACAAAACCTCAAGCCATACCTTCTCTACTACAGGATATCTTTTCATCCCATCAACTAAATCAAGATCCTATCCTACCATCTCCTCTGCTCCATGCTTCCATCTTACCACCTATCCAAGCTATTCCACCATCTATAATCTACCCTCTTGGTTCACTTACATTCATCCATGGTGAACCCCTCTCAATAGAAAAATTAAGAATAGTATCTCCCCATTGCAGTACATCTAATAAAGCACTTCTACCATTTTCTACAAGCAAAAAGTTTCCTCAGCTTGTTCAAATGCTCAATCGATGGCATTATCAAGGTCAAGGTTTAGGACCACAAGAGAAAGGAATTAGAATGCCTATTATTGCATAAAAGAATCCAGGATTTAATGGTCTTGGATACGTATCCAAAGGCTCACCATTTAAAAGTGTTGGTACATGCCATCCCCAAACCAAGCCTATCTCCAGGCCCACTATGCCAGCCTCCCATCACTCCTTCAAGAAATCTTATGTCATCCCCCCTCCACCATATTTGCAACCCAAAACAACCTACCATATCCCCCATTCATCTACTAAATCCATTTTGGGTCCCCATGTCCCAAAATCTACCATCCTCCATCCTCCTATCAGCCATCATAAAAATCCTATTCCCTCCATTCCTACACAAGATCAAAAAAGGCACATATTAGGGCACATCATCCATCATCATGCCCCTACATGCTCTTCCATATCCTCTCCATCTCAAAAAGCTTCTCCTAACCATCTTCCCAAAGCTTATCACAACAATGTGAATGCCAACTTCAAAATGCATAAAGCTAAAAATTGACATCCTAGGCAATCATATGTCTATTCTAAAAGAAATACTCCAAAAAGGAAAAATCCAATCAAAGAATGCAAAACAATGCAAAAGCCTATGAAAAGAAAATCCAAAACTATGTGGATCCCAAAGAAAAAAGTTGAAACCCAATGCATAATGGCATCCACCATTGCTAATCCCCCATCCAATGACTCATGTCCCCTATCTCCTAACTCCATCTTGGGTGCCTATATCCCCAAGTGCACTTCCAAAAATCCTCCATCAAGCCTGCATCTACCATCTATCCCGCATATGCTCTTTTCACACCTGTCCCAACATGTGCCAATGTTGATCCTGCAAGCATCCCCATCTCATGCTCCTTTCTAGCCTTTTCATCCCTCCATCTCCTACCATCAATCCCATCTAATCCGATCTATTGCGTAAATCACACATCCGGTGTACCAACAGCTAGCAACAAAATTGAACATTCCAATAGCCAGTGAAAAATCCCAAGAAAGCCAAAAATAGCTAAAGAAAGCCAAAATCATCCCAGCTAAGTCCAAAGTCAAAAATTCAAAAAGAAAAAAGAAAAATAAAGCATCTACTGGTGAAAACTTGGCAATTCAAGCGCCTTGGACAAGTACCATGATGAAAACTTGGAAAACAAGCGTCATGCGTAATCTAGCCATCCCCAACTTAGCCTATCATCCTCATGCTTTTAGTCACATCTTGCCATCTAGCTCCATCTTCCAATTTATCCACCTATCTTTCATCCTCCAGCTTTTATCTATCTCTATCCACTTATCTTTTGCAACCTCACCCCATCATCCCAGCTATCATCCATCTCCCTAACACCTTCAGCTTTTCCATCCTAGCTTCAATCCTATCACATCCATCGTAAGACCTCATTTTGCATGTCATCTTCTGATTGGGGGCACTATATTCCTTGGAGATCTTGTCTTGTCCATCCTCCCTTGTCATTGGTATCTTGCTCTAGGCTATCCTCATGCAAATCCAATTTCATCCTCTCATTAGCCATTCAGTCTAGCGACATCTATCAACTCAGCTACCATCAACCTTAGCATTATCCCCATCCTTGGTCGCACATCTATCATCATCATTGGATGTATCCTACCAAATCCAACCTTAGCATTGTCCCCATCCTTGGTCGCACATCTATCATCATCATTGGATGCATCCTGCCAAATCCATATCTTTCGCTATCACCTCATCCTTAGCTTCTACATCTTGCACCAACTTGAGCCATCCTGCTATCTTATCATCTAGAGCTCCTATATAGCTTGTAAATAATCTTGTATCCAATACTTGTATCATACCTTTTATCATAGCTTGTATATCCAATCTTGTCCAAAACAACCTTGTACATTTGTAACATATCTTGGTCTGTCGACTTGCACATCCTCTTTAGCTTAGTACCATTGTATCTATCTAGCTTTCGTGTAAGTTCATCCTTGATCAACATCTTGCACACATCGCACAACCCTTGGTTAGCTATTCCAATGCATCTTTTAGCTAGATCTCCTATCACTAAAGTGTTATCCTTCTTAGTTTAGCTTGCCAGACGCATCACTCATCCAAATCCACTAGCTTAGGTGCTCTCTAATAGCTCCTTGCAAGATATAGCTTTGCTCATGTCCGATCTTGGTCCATTAGTACCTCGTCCTACCCATCTCATTGGCAAATGGTTCTCTTTTGGATTTTTGCTTTCTTTTGATTTGGAATCTTCCCTTTTGGGTCTTGAAGTATCTTTTCCAAGCAATCTTTTTGTTCCCTCCTCAAGGTTTCCACAATCTTCCATATCATGGTATGCTACGAATGGGGCACTCTAAGCATATGGTTTTGATCAATTATTTCGTTTGTTTATTTTTTTGCTTGTGGGTTACCCAATGTCAGTTCCAAGCTGTTTCCTCCGGGTTTCATGTGTGCTACTAGGGAAATCCTTGTGTGTTTGTTTCAATTCAGTCCGGCATTCCTCTGGATGGTTGGTGAGATGGCCTTGATGTTCTTGGTAACCTTGGCAATTAACCAACAATCCTATAGCAAATCTAGTGCTCAACTACATGGTAGTACTTCTCTTTGAAGTATCTGCCTGCTCAAAAAAGCTTCAATGGATTCCCTTCATCTCCATTATCCCCCATCCATATCTAGCATCTGTCTCTCCTACCCTAGCTTATGCATCAGTATCTCTTTGAATCAATCTTCACTTTTAGCTTTAGGGATCCACAATCCTAGTCTTAGGGATCCACCAATCCAATCAATCCACCAAGCCTCATCTTTCAAGCTCCACAATCCTAGTCCTAGGGATCTTCAAAACCCATCTTCTACCTATCTGACTCTTTGAAATCCTATTGCATCAGCTTTATCATCCCATCATCCATCTCCTTATCTTGGATTCCTTTTTATAGTGCTCTGCTCCTTCATCCTTTGCAATCCCTGAGGTCTTAAGCTTGTTTCCTCTTGTGCATCTAATTCTCCTTTATCATTCTCCCATAGTAAGAGTTTGAGCTAACTAAACCTCTTCTCTTAAGCCACTCTTTGTCCTCCCACCGCCAAGATTCTTGTACTTTTCAAGAAGTCATTGAGCCTCGCTTTCTCTCCCTGCCACCTTCTTGAGGGGGCATCTCGCAATCCATTCTCTCCTCTTCTGCTCTAGCCTTGAGCTTCTTATTTTCTTATCTTTGATGCCATGCCACTTGCGGCATCACATCAAAGAGGGGCAAAATGTAGACACCTAAATCCTTTAGAAAATAAAGTATTTTTATTTTCTGAAATTTTTTTTGATGGCATCATCATTTATTAATTAATTAATTAATTAATTTTTATGTCATTAGATCCCTTTATCTTAATTAAAAATATTTAATTAAGGAATCCCTCCCAAAAATGTTTAAATCTTATTTAAACATTATTTCTTTATTTATTAATTATTTAATTAATAAATTGACCAAATATTTCAAAATAAATAATTAATTTTTTTTTGCCCAAAACATGGCCAATTTTCTTAAGAACACTAACTCCTTCCAAAATCTTCTAATCCTTCTTTAATTTTGAGTAAAGGCTAATCGCATCATTTCCTACCCCTAATCCCAACTCAAAATATTTAATTAAGATTAAATATTAATCCTCATGTTTATTAAAAATATTTTAATAAATATCTCCTCAACTCAAACTTTTGAAATAAATAAAACTTTATTTATTTCCTAAAAACCTTATTTATCCTCATCCTAGGAAGTTCTAGACTCTTCTAGAAAGTCATCATCCTCATCCAAAGCCTAGACTCTTCTAGAAGATGTCAATCCTTATCTTTGATCCTAATCCTAATCCCCTCCTAACCTTGTCACATTCCCTAAACATGGGTTAAGACTTACTAACCCAAGCCAAAGTTAACAAATATCTCCTCCTTCACCCACCCTCATTAAATGCCATCCACTTGCCCATCTCTAACAAGCCTAATCTAATCTTAACCCAAGCCTAATCCAAGCCTTAATCATTTGCACAATCCTAAGCAAGCTTTAAACCTTCCTAATCAAGCCCAAGTCAAAATTTCTCTCATCTCCCTCAAAATATCCCAACCATAAAACTTTATGAAGCCCACTAGGCCATAAATAACTCTTCCAAAGGCCTTTCATTACTCTTACAAGCCATTATGAGGGTCTTTATGAAAATTTTATCCCTTGAGCCTCCTTTGTTGACTCATCCTTCCCCTTTCCTCCATCCTCTCACCCTGTGACATGTGTCACTCCCTGATTGACTGTAAAGAAGCACAATCAATGTGCTCTCCTCTCATTCAATCTAAACCTTCCATAAGCTTTTTCTCATCCTTGCATCCTAGCCTTTGATCCCTCAAGCCCTTTTCCTATTTAAAGAATCCTCTCCCAAGCTATTTTAACACAATCTAGAAAGTAAAGCCGTAATGCCATTTTGAGAAGCCATTTTTACATCAAATCCATTCACCAAAATCTATCAAAATTCCTCCATTGAAGCCCATTTGAGAATTTGAGCATACATACATAATCAAGTCATCTTAGCTATTAGACACACCTCTATATCAAGTGATCATCCTCATTGAGAGAGCCTATCCATGGCTCATATTCTCATTTGAGGACTTCACTTTTTCTCTCATGAAGTTATGTTAAATTAGTATGCAAATGTTTTTTGATTGTTTTAATTTAGTGTTTCTAACATACTAAAGTAGCATATACAGATAGAACATTGATCGAGCAAGAAAATTGATGTTGAGCTAGAAAGATTTATAGTGAACATGTATTTAGGTGATGACTAGGTGCCAAACTTTAGAGATTTCCAAGTGATAATATAAGGATTAATTTGAGGAAATTGTGAGAGCAAGCTAACTCACATCATTTCATGGGAGATGTAAACCATGTTGAAGATAAGATTGATGAGTTGTATCATTGAATCAAGGAGAGGATTAGGTAGAGACCTATTAGAAAAAATTGAGAGAAGTTTTTAGAAGAAGATGAAGAAGATGGATAGATACAATGAATCGATTTTAATCTAATCATAAACCCTAAGATCTATGGTGGATGTAGAAAATGGTAAAGCATAATTTGTATATTTAAAGAGTTACTAAGTTGAACAAACTGTACATGCATGTGTGAAATGTATATGTATGTGTACATGCACGTGAAGAGAGACATATAAATCAAGGTTGATCAGAAATACACAAGTGTGAGTGAATGTGAAGCTAAAGGAGAAAGCTTGTAGATATGATGCTATTATTGACAAGTACATTAGAGTAGAAGGCTTAACTATTGATGAGAAAAGTGGACTAATTTCTTGAAGGGTGTCCAAGAAAATCAAGATTAGAGATGTTAATAGAAGGCTTATCAGTAAACCAACATAAGGACCAAACATAGATCTAAACCTACAAAAGTGAGTTGTAATGACATAGATCAAAACCTACAATTTTATTTCTAATCATTGCAAATAGTTTGTATTGAAATAATTTGTCTAAATCCTTTAATTAGGTGACATTCTAAATGGAATGATCAAATTCCTCTTAAAAGGCCACTCGTAATAGGGTGATTAAATCCTCTAACTAGGTCACATTTAGCAATGTGTTTTGTAACCTTTAACAAGGTTGGATCCTAATAGAGCTTACTTTGAAAGAGTGGAAAAGAGTGACATGTTGCTTGGTTTTTCCCAAATTGGGTTTCCACATAAAAATTGTAGTGTCAAAAATGTGATGAATGCTTTATGTGTTTACATATTGTTTCTTGCATCTCTTGCTCTTCATCTTGATGATGGATCAGGTAGTGTGATTCGAAATGTTGATGGTAAAAATCATAACACAATCGAATCTAGAAACATATTAGTACAATACAAGTTATGTTTATGAAAATTTTATAGTATAGACCGAGTAACAATAGGATAAATAGAAAAGTGTTTATTGTTTTATTGTTCAAGTGGTACATATTGACCTTGAATAACTGATTGACTCCCCCTCTCAGTTATTCTAAATATTTCTAACATATTCTTACTAACATGTGAAATAAGATCTTTTCCATCCTCATACCTTTCCTCATTAGGGTCTTCTTTAGCAAAAACATACACCTCTTTTACTCCTTTCTTATCTTCAGTGTCTCACTTAATGTTCTCCTCTTCAACAATATAGAATGATTTCTTCTCTCTATCCTTATAGTCTTTGTTCTATATGTATTTTTGATCCTTCTTATCATTTCTATCACTCCTCTCATTAGGAAATCTAGCAACAATATAACATACCTCATTACATTCAAATAATTTAAGAGGTAATTTACCTTTACCTTTTGGTAACATCCTTACAAGAGTGATTCAATCTCATCCATTTCATCTTCTAATTTTGACTCACTTTCATCTTTACTATTCTTTTCTTTCTTTGAACTACCAATAGTTAGTGAAGTCTTGAAAATATTCCCAATTGTAGGCACATTATTATCAAAGTTACTTAATTCAAATGTAGTCAAATGGCCAACTAAAACATCAAATGTGAGATCACTACCAAACATAGCTCTAAATTCCTAAATTATAGATACTCTTATAGCATAGATAGGTAAGAGTGTTCGAAGGACTTTGTTTACAACTTCTTTATTAATGATGATACCTCCTACAACTTTGATAACACTCATCACTTCTTGTATTTGACTCACATACTGGACTACATTTTCACTTTCTTTCATCTTCATGTAATCATATTTTCCTCTCAAACTTTTCAATTTTCTCTCTCAAAACATTGTCATCTCCACCATTCACAAGTGTTTATTTGTCCCACATTTCTTTAGCAGAAACATAGTTCTTAACATCATAAAACTCAACATCATTCAAAGAATATGCAATATCAATAATTAGGTTGCTATGTTCTCTCTTTTGACTCATCTCTTCTACAACCATAGGAGGGATAGGAGAAAAATAATGATGGTCTAGCCAATGTGTAGCACTGTCTCCAATTTTACCATGAGGATAAATCATCCTTGTTCAACTTTGGTACCTCTCTCTTATAAATCCTTAGATCTTTTTCTCATGAGGTTCCTTCAAGTACTCTTTGTTAATAGAAATTGTTAGATAAATGGGAGGGGTTGAACCAATTATATCCAATTATCCTACAAACCTTAAAACACTTTAACACTAATTCAAGTTTTATAAACTTCTCAAATCAAATTTATAACAATGTTATTTTAAGTTGTTGTCTTATCATTACTTACTTATATGGAGTATCAAATAAATCACTTAGCATATAGTGAGTTGCAACATTAAATAATTATCATAAAAATAAAATTGTAACACAATATAATTCACACATTTGACACAAATATTTATTGTGGAAATACTATACAAGGAAAAACCACCAAGGAACCAAAAAATCCAAATAATTTTATTCTTATGAAGTGAGCTATGTTAGGATCCAACCTTGTTAAAGGTTACATGCAAAATTTTAGTGTGACCCTTTTAGAGGGTTTTGACCAAAGATCATCTAGACCTTATTATTCCTTAACATTTCTAAAGAGTGTCTTATTGGGCATTCATTTTACACGAGGTCAACTATAGGAATCCATTGCATAATTCCTCTCTTGAAAAGAAAATCTTTTTAAGGATCTGCTCCAAGGTTTAGTATTTGTCTTGTGACATACCAAAATCCGCTCAGTAGAAGATAAATGTCAGAAACTCTTTTATCTTAGAATTGAAGTAAATCTGTTCACTGTCTCAAAATATCACACCAAAATGAACAATATTTTTGTATTTTTTTTTTTTGCATGCAACTACCAATGCAACTAAAATGTGTTCCTATTCTAAAAGGGGGTTAGCAAAGAAAATAATGAAACTAAAGAAAATAACATGAAATCAAATGACTTGAATTTGAAATTCCTAAATGGACATAAGCTACAGAACACAACACGTTGCGAGTTAAACCTTCAAAGAAATCGGTAGAAAACCAATGAAAATAGGAGCATCGCTTCCTAGAATCCATTGATGCAATCATCAATGAGAATCTTTAACAAATCAAATGATTTTTCACTCTTCATCAAATCACAAGGCCATGGAAAGTGCACTCATGCGAGACAAAAAGCTATGTAGACACAATCGGGTGATCTCTTTTCAAGCTCATTACGTTAGCAAAATTCATATATCTGTAGCAAACACCATAACTAAAAGATTAAAAAACTAGAAATAACACAACGAAACCTTTGGCTCAATCACAATCTCATGAATAAAATCCACAAAATAATGACACATTTAGGCAAGAATAACTACACTCCGAATGCTAGCACCAAAAGCATAATTTTATTGCATAATAATGGTGAGCTTTTTTACATTTTACAATGGGGTATTTATAAGAAATCATCTCCTCAATTTGTGTTGAGAGTAAGAGATATTCTTCATACAATAAAATGCTTTTAAAACATTAAAACAAGCTAAATATATACAAACTGACAATCTAAATGGTGCTTAGAAGGACTCCATCCATATTTTATTCATTAATTGGATGCACGAGCCCTTTACATGTCAAAAAAAAAGAAAACATGAGAGAGAAAGTAGGAGGAAGCCATTAGTTGAGGTAGAAGTGTATGGAGGCATCAAAAATGGAAACTGGCCCTTCACTTGATGTGTGTCAGAGTTAACTTGCCATTAAAATGTGCTCTTGGTGCATGGAAAGTTCTATTTTTGGAACTGGTAGTCAATTGTTGGTGCACCTTTGAATTGCAAAGCTGTGGAGCTCAAAAATGTAGAGCTGCAGACCTATGTACCTACAGACCTATGCACCGCGATAACACAAATCACCAAAAAATCAAAGTTGTTAATTTTGAAAATGGTTTTTGGGTTTTTCTCAAATGGGGTTTTAGATCACTTTTTGTATATATTCTTTTCTTTTTTTTGATGATTTATACCCTCTTTATAGCCAATCACTTTCATAAACTTGAACTCCTACTTCTTCGATCTAAAATCCTAAGGCACCTGTGTTGAATCTTGCCATTAATAGTTGCATAAGATGAGGAACTTTTTCCACTTCATGTGTCCAACCTCTATATCTTTGACCTTTGTCTTATCTCCAATTGCCCTATCCTTCCCAACAAGAAACCAAGTGATCTAGATGATCAAATGTTTGAAACCTTTTCATATTTTTTTGCAATTTTTTCTAGGCATTTTTAAATGGCTTTTTCGAAGATATTTTGCTCAAAATTTCAAGTTGAAACTTTCATTGGTCTCTAAAACTAGGGGCTGAAGGCTCACTATTTTAGGGACTAAAATTAGATCTTTAGTTCTTCTTTCCAATGGTGTAAGCGATTCTAAATTTCGAGCTCCGAGTCAAAAGTTATGACTTTGACAAGTTAAGGATACATTTTTTACCTACAAAAAGAAGCAAACATTAGTCTATAGAGATGAAAAAAAACTTAATTTAAGGCAAACCTTAATGACACTAGAACAAAAACCCCAAAAACTAGCTACTCAAACAAAATCGGAGGTGAATGGGTAGCACGACACATGCACAGAGTGTGCAGGTGAGCGCCTGATGTGTTGTGGCATGTACGACCCTTTTCAGTGTGTTATGGCACTTTGGCATGCACAGGGCCTTTGTGCTATTGCAGTAAATATGTGCAGCCCTTGGTGGTCCTCACGTACTTTGGGCATGTGCTGCCCTTGGTGGCGGCATGCGCTTTGGGCATGCATGGCCCTTGGTGGTGCCACACATAGTGCTTGGGCGTGCGCTACCCTTCGTGGCATGAGCGGCCCTTTGTGGTGCTGTGTGAAGTGCTCAGGTGCACACTGCCCTTGTTGGCACATGTGCACTTTGGGCGCGTGCAACCCTTTGTGACGCGCATGTGCTTTGGACATGCGCGACCCTTGGTGGCACTGCACGCGGTGCTTGGGTGCGCACTACCCTTGATGGCGTGCATGGCACTCAAGTGTGCGCTGCCCTTGGTGGCATGTGTAAACTTCAGGTGTGCATGGCCCTTTGTGGTGCAATGCATGGTGCTCGAGCACATGTTTCCCTTGGTGGTATGCACATGACTCTTTTTGGTGCCCTGCACGGTGCTCAGGCATGCGCTCCTTTTGGTGGCACGTGTGGTGATGATTTTTTTTTTGGTTTTTTGACTCTAAAATTGTAACTTCTAACCAAATTTTCTTCTCCTGACTCTCGAACTATGAGTCTAGGAGTCAAAAAAAGTGGGGGGTCCCCATTCCTAGTAAGGAATGGGGCGTGTGTTGTGGACACCACAACATGTCCCACTCTAAAGGACTTACAAAACATCACTATTGGATTCTACCATATAGGATTTCAAAGATTTGTTAGGTCCACTTGATTAAGAGATTTTATCTTCTACAATGGTAAGAAAGTAACAATGAATTGATCTATTAGGTTTTAGCACTACCTTTCTTGTTTAGATCTTTGTTTTGCTCTATCTCTTTCTTTTGATCTCTTACTAGCTAATTCATAGACAATCTCTTTCAATCTCTTTCACTCAACACTTTCTCTTTTGTGGTCTTCTCAATTCTATTTTTCTTGGTTCACCTCCTGTCTTCTTCAATCCACATCAACAAGAATTATCCAATGATCAATAAATAATTAAAAACAAAAACAATCTTGTTCTTCCCTTAAATAGCTAACTTTTTCCTTCTGAGAATATTCTAGATTTTGCTCCTTAACCACAATCATAATTCTTAGATTCATTGCATTTAGTCACTCAGAAAATAGACTTCCTTATTGACCTTTTTGCTCCATTATAAATTGTTAAATCTTCTCCATTAGATTTTCTTTGAATTATTCCAGCTATTGAGCTCTTGAAAAACTTTGTCACTATCTTTTTGACTTTTTGAACATTCTTGAATTTTATCAAAAGTTGGCCTTAGATTAAATCTTTTCTTAACTTGTTCTTCCTATTGAGGTTCGATGAAAAAAATAACTTTAATCAGGCAATACATCACTCAGTTAATATTGAAATGACTTAACTAACACTGAACTTTAATACTTCTTTACCAAATTATCATTGCAAACTATAGTACCTTGGTTAATACTATGTTCCTTCATTCACCATATAGTTTAATTAGTTTAACTTGAACATACATTATCTTCAATACTTATTCAAAAACATTACATGATTGTAAAAAAAATCAAATCAACATTACACTATTAAGATCTAACTCATTCGCTCATTTAATACCATACTCATCATCACTCTAAATTATCATACTTTCTTCAAATCCTCTTCATCAATCAAATGATATGGAACTCTATTGAATCAACATAGTGCCTTACTAGTTAAAGCTTACCATCAATAATAATATAACAATGAATATGATTCCTTAACATACATTGGCAACATTATCAATTGAGCTAACAAATACATTAGATTTTTATTTAAGGAAATAAACCCATACTTTTGAAGTTACATTATCAATAAATACAACATAATAATTAGGGCCACCAAGGGAAGATATATCAAGATAGTCCCCATACATTTGTATGCACAAGTTATAATTTCTTATTCTTCTTTTCCTTCCACAAACACAACTTTCACAAAAATCTATATTGACATATTTTAGACCTTGTAGAATTTATTTGAATGAAGTAATTTTATACCCTTTTCACTAATGTGACCAATTTTTTTGTACCATAATGTTGTTTCAAAACCTCCAACAATAATTTTATGTTCTTCCCAATCAACTGCAACAAATATTCCTAAACATTATTTTTTCTCTAAAATAATTAAAGTAGAAGGAATAGTATGACTAGTACAAAGATATAAGGTGCCTAATTTCCCACATTTTTCTACTATTAAGGAATCTTTTGAAACCTTCAAATTTTTTTCATTAAAATTAACTATGCAACCCCCATCACATAGTTACCCTGCTGAAATTTAATCCTACTTAGCCACATAACATGTCTTATCTCTTGTTGTAGCCAATGATTCCCATTCTACAAAATAATATTATTTTCCCACTTTCCAACAATCTAACATGGTTCATTATCTCCCAAATAAACTAGCCCAAAATCCCCTTAGACATAATCAATAAAATAACTCCTATGAAGAGTAGCATAAAATGAAGCCCCCAAATCTAAAACCATAAATCATCAACACTTTCTAAGGAAAGAAGAAAAACATCCTATTTGAATTTATTACTTACCACATATGACTCCTTATTTCCTTCTTGTTTTTCTCCTATATTGTTCTTCAGAGACCAACAATCTTTCTTCTTGTGCCTTCATTTCCCAAGGTACCAATAATCACTCAGTCCTCTAGATTAAGCCCTTCTTTCCCTTTGATTGTCCTCTTAAATTACATGATTTCCATAATTTTTTCCTCTCTTACTCCTTTTTCTTTTTCTTTGTGTTTAAGACTCTTCCTTATGTAGTTCCATTTGAGATTTTCCTACAAATTTTCTTGCACAACATAACAAAAATAAAATCTTCAAATCGTAGGATATTAGAATCTAAAATAGAGTTACTCACAACTATGAACAAGCCATTCTTCCTTTTAGGAAAATGACACAAAATCAATAGAGCCCTATCTTCTTCATAAAAATTAAAATTTGTAGAAGATAACTATTTGGTAATCATATTTAATTCATTTAAATGACCAACAATAGTTCCGCCTTCTACCATCTTCACATTAAAACAATGCTTCATGGGAAATACCTTAATTTAAGTCGAAGGCTTTTCATTAAATATATTCTAGATTTTGCATCAACTCTTAAGTCATCTTCACTTTCATAGTATTAAATGCCACCGATTGTGCTAGAAATAAATGAATATTTCCAAGTACCTTTCTATCAAAAATATCTAAGTCCTCATCTATCATATTTAATTCTTTCTTGGCCTTTCCTCCCAATGGGCACAATGAATCCTTCTGATAAAGATATTTCTCTATTTTCATTTTCCATAACTCAAAGGTCTTCTCATTAGACTTCTCAACCTTCATCTTACCCTTATCTTCCATTTCTACCACTCAACTATGAGACCAATTGTGGAACTTTCCTATAGATGATAACTAAAATAGTCTCACTCTAAGACCACTTGTTAGGATTAAGAATCCTATGATATTGTTCAAGATTTAAAGAAATTGAGACATTATTTGATTCCTAAAGATTTTACATTTCATACTAACCATAAAGCTTTGTAGTATTTGGGAAGTTAGAATAAGTTAAATCAAAGACATATGAATTGGATTGAGCTTTTGCAAAAAAAATTCTTTACATTGAAACATAAGAGTGGATAGGCAAACAAGGTTGTAGATGCTTTGAGAAGAAGAAGAACTTTTCTGATAAAAAAGAGAGTTGAGGTACTTGGTTTTAATGATTTGAAGTATTTGTATGAAACTAATCCTAATTTTGTAGAACCTTGAAAAGACAAAATGGTGAGAGATAATTCAAATGATTATTTCATTAAGGAAGATATAGTGTTTAAGGGTATTCAATTGTGTATACCTAGAGGATCCATGAGAGATAACATCATGAAGGAGAAGCCTAGTGGTGCACTTTTTAGAAATTTTGGGATTGATAAGATAGTAAAATTGATTTCAGATAGGTACTTTTGGCCACAAATTTATAAGGATATGCAGAAGATGGCAAGAAAATGTAGAATTTATCAAACAACAAAATGAACTAATTAGAATTTGGGATTGTATTCACCATTTCCTATACTTGATAAGCCTTGGGAAGATATCAATATAGATTTTTTTCTTAATTTTCCTAGCACTTAGAGAGGTAATGATTCTATTTCAGTAGTAGCTGATATTTTTTTTAAGATGACTCATTTCATACCTTCTAAGAAGACATCTGATGTTGTACATGTAGCTGAATTATTCTTTAAGGGAGTGGTAAAGATTGCATAGTTTTCCTAAAAATCATGTTTTAGATAAATATGCTAAGTTTAATTGTTATTTATGGAGGACACTTTGGAAGAAGTTGAATATAGAGTTAAGGTTTAGTTCTACATTTCATCTAAAAATAAATGGACAAACTAAAGTTGTGAACATAAGTTTAGGTAACTTGTTGAGATGTTTGGTTGGGGATAAGCCTACTAATGGGGATTTTCTTTTGGCACAAGAAGATTTTTCATAGAATAATTTTATGAACAAGAGCACTAAGAAGATGCCTTTTGTGATTATTACTAGAATAAATCCTAAGGGAACTATAGAATTGAGAGATCTTACCTATTAGGAAAAAATAAGTGCCAAAGATGAAGAATTTGTAGATTTCTATTGGAAATCTAATTGAAAAGATCATTGTTAAAGATCAAAGAGGGAGATTTTTGTCAAAAGAATGTTTTCAATTATTGTTTTGTCATTGATGTCAAACCTACTACTTGTAGGAATGAAAATTGGTTATACGATCCAAGCATTATCATTTAGTTGATTAATGAAGAGGATTTGATCAACAAGATGTAACAAGAATACCTAAGGGAAAGGTTGAGTTATGATATTGTAATGAAGTGCAAGGATCAGTTAAGACAATGGTTAAATGATGTATTGATAACATACTTAAAGATACAAAAGTTGGCCACAGTTAGAAACATTGGAGGAATGAGTTGTAACAAGGTTGATTGTAAAGCTTAAACTCAATTCATTAGTGGGTGTCAAGCAAGCTAGTTGAAGCTGAAAAAATTCTCTGTTGGAGCTGAGCAAATGAAAAATCTAGTGTGTGCCAAGTGATCTTCAGGTGCTAAGTGAAGTTCAAATGCCAAGCAAAGTAATAGGTGACAAGCATAAAAAAATCTTAGTTGGTGCCGAGTGAACTTCAGGTGCCAAGCATTAATAAAAACATAGTTGATGCCAAGTAACACAGTATGTGCCGAGTATCAGGATTTCAATAGTGCCAAGCTATTGCATTATTTTAAATGACAAAGATTTTCCAAATCTGAGCTGACAAAGTTGTTACCTTGAATTTTTTGAACCAATTGGAGGATAAGGATGATGAGTTGGTGGAAAATAATTCTATGTAAATCATTTTTTTGTGAATTCAAGAGGATTCTTTATGATGTTTCTAGAAGAAACAAAATATGGGTTAAATACAATGAATCCTACCTAATCCATATGAATTGAATTAAAGGATGGAAGAATTGAGTGGGAAAAATAAGTTCTCAACTTCTATTTAAGGAGTCACAGAACAAGAATCAAGAGCTACTAGTGTGCCAAATTGCAAAGTGGTTAGAAGGGTGTCAAGAAGAAGACATCTAGGAGAAGGAAGAACAAAGTACAGAGACTCTACTTCAACAAGTGGTCAGAGAGAGAGATGACTACTTTGGTACTTTAAGCATGGAGATTCAAGGAGACTAAGCTTGAAAGGAGGGAAAGTTATCAAGAGTTTCAAAGAAAAAATGCTAGGAAAATGAAAAAGAACTGAGAAGTGATATGAGATCTACAAGTTGAGTTGTATTCTGTACTAAGGTCAAAACCCCTAATTGTTACTCTCTAGCAATTGTATTAGTTAGGATAGAAGGAAAATCCTATGGACTTAGGTTTTCCTAAAACCATTTGTAAATCTTTTAATAGGGTGGCATTCCAAATGAATGTTTTAAAGTCCTCTAACTAGGCCCACTTCTAACAGGGTGGTTAAATCCTTTAACCAAGTCAAATTTAACAGTGTGTTGTAAGCCTTCAATAGGGCAAGCCTTTCACATGGCATCACTTCAAAAGAGTGAGAATCGAGTAGCATGTTATTGGTGGTTTTTTTCAAATTAGGTTCCACATAAATCACTATGTTATGTTTTGATCCTTTTATGTGTTATGCTTGCATGTTGATTTATAGTAACTTGTTGAATAGGAAAGCTTAAGCTTGGATGAATGAATGGTTAGGTGGGCACACTTTACTTGCTAAAAAGTTTGAATAGGATAGTTGGACCTTGAATAATTGATTCAATCCCCCCTCTTAGTTATTCTAAAGTATTTCTAACAATTGGTACTAGAGACATCTACTAATTTAGTTTCAAGCTACTAGAAGTAGGAAGATCAAGATGTCTAAGAGAGAAGTTCCCAAGCTCAACAAAGATAACTTTGTTGCATGGTAGAGTCTGATGAAATTGCACCTTGGATCAATAGGTGATTATGCAAAGATCTCAATTGGAATAGAAAATGTAGACCTAGCTGGACCTCTTACTATAGATGATTTGAGAAAAAGGAAGGAGCACAATTAGGCAATGTTAGAGATTTCCTCTGCACTTAGTTATGCTGAATTTGATGACATCAAGGAATGTGACACTGCATTAGAGATGTGGAAAACCCTAAAAAAAATCTATTGAGGAGATCAGAATGTTTAGATAGCAAATAGAGAAAGCCTCAGAGGAAAGTTTGAAGACATGAAAATAGAGGAAGGTGAGAATTTTTCTCAATATGGATCTAGAATGAAAGAACTAGTAAGTGCAGTAAGGAGTCTAGGTGGTCAATGGGAAGAAGAGACTGTCAACATCAAATACTTGAGAACTCTTCTCCCTATCTATGCTATTAGAGTTTTAGCCATTCAAGAGCTAAGGTGTGTACAAGGAAACACACTAACCTTTAAAGGAATTATGGGAAGACTTACTGCATTTGAACTATCAAACTTTGACAACTATAGACCTAAGAACCTTGAATCTTCTTTCAAGGCTAAGCTAACATTGAAGGACACTAAGGAGGTGACATCAAACAAGAGGAGAAGAAAAGGAAAACATGCATCCAGTGATAGCAACATAGATCTGGAAGATGTGGAATAGTTGGAAGCACTATTGGCTAGGAGATTCCATAGAGGAAAAGAAAAATTCAAAGGTAAGTTCCCTATCATTTGTTTCAATTGAAATGAAGTCGGTCATATTGCTACAAGGTGTACACAAAAGAAGATTTACAAAGAAGGAAAAAAGTACAAGAAAAAAAGAGAAGATGATAGAAAATATTACAAGGACAAAGGCAAAAGATGCTACATTGTTGAAGAAGATTTTGATGATAATGATGATGAAGTAGTCTATGTGGCCATGAAGGGTGAATCTGATGAAGATGAGGCTACAACACTGGTGACTTGTGTGAACAAGAATGACAAGTGGATCATAGACAGTGGTTGCTCACATCACATGACAGGAGACAAAAGCAAGTTCATTACCTTTACTCAATATTGTGGAAATAGTGCTAGATTTGGTAATGATGCTCCATGTCAAATCAAAGGAAAAGTCTTAATTAAACTTACTAAGAAAATTACATGTGATGATGCATAATATGTTGAAGGATTGAATTACAATCTATTGAGTGTATCACAGTTAGGAAATGTAGATTGCAAAGTAGAGTTTGGAAACAAATTTTCCAAGATCTATGACATTGATGGAAATCTGATAGGAAAAGGTGAACAAACTAGGAGTAACTTGTTTTACCTAGATATGGAAGATGCAACTTGTCTTTTTGTTAGACTTGATGATGTTTGGTTATGGCACAAAAGACTGTGTCATGTTAACTTTGATAATTTGATTAGCATCAGCAAAAAGAAGAAAGTTAGAGGTTTTCCTAAGCTGAAGAAGTGTGAAAACACAATGTGCAAATAATGTCAACTAGGGAAGATGACTAAATCTAGTTTCAAAAGAAAAACATACACTTCCAAAGAAATACTAGAGTTAGTCCATACAAACTTATGTAGTCCAATAGAAGTGCAAAGTTACCTAGGAGACAAATACACAATGCTATTTGTAGATGACTATTCTAGGATGATGACTATTATGTTCTTAAAGAAAAAATTTGATGCATTTCAAATGTTCAAGTGGTATTTGGCCAGAGTTGAGAAGGAAATAGGAAAGAGTCTGAAATGGCTAAGATCAGATAGAGGAGGAGAGTTTACATCAAAGGAATTTGAGATATTCTACAATGACAAAGGTATCAAAAGGCAAACATCAACACCAAGAACTCCACCATAGAATGAAATTTTTGAAAGGAGGAATAGATCAATGATAGACTGTGTTAGAACCTTGATGAGGGAGAAAAATGTTGCTTTAAATTACTAGAGAAAAGCTATAAGTACTGTTATTTACACCCTAAATAGAGTTCAAGTCAAGAAATGAACAAATGCAACACCTTTTGAACTATGGTATGGTCACTCACCTAAAGTAAAACATTTCAAATTTTTTGGTTGTAAATGCTATATTCTTAATGATACTAGAAATGATAAGTTTGATGCAAAGAATGATGAAGGCATATTCTGTGAGGCCTCACCCCGACCCATCCTAGCATTGATGATACTCTGTTATTTTGATACTTTTGACTTGTTATGTCAGAACATTATTGATGCACTGAACACTATCATGCTATCTATGATGTATGATGCTTTAGTTTAGATATTTGACTTATGTCATTTAATGCCTTATAACATTTATGCTGATGAAGTAAATGAATGCAACTAATACTTTGAATTTTCCAATTTTAATGAATAGGAAAAGACAAATAATTGAATTGTGGAAAATGGATGTCTTTAATTTCATGAAAATTTTAATGCATGTTTTGGACCTATATGTTTCTTGGACTACTAACATGTGCAACGAGTGTGCAGGAAAGCTAGTCGGAGAATCCAATGGAGAGACAAGCTGAACCCCTTGTTTGATTTGTGTCGTCTTTGTATTGTCCACCTTTAAAGGTTGTTATTTGATTTTAGTATTTCCTAACTTTTATGTGTTCCTACCAAGTCTCTAAGGCTTAAAAATGTTAAATTTAAGCACCCATGGGTAAGGGTATGGGTTGGGGGTACTTTCCACCCACTTTAGCCACCCTAGTTGACTTTTAGGGTCACTTAAAAATCCCATTTATGGTTGATTGCGAAAATGGCTTGTCACCCACTTGAGTGGAACCCAAACTCCATCCTAGGGTCTCATGAAGCCTAAGTGAGTGAAGGGAACCTATTTAGTGGATTTTGGAGGAGTTTTGGGGGGGTCACCCAATCTCTATTTTTTTAGAGAAAGCTTGGAGGATAGTGAGAGAGAAAAGGAGGAAAAGGAAGCTCTTCTCAAACCTTCATTGTTACCATCACTCCTTGGTGAAGGTAGGATTCTTGGCTTTGTATTTTTTTTTCTCCATGTTTGATCATGCTTGTTTTTGCACATTGTGTTGTGTTGTTAATTGTTGTTTGCTTGTATGTTGGGTTGATTTGGAGGGTTTCTTTTGTGTTTTTCTTGATGTGTTCTTGTTCATCTTGATGTATTGTATTGAGGGAATTTCATGGGGTTGTATTTGGCATTACTCACCCTTGGATAGGGAAGAAGTGGCCATGTGGGGGTAGGGCTTTAGTTGGACCTCAATGGTGCAGAGTCTCCTTTCATGGTGAGAGGAGGGAAAAAGGATAGGGTGTATGGGCCCCTACTGGTCATCACATACCTTGTTGATATTGTGAAAACTTGAGTATGGAAAGGAAAGAAAATCCTTGTTGAATTAGCCTCGAAAGGGCATTTGGGGAACAAAGAAAGTTCTTGAGTTTTAACCCCAAAAGGGTTATGTTAAGGCATGGTGATTGACATCTCCCATTGGGAAAATCCACCTCCCCCCTAATAAGGTCCTATGGATGGATCTAGTGTTTTAAATCAGATGGGTGTATGTTGAATTGTGTCTTTGTGATTGTGTTGAATTGCCTTGGGTCAGCCTTGTTTTCCCCTTGTGGTTCCAAGAAGAATTGAGGTTGAAGGGATAAAGTATTGTGAAGAAGCTTGAAGAAATCATCTTTGTATTGTGAATTGATGTAATTATATGTAAATTTATATTGTGAATGGTTGGCAATGAAATCGGGTTTTCTTACTGGTTCTTTCCCGATGGAGTCTTGAACCAGGTTGCATAATAGAAAGAAAAAGATTATGGGAGTTCCTTGCAATGTTCTTTGTGATTTCATAATTTGACTTATATTGTGAAGGAATAGTTGATAGATAAATGTTCTTGATTAATGATCATTCAAACTTCAATTGTGGTAATGAAAGAAATAGCATTGGATATGATAAAGTCTGATAGATTGTTGCATAAGAATTATGATGTAATCAACACAAATTCAACAATATGGTTTCCTCGGTATATATCAATTCTTGTCAAAATTCACAAATGGATTCACGCAAGTTGTAATAGAATTATTCACCACCTTTGTAAATCATGCACATGATATCTTACCTTGCATCAAATTCTCCATACTCATATGGTATCAATGGAATTAAGTAGTTGTATTTCTTTGTATTCAAATTGAAGGAAATTTAGAACTCATAGTATGCACTGGATATTTATGCATGGAACATGTAATTCAAATTTAAAGGCTAAGGGATTTCCTCATGCATACTCTTGCATTAAGATGATAGCTTAATAGATTAATGAAACTATGGATCACCTTGAAACCTAGTTAATATTGAAATCTTTATCTCAAACATATGCATCTTGGTTCATAATAATTTGTTTCAAAAAAAAATAGACATTTCCAGGAGAAAATTTGCTCACTGGAAAATGTATGGAGAGAAATTTTATTTCTCCAAGTGCACAGAGCATATTCTTGAAATGATTCCTTTCTAAAGCAAATAAAATAACACAAAATTAAATAAGAAATCTATGCAATCCTATAAGCACATCCGTTGATGCAAGTAAACATATATAATATATTAAACTTAATTTTTATATTCATTTTGCTTAGCATCTCCCACCCTTTTCACCTAAATAACTTTTTAAAAGTTAATGCCCTCCCTTTTTCTTTTCCTTTGTTTATATTTGCTATTGTATTGGTAGGCACGGGCCTCACCCTCCTACCTGCCTCATGTGTACAAGGGTCAGTCGCTGGCCATGTCACATTAATGGGGGGGGGGGGGGGGGGGGCAAGGAGAATGTTTAAAAATTAAACCCAACACTTACACCTTTGATCCACCCCCCCATACTTCTCCCCATGCGTAGGTTTAAACCTCCCACCACTCACGCAAGTGCAGTAAGGGACAGGTCTACAGTACGCAGACCTTGGGCAGCGCACTGCCCATTGGGATATGGGGACACGTGCGTGTGCAATCCTCTAGGTCTTAGGTTGTAGTTAGATTTAGTTGATAATTTTTTTTGTCATTAAGTTAGTTTTGTATAGTATAGTTAGTAGATAAGATTCCTTAGTTAGAGTATAGGTTAGAATGTTAGCTAGTTTTATTATCTTTGTAATATTTAGTTTAGTTTAGTTATTAAACGTTTTTTTTATTTTTGGGTGGTTTTAGTTTGGTTGCCTTATAATTACAATGTTAGTATTGGGATTAGTTATGTTAGAAGTTAGTGTTGTAATTAGTATTTATTTTAGTTAAGTCTTGTTTTAGTTAATGTTTATCTTTAAGTGAATTATTTTAGTAATATTTAATTTAGTCAGGATTAATATTTATGTTTAAGTTAGTTTTGGGTGTATGTTAAAATTACGATTAGTTCGTTATTATTATTGATCAGTAGTACTTATCTTATTTTATTAGAAAGTACCTAGTATTCCATGTTAGTGTATTAGGTGTTTTATATGTTTCCGCATTTAATCGTAATTAGATTTGTAAGAGGACTTTAACAAGTTCTTTGAATATTTAGTTTGGCATTATATGTTGCAATAGTGTAGTATCTGAGTATGAAATCCAGGTAAGTAAAGATGTTAAGTTATAGATTGTTTATATTTTAAAATTTAAGTATGGCATTAATCTATAAATTAGATTAGTAATTTTGATGGTATTAGGAGGTAATGTATGATTTTAGGTTAAGTAATGATGGTAATGCTAAATAGTGATTTGGATGCAAAAATACTAAATTAGTTTTAACTCAAAAAGTTTAAAATGTGAAATTTGAATACTTCAATTAAAACAATTTTAACGTTTCCTTAATTAGTTTTATACTATAGTGAGCCTTATAGTTTGATTTTAATATGGACTTAAAGTTATGATAGTTCAGATAAAGTTTAGATTAAATATAGATTCATTGAATTTGTGCTATGGTCACCAACTTTAATAGTGAACATTAAATTAAATGATTATATTGTATAGGTATGTTGGAGTTAATTGTCTATTGAAATGTTAAGATTGGTAAGTTATGGAAGCCTGTGAAATCTTATTATCTAATCGTAGTTACATTAAGCATATTGTATTACCTTTAGAAATGTTTATTTCTAATAAAGTTAGGTTTAATTAGCGTAACACTAGTGCTCATTGGTAAGGAAGGTTAATGGGTACGTTTTAAATATTAATTGTCATAGTATGTTTTAGTTTAGATTTCTTTCATTCAATTTTAGTTATGAACTAATGTTAGTATCATTCTAGAAAGATTCTTAAACTTTAAATGATTTAGTTTTAGGATATAGTTTAATTTAAGTTCCATAAGTAGGATGTTAAATTAATATCAATTTTATAAGTTCTATCGTCAATTAAATTAGTATAACTTTAGCTCTCTACTATAATGATTTTAAACTAGTCTAAATATATTATTGATTTATGTTTAGTTAGTAAGATTTTGATGGTTTATTAATATGTTAAAATAGTTGTAAAGTCTAAAGTTAATAAATTTGATATATGTTCAGTTTTAATTCCAGTTAAGTTGGTTTTCCTTAAAGTGACTTTCTAATATCGATTAATTTGCAAATTGATAATTTTTTTTGAGTTCTATAGTTGATTCTGGTTATGTACTTTCAATGAATCTAAACTTGAATACATTATATTGTCTTTTAAATAATTGTTTCTTATTGTTGAAAGTTAATGTAGGAACACGAGTCTATCGACATCAATCTTAACGAGGTAATCGTCCTCATGTTTGTAATCCTAAGACGTAATGTAGAGAACCTATACTAAAACTTTTATCAATCCTTTCAACTTAGAGCATGTCTAATTATTTATTATTAAAATTTAAAAAAAAAAAAATTGTGTGTGTTTTTGCCCTCGTAGTTTGGGCATGACATATTCCTTGGATACACCACTAGAAGCAAAGCATATAAGTGTTTGAGTACTAACACTAACAAAATTGTGGAGAGTACAAATGTAAATTTGGATGAGCATGCAAAAGTCCAAGTTGATGAGTCCAAGCAATCAAAGGATTATAGATCCTTTTTATACTTCTACGAAGGAATGACTATTGAAGATAATGTTGCCAATCAAGTTGGAAATCAACAAAAAATCTTAGTATCAGTTGAGTCATAGCTAGTGAGAGCTGCATTCAAAAGCTGAGTTGCAGAATGAAGGAAATACACATTTTGACTCTAAAAATAGTATACATGAAAGAGATGATAAAATATTAGATGAAGAAGAACAAAATGACTCTGAAGCTAAAGGATCAAACATGGAAAGAAGGATAGAACCAAGGTTAGCCAAATATGTAAGAAGACATAACCCTGTAGATCAAATTATTGGTCACAAGGATGGAAGACCAATGACAAGGAATAGACTAAGAAATGAATCTTGTTTGCTGAGCAAGGTTGAGCCCAAAATAGTGAAAGATGCACTATAAGATGATAATTGGTATAAAGCTATGGAAGAAGAGATAGATTAGATTAAGAAGAACAAAACCTAGACCCTAGTTCCTAGACTAGCTAATAAGAATGTAATTGGTACCAAATGGGTGTTTAGGAACAAATGTGATGAGAATGGTGGGATACATAGAAAAAAATCTAGATTAATTTGCAAAGGCTATGCACAAGAAGAAGGACTAGATTATGGGGAAACATTTGCCCCTGTTGCAAGAATGGAAGGAGTAAGAACACTACTTGCATATGCTACATATAAAGGTTTTAAAGTCTACCAAATGGATGTAAAGTCTACTTTTTGGAATGGTATACCGGAAGAGGAAGTTTACATTGAAAAAATAGAGGGATTTGTTAATGAAAAAGATATGGTTTGAAAACTACACAAGGCATTTTATGGTTTGAAGCAAGCACTTAGAGCATGGTATAAGAGATTGCACAAATATCTTTTGAAGATAGGATTTGAGAGAACAAATGACAACAACCTGTACATCAAGGAAAAAAAAAGGTAAAGACATTTTGATATATAAAATCTTTGTTGATGATATAATATTTGGAGGAAAAGATGCTCTATGCAAAGATTTTGCTGATCAAATGAAGCATGAGTTTGAGATGTGAATGTTTGGAGAAATCAAATTCTTTGTTGTATTACAAGTACATTAACTGAAGCATGGCATATTTTTCACCCAATCAAAATACATCAAGGAAATACTCAAGACATTTGGATTGGAGGACTCAAAATTAGTTAGTACACCAATGGAAACATGACATAAGTTATCAAAGAATGATGAGTTAGTTGAAGTGAATTAGACATTATATAGATCAATGATTGGAAAATTGTAGTATGTTATACATATTAGGCTAGACATTGCATTAGCTATTGGAATAGTGGCAAGATTTTTTGCAAATCCAAGAGAAAATCATCTGATGGCAATGAAGAGAATACTAAGGTATCTAAAAGGAATTGATGTCTTTGGTTTGTACTACAAGAGAAGTGAAAAGTTTGAACTAAGAGCCTACACTAATGTAGATTGGGGAAAAAATATTGATGATAGAAAAAGCACTAGTGAAGAAGCACTTTTCTTAAGAACAAGATTGATTACATGGACTAGTAAAAAGAAAAGTTGTACCTCATAGTCCATAATAGAAGCTGAATATGTTGCAGCTACAATAAATTGCACCAATATTGTATAGATCAAAAATTTGTTACAAGGTATGAAGGAAGAGGTAAATGAGCCTATGATACTTTATTGTGATAATACAAGTGCTATAAAAATATCAAAAACCCTGTAATGCATGCCAAAACCAAGCACATTGCAATCAAGTATCACTATATAAGAGAATAAGTGGAAGATAAGCAAGTGAAAATGGAATATGTTAGCTCAAAGGAACAGATTGCTAACATCTTCACAAAAGAACTACCTAAAGATTCTTTTGAGTATCTTAGAGGTAAGTTAGGAGTGATACCCCTAGCCAAGGCTACTTGAGGTAAAAGCAAGATTGCCCTACATCAAATGAGCTAATTGTTGAGATATTACACATTGATGCAGAGGATATTTACTTTATGAATCATGCCTGGAGTAATTGAAATAATGAAGTTCCAAATCAATCAAAAGCAAGGTGATAGAGGGAGAAATTGAATGAACTTGTAAATGCTACACTTGCATGATAAGATGCTGAGATAATTTGTCTTTAGCATTGTTGTTAAAGAAGAAATGTCAAGAAATTGATCAACAACTATTGAGAAGATAAAGAATGAAGAAAGAGGGAGAAAATGTAGAAATTGATCAAATGAAGATAGAGGGAGAAATGTCAAAGAACTAATCAACAACACTTGATCAATAGTATGAGGGAGAAGTAGATAGAAATGATCAACAAAAGAAAAGAAAAATGAAGCTAATCATTTCTATCTGCTTCTCTTTCATACTATTGATCAAATGTTGTTGATTAGTTCTTTGACATTTCTCCCTCTATCTTCATTTGATTAGTTTCTACATTTTCTCCCTCTTTCTTCATTCTTTATTCAACTATTCAAGAGTAATAGATGCTGAGCAAACCAGAATCATACATGTGTTGAGCACGAGTAATCTAGTATGCGTCGAGTAACACATCATTAGAATATGAGTTTCTACCTTCACAAACACAGATGTAAACCATTTTTTGAGCTGACATAGAAGGATAATGAAGGGATATTAAAGATAAGAATGAATCTTTTATATTTCCCATGCAATCATCATGCAACCAATAAGAAAAATGGAGAAGGCATGCAACCAATAAGAAAAGTGTAAGGAATGAGTGAGAAATAAAGATTCAATATGGATTGTAGATCCACACCTAACCCTAAGTCTTCAAAATCTTTAAAAGGAGGATGAAACCCCATTGTATGTGTGGAAGAGAGCAATGTAAGGGTAAACTATAACAAAATTCAGAGCAAAGTGTGAAAAGACTTAGAGGAATAGAGCATCATTGTAGTATCCAGTTGATTAGAACAAAGCAAGAGCATCAAATAGATATTAGATCTCAAAGGATCAAGATCAGAATGAGTAGATCAAGTGCCTGAATTCAACAATCAAGGATTGTAAGCTATCAGATTTATTTAGTCTAATACTCTCTAGCAATTATATTAGAAAGAAAATCCTATGTTGATAGGTTAGCTTAACCAGTAGGTTGTAGATCCTTTGGAAAGGTGATAAAATCCTTTAACAGGGTGACACTTCATGCAAAGTGTTTGTAAATCCTTTAACCAAGTCATTATTGACATAGTGTAAAGCCTTTAAAAGGGCAGACCATCAGAAGTGGTCAAACATTATTGCTGTAGTGATTTTGCAGGTATCATCCCCATGCCAATTTTAGCTTCTCATTTCGGAGAGTTTCTGGGTTACCAAATTTTCTGTTATGTGTTGTTGATGCATGTGTTCACTTTATGCTTATTTGATATGTTTACATGCATGAAATTTATTTTTAGTTAAAAAATTTTAATGGATAAAATGTATTACTTCTAATTCACCACCCCCCCCCCCCCCCCCTCAGAAGTATTCTTCCTGTTTGATTATTCCAACAATTGGTATCAAAGCAAGGTTCTCACAAGGAGAAGCCTAACAACTTAGAGAAAAGATCTAAAGATGGAAATATTCAAACTTGGGAAGATCATAGGGAATCTGGTGTTTGATGTGAATCTTGCTCTACACAACTTGGAGGAAGCTAAAGAAGAATTGAGAAAATCCTTGAAAAGAAGGAAGGATATAGCCATAGCTGTAAATGACATACACAGGAGATTGATACCACAAAAGTGTTTGCTAATGGAGATTCTAAAGAATTTGATGTAGAAATAGTAGAGTTGATGGAGAAGAATAGAGCTCAAGCAGAAGAAATTAGAATACTCAAGCCTAAACAAGAATCACAAGCCATAATGCTTTGTGAAGTAACTGAATTGTATAAAAGAGTCATTGAAGAAAAGGCCATGATAGAAGATGACAAGAGAAATCTTACCAATAGACTAGAGGAAAAGAAAATTGAGTTTGAAAGAATCTCAAACATGCAGTTGGACACCTTAAGCCAAATGATGAATGCACATCATGAGCTAAATATGAAGGATATTAATATTTCTACATTGAAGATACAAAATGAACAATTGCAAAATGACCTAAAAAGAGAGAAGGAAGTTGCAAAAAATTTCAACAAACCCAATGAGGCTATTAAGTACTTTGAGCAGCTACTGAAATCACCAAGGGCTAGTAATGATACTTTAGGACTTGGTTACACTAGCACTCAACAAGGAGAATCATCTAAGATTGTAGAAGAAAGGAGTAAAAAAGGTAAGAACACTAACCCACTTGTCATTTTTATGGTAAAAAGGGGTATACTTCTAATGTATGTAGGAGCAAGAATGCCTATCAACATGATAAGCCTAAGAATGCAAGCTACTATCACAAGTACAAAAAGTAAGGGCATCAAGCACATGAATGCAGGACTAAGATTATCAGGACACCAAAATTTGAAGGTGACTGCTAAAATTGCAAGAAGTATGGACATAGAGCATTTGAGTGCACATCAAAGCCTATGTGGACACCTAATTAGCTTCCAAAGGGAAATAACCATGGTCATCACTACAATTGGGACTATAACACTAGGTATAGTTGTCACTACTGTCAAGAATATGGACACATTCCTAAAAATTGCATAAGGACACATTTTAAAGGGAACTATAGTAGATGGCTAAGTCAAACCACATGTTTTAGTTGCTTGAAGACTAGTCATATCAGCAAGAATTGTCTAACAAAGTCAAAGGCACCAAGTTTTGAGTTCAATAAAGGGAAGGGAAAGGTAGATGCTGAATAGATTAGAGGAGAAATGAATAAGACATGGAAGAGAAGGGATGGAGCCAACACATAAAATGGAGGGATCACTTCACCCAAGAGGTCAAGTGATCACACCTCATCCAACTAAGCAAGAATAGATGAATGGGACTGATATACATAGTTATATCATGCATTAGTCCCAAGAAAAAAAAGCACTATAAAGAAGAAATTTGGTGCATAGATTGAAGGGGCAGCATGTGCGGAAGAGGAAGAAGAAGAAGAAGGTGAGAGTGAAGAAGAAGAACAAGGGCAAGGCCCAATGGAATTAACTCAAGGCTTAGGTGAAGATAAGGAGGAAGGTACAGAGGAAGAAGAAGCCAAGGAAGAACCAACACAAGCCGAGTCAAAGGAAAGAAAGGAAAAAGTACAATCTCTAGTGCAACCCAAAGAAAAAAAGATTCCAAAGCCTACACAAGCCAAGAAGACACCTACAACAAGAGCTACCACAAGGGCCTCTACTCAAAAGGCCAAGGAGCAAGTGAAAGAGAAGAAAAATGCTATTGAGGAGACTGGTTTAGTGTAGAAGAAGCAAAGGAGGAAATATGTAGCACAACTAGAATTTGATGATGAAGAAAGGACAAAATCAGAAGACATCAACCAATTCATAGTGGTAAGAAATGTTCCTAAGTCCAACATTGATAAAATATGTGATAATGTTAGGAGGAATGCAGATTTTTCTGGTTTGAAAAATGTTGATTTATAAAGTTAAGGAGAGAGGATCAAAATAAAGTAGAGGAGTCATTGTATGCCATGATGGAAAAATTTAAGAATACACCTCTTGAGTTAGACAATACTATGCTTAGGTAGTTATATGAGATTATTGAAAATAAATGGCATTATTGTTTAAAAATGGAGAAGGAAATAAGAGAATCAACACTAGCACAAGTGGTGCTTGATTTGACTAGAGGTCAAATAACTAAGGCTAACAAGAAACATGGTCACAAATTTTCACCAAAGTATACAACCTTTAGCATCCTACAAAATAAAATTTAAGAAGTTGTCAACAAGTCCACAAAATTGTGGAAGTCAATATACAAATTGACTAATAAAAAGGATGAAAAAAGAGAAGAAGAGGATGCAGAAGCAAATAAGGCAAAGGCTAGTGAGAAGGAGAAAGAAGAAAAAATAGAAGTAGAGGAAATAAGAAAAGGAGAAAAATAGAAGAGAGAAGAAGAAAAGAAAGAAGAAGAGAAGAAAGATAAAGAGGAGAAAGAAAAAGGTGAGGAGAAGACACAAAAAGGAGATCAAATGGCAACAGTTGAGTAGGAGTAGCAACAAGACTAAAGTGTGTAAGACATACAATTGCCACCTCCTAGCCTTCCTCATGTAACCATCACACATGCAGATACTATAATTGTAAAGGATGTTCCAACACTTTTGCTCTGAACATCAATCCATTGACTATAGAGGATCTCAAGAAGATCCTTCACCAATCAACTCGGAAAGCAAAATTATGCACAAATTGAATATTGGTGAGTGTGAATGAGTTGAAAAAGGATGTAGCAAAACCAATTAGAGACAAGGTGCAACCATAAGAACCACCTTTTACCATCTCTACAGCTACTAGTACTCAAATTTTAATACTTCCACCACTAATTTCAATAGTTGATACGTCTATAATAGTTGATACCACAGTGTAGAAGCTGAGTGTAGAGGCGGTGAAACACATAGAGCAAATAGGATAGATTGCTACATCTAATCCTATAGTATAATCAATAGGTACACCTTAGATTATTATGATTGATAAGGGGAGAATAGATGAGGAAAAGGAGGATAAATCAAAAGAAGAGGAGCAGGTCACAATACAAATATTGGTAGAGTTACCAAAAATAGGCACTCCTACAAAAACTCTTTAGATGCCGAGCACTAATGCAATGCCATTGAAAATATCTACACTAGGTTTGAGCTCAACCAAAGTGACCAGGGTACTTAACTATGGAGAACCTAAGTTAGATGAAGAAATTTTCATACCTACCTATTGTATCACCTAGTTTAGTAGTGCAATTTGAAAACTAACTATTAAGTGAAAGCTTTAACCATACTAAACATGGAAAACACTTATGATAGGACCAAAGAAGACATAATTGAGGAAAGTAGACCAAGAATGGTAAAATCCTCAAATGCTTCTCATGATGAAGAAGCTATGTCCCTAATGGGAGGGGATGTATGCTCACTTTGTGCTCAAGCTTCCAATGGATGGAGGTTTTTACCAAGTGCGTGTATGGGTGAGGGTTTCAAACAAGGGAGTCATGGAGGTTTTTCAACATTATAATGGTATTTTTGTAGTTTCTAAGCTCTCAAAATAGCATTATAACTTTGAATGAAAAGGTGGATCCTTTTGTGAAGGGAGGAGGTTCAATTTATAGGCCAAGGGTTAGAGGAATGGAGGGCCAATATGCAAGGATGGCAAGATGGTGAGGGAGGGCTAGGATGCACTCAAAGGGGAGCACATGGATTGTGCTTGTTTAGCACCAATGGGGAGGTGACACTTTTCAAAGGGTGATTGGATGAAGTGAAGGCAAGGTGGATGGTCAACAAAGGAGGCTCAAGAGATAAGGGCTCCATAAATTCCTTGTAAGAGTCATAAAGGGGGATGTAAGAGGTGTAAGAGTAATAAATGTTGGAGGGTGAGGGTGAGGATGAGATTGTTGACTTTGGTTTGGGTTAGCAAGTCTTAACCCATGTTTATGATTGTGCACATGATTAGAAGAGGGTTAGGATTAGCTTAGAAGGGGGTTTAGGTGGTGAGTGATTTGGCTTTGATGGGATGGGTTAGTTGGGAGGCTAAGTGAGGTTAGTATGGGTGGATGGGGTGGATTAGGCTAAATGGAGGATTTAGGATAGTTTAGGGGCTATTAGATTTGAGAATTTTATTTATTAAAGTGATTTTAATAAATTTGGGATTTGGAATTAGATAGGAGAATAGGACTTAATTGATAAATGATGAGTTATTTGATTTATCAATTAGGACTATAGATGACTAATTAAATTAATTAGCTAGGGGATGGTAAAGGATTAATTAAATAGGAATTTAATTAATGATGCCTTTTAGAGATAGCTAAATAGGATTACCAAAGCAGTGTAATCAAATTTAGGTGTCTACATTTTACCCCTCTTTGACATAGTGTTGAGACAACACTATTTGAAAGAAGTTCGAATGGAGATGAAACAAGGAAGATGTTTTAGCAACAAGGTTTCCCTAGTCTTGGATAGAAAGAGGAGAGACTAGACTTAGAGATGCCCCCTCACGAAGGTGGTGGGGAGAGAAGACAAGGCTCGACGGCTTCTTGAAAAGCAAAAGAATTCAAGACGAGCAGAGACATAGATTGGCAAAGAGAAGGGGCTAAATTAGCTCAAACTCTCACTACAGGAGAATGATAAAGGGAGGTCAGATGCACAAGAGGAAGCAAGCCTAAGATGATCCAGGAATGGGGGGGGGGGGGGGAGATGAAGGGGTTGAGCATGATAAAAGGAAACCAGGAGGAGGGGATGCATGATAGCAAGATAAAGTGGTTTGGATGGGGGATAATGGAGATGAAGGGAATTCATGGAAGCGGTTTGAGTGGGGGGAGACTTCAAAGAGAAGTACTACCACATAGTTGAGCATGAGATTTAATATAGAAAATTTAGTTAATGGCCAAGGTTACCAAGAATAGCAAGGCCTTTTTCCCAAAATTCTAGAGGACTAACAAACTGACTCAAAACAAGCACGCAAGGGTTGCCCTAGAATCACACATGAATCTTGGGAGAATCAGAGTGGGAATGATACTGGGTAACCCACAAGTAGAAGAAAAAAAGAAAAGATGAAAGACCTGATCAAGAATTTGCACTCAAATTGCCCATTCATAGCAAACCATGATAGAAATGATTGTGGCAACCTTGAGGAGGAAATAACCCAAATCACTTGGAAGAGATACTTTAAGAACCAAGTTGGAAATCCGAAAAAGAAAGTAAATTGAAAGAAAATGTAAACCCATAAAAAAGGTTAACTTTTTGCCAAAGAGATTGGTAGGATTGGATATTGACGGACCAAGATCAGATGAGAGGAAGGATGCATCCTGCAAGGATCTATTGGTAATATCAAGGACTAGGATGAGCTAGGCAAGCAAAACTATTTAGGACAATATTTTGATAACAAGGGATCTCGTACGAGGATTCACTAAAGCACCTGACCAAGAGAACTACAATTTGTGATCAAGTAAGAACTAACGCGAAGAGATGAGAGGTATACAATGGGACCAAGGACCAATGGGAAAGGAATAGATAGTTGATAGATCCAAGGATGTACAAGGGATTACTAGACAAAAGTGCAACATGATAAGATAGCGATAGGAAAGATAAAGATGAAGAGATAGTGGATGAAAGGTATGGGATGAGATGATAGTGGATAAAAAAGCTCGAGGAGAATATAGAAGAAAAGTGTAGGATAAGGAGATAGAGGGGATGAAAAGCTCAAAAGGAGAAGATGGTTTGCGAAAAGCTTAAGATAGTGGGAGTAAGAAGGCTTAGGATGAGAAGAGAGTAGATAAAAAGCTTAGGATGAGAGGATAGCGAATGGAAGCTCAGGATGAGGGATAGTTGAGGGCTAGATACTAATGACAAGGGATGTACTAGGTGATAGAAAGATGGAGGTAATGCTAGGAGATGCAAGGATAGATGAAAAAGGGAATAGTGGATAGAGGGATTTGGGTAGAGGAATGCAAAAAGATAAGGATGGATCAAAAGATGGACACAACATGGTCTCCAAGGAATATAGTGCCTCCAGTTATAATATGCTATTCAAGAGGATTTTTTATGAGGGATGCAGTAGGATTGAATATTGGTCAATAAGAGGATGAGGGAGATAGATGGAAGCTAGGATGTGAAAGGTTAATGAGGTAGAGGATAAGGAGGATGGGTGGATGAGGCCAATGGAGGGAGTGGATGGATGAAAGAATGGGTAGATAAAGGATAGGTTGATACAAACTTTGATGGAAAATGGATGTCAAAGGGATGACCAAAAGCATGTATCTAGTAGTAGACTTCATTTCTATCAAGATCCAAAGGAGGATGGGGGATGAAATGGATAGGATGTGGTTGGTATGGTGGGATGAGATGGGTATGATGGGTGATGGAACATGCCCCCAAGTGTACAGAGCATTTGGATGGAGGGATTACACAAGACACTTGTTTGCCAAGTTTTCACCATGGTACTTGTCCAAGGTGCTTGAATTGCCAAGTTTTCACCACTGGACAATTCTTTTGGCTTTTTTGTTTATTATTATTATTATTTTTTGATTTTTTTTAATGCATTTTTACTCATAGATGTTGGTAGGATGGATGGAAAAGGATTGTATTGAACAAGTGGAATGGTGGGTGGGAGTTTGGCCGATAATGGATGGGAAGACATAAGATAGGTGGGTAAAAGTATGAGGAATTTGGAAAAATAATCATTGGCACACACCTTCAGAGGTGATAAAGTAGTGGGAAAGATGGTATTGAGCGAGGTTGAGGAGAAAATGGAGGAAGAGAAAGATAAGGACTAAAAGTAGAGTTGGAAGATGGAGGATGGGAAATTTGGGATAAGAAGCATATGGACTAAGAGTGGGTTGGAGGGAAGGATGAATATATGGGGATTTGGATAAAGGATGAATGGATGAGGCTTTTTCAGTAGCATGAATGGATGCCAATTGAGATTTTTCTTTGAGATGCATTTCTTTTATGAGCATCTTGGGTATTCACATGATTTTTGACTTTTTCAGCTTGGGTCTTTGTGGCCTCTTGACTTTTTCTTTGATTTGGATAAAATATTTCTCTTCTTGAACATGTATTTTAGAAGGGACATGTCAAGACTTGGATTTTTGGATTTATGCTTTTTGATTTTGGCATCCAATACACTTTTATTAGCCATGGTATGGGAACAAGAGCATGGAGGAGATGGAGGGATAATGGATGGAGTGATAGGGTTTAAAGGTTGGAAGGGATTCAAGGGTGAGTGCCTTTGATGATCTAGTTGGTGGATTTGAGGGGATGGAGGGATAGATTGGAACATAGGATATGGATGGATATAATTGCCCAAAATGGATGTAGGGAATGAAGGATATGGGCCTAAAATAGATGGAAAAGGGGAAGGTGTAGGTCCCAAGATAGATGGAGGGGATAAAGGATTCATATTAGGTATGTAAGGACCCAAAATGGATGGGAAGGGTGTGGGATTTAGATAAGGGCTATATGGACCCAAAATGGAAGGTTGGAGATAAGGAGTAGGGTAAGGGCCCAAAATAGATGTGGAACAAGATGGGTGGGAACTTTGGGGTGAGGATGGAAGGACTTGGGACCATGCAAGGATAGAGGGGATACCAACATCTAGAGATAAACTTTTATTTCTTTCTTTAATATGATGTTCATTATTTGAAACACAAGATGTGAGTCCATTATTAGCTAAAGGAGTTGAAGCTTCATATATGATAGTTAGTTCTTCTTCGATGGATCTATCATCATGGATTGTGGGAGATGTATGATCATGGAGCAAAGGGGATGGAAGGAAAGGATATTGATAGGGATGGGTTGATGGAAATGGATTTGGAGATGGAGTAGGTATGATGGTAGGATTTAGATATGGAGGGTGTGGTAAAAGTGGATCATGTAGGGGAATAAGTGGGATGGTAGGATCTTCTATTGTGTCAAGGAATATTTCAACATGCTTTTGGACAAGATCTTGACATGAATGGATGGGAGTGGATGGTATGATAGGAGAAGTATGGATGGTCTTGTTAAGTGAGGTAGATGGATGGGTAGGATTTTCTTCAATGGGGATGAGCTGATGGGGGAGGGACTTATGAGGTTCATTATATGGGATTTGGGTAATGCTAGGAGGAGGAGATATGGATGGGATTTGGAGGGATTCAATGGATGGGAGGTAGGAGATGGAAGGGGTTTGATAAGTGGGGTGGATGCGATATGGATGGTAGCGATAGGACGATGTAAGAGGAGTGATGGGGGTGGGAGAAGGAGTTGCTTTGGGTTTCCTTGTAAAATTCCTTGGAGATGGGTGTGTTGGACTAGGAGGAGTAAGGGGATTGGGATGATTCATTGTAGAACTAGGATTGGTTGGAGGATTTGGAAGAGATTGGGATGATGGATTTTGACTAGGGATGTAGCTATTAGAATTGTTCTGGATTGGTGGAGGCTAGGCGATGAAGGTAGAGGAAGATGGAGATATGACTGATGTATAAGAGGAATATGTGGGCACAATATAAGGAGAAGGTAAGGATGAGGATAATAATGGATTTCCCTTGTCAAAGGAATGGTAAGGAGTACTAGTGGGTTTTTTTGGAGGAGGGATGGAGTAGTTGGGAGGAATGTTTGGATTTTGGGGGATGTTGGGGGTAATATCTCTAAGGCTTTCAATATATTCGTTGTAGTCGACAAGATCATCATCATCATTGGAATAGGATGATGTGGGAGAAAAGGTGAAATGAGAAAACTTATCATAATATGATTGTGACATGATGTTTTAATAATGAGTTGGATGGGGATGAAGGATGAATATGGAAATGCAGATTAGGATAAGTTGGGAAGCACAAATTTGGATTTGGATGATGAGTTGGGTAGGGATGGAATGTTGCATAGTTAAGACATGGAGAGAAAAAAGAAGATTTTATGGAAGACCTTAGGAATTATGGATGCTAGAGGAAATCTTGGAAGCTTGGATGAATCTTAGATGAGGCAATGACTATGCTAAGTATGCCTTTCATTTGGGTTGAATGATTGACCAATGGTTGGGTTGTTGCGAATGGACTTGCTAACAACCATTTCAAAGGATAGACAAGTGACCTCTTTAGCAAAAAGGTTTGATTTTTTTGAAACATGGGGAGGATGTTGAACATGCAAGCACGTCAAACACACCAATATCCCTATAAGGTTTGCTAGGATATACAAGATTAGCTAGGGGTGTCCTTGATATATGCAAGGTACGTGAGGCCCAAATCTGTGGATGAAACCAAAAAGATGTCACACAGTCGAGAGGAGCGGTAACCCACTTCTCCTCTTTCACTTCTCAAGGGCATAAGGTTCCTTGAGGCTTAGCCTGAGTGAAAAAATCTTGATCCCAAGAGAGGTTTCTTTGGCTTCACCTCCTGATCTTTATACTCTGCCGAAATGCTAGAGTTGAGGTCATCCCAAGGGGTGATGAAATCCCCAAGCAGGCCCCCTAAAACTAAAAACAAGGTTTTGGATCCTATTCTTATGCACCCAAGATGGCCCACAAAGGAAACAAGGGGAGAGAAGATTTAGATGACCTTGGGCTAAAAAGCAGAGTTCTTTCACCAACTGATTCTTAGATTGTCTGCTCTATTGAAAACACAAGTGATTAAGATATAGATGTTCAATTCTAACTTGACAGTGTCGTCAACATAATGGAAAGTGAGAGATTTTCAATATAAGAAATGTGAGCGTCATTAAAATGTGTCAAAATAATGCAATGTTCATTGATTTTTAGGCATTCAAGATTGAGTTAAAGTGTTTTATGCCCAAATTGGAAGTGTGAGATATTGCAATGATTATTTGATACTTTGCATTCAAGATTGTGTTTGTTGTTTTAAGCATGCATTCCAATAAAAAGCTTGATTTTAGTCCATGGAATTTGAGAGTGATTTGAGCACATTCATGCAATGAAAGATGTGTTTAAATATGCAAGTTCATTCTAATTTTCATAGGCATAAAATGATCAGAATTACCCCTATCCTGCATAACCACCAAAAGTTAAAATTTGATTATGAGCTCAAAGATATGATGACAAAACTTGTAGAAAACATGTTAGCATGAAACCTGCAATGAAAAACTATCAAAATTTTGATCAAAAACACTTATCATAGTGAACCCATAGGTTTAAGCAGCGATCTTGTAGGCGTGGGAATGCAGGTTAAAAAAGTTGCAAGAACGTGACACAGAATTTTTAAAAAAGGACAGGAAATGAGGCTGTGGGTTAAAAGGTTGCAGAGCGATCCTGCAAAATAGTGACCCCATAGGTTCTTGGGAGAGCATTCTTGTAGAGATATAGGTTAGTGGGTTTGAAGGAAAAGGAGAAAATTGGTTTTTTGTGATTAACTACTTTGGACCAGAATTCCCGCAGGTTTTAGCAGTGATCCTGCGGTCACAAATTCGTATTCCTGCAGAAAAATGTTTGGTGGGGATGTAAATTTTTTTTAGAAACATGGTAGAAAATGGTTGGGCATAAACATCGAACTCACAGTCGTGGGTTTGCATTCTTGCTGACAAATAGTCACATTCTCATGGTCGCGGGATCGTGTTCCTGGGGTCGCAGGATCACAAGATAAGCTGGTTTTGAAGTCTTCAAAAATGAAAAATGATGAGATGACAGGGAGCGCAATTTCCAAAAGGTGACCTATGTACCTACAGCAAGATCAAAAAACTTATCACAAAAACACACAAGCAAACAAGGCTAATTTGGTTAGTTAACACAAAAAACCCCAAAATTGATTAGATTGACCCAAATGTGGGCTCCCACCAGGCGTGCCAAAATGTATCACCTAGTTTAGTAGTGCAAATTGAAAAATAACTATTAAATGAAAGCTTTAACCATACTAAACATGGAAAACACTTATGATAGGACCAAAGAAGACATAATTGAGGAAAGTAGACCAAGAATGGTAAACTCCTCAAATGCTTCTCATGATGACGAAGCTATGTCCCTGATGGGAGGGGATGTATGCTCACTTTGTGTTCAAGCTTTGAATGGATGGGGGTTTTTACCAAGTGTGTGTATGGGTGAGGGTTTCAAACAAGGGAGTCATGGAGGTATTTCAGCATTATAATCATATTTTGGTAGTTTCTAAGATCGCAAAATAGCATTATAACTTTGCATGAAAAGGTGAATCCTTTTGTGAAGGGAGGAGGTTCAATTTATAGGCCAAGGGTTGGAGGAATGGAGGACCAAGATGCAAGGATGGCAAGATGGTGAGGGAGGGCTAGGATGCACTCAAAGGGGAGCACATGGATTGTGCTTGTTTAGCACCAATGGGGAGGTAACACTTGTCAAAGGGTGATTGGATGAAGTGAAGGCAAGGTGGATGGTCAACAAAGGAGGCTCAAGAGATAAGGGCTCCATAAATGCCTTGTAAGAGTCATAAAGGGGGATGTAAGAGGTGTAAGAGTCATAAATGTTGGAGGGTGAGGGTGAGAATGAGATTGTTGACTTTGGTTTGGGTTAGCAAGTCTTAACCCATGTTTATGATTGTGCACATGATTAGAAGAGGGTTAGGATTAGCTTAGAAGGGGGGATAGGTGGTGAGTGATTTGGCTTTGATGGGATGGATTAGTTAGGAGGCTAAGTGAGGTTAGTATGGGTGGATGGGGTGGATTAGGCTAAATGGAGGATTTAGGATAGTTTAGGGGCTATTAGATTTGAGGGTTTTATTTATTAAAGTGATTTTAATAAATTTGGGATTTGGAATTAGATAGGAGAATAGGACTTAATTGATAAATGATGGGTTATTTGATTTATCAATTAGGACTATAGATGATTAATTAAATTAATCAGCTAGGGGATGGAAAAGGATTAATTAAATAGGAATTTAATTAATGATTCCTTTTAGAGATAGCTAAATAGGATTACCAAAGCGGTGTAATCAAATTTAGGTGTCTACACCTTTGACTCCAAAACAATCAGCATTGAATAGATCATAGAGATGTAGGATGCATTAAATAGGAGAAAGAGGGAAGCAATACTTAGGAAGGAGGATAAACATAAGCAAGCATTGCATGAGATTAAGGACATCTTTATGGATGCTTTCAGCTTGCAGTCACCAGATGAGACAAAGCCTATAATGGAACAATTATTAGGTATTATTGACCAGGTGACAAGTGAAGACCAAGAGACCAATGTGAAACTAATTGAATGGTTTGAAAGGAAGTTTCAAGGAAAAGTAAATGAGAAAATATCCAATGAAATAGCACTTCAACAAGTTGAATTGGCCAAAAATAGTGAAAAGGTCAAAACTGTACTTGAGAATATCTTCCCATTGTACAACAAGCTATGTGAATTTTCCAATTTCACACAAGAGACATGCCAAAGAATATTGAGCTTGGAGAGAAGTCTAAAGATTTCTAGCATGCAACTACCAAAAGACCTAGCTCAAAGTGAGAAGCATTTTACCTAATCACTTCACACCCAAAAGGAGTTAGCTACACTCACAAGTCACTAGAAATTACTTTGGAGAATTGGTATTCAACTCTTAAGATGATAATGGAGGTCAACAGTACATTTTTGGTGAAATATGGTATTACTCCTTATCACCCTTTGACATAAGTGTCAAAAAGGGGGAGAAATAAAATAAAGGGGAAGATATAATAAGGGAGATATAACAAAGTGGGAGAATACTAAGTATTTCATTCATTCTTTTGGAGAATAAAGGGGAAAGATTGTAGATAGCCAAAAAAAGGGGAGATAAGAGATAAGACATAGTGTGGGGGAGATACAATGTTTTGGGAATTATATGGAAGGAAATATAAGTACAGAGTACAGAAATAGGGCAAAGGCAAAGAGTATCAGATACATTGGCACAAAAATTTTGGTTACAAGAATAGAAATGGCACATAAAATTAGGGGGAGTTATAAGAATTTTAAGGTATATTTTTCCTTAAAAAATTTTGAACAAGTTTTTGAAATTTTGTATAAATGTTGAATAGATTGGATAATGTACTCATAAGGTCAGATAAATAATGCTTAGTTAAGTGTTTTTGACCTCATTTCAAAGGGGGAGATTGTTGGTCTTAGATGGGCTTTGACAATTGAGTGTTAACACACTTAACCAATTTTCATATAGAAGCTGAGTACACTATGTATGCTGAGCCAAATTTTCTATAGGTGCTATATTTTGTATATATGTTGAACAAATTGGATAATGTACTCATAAGGTCAGATAAATAATGCTTAGTTAAGTGTTTTTGACCTCATGTCAAAGGGGGAGATTGTTGGTCTTAGATGGGCTTTGACAATTGAGTGTTAACACACTTAACCAATTTTCATATAGAAGCTGAGTACACTATGTATGCTGAGCCATAGTATGTGTTGAGCCAAAATTTCTATAGGTGCTAAGAGATCTTTAGTTGTTGAAAAATCTTTAGGTGCCAAGTGAAGATTAAGTGCTGAGTGACTTCAGGTGTTGAGTGAACCATATGAGCCGAGTGATATATAGGTGTTGAGTCATAGTTGATGTCGATCAAGCTAGAATGCAATAGGTGCCACGAAAACCAAAATCATACATGTGACAAGCACCAATAATCTAGTATGTGACAAGTAACACAAAATCAACATATGAGTTTACACCTTCACAAACTTAGATGTAAACCATTTTTTGAGCCAACATAGAAGGATCACAAAGGGATATTAAAGATAAGAATGAATCTTTTATATTTACCATGTGATCAACATGCAACCAATAAGAAAAATGGAGAAGTCATGCAACCAATAAGAAAAGTGCAAGGAATGAGTGGGAAATAAAGATTCAATATGGATTGTAGATCCATACCTAACCCTAAGTCTTCAAAATCTTTAAAAGGAGGATGAAACCCCGTTGTATGTCTGGAAGAGAGTAGTGTAAGGGTAAACTATAGCAAAATTTAGAGAAAAGTGTGAAAAGATTTAAAGGAATAGAGAAACATTGTAGTATCTAGTTGATTAGAACAAAGAAAGAGCATCGAACATAAATCAAATCTTAGAGGATCAAGATCAAAATGAGAAGATCAAATGTCTGAATTCAAAAATCAAGGATTGTAAGCAATTAGATTTATTTAGTCTAATACTCTCTAGCAATTGTGTTAGAAGGAAAATCCTATGTTGATAGGTTAGCTTAACAACTAGGTTGTAGATCCTTTGGAAAGGTGATAAAATCCTTTAATAGGGTGACACTTTATGTAAATTGTTTGTAAATCCTTTAACCAAGTCTCTATTGAAATAGTGTAAAACCTTTAACAAGGTAGGCCTTTAATAGGGAAAACCATCCTAAGTGGTCAAACATTATTGCTGTAATGATTTTGTGGGTATCATCCCCATGCCAGTTTTACCTTCTCATTTTGGAGGGTTTCTGGGTTACCAAATTTGGTGTTATGTGTTGTTGATGCATGTGTTCACTTTATGCTTATTTGATATGTTTACATGCATGGAATTTATTTTTAGTTAAAAGATTTTAATGAATAAAATGTAATACTTTTGATTCACCCCCCCTCTCAAAAGTATTCTTCCCATTTGATTATTCCTACAATAGGATAAATGCAAAAATTGATCAAATGAAGATAGAGGGAGAAATGTCAAAGAACTGATCAACAACATTTGATCAATAGTATGAGGGAGAAGGAGCAAAAATGATCAACAAAAGAAAAGAAAAATGAAGAAGCTAATTCATTGAAAGAGAAATAATAGCAGAAGATGAGCAATCCATACAAAGGGAGAAAACAAAGAAGAAGGATACAACAAGTAAGAGGGAGAAGCATTAATGAAGCAATCTATATAGTAGATCAAAAGAGGGAGATGTGAAAACTCATGGTGACACAATTTTATTTTTGGCATTTGACTTAATATTCTAACCTAGTTAGCATTTGGTTAAATAGTTTAGTCTAATGGTTGATCAGTTTGGTTTGTCGTTAATGCCAAAGAGGGAGTTTGTTGGAAATCTGATTGAAAAGATCATTGTTGAAGATCAAAGAGGGAGATTCTTATTAAAAGATTTTTTTCAATAATTTTTTTGTCATTGATGTCAAACTTGCTACTTGTAGGAATGAAAATTGCTTATAAGATCCAAGTACTATCACTTAGTTGATTGATGAAGAGGATTTGATCAACAAGATGTAACAAGAACACCTAAGGGAAAGGTTGAGTTATGATATTGTAATGAAGTGCAAGGATTAGTTAAGAAAATGGTTTAATGATGTATTGATAACATACATCAAGATACAAACATTGGCCAAACTTATAAAAATTGGAGGAATGAGTTGTAACAAGGTTGATTGCAAAGCTTAAACTAAGTTCATTAGTGGGTGTCGAGCAAGCTAGTTGAAGCTGAGCACATTCTCAGTTAGAGCGAAGAAAATGAAAAATCTAGTGTGTTTCGTGTGATCTTCAGGTGCCAAGTGAAGTTCAAGTTCCAAGAAAAGTAATAGGTGCCAAGAATTAGAAATCTTAGTTGGTGTCAAGTGAACTTTAGGTGCCAAGCATCAGTAAAAATGTAGTTGATGCCAAGTAACACAGTATATGCCGAGCATCAAGATTTCAATAGTTTATAGCTACTGCACTATTTTAAATGATGAAGATTTTCCAACTTTGAGAAAAAAAGTTCTTACCTTGAATTTTGTGAACCAGTTGGAGGATAAGGATGATGAGCTAGTGGCAGAAATTTCTATGTAAATCATTTTTGAGCAAATTCAAGGGGATTCTTCATGATGTTTCTAGAAGAAACAAAAAATGGGTTAGATACAATGAATCCTACCTAATCCATAGGAATTGATTAAAGGATGGAAGAATCAAGTGGGAAAGGAAGTTCCAGACTTCTATTTAAGGTGTCATAGACCAAGAAGCAAGAGCTGTTGGTATGCAAAATTATGAAGTGGTTAGAAGGGTGTCAAGAAGAAGACATCTAGGAGAAGGAAGAATAGAGTACAAAGACTCTACTTTGAAAAGTGGTTAGAGAGAGATGATTGCACTGGTACATTAAGCATGGAGACTCATGGAGACTAAGCTTGAAAGGAGGGCAAGCTATCAAGAGTTACAAAGACTGAATGCTAGGAAAATGAAGAAGAGTTGAGAAGTGATCTGAGATCTACAAATTGAGTTGTATTCTATAATCAGGTCAAAATCCCTAATTATTACTCTCTAGAAATTGTATTATTTAGGATAGAACAAAAATCCTATGGACTTAGGTTGGCCTAATAGCCATTTCTAAATCTTTTAATAGAGTGGCATTCCAAGTGAATGTTCTAAAGTCCTCTAACCAAGCCCTCTTCTAACAGGGTGGTTAAATCCTTTAACTAGGTCACATTTAATAGTGTGTTGTAAGCCTTTAATAGGGCATCACTTCAGAAGAGTGAGAATTGAGTAGCATTTTACTAGTGGTTTTTCGCAAATTGGATTTCCATGTAAATCATTGTGTTATGTGTTGATCCTTTTATGTGTTATGCTTGCATGTTGAATTACAGTGATTTGTTGAATAGGAAAGCTTAAGCTTGGATGAATGAATGGATAGGTGGACACACTTTACTTGCTAAAAAGTTTGAATAGGACATTTGGACCTTGAATAACTAATTCACCCTCCCCCTCAATTATTCAAAAACATTTCTAACATATTTCATGAAGGCTTTACATTAGGAAGTTAGGATAAACTTGGCAGACAATAATCTAGAATACAAATAGAGAGATGATAAAAGGAGGAGACATAAATATTTTGAAGTTGGTGATGAGGTTATGATTCATTTAAAGAAGAACATATTTCTAGTTGGTACCCATAGTAAGCTAAAAATGAAGAATTTTGGTCCTTGTAAGATTCTAAGGAAATTTGATAGTGGAAATGCTTTTGAAGTTGAATTACTAGAAGACAAGGATATTTTACCTATATTCAACATTGAAAATATCTTTAAGTATTTTGAATTAGATGATGAACTGAAAAATAACTTGGATTATCCTAAGAAGAAAAAAGATAACATAGAAAGGATTTTGTATATCAGAACAAGTAAAAACACCAAAGGAAAATACTACATAGAATACCTAGTTTAGTGGAGAGATAAACAAGTTGAAGGTAATTCACTGATTACACAAGTTGTGTTGGATATTTATGATCTAGTTCATAATTCTAGTCATCCCTGATGTGTGCATCAGTTCTTTATTAACACCAAGTGTTTAATGCATGAGCATATTGGGTCTCTAAGAAATCTTGCATCAACCAAAAATATTTCTTATTTTCAATACCAGTCTACTATTCACGAATTAGCCATTGGTTCTTTTGTTTTCATGTTGTGCATAATTTTCATCTTTTCAAGGATCTACCCTTGATCCTTTTCCTAAGTGCATGAATTCTAATGTTTCTTATTTATTGAGTTTTGTGCCATTCTTTGCAGTCCATCTTTCCTTTTGCTTTCATCTAGTGAAGCATGTTATTTTTATTGGTGTGGGTTTTCTTGATTACATGACATCTTGCACAGTTAGGGGCCAACTCCTAAACATGAGTGGACCTACCTTAAAGTGCACATGATTTCATATTGACCTTTGCATGGATTTTGGTTTACTATTCCAAGTTTGGATGTATATTGTAATTAAATTCTTGGCTATCTAACTTGTGGCTTGGCTAGCTATAAAAGAATGTTGGCTAGATATAGGAAAGTATGATTACAAAGGATTATTTAGTATGAAGATTAGAGGATAGAAGATAGAGGATGTGAGTTGAGGCTCTAAGATTGTAAATTCTTATTTTGTAATAAGGTTAGAACCCAAAAGGCATCATAGCTAGGCATGTTTTAGTTTATTTATATGTGAGTGCATTAAGCCTTGTTTTACTTGTGGTTTCATTAATTTATGTAGAGCTTCTATGTGCGTCTCTAAGTAGGGAAGTATTAAAAGGTTTAAGTTGAGTTTTTTCCACATGTTACATCTAGACCCTTGTTTTAGATTAAGGTAAAAACAAGTTTTGAAGGGACCCAAAACCCTTTACAAAACACTAAAGATAAACATTAAAGCACCACCAAGTTTTACAAGGACCTAAAATCTAAAGTTGTAAACTTCAAAATTAGGTTTTTCAAGGACCTAAAACCAAAAGTTTAAACTATAAAAAGCAACCAGGTTTTACAAGGACCTAGAACCTAGAGTTTAAATAAGCTAGAAAGCATAAAGTAAAAACCAAAAAAACTACCCAGACTAGCAACCAACACACCTTCTCCACAACCAGTACCTACAATAACTCTTTGATAAATTTTTCCACCTCTTTACCTACTTTTGCAGTACTTTGGATTATGTTACCCAGAGTAAGAACATGAGCCTAAAGAGCCTCATCAACCTTTTTCTGCATGTTCTGCCTATTTCTCTTACTAGGTCCTCTTAGATACCCATCCTTGTATTACTAGGAGACATTATCTCCTCATTACTCCTCTTACCCAGATTGGTTGTCATAGTACACAGACTAGAAGTGCCCTATTCTAGTTTTTGATCACTTTCCTTAATTAAATAATGAAGCTTCTACTCATATTCTTTAAGCTTGTCAAGGATGTTACCAATTTCTACTTCCTTCTAAGCTCTCTTAGTGTGTTAGACATCCAACTCTTTCTGCATAACCCCCATTTTCTTCTTGAGAACCATTATTTTATTATACAACCAAGAATCAACTTGAAGAGAAGTATCCACTTTAAGCTTAGTAGTGTGAAGAAAGGAAAGTTTAGCATCGTAAGATTCATCCCTCCTATCTACCATAGCCCTAGGCTTAGAATCAATTTCAGTAGTCACAATATTGATCTTGGTATCAGTATTTATATCCAAATTCTCCATCCTCTCCTCCTTTTATTCTTTACTCTAGCTATTATCCTTATTAGTAGGGCCTTTATAAATTTCCTTTCTAGTATCCTCCTCCATTTTCTCCTCACTAGGATTACTCTTCATGTGAGAAGGGTGATCACTCTATTTTCTTCATCCTTCCCAAGGGCTTCCAACCTAACATTTGAATCAATAGTTATATGCTTACTTTCCTCTACATTATCTTTACTAGTCGACATCCCTTTGCTCCCAAAGCAACCATCCATGTTAGGACTAAGATCCTCCATTTCCATTTTGTCATCATTATTAGAATTCTTAGATTCTATAATTTCCTCAACATTTTTCTTAGTCCTCTCCCATTTTAAAACCTTCTTGCTATCACTAGTCCATTCTTCAACCTTTATTCTCTTAGAGTGGGGATCATTACTAGATCCTTTCTTCTTCTTTAGAACCAAAGAGGGCTTTATAGTGGATACATGACAACATGTCCCTCCAGATAACCTTTATTTTTTCTTCTATTACCTTGGTTTATCATATGAAAACTAATTTAGGATCATGTCTATAATCCAATTCAAGGGGTTTCACAACAACTTGTTGGTCAGAGCTCTCTCCCCTAACATTTGTCAAATGGTTGGACTGTGCTACTTGCAAGTGGCAATTTATTTTCCATCCTTGTGACAAATAGAGTGCCCTTAGTTTTTATAAAGATATTTTTTATTAAAATTCCATCTAGTTGCAATAGCATGCATTAGAGGTTCATATGGGAATATGGAAGGAACTGTGGCTAGGATAGTAATGTTGTTTTTGCTAAAAATTATTTCTTTTTTATGATACAATGTTGTGAGGAGAAATAATTTAACATGCATAATTCCTCTAAATATTAGGAATTGTATAGGTTTTGAGATATTGTAAGAATTCTATATGAGTTACAAAAAATTACTAAAAGGACTAATTATTTAGTTTCCATATTTTCTTTTAAAATGTGTTGAATACTTAAAATTTGGTTGTTTACATGGAATTTGAATTCTGTTTGGATATTTATCATACAACCAACTTACTGGTTATATACCATCTTACATTGGATTATTATAAGTTACTAAATTGTAAGTAAACATACATTTCCCAATTAAATGCATTTGTAGGTCCATTTTGTAATGAAATTTGCATAACTCTAGAAGTTGAATTAAGTAAAAGCTTTCTATTAGATGAGCAAGAATGAAAAATGTAGGGTTTTAAGTACTGTTGATTGTTAAGATATATATAATTTTGGATTTAGAGACTTGATAATTCTTCATCTATAAAATTTACATTCTCTACTTATGATTGTAATATTATTGGTTGATTCTTCTAGGTTGCTATACATAAATAAGTTAATAGGGATGATCCCAAAAGTCCTTGATCTTATATAGGCTCTTTTTGTACTATATTTATTCTATAGAATATCAATTCATGTGCTTCTCTTAATTATTTGTAAGTTGTAAAACATGAAAGAATGGTTTTTTTGAAAAAGTCGTTCCTTAAGTTTTCTATGTTTTTTTACCAATTGCTTGTGCTTCATATAAATGTGCATGGCAACTGCATGACTCAAAAGATGCCTTTAAAATTTGAGAATCTTGGAAACCTTACTTATTTGTAAGTTCTAACCTATATTAAAAATATAAAAGTTATGCTATCAACAATAGTTGTGTGTCTATAACTTGAACATGGTCTACTCAAATTCAGCATGACAAGAAAAAATCATATGGTTTTAACATGAATCTATCCTCGAGAAAAATAAAGGGAGTAATTGTAATAGAGATGAGATATATCATAAATGTAGAAAGCTATGAGTTGCAAAATATTATTCCAATAGTTGAAGGAATGAAATATTTTTTGGATCCCTAAAACCCTATTTTGATAATGTTTACATCTAGGAATGGAGGTTTCAAGGCTCAAGTGACCAAAATAATTACTTGGGACCTTTTTTAATCATATAACCACAAACACTAGTAACATATGTGAAACTCTTCAGTAATGAAAATAAACTTATTTAATACAATATTACTTAAACATTTGAAAAAGGAGGAGATTTAGTGTCCAAAATCTTAATTTTCTAAGAAGAGGTATGAGTGGGATATGAAAAAATATCATATCACATGTGAAAATGAATTGAATCTTAATGTTTGAAGTTTTCACCTAAATGTCACCTAGTCTTGCATTATGGATCAAAATACATACTATCGAATAGGATGCCCATGCTAAATATTAATAAACCATATAAAAAAATAGCCACTTATTTGACTAAAAGTATTTATATGATTTCTTAATAGATAATAGGGAAATCCTATTGGGAAGTATGCTTTTTGTTCCATTATGCGAGACTAGGTGATATTTAGGTGAAAACTTCAAAGCATAAATATTTAATTCATTTTCACACATGATATGATTTTTGTTAGATCCCACTCATACATTTTTATTAGAATCTTAAGATTCTAGACACTGATTCTCCCTCTTTGTTCAAATGTGTAAATGAATATTATTATATTAAATACCTTTATTTCCACTATTGATGAGTTATGAAAGTGCTACTAGTTTTTGTGATATTCCAAAAAATTGTTATGGTCCCTTGGACCCTTAGACCTCTAAAGGATATTTTGTCACAATTGTAATGAAACAAAAAGAAAATTCCAACACCAATACCATAATTTTGATGAAAATCATCATCGACAACATGTGTGATTCATTAAAGGTAAATTTGGGTATCATGGGTATTGCAATGAAATATATCAATCTTTATGTTGATGATAATGTTATCTACTTGATGCAAAATCTATTTCATTCAACAAATATTTATTTCAATTATGATGCAAGAATGTCATACATGTGATACATAAGTAGGATAGAGAAGAACTCAATTTTTTTACAAATATTCATTGCACATATGATGCTTAGTTTTCATTGTCCTTCCTAATAATTTTTTTTGACAAAAGATAGTTCTCAACATTTGTCATTTTTTTGATATATTTATCATCATAAAAGTGACAAATATTCATTAAAAAATGGGCTCATATATATTAGTGATCCATAAGACACATAGATATATTGACCAAGGAAATAAAGTAAAGAAACAATCCAAATTATGTTTACACATTGCGACTGAGAAGAATTATATAAAAGGGAGTAATCCCTAAATGATACCAAAGAATAAATCTTCCTAACAACATCAAAGAACATGCCCACAAACATAACATACTATACCAACAATGACCTCATGCATATGCATTACTATATATATTTTAATTTTGATTGATAATAGGCTGAAGCTAAGATTAATAATTATTATGTGTTGTAATTAATTATTAATATTTATTAAGCTCAAGTAAAGTTGAAGAAAAGACCTCCCAGATAAGAGGTTCACAATTTACCTCTATGTTGTAGGCTCTTGCCTCATATGAATAACTATATTTATTTTATGAATGTAGATGTATTAATTGTTAGATAATAGATATGAAGGTGCATTAGCCATGATTAGTTATCATATAGTCCCTTAAAAGAATATTAGTACCAAAAAAATCATAAAATTTATCAATAATTACTCGGTGTAAACATTCAACTTATCATTTAACTCTTTTAATCACTTTATTCCAAACTATTAACTTACTATTCTTTGCATTACCTAGTGTCAATAAATTAACTTAGTTATTAACTAGAAATTACTAAGTTGATACTGAGTTATAATAAAATATAAATTATGTAAAAAAACTTGTAACACAAATAATATTCACAAATTTGACACCGTGAATTTATTGTGGAAATCCTATGAAGGGAAAAACCACTTGGGGTTGGCAACCCAAAATTATTCACTCTTCTAAAGTGAGATCTACTAGGAGACAACCTTGTTAAAGGTTACATACATCTTTTTAATGTAACATTGTTAGAGGATTCCACCAAAAGATCATCTAGACCTTATCACTTGACCTTGTCTAAAGAGTGGTTTTCTCAAAAGGACTTACAAACACCACTAATTGATGTTACCATATAGGATTTTATAGACTTGTTAGGTACACTCAAATTTTTGAGATTTTCTACTACAATGGTTATAAAGTAAGAGTAAAAATGATCTATTAAGAATAACAACTACCTTTACTAGTTCAAATCTTTGTTTTGTTCTCATCTCTGTCTGATATCTTACTTAGCTAATTTACACCTTCACTTTCACCAATTATACTTTTCTCTTCCCTCTACTCTTCTCAATTCACCTTGCTCTATATTCTTCTCAATACTTTTCATTCACAACAAAAATATAAGAACCATACTTAGCAACATGATCAGAAACAAAAACTATCTTGATCTCCTCCTTAAATAGTGTTCTCAAGCTTCCAGATTCTTTCATCTATTTTTTGCTTAATCACAATTTTCAATCTTAGGTTCATGCCAAATTTCCCATATTTAAATTCTATAAAATGAATTTAGATAGTCAAACAATATAACTTTCATAACAATGTTTGCTCATCCTTATCTTCATCCAATCTCCATTATCATATCCTTACTAAATTTTCTCAGTAGTTGATCTTTATTTATTTTTTGATTCATGTCTTAGACCATCTCAAACTTTTATAATTTCTATCACAAGTCGGCCTTAGATTCCAATTATCCAAACTTTTTCATCCCACTATTAATTGATAAAGATAAAATTTACTTAGGGCAGTATAGAACTTGGTTAATACTAGACTTGCTCGAGAAATACTCAATTTATCTTTTACTTTTTTAATTTCTTGGGAAACATTGTAGTTACTTGATTAATAAAGTCTCTCTTCATTGACCTTGTCACTCATTTAAGATTTTTTTCTTTAATGCACTGTAAAAAATCAAACCAATATTACATTATCATTGTCTAACTCATTTAAGTATCCATTGAATATCATATTTATCAATTCTAACTTCATCATACTTTGTTGAAATCCTCTTCATCAATAAAAAGATATGGAACTCTACTAAGTTAGAATAATGTCTAGCCAATTGAGACTTTGATATCTATGACAATATAACAATTGATACAACTCTTTTACATACATTCATAGCATTATTAGTAATATTATTAGCTAGGGATAACAATCTCCCCCTTTTTAATTGATGGCAACACATAACATATGATTTTACAATACAAAACATGACATAAGATAATAAGATGTATGCATTGTCAACAATACAACTTTCTAGTTCACAAATCTTCATGACAAAGAGCTTCATATATTCTACAATAGATGTACTTGGTCTATATGTTCAAAAAAAAAAAAAAATCTTTGCAACATATCTCACCCTTAGAATATGATCTCCATCTAGTCTTTACTCTTCTCCTTTGGTAATCTATCTCCTTGTTATTTTTTTCTCATATCTCCCCCTTTTGGGTATATATATTTTTCTTCTTTGGTAATCTTATAATCATCTCCCTCTTTGACAAAAATGGCAAAGGTCATTATAAATTTCATCATGAAACTTATAAAATAGTATAGTTATCCTTGTACCTTGCATGTACTGTATACATTAGTTACATCATAGTCACTCTCACAACTCCATAAATTTTCCCAAAGTGTAAACTCTAATGCATCAACTCCATAAACATTTTTCAATTCATTCATGAATTGATGCAACATTTCTCTTCAACTTAGTGAATTTTGGATAGGGGTGGACCCCTAGTTTACCTCTTAGATACTCAAAAACATCCTTAGGCAATGAATTGGTAAATATGTCAAGAATTTTTTCCTTATACTTCACATATTTGAGCCTTACTTATTTTTCATGTACTTGCCCCCTTAAGTAATGATATTTGATTGATATGCGTTTCATTTTTGCACGCATCACTAGTTTATTTGAAATATTTATTGCATCAGTATTGTCATAGTAAATAGTAATAGGATTGATTACCTCTTCTTACATTAATTCCAAAAATTTCTTAATCCATACAATATTTGAATACTTAATTGTAGCAACAACATATTTAGCTTCAAATATAGATTATTAAATACAACTTTATTTCTTACTTATCCATGTTATTAGTCTTTCTCCTAAAAAGAAAGCTCCACCAGTTGTACTTTTTGTCATCAACATTTCCATCCCAATCAACATCTATGTAGACTTTAAGATTAAATTCATCCTCTTGTTGACCCAAGGAGGGTTGGAAAAGCTAGTGCTAGAGCTACACCTAACTATCCAAAAAACTTGTTGAGTAAACATAATGGAAACAAACAACATAGAGAAAAATAACAAGAAGAGAAGGAATAAGAAAACACTTTATTGATTCATCCAATTATCAACATATATGCCCAATTGCAAGGCCTTCTGGGTTATGACCAAATTCAAAATACAACTTCAAATCTATGATCCAAATCTAAAATTTCTCCTCTAGGAACATCTTCTCTCAAAGCTCTAACTCATTCCTAACCTAAACCTAAACATCCGTGTTAGCTCCTAATTTAACAGTTTTGAAAATGACCAAGAAACTAGATAAATGCATCTAAGGCTAGCAAATTCCTATGACAGATACATCTGACTGCAGTCTTGGGCCAACTATAAGGCATAACTCCTTCTTCACTTCACGCTCTGCAAGACCTAGGCAGGTTAACCTTGAGGCTTTGAGATTGGTACCAATGCATTTAAAATATAAATCTGAACCTAATTATGCAAATAAAAACCCCTTTTATCTTCTAACACTTATTCAATGAGATAGGAATGAAATAGTTATAGATCATAACCTATGAAACCATAAGCTAAGTTAGGGTTAGTTCTTTTAAGCCCACTACAAGACATGAAAAACTGAATTTATTTGAATAAAAGATTTTGTGCAAATAACCTTCATATCAGCTTGCATATGACTTAGCAATCAGTGCCTTATCCATTGAAACATAGAGTCATTACTAGCACGATGACCTAACTAGATTGCATTACAATAAAGTTTTTCAATTGAAATCCCATACTTATGCAATATCCCCTTCATGCACCCAAAAAACCCTACCAGAACAATGAAGCATTTACTTGACTGCTTGATTCAAAAGCCACAAAGATCTAACATACAACTCATCCAAGTTGCCTTAAATCAAATGAACCTTATCCATTTAATCCCAAAGTTAATAACACATGAAGAATCAGGAGACAAAATTAGAGAACATATATAACTCATGTAAATCTCCTTTTGTATTTATCCTTGGAAAGACCAAATACACAAACTGGTAACACAAAATGAAACTCAAGATACTTCACATAATCTAGCATCAATTTCCAATATCTCAAAATGACAATACATGACATGAAATGAAAATTTGCACATAAATAGGTGTGTGGCCTTCATTGCTAGAGCTCAGCTCCATAGATAGGAAGAAAAACCATCAACAACCCTAGTTTCAATAGTAGAACTGGAAGCCTCTTGGTATTACTTAGAGAAAATTTCTAACAACCTCAAATGAAAGAAAGAAAGAATGATATAGCAAAGAAAGGAATCTTGGATCTGATTTCAGAGTGACATGTGTCCTCTTGGAATTTTATCCCTTGTAATTGAAAAACCTCTCTCCTCTTTCCACACATTGATCTGACTTTGTTTTCATCATTTCTTGTAACAAACTTGGAAATATCCTCTATTCAAAGATGAAAAATCTCTTTGCATCAAAAATATCTGATTTTCCTTATGAAAATCTGGTGAAATTTTGAGTTTTTTACTGATTTGGAAGTGGTTAAATTCACCTCAAACTGCATTTTTACTATCTTTTACCGACATTTAGATCATTACCCTGCTAGAAATCACAACTGAACTCTGATACTTGAACTTAGTTGCAAGATAGGAACCTAAGACAAATCCTCCTATAACTTAAACTAGTGGAATTGTGTACAAACAATAACCTTAGAATCAAATGGTTCATCTTCTCACGATTTCAAAAATATATAATATCATATAACTAGCTTCTCAAAAACCCCTTGAAAGCCAGTTTGAAAAATACTCCCCTACTATAACTATCAGGTTTGCAACATCTTTGATTTTAAATTTTGAAAAATTTAAAATGTCCTAATGTTCAAACTTTATAAAAAACTAGTTTTGCATTTAAAATTCCACACATGACCTATTCTCAAAAGGAATTTAAAATAATAAAGTTTTTATGACTTTAAATTTTTTCCTTTTCCTTCAAATTTGTGGTCAACCCTAGTTTGATCTTTGTGACATATGGCAATATCTAATTTGTTGATCTCTAGAACCACTTCATCATAGGCCAGGACCCGCTGCCATGTGGCACATCCCTACTTCCCTACATTTCTTAACATTCAGGAAACTTCATTTTGCGGACAAGTGCTAGCCATCGGATCTCGCCATGTGGTGAGATTTGACGGCTCCATCTTTGGCCCCTATTAAATCATTTTTCTTGTGCCATGTGGCACGCTACCATTGGCCACCCACTTGCCATGTCATCTGCTAACAAGGCATGCCTAGTCACCCCTGGCCCCTGATTGGATCATTACTTCAGAATACATCTTGGGCCCACTGCCACGTGTCATCCAGGTGCATTCTCCCATTGCTTAAACTCTGGGAAACTTATTATTGGGGGAAGCGCCCGCCACATGATCGGGACATGTGGCATGATCCTGTGCATTTGGGAGTTTTTGATGCCACATCATTACATGAGTTAGTTTGTTTAAAAATTACACTATTATCCACGTCCAGCTGGCCAAATGGGTCCCTCCCAATGCATGCAGCTTCCAAAGAAAGATGTGTCTTTAAGACACTATACAATTCAACTAGAAAGGTATTTAAAGATTCATAAAATTGCCGCATAGACAATATGGGACTATTTTCTTTTTTTTTGTTCCCTCTTCCATGTCACCTTCTTTCTTTCAGTGTTTCTGCCCCTTTGTAAGATGTCATAGCTTCTAAGAGTGGAGTTCCTAGTCTTTGACCTCCAAATTATACAACCATTCCCTTTGCACAAAAGAAAATCACAATAACTGTAACAAAAGGATGAAATATGTCGACATCTAAATAGTTGATCCTAATGCTTAGAATCCTCTATCAATTGAAAATGTGATACTACTAATTTTTTTGAGGTAAGCATTGCTAGAAATATATTCAAATGCCCCTACAAATGCCCCTGCCCCTTCCACGTGGGCACCTATTTTCTAAAAAATGTGGGGCTTTCTTTTAAGTAGTGCACTTCCCAATCTACCTGTATCATGTATGGGAGGTTCCATTTTGCATGGATTCCCCATTTTTAAAAACTGTCGGCTCTTCTTCATGCATTTTCCTACCTCCTTTGACTGCGCTTCCAAGCTCAATGCAACATGCAAGTCGTTCTTTCAACATGTGTATTTTTTCTTGGACAACCTAGTATTATATTCTATTGCTGACATGTTCACTAATTTCATGCTACATTTTCTAGGCATGGAGGTCCCATGATGGCTCCCCATCCCCTGTACTCTATTATGGGGGTCTTCATTTAAAACTTTTCCCTTTGACCTATGGCTTTTTACTTGCATGAGTGCTCCTTCAATCCCCCTTCATGCCGACTACCTCTTCCATTTGATTGAAGATGTGGGTGTCCTTTAAACTGACATGGAAATTCCTCATGATTGGGTACTCTACTTTGTATAGCTGTGGGTTCCTTTTTTTACATACGACTTGCTATGGTGTGATCTCCCACCTTACATGCATTGCGTGAATGTTCTATTTATTGGTGTGGGAGTTTTCTCTTCACTGCTAGATGCCTCTATTTTAAGCTATGATCTTCCAAATGTTGGCTAGCTTCATGGTGGATTCCCTAGCTACAAGTTTGATGCTTTGGATTGGCATGAAAGGTTTTCCAAAGCTTTAAGAGATGCAAGCTTTGATTCAAGTTGCCTTGATTTCAGGATGTCAACTAAAGCCTCTATTACATGTGCATCAATTAATGACTCTCTACGGCTGTCATCAAGATCAAATTTTGCAAGAGCTTTTTTCCATTTCTAATTTTTATTCAGCTGACCCCCCGCAAAGGCAATCAACCAATGGCTTGCACTAGTTTCCCATCACCATAGCTTTAATGTTTTTCAGAGAGTCTACCAATTTATCTAACATTTACTCAATTTTTGTTCCCCTATTTAATCATCCATCACTCACATCATAATGCAAAAAGCTATCGAGATAATTGATAATAGATTATTTGCTTCTCACAATTACATATTAATTTCTATTCAATACTTATCCAAAAAATGAGAATCCACCAGTTTGAACAAGCGTTCGAGTAATCGTGATATTGGTGGCCCCACTATATTGGCTTCTCTTTTGACTATAGCTCCTCAATTATTCAGTGCCTCTTTTCCCTATGTTTTGTTTTTAGTTGTTGTCATAAAAATTAGCCTTATAGAGTCTTCAAGAAACCATTTAGCCAATGGGTGAAAAAATTGTGAAATTATAGAAAAGAGGCAGTTCAAAATAATTCACACAATTAAAACTATGCTAGAGTTTGTGTAAACTAATATAACAATTATGTACCCCATTTTCTTCAATACAGATTCTATTTGCAAATAAAACTTATCTACATCAATTGTACCCTTGTTTATTCAATGTGCTTGCAAGTTTGAACCTCTTCACATTGATGCTCATGGAATTCATGCCAGATCACTTAATACTGATAAAGCTACAAACCCTTGCCAGTGTAGTCGTGGGTTTTGTCTCTTTTAATATGTGTAGAGAATCCTCTTTCATTAGATAACAACACTCTTATGATCTCAAATCAACCCATCAATCTAGAGCAATTAGTCAGACCACAAAGTGGGTCCGGCTAAAAAAAAATTGTTTTTCAAACATAACATTTTAAAACTTATTTCACCTCTTTTTGCAACTGTGAATTTGGTGCTAGGAGGTCCCTTAACTGGCCTTAAAAATTGACCCAAACACCTGACTGGGCTCTGAAAAATTAACACACTGAGTCTCTATACCACGCATTTGTACCCTATCAAATATTATCTCATGAAAAATTCCTAGTCAAAAGATATTGACCATTAGTGTTGACCTCTCAGAATTACTTGCAAGAAAACATGTCAAAAAACACTAAACTGCATTTGAATTTGGCCTTGAAAACTAGGCAAATGAACACATAGGGAAACAAAAAATGGGGCATAGTTTCTTTGTCATGAGGACATTATGGATCTACAATTTGGGCTCATGATGAATAATAGGACGCATTTGGCGAGTGGTCAAAGTGAGCTACTCAGAATTTGTAAACTGGAAAAAATGACAGAAAAGCAATTTTTGCAAATGGAATGGACCTAGAAAAGTGTATAGATGGATTCATTAGGAGTTAAAAACTAACACACTTGAAGTATTTTCAGAGCAAAACCTAGTGGTACAATCCATTCAATGTCACCAATCATGGATCTCAAGTTATAACATCATGAACAGGGGTACTAACAAATTTGCAAATGCTAACACTAGTAAAAAGATAGAAATCGCATTTGGAATCGTGTTTGAAAATTGATCAAACAGAATGGACCTAGTCAAAAGATATTGACCATTAGAGTTGACCTCTCAGAATTACCTACAAATGGAATGGACCTAGTCAAAATATATTGACCATTAGAGTTGACCTCTTAGAATTACCTGCAAGTAAACATGTCAGAAAGCACTAAACTATGTTCGGATTTGGCCTTGAAAACTGTGCAAATGAACAGATGGGGAAACAAAGACTGGGGCATAGTTTCTCTGTCATGAGGAAATTATTGATCTATGATTTGGGCTCATGATGAATAATAGGACGCATTTGGCTGGCAGTCAAAGTGAGCTACTCAGAATTTGTAAACTGGAAACAATGATAGAAAAGCAATTTTTACAAATGGAATAGACCTAGAAAAGTGTGTAGATGGATTTGTTAGGACTTAAAAATTGACACACTTGAAGTATTTTAGAATGAAAACCTAGTGGTACAATCTATTTGATGTCAGTAATCATCAATCTCAAATTATAACATCACGAACAGGGGTATTGACAAATCTACAAATGCTGACACTAGTAAAAAGATAGAAATCACGTTTGGAATCGTGTTTGAAAACTGATCAAATGGATTTTTCATGAGCTAAAACTTGAAACATAACAAGTATTTGAAATCTAAAATACAACACAAAAATAAATTTAATATTTTGGTCAACTGGTCAAAAGTTATATCAAATCAAAAGGGCTTCCCAAAATTATGTGTAAATTGCAAAAGCATGAAAATAGTAACTGACCAACTTTGAGGGATTCAAAACCTAGTCAAACGAACTCAAAATGATTCAAAATTTGAAACATAGGTTCTTAGTTATATACACTAGAAATTCTCAAAGATGCAAGTCATGAAACATTTCTAGGTGTGAGATATTCATTGGGAAACATAGCCTCCTGTCACTGTTTGACACTTAGGGTAAAATGCAAATTTGGCAAATGCTCAAAACAGAACTTCAGAAAATGGCTCAGAATGTTAATTTATCATCATGGAACACTTAAAAGAACTAAATGGAGGGTGTTAAAAAAATTAAACACCTTAGGGGCTCAAAGGTACAACCGGGTACATATGCATTTAAAAGCATTTATAGGGCTCAATTTCCTCAATGGTGCTCAAAATTTGGGCTACAATTTTGAGCGCCAACAGTGGCTCTATTTGGGGATGTATGCCCCTTGTGGGCATCGTAAGATTTTAGATCTTTGGGAGAAACAAACCACACACCTGACACTCAAAAACTCTCCCAAACAACTTTATTGAAAGCAAACAACAACTAGCACTACTATGTATAAGCGATTGCCCCAGGCCACCAAAATTTTTTAGAACTCTTTACCTTTGTCATACACTTGATTTTCATTTACATTCTTTTGAGGTTAATTGAAATTATCATTTCCATTTGTTTCACCCAGTACATCAACATTTGCAATCACCTCATTAGGCAAAACAAAACTATCATCATCTTCATAGTGCATATAAAAATCAAACATACTTTTTACATCTTGCTCACTGTGAAAATATGAATAATTGTGATCATAGAAATTGACAACAAATTGAAGCTGATCACTACTAACTAAATCATGGATTCCTTCAACCAGAAACACAAAATCTTGGTACTCTATTTCATTCAACGAGTTACATGAAACAATTTGTAACTCACCTTGTGCCTCCGGGTGTGAAGTGTATGTAGAATCTGATTTCCCCTTGATTGCAATATCAGTACTCCATAAATCAGATTGAACATATGTTGCATCTTCTTCACATTCCAACAAATGATTAGACACCAAATCATAAGAATTATCATGAAATTGCATGTTCACCAAATGCTGATCCGTATCAAATTTTCCCTCAAATAGCTCACTAGGATAAACCATTTCATTAGTATTACTTTTCTCAACACATGAGCTATCTGAATTCATCTCAGCCTCATGAAAACAAAAGGAAAATGAATCAGCAATAGACCTTATCCCTACATCTTCATTCTCCACATAGAAGTTCTCATGTGTATTGATATACAAACTACCACCACATACACCTCCCAAACTTGATAGATTATATTCTGAAACTATATCTCCTTCAACACCAAATTTAGGGGAAATGACTTCACCATATGAAATTGCAAAATGTGTCAAAACACAAGCATCCTTAGATTGGTTAGCATACATTTCAAAATCATGAGCCAACAAATCAGAAATCTCATCAACACTTAACAAGATTTCACTACTAGTTTCTTCTCCTTGGATAAGATCATTATCTAGATGGCTTGGCACATTTGTAACAATAGATTTGTTAGTAACAAAGTGTGAAAAATCAGAATTATGATCACCACGTACATCTTCCTTTTCAGATAATACCTCAGCAACTTGCATTGTAACACATTACATTCATCACTAGAAGAAGGACTATTACTGTTGTCACATTCTTCCTCTTCTTGACAATTATCATCATAAAAAGATGAATCCACATTATACCTATTATCAAATTGCTGATTACTATCCTCTGATTCATAGAACTAAGATCCCTCATATTCATTATCACTTTCAATGGATTCATTACATTTGTTAACATTAGACTCATTAGCCTTTAAAGCACTTTCAACCTCCATGATAAAATCTTGGATTTCATAAATCTGATCTAATCTTATATTGGTTGGCCAATCAACCGAACGTGGCATAAAAGATTCTAAGAGTACCATTGTCCATGAAGACTCCTCAGGTCTGAAAAAATCATCAAGATTCATAACTACTGATTTGAACTTCATATAAATTTTAAATCCACTAAGACCCTTAATATCACCAATTATACTTCTTAACATTAAGACAGTCTTATCATGAATCTTTCTTTTCAATATAGCAATATTTGCACAAGCACTTTCAAGAGTCAGCACATCACTTTCAGGCCTAGACTCAGAATCCATCTTATAAACTTTTAAAACTCCTACCTCTTTTTCTTAGTGCTAAAACCACTAGATGGAGGCATCCACTTTTAACAGTTTAACTTCCATGAAAAGAAAACATGAAAATCAAAATACCTCAAGTGCTGATGCTAAACTTTGATTTATTGATTTGGCATAGGTGCAAGATTGAAAATCCTTTACAACACTGATCAAACTTTGTAGAGCTACCACCTCCTTTCAAGAGGATAAAGAGATCACTGTTGTGATTCACTTTTTACACTTCAATTTCTTATAACAGCAGATTTCAAACATCACTAAAAAACTTATCAAGAATTTAAAATTCCTTTCCAAGAGACTACCAAAAGCTTCATATCTACCGATACAACTGAAATTCCTTCAAAATATTGCAATAAAATTAACTAGGAATAAACTAGTACAGAGATTTGAGAGTCACCACTCACACTTTGTGAGAAATAAAACATAATTTGTCAGTTGAAAAATTTGAACCAAACCTTCAATGTAGGAGAAACTTGCAGATCATTATCATCTTGAAAAGAATTTACACTTTATAAATCAACTCTTGACTTTGAACTTTCTCAACAAAACTTGCAAAGGCTGAACTGATTGAAGATATACTTATAACAGTCATAGAACACAATTTACATTCAATTTTACAATATACTACTGTCCATGAATAAAGCTTAACTGGGGAACATAAAACATCAACAGAAAAATAGTAAACACCTCACACAATCCTGTTGCTATAGCATATCCTTTTTGTATTGAATCTTCTTCAAATTCTCAAGGTTTTTCTACCATTCAAATTTAATACAAGTCCCCAGTAGAGTTTCCATTTTGTTGGCTCTTGATTTAACAGATTTGAAAATGACCACGAAACCAGATAAATGCATGTAAGGCTAGCAAATTCCTATGATAGATACATCTGGCTGCAGTCTTGGGCCAACTATAAGGCATAACTCCTTCTTCACTTCAGGCTCTACAAGACCTAGGTGAGTTAACCTTGAGGTTCTGAGATATGGTACTAGTGCATTTAAAACATAAATCTAAACCTAATTATGTAGATGAAAACCCTATTTATCTTCTAACACTTATGCAATGACACAAGAATGAAATAGCTACAGATCATAACCTATGAAACCATGAGCTTAGTGAGGTTTAGTTCCTTTCATCTCTCTACAAGACATGAAAAACTAAATTTATTTGAATAAAAGATTTTGTGCAAATAACCTTCATATCAACTTGCATCTAATTTAGTGATCAGTGCCTTATCCATTGAAACATAGAGTCATTACCAACAGGATGACCTAACTAGATTGCATTACAATCAAATTTGTTAACTAAAATCCCCAAATCCCATACTTATGCAATATCCCCTTCATGCACCCAAAAACCCTACCAGAACAATGAAGCATTTACTTGACTGCTTGAGTCAAAAGAAACAAAGATCTTACATACAACTCATCCAAGTTGCCTTAAATCAAATGAACCTTATCCATTTAATCCCAAAGTTAATAACACATGGATAATCAAGAGACAAAATTAGAGAACACAAATAGGTCATGTAAATCTCCTTTTGTATTTATCCTTGGAAAGACCAAATACACAAACTGGTAACACAAAATGAAACTTGAGATACTTCACATAATCTAGCATCAATTTCTAGTATCTCAAAATGACAATACATGACATGAAATGAAAATTTGCACATAAATAGGTGTGTGGCCTTCACTGCTAGAGCTCAGCTCCATAGATAGGAAGCAAAACCATCAACAACCCTGGTTTCAATAGTAGAATTGGAACCCTGCTGGTATTACTCAGAGAAAACTACCAACAACCTCAAATGAATGAAAGAAAGAATGATATAGAAAAGAAAGGAATCCTAGATCTAATTTCAGAGTGACATGTGTCCTCTTGGAATTTCATCCCTTGTAACTAAAAAACCTCTCTCCTCTTTCCACACATTGATCTGACTTTGTTTTCATCATTTCTTGTAGCAAACTTGAAATATCCTCTATTCAAAGATGAAAACTCTTTTTGCATCCAAAATATCTGATTTTTCGTATGAAAATTTTGTAAAATTTTGAGTGTTTTACTAATTTGGAAGTGGTTAAATTCACCTCAAAGTGCATTTTTACTACCTTTTACCAACATTCAGGTTATTACCCTACTAGAAATCACAATTGAACTCTGATACCTGAATTCGGTTGCAATATAGGAACTTGAGACAAATCCTCTTGTAACTTGAACTAGTGGAATTCTATGCAAAAACTAACTTTAGAATCAAAAAGTTCATCTTCTCATGATTCTACCGATATATAATATCGCATATCTAGCCTCTCAAAAACCCCTTGAAAGCTAGTTTGAAAAATACTCCCCTGCTATAACTATCAAGTCTAGAACATCTTTGATTTTAAATTTTGAAAAATTTAAAATGTCCTAAGGTTCAAACTTTATAAAAAACCAGTTTTACATTTAAAAGTCCAGTCGTGACCTATTCTCAGAAGGAATTTAAAATAATAAAGTTTTTATGACTTTAAAATTTTTCCTTTTCCTTCAAATTCGTGGTCAACCCTAGTTTGACCTTTGTGACACGTGGTGATATCTAATTTGTTGACCTCTGGCACCACATCATCATAGGTCGAGACTCACTACCATGTGGTATGTTCTGGCTTCCCCACATTTCTTAACCTCCAAGAAACTTCGTATTGCGAGCAAGCGCTAGCCATTGGATCTCGCCATGTGGTGAGATCTGACAGTTCCATATTGGGCCCCTATTAAATCATTCTACTTGTGCCATGTGTTACACTACCATTGGCCTCCCACTTTCCATGTCATTTTCTAACAAGGCACACCTTGTCACCCCTGGCCCTTGACTAGATCATTACTTCAGAATATGTCTCGGGCCCACTACAACATGGTGCCCAAGCATATTCCCGCATTGCTTAAACTCTAGGAAACTTATTATTGTGGGGTAGCTCTCGCCACATGATCAGGACACATGGCATGATCGTGTACGTTTGGTAGTTTTTGATGCCATATCATTACATGAGTTGGTTTGTTTAAAACTTACACTATTATCCATGTCTAGCTAGTCGAATGGGTTCCTCCAAATGCATGCGGCTTCCAAAGCAAGCCGTGTCTTTAAGACACTATACAATTCAACTAGAAAGGTATTTAAAGATTCATAAAATTGGTGCATAGACAATATGGGACTATTTTTTTTTCTGGTTCCCTCTTCCATGCCGTCTTCTTTCTTTCAGTGTTGCCGCCCCTTTGCAAGCTTCCATAGCTTCTCAGAGTGGAGTTCCTTGTCTTTGACCTCCAAATTATACAACCATTCCCTTTGCACAAAAGAAAATCAAAATAACTATAAGAAAAAGCTGAAATATATCAACATCTAAATAGTTAATCTAATGCTTAGAATCCTCTGTCAATTGAAAATGTGATACTACTAATTTGTTTGAGGTAATCATTGCTGGAAATAAATTCAAATGCCCCTACAAATGCCCTTGCCCCTTCCATGTGGGCACCTCTTTTGTAAAAAATGTGGGGCTTTCTTTTAAGTAGTGCACTTCCCAATCTACTTGTATGATGCATGGGAGGCTCTCTATTTTGGAGGATCTTTTAAGTAGTGCACTTCCCAAGTCATTCTTTCAACATGTGGATTTTTTCTGGGACAACCTAGTATTATATTCTAGTGTTGATGTGTTCACTAATTTTGTGTTGCATTTTCTATGCATGGAGGTCCCCTAATGGCTCCCCATCCCCTGTACTCTATTATGGGGGTCTTCATTTAAAATTTTTCCCTTTGAGTTGTGACTTTTTACTTGCATGAGTGCTCCTTCAATCCCCCTTCATGCTGACTACCTCTTCCATTTGATTGAAGCTATGGGTGTGCTTTAAACTAATGTGGAAATTCCTCATGATTGGGCACTCTATTTTGTGTAGCTGTGGGTTCCTTTTTCACATATGGTTTTCTATGGCGTGATATCCCACCTTACATGCCTTGTGTGGATGTTCTGTTTATTGGTTTGGGAGTTTTCTTTTCACTGCTAGACACCTCTATTTTAAGCCGTGATCTTCTAGCCATTGGCTAGCTTCATGGTGGATTCCCCAACTACGGGTTTGATGCTTTGGATTGGCATGAAAGGTTTTCCAAAGCTTTAAGAGATGCAAGCTTTGATTCAAGTTGCCTCAATTTTAGGATGTCAACTAAAGCCTCTGTTACATGTGCATCAATTAATGACTCTCTATGGCTATCATCAAGATCAAATTTTTCAAGAGCTTTTGCCATTTCCAATTTTGATTCAGCTGACCCCCTGCAAAGGCAATCAACTAGTGGCTAGCACTAGTTTTCCATCACCATAGCTTTAATGTTTTTCGGAGAGTCTACTAGTTCATCTAACATTTGTTCAATTTCTATTCCCTTGTTTAATCATCCATCACCCACATCATAATGCAAAAATCTATTGAGATAGCTGATAATGGATTCTTTGCTTCTCACAGTTACATAATAATTTCTATTCAATACTTATCCATAAAATGAGAATCCGCTAGTTCGAACAAGCTTTCAAACAATTGTGATACTGGTGGCCCCACTATATTGGCTTCTCTTTTGACTATAGCTCCTCAATTATTCAGTGCCCCTTTTCCCTATGTTTCGCTTTTAATTGTTTTTATAAAAATTAACCTTGTAGAGTCTTCAAGAAACCATTTAGCTAATGGGTGAAAGAATGGCAAAATTATAGAAAAGAGGCAGTTCAAAATAATTCACACAATCAAAACTATGCTAGAGTTTATGTAAACTGATACAATAATTATGTACCCCATTTTCTTCAATACAGATTCTATTCACAAATAAAACTTATCTACATCAATTGTACCCTTGTTTATCCAATGTGCTCGCAAGTTTGAACCTCTTCACATTGATGCTTGTGGCATTCACGCTAGATCACTTAATGCTGATAAAGTTAAAAACCCTTGCTAGTGTAGTCATGGGTTTTGTCTCTTTTAATATGTGTAGAGAATGCTCTTTCATTAGATAAAAACACTCTTACGATCTCAAATCAACCCTTCAATGTAGAGCAATTAGTCAGACCTCAGAGTGGGTCTGGCTAAAAAATAATTTTGTTTTCAAAAAATTGACATCTCAAAACTGGCCCATTGATTTCTTGATACTAATTTGATGAAAAATCAATCAATTTGCATTAGTTCTCAACATTTTAAAACTTATTTCACCTGCACCAGGAGGCCCTTAACTGGCCTTAACAATTGACCCAAACACCTAACTAGGTTCTAAAAATTAACATGCTAAATCTTTGTACCACGCACTTGCACCCTATGAAATCTTATCTCATGAAAAATTCCCAGTCAAAAGATATTGACCATCAGAGTTGACCTCTCAGAATTACCTGCAAGCAAACATGTCAAAAAACACTAAACTGCATTCGGATTTGGCCTTGAAAGCTAGGCAAATGAACACACGGGGAAACAAAAACTGGGGCATAGTTTCTCTGTCATGAGGACATTATGGATCTATAATTTGGACTCATTAAAAATAATAGGATGCATTTGGCAGGTGGTCAAAGTGAGCTACTTAGAATTTGTAAATTGGAAACAATGACATAAAATTGATTTTTGCAAATTGAATGGACCTAGAAAAGTGTGCAAATGGATTCGTCAGGACTTAAAAACTGAAACACTTGAAGTATTTTTAGAGGAAAACATAGTGGTACAATCCATTAGATCTCACCAGTCATAGATCTCAAGATATAACATCACGAACAGGGGTCCTGAAAAATCTGCAAATGCTGACACTAGTAAAAAGATAGAAATTATGTTTGTAATCATGTTTGGCAACTGATCAAATAGATTTTTCATGAGTTGAAACTTTAAACATAACAAGTATTTGACATCTACAATATAATGCAAAAGGAAATTTAGTATTTTGGTTAATTGGGCAAAAGTTATAGCACATCAAAAGGGCTTCCCAGAATTATGTGTAAATTGCAAAAGCATGAAAACAGTAACTGACCAACTTTGAGGGATTCAAAACTTAGTCAAACGGACTCAAAATGACTCAAAATCTGAAACATAGGTTCTTAGGTATGGACACTAGACATTCTCAAAGTGGCAAGTCATGAAACTTTTGTAAATATCCTAATAGAGTGTTTACTTAATTGTGAGTTTAAATCCTTTCGTCAAGGTGAGACCTAATAGCCTTTGTAAACCTTTAATAGGGTATACCTCTCATAGGATAGATCATAGATTATGATCAAAACTTTGTAGCTATAATTGGCCACACTTTATTATTGTAGTAGTGAAGATTTGTGGGTATCATCCTCAACCTAGTTTTACCTTCTCCTTGGAGGGTTTCTAGGTAACCAAAATCTTTATGTGTTGATTTACTTTATTCTATGGATGTGATGTATGCTTAAATATTTCATTTTACATGTTAAGCTATGAGATGGATGATGGTGAAATGATTTAGTGGTAAAAGTTTTAAGTACTAATTCATCTTCCCTCTTAGAATTTTCTTTCCCATTGTTATTTGTGACAATTGGTATTAGAAACTTGTTCTCTAGAAAGTAAAGTTTGACAACTTTGGAGGAAAGATATTGAAGATGGAAGTATACAAATTGGGAAAGACTATTGATAAATAGAAGATTGAAATATAGCTTGTTCTACATCAACTTAAGGAGACAAGAGATGAATTATTACAATCATTGAAAAGAAGAAAAAAATTGCCCATTCAACAAAATGACAATCAATATCAAGAAGAAAACACTACTAGATTGTTTAAGGACAAGAACTCTAAAGAATTTGATGCAACAATTGTAGATCTGATGGAAGAGAATAGTTCCCTAAATGAAGAAGTTAGGAATTTGAAAAGGGAACAAGGAACTCAATTAGTATTGTTATTGTTATGTGAGGCAACTAAACTAAAAAAGAAAGATGAAGAAGATAAAGTCACGATTAAAGAAGTTAAAGGAATACCAGCAAACAAAGTTTAGGAGAAGACATTAGATGTGCAAAAATTGGAAAATGTGCAATTGGACATAATGCATCAACTAATGACTATGAATAAAGAACTAAAAAGGAAAGACATTGAGATTGCAACTATGAAATCACATAATGACCTACTACATAATGAATTAAGAGAAGAGAAGAAATTTATTAAAAAGTTCAATAAACCTAGTGAGGTCATAAAGTTGTTCAAATAACTGATGAACACAAGAAAAAATAGTGATATTGTTGGATTAGGATATTCTACTACCAAAGAAGGAGAATCATCTAAAAGTAGTGAACAAAGTAATAATAAGGGAAATACAAACAATCCAAATTGTCATTATAATTAAAAAATAGGTCATACAACAAATGTTTGTAGGAATAACACTAGCAATCAAACCCCTAAGAAGAAAAATTGTTAGTGTAAATTATTATTATTTACACTTTACTTAAGTTTACTTAGGTCAATGCATTATTTTATTATTTCTTAGGTGAGACACTTATGAGTTTTTTTTCTCTTATGAGTTGTCATGTTGACAACACTGGAGTTAGAAACTCTAATTTAGGACATGGTGTCTACAACACTAGAGTTTACATAATTAATAGAGTTGTCATGTAGACAACATAGTTATTTGCACTCTTAATTAAGCACAGGTTGTCTACAATATTATTTTTTGCTCTACACCTTTGTAGGCTTATCCTCTCATCACCAGACTTACTCCTGTGCTTAATGGAGGATATTTCACTCCTAGTGGACATGTGCTTGGTTGTAAGACTTATCAGTATGCTAATTCCTAGGCATTCTAGAAGCATTCAAGAGGCCTTTATATATAGACACTCCTATTATACTTGACACAGAATTGAATAATATATTGTTATTCTGATCATACTCTTTTTGGTCTATTCTTGTGCTTGTATTTGAGCTCCTTGATCTTGGGTGATTTTTCCTTAATGAAAATTCTTACATGGTATTAGAGCTTGGGAAGATTCTCTTGCATAGCCTTTCAAGACAATTCTTGCTTCAACACCTCAACCCAGATTCAAAGAATCTATAGAAATTGGGAGCATCTAGAGCCAAAGTGGACCTCACCATTACGTCTAAAGCATCAATTCAGTGAATATTGACTATAAATTTGCCTATGAAGGGCCAAAGTTGATTTTGATGTAATTTTTTTTTGCAAACCAGCACCCAAAGGTTCGATTTGCAAATCCAGTATGGTCATTTATTAGATCTGTTGATTTATGTTTCATATCTAAATTTTATTTCTTCTATGCAACTGTTTTCAAATTTATACATTTTAATTTTAATTTTTGGCTAGTAGGACTTATAGATAATTTTTTTTTTGCAAGCACCGAGTGGTGAAATCTTGGCCCTGTGTGAAATATTCCATTCTAATCCACAAAATATTTTGTAAGTATTTGACATATTCAACTTAATTTGGGTGGCACATCACATATTTTTTGATGGATCCAAATCTGGCCATAACATAACAATCTGACAATACCTCAGAGGCCAGAACCCACATTCCAATGAATGAAAAATTACACATACACTTTTTGGTGGCTTTGTTAGTTAACATACCAGTAGCCTTATTTTTAAACATCTCTTGCAAAGCTCCCGTGACAATGTGGGATTAAATTCCTTATGCTTGCCAGCTACTAAACTTTCCCAACCCTCATCAATTCATCTTCTTGGCAATAATTCTAGTATTCCCCCCAGCCACACATTAGTTTTTGTAGTAGTGTTCCCCTAGCCAAACCTACAATGTGGCTCCACTCAATGGATGACACATGGTGCAACAAGAAACAACTCATTGCCACATGGCAACCCACCACTCATCCACGATCGTAGACAAGAACCTACCTTGACATGTTAGCAAGTATGACTTTGCCATGTTAGCCACCATGCTTTTTTGAACATTGCTAACATCATCAAGTGGGTGGATTTTTATTGATGTCAGTGGTTCACTATGTTAAAATTGATGACCATATAACCATCATTTTAAGGAAAATTTGAACTACTATAATGACTATTTGGAAGTCAAATTTAACCTCATGTTTTACTGATTAGATCCCTCTCTAGATTCATTTTTGATTTGATAGTCTGACTTTGGGAGGCCATATCTTAGTCATCCAGGCTCCAAATTAGGTTCAATTTTTTTTTGATTTTGGGTAGAATCTCCTAATATTTTTAGTGGTGCAATTATTTTCTAGTTTTGGTGCATGGATTTATCACAAATTACATCTTTTGGTGACTGTACTTGTCCAATCCTGCATTTTGCAACTTTAATTGCTCTGCACAGGCTCATCTAGACTCAAAAATAGGTTGCATTTTTTTGGAAGTGTGCTATTTTTTGTCTACTTTCCATATCTGCAATTAGATCATAGGCTTGTGTCAACAAAAATATCACTTTTGGAATTAGGACCTTTTCTACATTGTAATGCTTTTATATAACTTTAGAATTGTTGTATATATAAGATACATTATATAGTTCTAGTTTTGAACTCCAAAAGGAGGTTGTAAAAAACAAATCAAAAGACCACTAAGGCCAAAATTGGCAAGTGACTATTGTAAATGCACTGAGTATAAAGTGCCAAAAATTTTCATTTGGGTGAAGTCTTTTGATTGATTGAAAAGGGGGGGTGTTTCTTGGTGTTGTGTTCCTCTTTTCCTAATATTTTCTTTCATTTCTTGCATTGTGGGAAATTTTAATTTTCCAAAATTAACACCACATAACTATGCTACATGGTCTATTTAAATGTGGTGTTACTTAATGCATAATGAAGTTTCTTAATATGTAGATGGTACCCTTCCTAAACCAATAGGTGATCATGTATCTAAAAGTGAAATTATTGCTTGGGAAATGACAAATAGGAAAGCCCTAGGTGATATTATGTTCGGGGTTGAAGAAAAAATCCTCTATCAGATCGAGAAGTATAAGACATCCAAGGATGCTTGGGATGCCCTCAAAAACATGTATGGTAAAGTATCTTTGGAGGATATTTAAAAAATTGAAGATGATTAAGGTGAATGAATTAAGAATGAAGCTTGATGATAGTGGTAGTCCTATAAAGATGACAAGTTAATCTATCTCATTCATAATAAGCTACCATCTGAGTACTCCAAATTTGTTTCTTCTTATCACACCACAAAGACTACATTAGGGGTTGCCTATCAGAAATTCACTTTTGATCATTATTCTCAACTATTGTATGATGAAGAAAAGATGTTGCAATCAATTTAGATTCTCAATTTTCCCAAGTCTAAGGCATTGGTGGCCAATAATGAGGCTTCTCAACATTCAACTGGTCAAACTTCAAATAAAGGAAAGGGCAAGAAGAAGTGGAAAAATAACAAATAAGAGGATACAAAAAAGATAACATCACCATCAAATCAATAAGGAAAGCCTTCCTCAAATTCAAACTAGAAGGGGGATACTAATAAGGAGAAGAAAAAGTCTGCCTATTGCGAGAAGTTGTGTCATGATGAACATGAGTCTTATCATAAAAAGATTGATGAGTTGATGACCATCATGAAGAAACATAATGTTCCACTACCTAATGCTTATAAGGAGAAAGGATCTTCATCTTCCAATTCAAAGGGAAAAGGGAAAGCACTTATGGAAAAATCAAGTTCTTCACTGGAATGGATTCTTGACTCAGGTGCCTCATATCATATGGGTTCTTCAAAAGGAAACTTTTCTTCATTGAAGTAGTCTAAGGTCCCACACATCTTTGTAGGAGATAATAAAAAAATGGAATTTGAAGGGAAATGACATGTGGAGATGGAAAATGGAGAGTTCAAAGATGTTATCTATGTTCCTAACCTAAGCTCTAATGTCCTCTCAATTTACCAAATCACTCACTATGGAGATGGCAATAAAGTTGAGTTCCTTCTTGATTATGTATAGGTATGCAATATTAAAGATGATTCATTGGTTGTGGTGGGGAATGTTAATCATGACACAAGGTCATATTCTTTCTCCCACTTTGTGCCTAAGTCTCCTTCACATGCCTTGTTGACTCAATCCAATTCACAAACAAAATTATGGCATGAGTGGTATGGAATTTTGCCTTCCACTATCTTCATCAACTTTGCTCAAATAACATGGTCAAAGGTCTACCTACAATCAACTTTTCTAAAGGTGAATGTTCAACATGTTTAGTGGATATGCATCTAGAGGAGAAGCTTGCTAAAGGGAACTCTTCAAGAGCACCAATGGTTCTTTAGTTGGTTCACATGGTACTAGCAAGTCCTTTTGCAGTGACATCAGTCATCCAATGTCACTACATACTCACTTTCATTGATGACTTTTCACGCTAAACATGGGTCTACTTTTTTTATCATAAGAATGAGGCCTTGGATAAGTTTCTAGACTTCAAGAGTCATGTTGAACAAAAATCACAAAAAGCCATCAAAGTTATTTGGATGGAAAATGAAAATAGATATGTGAACACAAGACTTAAAGACTTTTGCAAACTTGAGGGTATTGATCTTCAAAATCGAACAACATTCAATCCACACAAGACAGATGTTGCAACACTAAGGATATGAACTCTTAAGTCCATGGCAAGTTTCATGATACAAGCCATGTCTATAGATCCTATACTTGAAAGGATTCCAAGAATTGCAAAGTATCAGAAAAAAAATTGGACTGCACAAGCGTTCGATCGTGTCAGTCCCAAAAATTTAAAATGCATTTTTGAGGCACTAAGGTGTGTCAAATTTCAAATTCGATCACGAAAATGGATTCAGAATGATCAAATTAGCCAAGGGGTGATTTTTGCACAAATCAGAGTACTTTGAAAAATTAGGTCAACAGCTATATAAGGGTCCAAGTGGTCATTTTCAATTCATTTGTGCTTTTTTTTCCTTTAGTGAATTGAGCTCTAAGAGAGACATGGCAGTGAACATGAGATATCATCATTTTGAGTGCTCTAGATGACATAGTTGGCTTGCAAACTGTGGACCACTGATGAGTCATCAATTTCCCACTTGTGTACTTTCACTTTTACATAGTTTGAGGTCATTTATTGCATGTTTTAGCACATTTTTAGGGTTGGTCAATCGATCTTCATTCGAGGCTGTCCTTTCTCATGCGAAGATGTTCTTTCCTCACACAAAGAAATAGGGTGCGCTATTTCTTTGTGCACATCAATGAGGTTTCTCGCGCAGGAGATACCCACCTCTCGTGCGAATAACAAAATTTTCCATGCGTGACAAAGAGATTCTTCATGCAAAAGAGGGAAACTTCATGCGAGATCTTGAGATCTTTATGCGAGAACCCGTGATAGTAGATGTTAAAATGTTTAATTTTGTATGTAAAATTTACATTTTTATTAGCTTTGTTCAACCATTTCATTCTGGTACTGATCGTTTGCTTGTCATTGTTGTTTGTGTGTGTAGGAGATCTTTGATGATGTCATATTTAGATCACATTATCCACCATATGGAGAGTTATTGCAGAGTCTTGATGATTGGATCGAGCACATATCACTTGATTGGGCTTGTCCTCTCTATGCTAGATCCCAACAGTGATGGTGAATCTCGACCTACTCATAGCTTTGGTGGAGCATTTCCATTAGAAGAAGAAAACCTTCCATCTATGAGTGGGGGAGATGATGATCACCCCAAAGGACATTTCGAGGAAATTGCAAATTCCTTTCCATGGAGCCCAAGTGGTTTATGATATAGTGCCCCGAGTAGGTACAGAGGCACTTTCTGTTGTGTTTGAGAGGGAGCTATAGAGAGGTCGAGTGATCAATTGGGATGAGTTGATGCACACATATGGATAGATACATAGATTGGCATTTGTTCTAGTGATCTTCTTGAGTTTCTTTTTGATGCTTGATAGAGGATAGCATGGGCTAGAGTGTGGATGGGGAGTTATGCTTTGCCGGATGGTAGAGGCACCTGAGATTTTTGGGTGGGGTCAGTGTATGCTAGCCCACCTATTCCATGAGATGCATGAGATAGTCTTCCATGAGAAGAAGACTATGGCCACCAGTGTTTATGTGTTGTAGATCTGGGCATGGGAGCATCTTCTCATACGTAGGCCCATTCACAAGGATTCCCAAGAGCTGATGGAGCCATATATCTGTAGATATCGAGGGCATATTACCCAGGTCTTCCTAGGTAAGAAAGAGCATTGGAGGACATGTCTCGATGACCTAGTCTCTATTGTATTGCGGCCCCGGTGAGAGACGAAGGATTGGGATGAGGCCCAGAGAGAGTTGCACTAGATGTTTAGCTCGTAGCCACTGTTGGGCAGGACTACATAGATCATAGAGTGATTTGTGATTCCAAGGGTGTGGCGGCAGTATGGCTGACCACATAATATTTCATAGGAGTACTACACCTACACTAGGATAGTGAGGGATGTAGGGTGGGGGTGGCCTCCATGTATGGATCTAGTCCAATCCATGATAAACATGTGCAGTCTAGCTATGGTTCAGTGGGACTACCTTCTGGAGGTAGCAGATGTAGGGATGACGCCTACCTATCAGGCTCATTTGATCAGCCATCCATTCTCATGATTCATAGATCCACTGGGGATGACATGTTAGGCATAGAGACAGGTGCCTTAGCAACAATAGCCACAACCACAGCCATAGGTGCAGCCACAAGAGTAGCCATAGATGCAGTCACAGGTCTAGCACTAGGTACAATAGATACATATATCTCCATGTCAGATGGGATCAGACATAGGTACTAGGGGTAGTGGGACATGACATGGTCAGTGCCAGAGGTAGAGGTTAGAGGATTAGGCCCCACAACAAGAGGCTCTATAGCATTAGGTGCCACCACAGTAGCAGCTACCATCACAGCAGTAGGTACCTAAGATGCTTGATGAGAATATGCTAGATTAGCCTATGGCTGGGGTGCAGGACACTGTACGATGCTACCAAGAGTAGATTCATTAGGCCTCTTGGCAGTTGGGATATTTGTAGATATAGGTAGCTATCCAGGACTCATAGCTGGTGGAGTGACAACCGAAGATCGATTGATGGAGAGAGTGCACTGAGACTATTGAGTAGAGGCCAGTGATGCTACAGGATGAGGTGTAATTACAGTTAGCTCAGGTAGCTTACTACTTTGCTATGTATTTGGTAGTGATAATTGATGAGGCTCTCCAAGTTCCACACTTTTCACAGTATGTGTGAGAGTTTGGAGGTGCATGACCTCCTACTAGATCTAACATGCCACCACCTCCTCCTTCGCCTATAGCTCATGCTCTTGCTCCTCTTGGAAATGAGAGCACAGGATAGAGTTAGATGCTGTGGGTCTAGCTCTTGATTTTGATCTTTGGCTATGTATTGATTGGTGTGCTAGCACCATTTTGTATCATTTTGATTGATAGCACTCGAGTAGTGCCCATTTTTGTACCAACCCATTTTTTTGTTAGATATATACACGAGATTTTTGAGCCAAGTATTAGTGTGTACATGTCATTGTTTGCGTTTGTTTCACTTTGATATAAATGAGATGTCAATATGATGATTATGACATCTATGTTATATTTTGATATGAATGTGAATGTATTTTGATGTGATGTAATGTGATTATGAGCATGTAGAGTAGATATTATGAGTATATGGATGCAATGCATATGGAAAATGGACTGAAATCTCATGTAGTGTTGTGTGTTTTTGCTTGGTAGTGATAGGTATTCCATTAAAGAGCATGAATCAACAAATAAAATACTTGTGCAGCTGTGGAGAAACCTGATATGTTTGAAGATGCCCCCAATCTTTCCTCACACAGGGGAGAAATAGAAATGAATGCATGAATTGTGGCCTCTGTTAACATACACACTTCAACATGGTCTTTATATGCGGATTCATCCTAGAATGAATATGAGATTTTTTACCCAAGAGGAGTCCTGCAAGATGACCTATTGCCTTCTATGTAAAGGGATTTTGTCTATTAATATCCTCAGAATCAAGGTGCAGGCAACCAAACCCTCTAAGAATGAAGGATTTGAGAATGCAATTAGTCTATATGAGTATGCAGATTAATCTAGAATGTCATATGCATTTTTAATCTAAAAACATGTAAAAGAAATTATACTAAATGTATGCATATTAAATCTAGATGACATTAAGCTAAGAATGAAAATATATGAGAATATCTTAAAGCTAGATGAGTGTAAAATGCAACAGCAATTCACTGCTTCTTCAATTCAACCTCTCAAAATGAAGAAATGAGGGTCTCTTAAATACATTTTCCTGAAATGAATCAATGGTTGATATCAATTTCAATCAACGGTTAGGATTGAAGATGAAGTTTAGTTAAGGTGGAAGATTCCCAAATTAAAGGGAGTTAACTAACTCAAATCTGAGTGTAAGAGTCGGTCAGCTCAGATAGACTTTAGTGTGAAAGCAAGTGATCTGGATCATTTCTAATTTGATCAGTAGTTATCTAGGAATTTCCATTTTTGAACTGAAGAGAAGAATTAGAAAGAATATTTATTTAATAAAATGAGATATGATCTCATAAATACCTTTTCCATTTAATTAAATAATTTTATTTAATTAATTAGAGACACTTTTCTTATTTAATTAAATAACTTTTCTTAATTAATTAGAAATAGCTTTTCTATTTAATAAAATAATTTTATTTAATTAATTAAAATAGACATATTTATTAAATTAAATAAATTTAATTCCATAGTACATTAGCCTTAGGAGATAATTTAATTTAACAAAGTATAAATACTTTAGATTAATTTAAATTGAAATTGAATAGGTTTAATGTGGCTAATATGAGTGTGTACTATAGGGATTAAATGATGAGCATGATGAATGCAGATTAGAGTGTTCTGCATCTAACAATTAAGTCAAGTAGCGAGTAGCAGAATGAGAATTGCCTATTCGAATAGGTCTTAGAATTGATCCAAATAGACCAGAATTGGTATAATGGCAATGAGCCAATTTTGGGGTATTACATTTTGCCCCTCTTTGAATGAATGTGCAAATAGCATGTTCAATTCAAAGAAAATTAGAAAGCATGATGTGAGGATCAAGAAATGAGATTGGTTCTGAAGTTGATGATACAGAGACCAATTGATAAGCTTTTAAGGACTATCTCTAGAAAGAGCTTAATCCCAAGGAATTCAAGTAGAATACCTAGATACCTAAAATTTATAAGCATTTAAAATATTATCTCTAGAATAGAGCTTAACCTTTAAGGATCCAGATAGAACACCTAGATACCCAAAATTGATAAGCATTTAAAAGAGTGTCTCTAGAATGGAGCTTAACTTTTAAGGATCCAGATAGAACACCTAGATACTTGAGAGTGATCAGCACTTAAAAGATTATCTCTAGAATGTAGCTTAATCTTTAAGGATCCAGACAGAACGTCTAGATACTTGAGAGCAATAGCATTTAAAAGATTATCTCAAAATAGAGCTTAACATTTAAGGATCTAGATAGAATGCCTAGATACCTGAGATTGAAAGAATTTAAAAGATTATCTCTAGAATGAAGCTTAACCTTTAAGGATCTAGATAGAATACCTAGATACCTAAGATTGAAAGCATTTAAAAGATTATCTATAGAACGAAGCTTAACCTTCAAGGATCTAGATAGAACACCTAGATACCTGAGAGCAATAAAAGATAACAAGATCCAATCATGAGTCATAGAATCATCCCCAAAATGAGGCTTGATCCTTACGAGTCAGGGTTTAGACTGTCCTAATACCTGTCCATTGAACTCATGAGATGAGTTGTTATAAGATTGATTAGTTGTTGAAAAGATAAGATAGATAGCAAAGATGCCAGATAGAAGGGAGCAAGATGTCCTGAGTGATGAGGTGCCCCAAGTGATGAGGACATAAGATAGGAACAAGATGCCCCAAGTGATGAAGATATAGATTGATTTGAAATTCAAGTTCAATGATGTAATCATCCTACCCCCTCGGGAGCAAAATTAAAAGATGACATACTAGAAATATGATGTAAAGCAGAATGATGAAAGATACAAAAGCAAACCAAGGTTTAGCAGAATATAGAAGAGATCAGAATAATTAGGAGGAAAGAGATCAGAACGATCTTTAGAAAATTGGAAGTTGATCCAAAGTGATTTTGAGGTCCAAAAGACCAAGTTTGACCAAGGAGTTGACCAAAATTAAGCATAGTTGACTTGAGTTGACTATGTCCAAAATGAGTTTTGAAAACATGAAGAATGTAAAGTTGAAAAGATTCCAAGAATCGCAAAGTATCAAAAAACAAAATTGGACTGCACAAGCATTTGATCGCATCGGTCTCAAAATTTTAAAATGCATTTTTGAGGCACTTAGGTGTGTCAAGTTTTGAATTTGATCTCAAAAATGGATTCAGAATAGTCAAATTAGCCAAAGGGATGATTTTTGCACAAATCGGAGCACTTTGAAAAATTAGCATAAGGGTCCAAAGGGTCATTTTCAATTCATTTGTGCTTTTTTTTCCTTTAGTGAATTGAGCTCTGAGAGAGACATGACAGTGAATGTGAGATATCATTGTTTTGAGCACTCCTGACAACACAACCAACCAATGAACTATGGACCACCGATGAGTCATCGATTTCCCACTTGTGTACTTTAAATTTTACGTAGTTCGAGGTCATTTATTGCATGTTTTAGCACATTTTTAGGGTTGGTCAATTGGTCTTCTCATGAGACTATCCTTTCTCGCATGAATATGTTCTTTCCTCACACGAAGAAACAAGGTACGTTGTTTCTTCTCGTGCTTCGATGAGGTTTCTCACATGGGAGATACCCACCTCTCGTGCAAATAATGCAATTTTTCATGTGCAAGAACTTCATCTCTTACACGACGAAGAGATTCTTTACATGAAAGAGGGAAACTTCGTGCGAGATCTTCAGATCTTTGAGTGAGATCTAAAGATCTTTGCGTGAGAACCCTTGATAGCATAGGTTAAAATATTCAATTTTTTACGTAAAATTTACATTTTTATTAGCTTTGTTCTGTCATTTCATTCTGGTACTGACCATTTTCTTGTCATTGTTGTTTGTGTGTGTGTAGGAGGTCTTTGATGATGTCATGTTCAAATCACATTATCCACCATATGGAGAGTTGTTGCAGAGTCTTGATGATGCAGATCTAGCACAAATAACTCAATTGGGCTTGTCCTCTCTATGCTGGATCCTAGCCATGATGGTGAATCACGGCCTACTCACGGCTTTGGTGGAGCATTTCTATTCAAAGATGAACACCTTCCATCTACTAGTGGGGGAGATGATGATCACCCTAGAGGACATTTGGAGGATATTGTAGATTCCTTTCCATGGAGCCTAAGTGGTTTATGATACAGTGCCCCAAGTAGGTATAGAGGCACTTTCTATTGTGTTTGAGAGGGAGCTGTAGAGAGGTTGAGCCATCAGTTGGGATGAGCTGATACACACATAAGGACAAATGCATAGACTAGCATCTATACTAGCGATCTTCCTGAGTTTCTTTTTGATGCCTAACAAAGGACAACATGGGCTAGAGTGTGGAGGGGGAGTTATGCTTTGCTAGATGGTAGAGGCACCTAAGTTTTTTGGTGGGGTCAGTATATGCTAGCCGATGACCTATTCCATGAGATGCATGAGATAGTCTTCCATGAAAAGAAGACTATGGTAGCCAATGTTTATGTGTTGCAGATCTAGGCATGGGAGCATCTTCTTGTATGTAGGCCCATTCACGAGGATTGCCAAGAGTCGATGGAGCCATATATCTGCAGATATCGGGGGCATATTACCTAGGTCTTCTTGGGTAAGACAAAGCATTAGAGGACATGTATCGATGACCTGACCTCTATTGTAAGGTGGCCCTGGTGAGATATGGAGGATTGGGATGATGCTAGGAGAGAGTTTCCTTGGATGTTCAGCTCACAGCCACTATTGGGCAGGACTACATAGATCATAGAGAAATTTGAAATTTCAAGGGTGTGGCAGTAGTATGGCCGGCCATAGAATATTTCACAGGAGTATTGCGCCTATGCCAGACTAGCAAGGGATGTAGGGTGGGGGTGGCCTCCATGTATGGATCCAAGCTGATCCATGATAGATGTGCATAGTTTAGCTACAGTTTAGTGGGACTACCTTTTAGAGGTAGCAGATGTAGGGATGATGCCTACCTATAAGGCTCATTTGATCAGCCATCCATTCTTGCGATTCACAGATCCACTAGGGATGGCAGGTTAGGCACAAAGATAGGTGCCTCAGTAGGAGTAGGCACAACCACAACCATAGGTGCAGCCACATGAGAAGCCATGGACATAGTCATAGTTCTGGCACTAGGTATAGTAGATACAGATTCCTCCATGTCAGATGGGATTGAACACAAGTGCCAGGGGTAGTGGGACAGGACATGGTTGGTACTAAAGGTAAAGGACAGAGGAGTAGACCCTATAGCAAGAGGCTCCACAACAATAGGTGCCACCACAACAACAGGTACCATCACAGCAGAAGGCACCTAAGATGCTTGATGAGGATATGCCAGATTAGCCTGCAGCTGGGGCAAAGGACATAATACAATGCTACTGAGAGTGGATTCATCAAGCCTCCTAGTAGTTGTGAGATTTGTAGATATAGGTAGCCATCTAGGACTTATAGCTGGTAGAGTGACAGCGAGAGATTGATCGATGGAGAGAGTGTGCCGAGACTCCTGAGAAGAGGTCAATGATGCTACAGGACGAGGTGCAATTACAGTCAGCTCAGGAAGCCTACTACTTTGCTACATATTTGGTAGTGATACCTAATGAGGATCTCCAGGTTCTAAACTTTTCAAAGTATGTGCAAGAGTTGAGAGGTGCATGATCTCCTACTAGACTTGACATGCCACCACCTCCTCCTCCACCTACGGCTCTTGCTCCTGCTCCTCTCGGAGATGAGAGCACATGAAAGAGTTAGATGTTGTGCGTCAGGCTCTTGATTTTGATCTTTGGCTATGTATTGATTGGTGTGCCAACACCATTTTGTATCATTTTGATTGATAGCACTCGAGTAGTGTCCATTTTTTTACTAACCCATTTTTTTGTTAGATATATATACAAGATTTTGAGTTGAGTATCAGTGTGTACATGTCATTGTCTATGTCTATTTCACTTTGATGTACATGAGATGTTCATATGATGATTATGAGATGTATGTTATACTTTGATATGAATGTGAATGTATTTTTATGTGATGTGATGTGATTATGAGCACATAGAGTAGATATTATGAGTATATGGATGCAATGCATATGGAAAATGGACTGACATCTCATGTAGTGTTGTGTGTTTTTTCTTGGTAGTGATAGGTATTCCATTGAGGAGCACAAATCGACGAATCAAATGCTTGTGTAGCCATGGAGAAACCTGATATGTTTGAAGATGCCCCCAATCTTTTGTCACATAGGGGAGAAATAGAAATGTATGCATGAATTGTGGCCTCTGTTAACACACACACTTCAACATGGTCTTTATATGCGGATTCATCTTGGAATGAACATGAGATTGTTCACCCAAGAGGAGTCCTAGAAGATGACTTGTTTCCTTCTATCTAAAGGGATTTCACCTATTAATATCTTCAGAATCAAGGTGTAGGCAACCAAACCCTCTAAGAATGAAGGATTTGAGAATGCAATTAGTCTATATGAGTATGCAGATTAATCTAGAATGTAATATGCATTTTTAATCTAAAAAAATGTAAAAGAAATTATATTAAATGTATGCATATTAAATCTAGATGAAATTAATCTAAGAATGAAAATATATGAGAATATCTTAAAGCTAGATGAGTGTAAAATGTAGCAGCAATTTGATGCTTCTTCAATTCAACCTCTCAAAATGAAGAAATGAGGGTCTCTTAAATAGATTTTTCTGAAATTAATCAATGGTTGAGATAAATTTCAATCAATGGTTAGGATTGAAGATGAATTTATGTTAAGGTGAAAGATTCCCAAATTAAAAGGAGTTAACTAACTCATATCTGAGTGTAAGAGTTAGTAAGCTCAGATAGACTTTAGTGTGAAAGCAATTGATCTGGATCATTTCTAATTTGATCAGTAGTTATCTAGGAATTTCCATTTTTGAATTGAAGAGAAGAATTAGAAAGAATATTTATTTAATAAAATGAGATATGCTCTCATAAATACCTTTTCCATTTAATTAAATAATTTTATTTAATTAATTAGAGACACTTTTCTTATTTAATTAAATAACTTCATTTAATTAATTAGGAATGGCTTCCTATTTAATTAAATAACTTTTCTTAATTAATTAGAAATAGCTTTTCTATTTAATTAAATAATTTTATTTAATTAATTAAAATAGGCATATTTATTAAATTAAATAAATTTAATTCCATAGTACATTAGCCTTAGGAGATAATTTAATTTAATAAAGTATGAATACTTTAGATTAAATCAAATTGAAATCAAATAGGTTTAACATGGCTAATATGAGTACGTACTATAGGGATTAAATAATGATAATGATGAATACAAATTAGAGTCTTCTGCATTTGACAATTAAGTCAAGTAGCAAGTAGCAGAATGAGAATTGCCTATTAGAATAGGTCTTAGAATTGATCCAAATAGACTAGAATTGGTATAATGGCAATGAGCCAATTTTGGGGTATTACAGGGGCAATAGTTAGTATCAACGCAGGAATAGTTGAGAAGGTTTTAGAGGCATCATTGATCATCAAGATTCTTTCTACACATTGGTGAAGCATCTCATTTGTACCTCTGATAATGTCTCTTCAGCAGTCCTGGATCAGCTTCTACATTGGAGTAGCTATCACTAATTGACATTCTTCATTTAGGGGGGGACTACCTTGTCTCCTTTCTTCTTCTCTTTTATGGGAGGGACTTTTTCCTCTTATGGTGTTTTATCCTTCTCATACTTCTCTTTTGTATATACTTGGTGTATGTTGTAATGGGGGGGTCTTGAATACTCCATCCATCCATGCATCTTGTTTTTTTCTTCATCTCTCTTTTTGGGTTAGAGTTTTTCCCTCTTTCTCCACTTTATGAGAGATTCCATTGGTTTGTACATGGTTACCTAACATGGCCTAGTAGTTAGGACCCATTATGCATTTCATTATAGCTTTTGTGAGCTTAAGTGCATTCCCCTAATTTGCACTTGGGGGCGGGGGGGGGGGGGGAAGGTGTTAGTGTAATAATTATTATTTGTGCTTTAATTAAGTTTATTGAGGTTAATGCATTATTTTATTATTTATTAGGTGAGACACTTAGGAGTTTGCATACTCTTATGAGTTGTCATGTTGACAATACTAGAGTAAGCAACTCTAGTTTAACACATGGTGTCTACAACATTGGGGTTTGCATAATTAACTGAGTTTTCATATAGACAACACAATTATTTGCACTTTTAATTAAGTACATGGTGTCTACAAGATTATTTTTCATACTACACCTTTGTAGGATTATCCTCTCATCTTCACACTTACTCCTATGCTTAATGGAGGATAATCCACTCTTGGTGGACATGTGCTTGGTTGTAGGACTTATTAGTATGCTGATTCCTAGGCATTTTAGAAGCATTCTAAAGGCCTTTATATAGAGGCACTCCTAGTGTACTTGACATATAATTGAATAATATATTGTTATTCTAATCGTACTCTTTTTGGTCTATTCTTTTTCTTGTGCTTGAGTTCCTTGATCTTAGGTATTTTTTCCTAAGGAAAATTCTTACAAAAATAAAGGACACTACTATAACTACAAGCAGAAAGGACATCAGGAACATGAATGCAGAACAAAAACCATCAAAAATTAGAAATTTAAAAGATATTGTTACTACTGCTAGAAGTATGGACACAAAGAATATGAATGAAAATCTATATCTAAGTGCATATCAAACAAGAAAACAAAGGTACATCATCATGGAAATTTTTACAATTGGGATTACAACACAAGGTACAGTTATCACTATTATGTAGAATATGGTCGTGTTGCTATAAATTACACAAGAAATCACCTTAGAGATAATTACAAAAAGTGGTTAAATGGAGAGATAGTATGCTTTTTTTATCTTAAGGTTGGTCATGTAAGTAGGAACTACCCAACTTAGTCACCTGCATTGAGCAATGAATTCAACAAAGGTAAAGAAAAGGTAGATGTTGAAAAGAAAAAGATACAAATGAACAAGACATGTAGAAAGAAGGAAGATTGGAGCACATAAAGCCAAGATGAGGTATTTATCCAATGGATCAAGTGATCATGTCAAACCCAACTATGCAATCAAAGGTATGTATGGAACTAATAGCTAAAATGATATATTTTGCATTAGTTCCAAGAATTTGAGGAATGAAAATATGTATCAGAATGAATTAAAATGCAATGAAGTGGTTAGAAGAAAGAGTTAATCTATCGATAAGTTATATTTTGTATTACTATTGAGTAATGAAATAACTATAGTTACCACTAAGTAATGGAGGAATTATATTGGTTGTCAAGCTTTCTATCTTAACTAAGCATTTTGAAAACCCCATAGCAATCAAATGTACAACTATGTATGCACTAAGAATTAGTTGGAAGGTTTTCAAGGTTATATAGTCAATTTTCAAGCCATTTTCACTTACTAGGTGATTGAAGAGAAATAAGGTGAGTTGTTAAGATGATTTTAGTGATTGCAAACAAGATTCTACTACAACATGACACTATTCCATTGATTCAAAAGGTATTTCACTTGTGCTAAGTTACATTATTTCAAGTTTACAGAACCTAGATAGTGAAAATGGAAGTGAGATCTTCAAAAATAGAGATAAATGAAGGTAAAGAGGCTATGAATGTTTAGTTGATAAGAAATGATGTGTAGGAACCTCTAAATTTTAAAGCTATACCTAAAATCACATATAAGGGAGACCCGTTAAGTGTTTTATTAATGATCCTATTGAAATTTTTGATGATTCATGATGCTAGGTGTTGTTATATGTTTAAGGTAGGAGAGATACAAGATCTATAGAATACCTACCAAAGGTTATGTAAAAATTAATTCTTGAAGGAGAAGAACAAGATTATAGAGCGTAAAGGGTTGATGTGTGCCCTAGATTTCCCTTAGGTGTTCAAGACATAATGGATAAAGATAGTGTTGAGTAGAACTCATGATAATCAACTATGGTTGGAGGGTGGTCCTATCATAATTTATAAAAGAGATATTCATAGGGTAGCAAATTATCCTACCCTAAATAGACCCAAGACCATAAAGAGTGATGGCAAGGAAGTAATTGAGAAGAACATTGGAGCAATATTGAATAAGAAGGGTATGTCAATTGATAAAATCACAAACCCTATAATTGCATTTGAAATGCGTGTGATAACACATAGATTTTATTAGTATAGAAGAATCAATAGTGTACCATGCAGTGTCATGGACCTAGGTTATGTTGGGACTCAAATTTACATTCCCAATTTTGGGTACTATTCTAAAAATTAAGTCGTATGAGCATTTTTTATGCACATGTACATGAATATTGTCTTGAGGCCTAAGAGGTGTTTTATGTTTATAACATCTTGAATTCAATATAGCCATGTGTTTCATGAAGATAAATTGTCATTCTAAGTCATTCTATTAAGTCTCAGTTGAACAATGTCTAGTTATGCATTTTTACCTAAGTGTCAAGCAGTGATAGGTAGTTTAGTTTGCAATTGAATATCATGTGATTGGAAATCTTTCATGACTTACCACTTTTGGAGTGTTTAATATGAACACAAAAGAACCTATATTTTAGATTCCAAGTCATTTCAATATGTTTTGACTAGGTTTTGAATCACTCAAAGCCAGTTGTTTACTATTGTCATGCTGATGCTAATTGTTCATAATTCTGGGAGGTCCTGTTTGACTAGTTAAAACTTTGACCTACTTGACCAAAATGAAAAAATTCCTTTTGCATCCAATTCTAGAGGTCAAATTTTTTTTATGTTTCATATTTGAGCTTATGGATTTCATATTTGAGCTTATGACAAATCCATTTGATTAGTTTTCTAATGTGATTCCATATGCAACTTGTAAAGTTTAACTAGTGTCATAAAATACAGATTGATCAATACCCTTGTTCGAGATGTCATAACTTTGAATCTGTGATAGGAAAAAATAAATGGATCATGGTTGTCTTCTAATATAAAACTTCTTTAAGTGTGCCAATTTTCAAGTCTTGGTGAATCCATCTACACACTTTCCTAGGTCCATTCTATTTTAGAAAATCACTTTTTTGCCATTGTTCCTAGTCCAACAAATCCATGTAGCCCACTTTGACCACTCACCAAATGCACCCAGTTATTTGTCTTGAGCCCAAATCATAAATTTATACTCTATTCATGAAAGTGAATTAATGCCCCAGTTTTCACACCCTCAAGTGTTAGTTTGACCTATTTTAGAAGCCAAAATTGAATACACTTTATTATTTTCTAACATGTTTTCTTGTAGGTAGTTTCATGAAGGCAACTTTGACAGTCAATATCTTTTAATTGATTGATCATCATAAGGAGAGATTTTTTAGGCTAAAATAATTTGCACTAGAGAATGTAAATGTTAGGTCTCAAAGCTCAGTTAGGTGTTTTGGTTAGTTTTTTAAGGCCAGTTAAAGGACCCCTTGGCAAAAAATTGTAGTCTAAAAGAAAAGTAAAGAATGAGTGTTAAATGAGTAATTAGTGATGTAAATTGATTTCAATTAGTGTTAAGTTATCAATTAATTAGTTTGGGAGGTTAGTTATTTTAGTTTGCAATTTTTTTTAGCCAGACCCACTTTGGGGAGTCTTGACTCACTTTAGCAAATTGATAATATGTTGAGAGATTGAAAAATTTCAGAGGCCAAAATGATATTTATTAGTAGAAGTGTATCAAAGAATTAATCACTTTTAAAAAATTAAGGAGCTATCTAGGTTTGAGCTTTTATTTTTAGACTGAGTCAAAGATAAGCCTTTTTTCCATTTTTATTCTTATCAATAGTAAGAGTTGATAAACATGATGATGCAAGTCATTAGTTGGGGTTACTTTCTGTGATTATAATGCATAAATTGGATATTGATTTAAGTTTGATTTCTCATCATCTTAATGCTGTGGAGCCAAAGGAGTCACTTACAACTATAACATTTGAAAAAAGCTCCTTATTTTTTATATTGTGATGGATTACAATGCCCTATTTCAAAGTTCTCAATTTGGAACAAGTTGGAGTATGCTTGTTTGGAAATTAGTTGGTTGTATTTAGTGGAAGCCAAATATACGAGTGCCCGATTCCTCAAGATTTAATGAGCCATAGTGGGAGTAATGTTAAAGAAATTTAATTGATTTATGAATGTCATATGGAAGAAACTGATTACCATTCATTCAAATTTTATTTCAATCTATGTGGAAGTAGGATATTCCAAAACTATAGACTATGAAGCTTTTCCCTTACATTTTATTATGTTGTGGTGTTATAGGTGACTGTGTGCTATCTTAGAGGTTCTAGTGTCCAACCAATATGTGGATGACAACTAGTCTTTAGTTTGATGTTCCCTCTTAAGGACATATATATAAAGGAGTGTGGGATTGAGATCCATTATTGCTAGTCTATTCTAAACAATTCAGAAAAAGGAACTTTAAAAATTATTTGAGACAACATAGATTTCATATCAATTGGATCATAGATAGTAGGATTAAAAAAATAATAGAGCTGAGACTATTTGAATAGTAGGCACTACCACTTGCTTGGTGACATCAGGTTCTAGTTTCTTTTCCTAAATAGTTGCTTTAATTTTTTTAGTTATTTGAAATTGTACCTTCTTCTTAGGCTCCCATTTCTTGTTCTTACTATCCTTGGCCTTAAATGTCACAATGTTATCTTTCTTACTATCATTAGTCATCTTGTGAGTAATATCTTTTATGAATATACTAAATCGCTTACTATTATCATTGTTGAGATTCCTATTCCTCATATTATAGTTACTATACTCTTGGGATACCATCTCTGCTATAATCCTATCAATTTCTTCTTTAGAAGGAATTCTCAAATTTATTTAGCCAACACTAGAACATGTAGTACAAACTTTGCCTTCATCATAGTCTTCATTATCTAAAAATACTTGCTGATGATGTAATTGGTAAACATTTCTCTGATCAACAACATCATTTCCAGGTTCTTCCAAATTAGAATCCTCATAATCATCACATAGGTTCACCATATTACAAATCACATCTTTTGGATCCTTTTCCTCTTCTCCCTACTCATCTTGCACATGCTGATTTGTAGTAAAGGATTGAGCTAGGGCATAAGGATCAAGGGAATGAGGGGCTTGATGCACAATACACCACAATATATCATCAGCCATATTGAATGAATTTCTTTTAAAAGGGTTAGGAGTACCTTTATCTTTAGGACCTTGAGTAGCATTAGGAATAGATTTACCATCTTTCCACTATGTAGTGTATGGATAATTTTGCATTTTGAGTTGCCTATTAAAATGATTGTTATTCATAGGAACTTTGTCTCCAGTACTAGGCTTGCTTGCATTATACACTGGTGGATTCATCTTCTTTAGAAGACTTAACACTTGAATCATTGTCTCCTCCTCAAGCTTCCTACTTGCAACTAGCTTATCACTTTCTTTTTTATTGTTCCTTGGGTTGAACAATTTGTGGTCATCTCTTCTCCCTAACTTACTAGAGGCCTTTCTATTATTCTCAATGTTAACTACCATCTTGTAAGAATCTCTTAAGCTCCTAGGATCTTTATCTCTTAATGAGTATGCCATCTTTCTATCAAAGGCATTGAAGTAGGTAGTGAGGCATACATCTTCACCAAGTCTCATCATTTAGAAGAGCTTATACATCCCTTTTTGAAACCTCACATTGAAGTCAAAAGTGGATTCATTCTAATTCTTTTTGATATTGCTGAATTCATTAAACATAAAGCCAATAGTATTATTATCTCCATGTTGTTCTTTAAATAACTTTTCCAAGTCATTCTATAAACTAATGCTATCATCTAGTAGCCTCCTAAACCAATCCCTTACATCTTCAGTTAATGAATGTACAAACAATTTAATGACCACATCTTCATGCTCCACTTCATAATCATTTAGAATGTCTAAAAATATCCTTAAGTGTTATTCACTAATGACAACATTATTCCTTGAAAAATTTACAACCTTGTCTCTAAGATCAAAAGAGATAGGATGTAGGGAACCAGGGATACCTAGAAATGAGGTCTATCTATATTTCTCCACATATATGGGCTTTTTATGAAAACCAACATCTATTGTTTTTATGGTAAATTCATGGAAGGATGGAAGGGTCAAATTCAATGGGGTCTCATATTAGGTGATTGTCAACATCATTGCGCATATAACTAAAATTTTAGATGGGGGTCTAAAGTTTTAGAAAGATAAGAAGGTGTCTATGAATGCTATGAAATATTTTGCAAAAAACATGGAAGAAAAGGAGGATATAGTCAAAATCAAAACATACTACAAGATGGAATCGATAAAGAAACTATGGATGTATGTTTTTAGGGCTATTATTGAGTATATATCTTTGGATATGAGTTTTGATAGTGTTAGAACACATTATTTTGTTCTACTCAATCATTTTCATTATGGGATTAAGGTCTCTTTCTCTTTTTATTTATATACTTCCATGCATAAGATTATTTTTGTGCACAAGAAAAAGCCTACTTCTAACCTAGCCCTACATGACAGTTTACTACTTTTGGTTTATGAGCATTTCAAGGCCCAATCTAGAAGCAAAATCCCCACCCAGGCAGTTGTTGCATCTGAGGAGATGGAGAGTTCAAACTTCTCGTCTAACATGGATGATGTTCAAAGTATAAGTTCAAAAGATGAAGATGTTAACCCTTTGTCTAGAAAGAAGGCTAAGGTTTTTGAGAAGAAATCACCTTCATCAACTAAAGCTGTGTGCAGGAAAAGTCCCAGGGGGTTTTGGTTTAAAATTTTTGGTCAAAGAGATGAAGAGTATAATGAGGAAGGGGATGATATGGATACTGATGAAGAGAATAAGGAGAAGGAGGATGTTAAGAGGGAGGAGATGGTAGCTAAAAAATAGAGGAGGTCTAAGGAGGAGGACATGCCCCTAGAGTGGAAAATGGATCCTAGGTCAAAGATCACTACCATTCCTCTTTCCCCAATTTCCCCTCCTCAGCGACATGATAAGAAGAAGATAGAGGATGAGAGTGGAGAGGTGGTTATAAAATATAGGCACATGAACTAGAAATTTTTTAATGTTAGAACCTCAAAAATGGGAATTGTGAGAGAAGCCATGAACCCCTCGAATCCTTGAAAGTAAAGAGGGAAAGCTTCAGATTGAGGAACTCATTGATCTAGTGTTGGAGGCTATTACTAATAATGCAAGGGAAATTATCATGAATTTGATAAATAATGCTAGAAATAGTATGATTGACAATTTTAGGTCAATTAAATGGCTCTACCATGAACTAGAGGAGGTCAAAGAAGGAATGGGTCAACTGGAAAACCAAGGGAAGAAGTTAGAACATGGAAATTTGATAGATCAATGGGGTGGCCTCAAGTTGGTTGAAAAAATAATTTAGAATCTAGAAAATTACAATCATAATTTGGCAAACTAGATTATTTCAATTCTGACTTCTCTTAATGAAAACATCTCTTCTCTTGCTGAAAAGCTTAAAGATAGGGGTTTCCTAGAGGATAATGAGAAAAAAGATAGAGCCAAAGATAGGATGGATAAGGATATGACTACAAACATTACCTACATTAACTTGGATCAGATGGGTCAGAATATGCAGGAGCATATGGCTGAGGAGATCCATAACACCTATGAAGTGGTGGAAACAATATAGGAGTTTAAAAGAAAGATAGATGAGTAATAGAGGTTTTTCATTACCTATCTTTTAGAATGTTTGATTTCTGTAGTTTTTGTTTCTTGGCTTTTTTCCTGTCTATCGTCTTGGCCTTTTGGTTGGCCAAAGTACTGTGGCTAGGCTTTTGTTGCTTATTGTCAACCTTTTGATATGTATTAACTTTTGGGTTTCAAGGTCCCTGTAAAACCTATTTTTCTTATCAAATAAATTATTTGGTGTGATTTCTATATTTGCTTAGTTTTGAACAAGGTTTTGAGGTTTCTATATTTGTGGAACAATAAGAATTTGAGTACTAGTGGTGGAGGATGATGCAGGGGCTGATTGACACATTTTGGCTTGGAACTATTAGTCCACAAGTGGGAATAGATGGTGTAGCTTGACTAGACATATTAGGCCATGAAGCTAGAGTATAATTAATCTTAATAAACTAGATTTTTCCTTCTAGTCTTTGTTGCCTATGCTTCATTCTAAACTTTCTTAAGCTCCTTTGCTAAATCTTCCCTCTCCATTCAAGCCTTTTCTAGAGCCAAATCTGATTTAGACATTGGAGGATTTACATACATGTTTGGGATAGTTTGTGGTTCATTTATTTGGATCCCCACAAACTTTTTCTTTCCTTTATCAATGGGTTTTTTAGTCAGATCTATGAGGTCTAGTTGAACAAACTTGTAGGGTTGGACCTATGATATGATAGGTTCTTGTCTCTAATTTAGGAGTTTTTTTTATTCCTAAACCTTGGATCTTAGACTATCTATATCTCCAAAAATATTAGCATGTTGAATATAAGTTCTTTCTTCTAATTTCTTGTTCTTCTCTCTCAAAGAAACCACCCTTCTAAGAAAATTATCTCTCTCAATGAGAGAATTAATGATGGCTTGCTCCTTTTCTTTCTCTAAAAAAATGCATTTGACATCCTCTTTTGCAACCCATTTCTTAAGGAGCTCAATCTCTAAATATACCTCTTTGGGGTTCATCCAAATCCATGAGGTTTGTTTGTACATATGGAACTTTCCTAGTATTGAGAGACACATCCATATCACTCCTATATTCTAGCCTATGATTCATTTCTTTTATCATGTCTAGTCCATAATGCATATCCCCTACTAAAGACACATTCTTATCATGGTATATTCTTTCTTCCTATAGGGGGCTACAAAACATTCCTCCTAGGAGTCTTGTAGTTTTTGATTCAGAATTTAAAGAAGAAGATTCTCTCTCTCTCTCTCTCTCTCTCTCTCTCTCTCTACCACAAGCTAGTATTGGGAGTTCACTGATACACCACATTTGAGAGTTCATTGAATATATATATTAAGTTAGTATATATTGGTACTTTTGGATTGGCTCTTATAAAGTCTTGTGTACTTTTTCTCTTGTCTACCATTTGTAAAAGTCACTTGTAAATAAGTGCTAGCTTCAAAAACTTGACCAAGTTGCCACCCTATATTAGGGAAAAAATATGGCATGAAATGGCTTTGGAAACTATGAAAAATATCACAAGAAGATAAATCTGACACAAAATGGGCCAATTAGAAAAACCTTTTGGAACTGTAATTCTTTCTTGATAGATAAGACACTTTGTAAGAATGGTATACATTGATGTGCTTTTGTGGTAATGGGAGTTTTGTATATTCTCAAGGTTTTTCACTTCAAATATCAAATATAACATGGGAAAGATACAATAAAAATTGAAGACATATGTATAACTACAACACTAGAGACTATAGTATTATTTAAACAACAACATGTGTTGGACAATTCTCCAATAGAGTCACCATTTTGTTGGAGTTTCAAAACTACCAAGAAACAAGGTACTTAATACGAGGATTCTAAAAATAAAACTTGGACTAAGGGTTAGAAACCTCCTATATTAAACTAAGAAAATTTCAAATTTGGATCCAACTTCAACAAAATCAAAGGGATTCTCTACTCTTTAGGTTTTGTAAAACCAAGGCAGGTGCACCTGAGGGATATATGGACATATAACTCGTTCATGGTTCTTGAATTCAGAATATGTTCATTAACATCATCTTTCTATTTCACTTCCATCCCTTATAATAGAAAATGGTCACAATTCTTCTAACTTTACAAATAATCCTTGACAGTAACAACTAATAGTGGCATACAAGGGATTATTGCAAATAAGTGTTGATTAGCAATTTAACTTTTCATACAATATAGTAAATATTTATTTGATTTATATTTGTGCTCTATGCAACCCCATGCAATCAACACTTTGTAGTCTAGGTAGTAATCAGTGCCTTATCTATTGGTACAAAGAAAATCACACTAGTAAAACTTGATCTATTTAATTTCCTTACAATCGAAACTATCAGTAGTTAACTCTAAATTTTTTTCTTATGAACATCCTCTCATACACCTAGAAGACCTATCAATGTAATGAAAGAATTTATTTAATTCATTTAATTAAGAAAAATCAATGAACAAACATACAACCCATCCAAGATGCATTAAAATGAAAGAACATTATTCATTCATTCTCAAATTTTTAGATATATGAAATAGGAGACAAAATTTAGATACACAGATGTTTGTAGAATCATCCTTTGTATTTATTTTCTTGAAAATAATACATTACTGACATCAAATTCAAAACAACTATAGATTAAACACCTAATCCTTCCATGTTCTAATTACTCTTAGATATGCAAAGATGAATACATCATAAAATTCACACAAAGACTAATGGACCGACTCCAAAAATATCCTAAGACTTAAATTCTACAAAATTCAAACCCTTTCTCTAGCCTTGGGATCTCATTTATATAGCATGAGATGCAACACGCTTCAGGCATAGAGAAGAAAGACACCTATCCTTAAGACAAAAAGATTTTACAAACAAAAAGGTCACTGTCACAATACAAAAAAAAGTGTGCTCTCTTGTTTTATTTCAACAAAATGCCTCTATCATGAATCTTCTTATGGTGGGGCCATTTGTATTGTAGCTTCTTGTTGCTAAGGAGTTTCATGTGATGAATGGTCTAGATCCATCTATTGTTCCTCTAAGTATGGGACCATGTTATTTGCATGTTGTGAGTCATGTTCTAATATTTGAAAAATAATTGTGACTTGTGGCTCTCCCTCTAGATCATCAAATCAAATTTCCAAATTAATAGTTACAAATAGTGGCTCTCTTGTTAAGTCACCAATTTGAACTTCCATATCTGTTACTACAATTGGTTTCTCTTCTTTCCTTTCTTGTGCACCAATTATCTATAATTTGTTTTAATCAGCACCATCTTCATCATTTTCTTTAGATATTAATAATTTTCTTGAGCAAGATCTGCCATCCACTTGTTGGAAAGTGAATCATCTGGCCAATTAAAATTCAAAATTTCTTGTTGTTTCTTGAGGATTTCTTCTCCTAATTTCTCAATTTCATCAAAATCCTTTTTGAAAGAATCAAAGAATATCTAAACTTGTAAAACTTCCTCATTTGTCTTAGCAAATCATATGTGGTCTTTTTCATTTATGACTTTATTCAATATAATGCACAACAACTAATCCAAATCCTTGGTTGATTCTTCTTTATCTTTCAACTTATCTACAACCTTAAGAGCATGAGAGAAAAGACCAAAACTTTTATCAAGATATTTTGAAAAATAATTAATGATTCTTCTCCGCAACAGAGTTCTCTTATTATCAAAATTAGAGAGGCCATTAGTCATATTAAAAGTCTTCTCTACTTTCTCACAAGAAAGACTAATGAATGAACAACATAAAATAGTGACATCACTATCCCTACTATTCCATTTTTTCACAATTGGCTTCAAAGTGGCCTCATTACTTTTTAGCTCATTGCATTTATTCATTAACTTTGACAATTGTTCATAGAATGCATGCCAGCCTATCCTATCTACAAAATATACACTTGTATTTCTTATTTTATATTCATACTGAACATCCAATTCTACATGGATGACCCATATTATTTTCTTCCTCAAACTCTTTAGCTATATACAATTGGGGTCGCTATGGGGTAGCTAGTATTTCTATAAGGGGAGTTGTATTGAAAGGTGCAATTGGAAGATAAGGAGGATAAGTAATCCTTGGCTCCCTATCAAACTTAATAGCCTTTTCACCTATATGGAAGGCATCATATAAAAAATCACATTGTAGGCTACCTCCCATCCTAGCACTCCATTTTCTGGAGAGTAGCATTCCATACTGAGAAGGAATATCAACCACAAGAATTGACATAGTTAGCTCTACATTAGAATGAGTAGCTACTTTGAAAGGTAAGGCATTAATGGTACCTATAACAAGCACTTACCTTTCATCCATAGCCCTACACCTACCCTTCTTGGTATCTACTTGTAAACCTAGGGCTTCTATAACTTTAAAAGGCATTATGGTGTTAGATGCTCCTAAATCTATCATTACAATTTTTTAAGGTTCAACCATTTATAACTAGATTGAGGAAAAAAGGATCTATATCTTGCAAGTAGGCTACAAATGAGTTGTTGAAATACATTTTAGGTATTTGTGACATTATTCTAATATCTTCTACTATAACTAGGGTTTGTTGTATGACTTTTTTCTCAACATAATTGCTATTACATATCTCACCCAACTATGATAAAGTCTTACTCTTATGCTCCTCTATTCTAAAAAATTTAGACAAAGGAAATTTTTTAGTTATTTGAGACATCATAGATATCATATCAATTGGATCATATATAGTATGTTTCACAAAAATACCTAGAGCTAAGACTATTTGAAAAATAGGCACTACCACTTGCTTGGTGACTTTAGTTTCTAACTTCTTTTCTTGAACAATTGTATTAACTATTTCAATTGTTTGAAATTGTACCTTATTCTTAGGCTCCCATGTCTTATTCTTACTATCCTTAGCCTTAACTATCACGATGTTATCTTTCTTATTATCATTGGTCATCTTGTGAGTAATATCTTTTATGAATATACTAGATGGCTTACTATTATCATTGTTGACATTCCAATTGCTTAGATTATAGTTACCATGCACTTGAGATACCATCTTTTATATAATCCTATCAATTTCTTCTTTATAAGGAATACTCAAATTTATGTGACCAACGCTAGAAGATGTAGTATAGACTTTGTCTTCATCAGAGTCTTCATTGTCTTAAAATACTTGTTGATGATGTAATTGGTAAACATTTTTCTGATCAGTAACATCATTTCAATTTCTTCCAAATAAAAATCCTCATAATCATCACATAGGTACACCATATTAGAAATCACATCTTCTTGATCCTTTTCCTCTTCTCCCTCAGGTGCACCTGCCTTGGTTTTGTAGAACCTAAAGAGTAGAGAATCCCTATGATTCTATTGAAGTTGGATCCAGATCTAAAGTTTTCTTAGTTGAATATAGGAGGTTACTAACCCTTAGGCCAAGTTCTATTTTTAGAATCCTAGTGTCAAGTACCTTGTTGCTTGGTAGTTTTGAAACTCCAATAGGTTACAAGATTGTTAAATGTGATCATAGCTACAACCTACCCAAGCTACAACTTCAATACTTTTCAGAAGACCTAAAAGCTATCAAAAAGGAAAATAATTCACATTGTAAGTTTGCTTCACTCATTATCTACATATTATTCTTTGTTCAAAATATGTTTCCTACATTTGACAAGGTAGTTTGGAAGGCCAATCAGTCAGGTACATAATAGACAAGGGAGTATATTGAGCAGTTAGGTGAAAATTTTGATTATGTAATGACTAGCTATTTTGAAGACTTAAAGAAGTGTATGAACGAGATATCAAGGATTCTTGCATTTTTAGTGGAAGAACATTATAATGGTTTTTTTTCCTAGTAGATGCCAACTATATAGATGTTTAGGCATCTATTCGAAGGGTTAGATGGTTGAGACCATTACCTTATGTTGATGAAGCATCATCAACCATCACTACATTATTGGTAGAATAATTTCACAATGATGTTACATCATTTGGAAATTATGAAGATGCCAAGTCAAGGATTACTATAAACTTGCAAACTCCCACCATCATCAAATGAAAAACAAAATGGTGAAGAAACTAAAAGAGAAGTTTTGTGACGGTGAAAGAGGAGGAGGAGGAGGAGAAGAAGAAGAAGAAGAAGAAGAAGGTCAAGGACCTCTTGTAGACACTAAAAAATGGTTCACAACTATGATTTCATCACTTCTTCATACTAATTTGTCCCATTTTCTCATTTTACTAACTTTGATCTTTTTGGCCAAATTGATCATACTTTATCATTTGTATCCTCTTTCATATCCTCTTTTGCATCAACTTCATATAATTTCAAAACCATTCTATATCAACTCAAAACCATTTCATATCAACTCAAAATCACCCCAAATCAACTCATAATCACTTGAAATCAGTCCTAATCAACCTAAAACATATCAGACATCTAAAATCAATCATCATCTATCCAATCCTAGGCATTGTCGTGGCTTTCAGTGTCTTGGAAACCTATTAATCTTATCAATCTGACCTTAGTACTGTCATGACTCTTAGTGCTAGGTCGAACTATCATTCATGTCATTTGATCTTTGACATTGTTGAGGCTTTCAATGTCAAATCATGGCATTATCAACCATTTTAATAATATTGACAGTGTTCATCGATGTTATTATGATCAAACCTTTTCAATCAATTTTGATCCTATAACATTTACAATGTAGGTTAAATGTTACATATCAATCAATTCATGTCATGTGTCCTTGGCATGTTATCAACTTCAATCAATCAATTTGACAATGGCTTTGGTCTATCTATCATCATTATATTCAATCTCCATCATCATCACATTTTCATCAAAGGATACAGTCGCATTCATTTAATCAATTTGGCTAATCATTTACTAATTTTCTCTATAGGATTACATAACCCATAATTTAATTCTATTATTCTTACTAATTATTCTTCTTAATTATAATCTTCAATTAATTTATTTTATTAATTAATTGATTCATTATCCATAAACCATGGAAATTATTAATTTCCTAAGTTTCATTTTCCATCATTAATTCCATTTTCTACTAATTCTTATTTTGTGGAATAAAAGGATTTTTAATTCAAATATCCCATAAAATATTTCATCATAGTGACACTTGGATATGATACCTCATGGATTCTCCTTTGACACTTGGATAAGATATGTCATAATCAAATATTCTTATTCCTTATGCATGTCCTTATTTGGCTTATTTTTCATAGATTCTTGGCTTTAAGTGGGCTTGAGGTGTCTTATGACATGTCATAGATTCTCTTCCACATATAGACAAGTTTGACTTCCATGTGTCATAGAATCTTACAATTGGCATATTTTGTCATATGTGTCATGGATTCTCAAAGGAATCTCTTGCCACATCACATATCTATGGGTCACAAATCCAAGGCTCTCATCCTACATGCCAATTATAAAATGAGAATTCTTCCTGTCATTTTCAATCATTAGGTCCTTAATTCTTAAGTTCTTACGTACTTAGATCCTTAGCTCCTAATTCTTAAGTCTTTGAGTCCCTAGTTTTCTTTGCATTTTCATACCATTTCTCTCAAGCTAAAATCACACTTCTATTATTCTCATGGCATTATCCCTATCATAGACTTTGCTTCAATATTGTGTGCACTATAGGCAAGTTGGAGCTACATCATTTGGAGAAGAAAGAAGGACATGGGAGCTACAAATGAAAGAGGAGGTTTCTAACCTTTTGTTTTCTTCTTTTGATTAGTTTGGCTTTCATGGTAAACTATTGGGTGCTAACATATGATTATTGAGTTTGTGATTTTCTCATATCATGTTATGCATTTAACCCATTTTCTAGGTACTACAATTGGTGAACTCGATGTGAACATGCATATCTAACTTGGGTTTTCTTGTTTTGTGCTTGTAGGTGCAAGGAAGAAGCTCACTTGGAAGGTTATAATAACTATATACACTTCCTTTTCACACCTAGATTAATTAGGGGGTCTAGTAATATGGTTGTATCCTTTCATTCTATGCGTTTTGTCAGCTTGTTATCCTAGGGTGCACTCTGCTCTATCAAGATGCACTTGGGACCCCTAGGAGCAATTTTAGGAGTCTAGAAGCCACTAAAATCCCTTTCTGCTATTTCTAACTTCCCAACTACATCCAAAACTTACCAACTTCATCATTGACATAGTTTTCACTATTTGGGCACACTTGGTAGTATAGGTGTCAAAAAAAAGAAGTTTCTGTGTCTCTATTAGGTACCATTTCCCCACAGTTTGCACTTGATCTCCCAACTGTATCCTAAAACTACCAACTACACCCAATTGGGCCCCAACTATTTCATTGAAATATTTTTCACTATCTAGGTGCATTTGGGGGTGTTCTGAGCCATTTTGGCCTTCTGGGGTGCAATTTAATTTGTCAAAGCACACCTAGTTCACAGAAAACACACACATCAATCAAAATCTGCATGTAAGGTTTCCATTTTCTTCTAGAACATAAATTAGAGGATTTTTTGTTACTAATGGTCTACTTTTAGCATATGGAAATTGTGGGATGAAGACATGATCATAACATACTACTAATGCTTGCTTTGCAAGACGTTGTTGAAGACATTGTGTGTTTGCTAAAACTATGTGTGGGGATTTCCTAGATTGGATAACACTTCATTTGGTGCTTAAAATGAACTTTTTATTTTCTTCTTGGAATGTTTATAGTGTTTAAATCCCTAGGAGTTACATTGGATGTATCCTCTCCCCTCGCCATTCATGGATCTTGGGTGTAAGAGAAATCCATGTAACTTCTATAGGAGGCCTACCTTGGACCAAGATACTTGATATTGGGTATGCTAGGGAACGACCTCAGAGCAGTAACAAGCCAAAAGACAAGTCAAAATTCCAACTGCTATATAAAATTCAATTATGGTGAAAGCCATGTCATTAGTATTGCTACGTGATAGCTCTCCTCTAGTACCCTTGTAGTGCAGAAGTTTATCATTCACTTGTCGAATGGAATGACCTTACTAAAAACTATGTTTTAGTGGAAAAAATCCTTTCTATCCACTATCTCAAGGGGTTGCCCATGCTTGTGAAGAAATCCTACATTCTCGCGGTCCTTAGTAGAGGTAATAGTCCCTTGGGAAGTCATGCCTTTTGGGAAGCAGATCTTGGTAGCCTCAAGAAGTGAGTGCACTATAAGGGGGAGCCTATGGTACCAAGATCCTAGGTCGTTTGCTCTAGATAAGCACAGTTTAATTTTGGTTCAAGTCGAAATTTAGTGGATACAATCCTAAAAACCTACATTGTGGTGTGTTTGTTCACTTTTAACAAAAACTATTCTTGTCTTAATGTGTCTTGTGTATGTGTGAAACATTAATCAAGATAATAGCCAACATTCAAATTTACACCTTGGAAAATTGCAAACACTTGTCAAAACATTACACATTGCCAAAAACATTTCAACCTTTGTCCAAACTTTGCAAACTTTGATTCAACACATTCAAACCTTGGAAAACATGGCAACTTGTGCTCCTAAATATGCTTGGCAAAACATAGATTTCATTCTTGCATAGACTCCACTTGCATTTACCCTAGTCTAGGCCTCTTTTTGCATCATATAGACTTCATATTGCACTCTTAGTCCTCATTTAGTATCTATTACCTTTCATATTGCATCCATTTGGGTTTAGTTTACCTCAATTTTTTTTTTTGTATTTCCATCTCAAAATTAGCACTTTACATCCACCACCTTGCATCTTTCCATACCCAATCCTCATATTGACCACTTTAACCATATTTCTAGGTGTCCTAAGCATCATTTTGAGCATTCATACTAGTCATAACACTATCCCCTATTGTTTACCTCTCTGTGACATCAATCTAGAAATCATAGCTTTGAGAATTGCCTTAGTTTCAGCCCAGTTTACCAACTGCATCCTAAAATTACCAACTACATCATTGACATATTCTACACTATATGGGTGCACTTGGTGGTCCTTAGACCTAGTTTGGGATTCTATATAACATTTTTGGAGCTTCAAATGTGTCTTTAGGTACCTGGTTAATTCCCCTTGCATTAGCTTGCCTAGATCTACATTCCACATCACCTAGTCTTTATTAACTTCACTTAGGAAATCATTCTTTAGTCACAACCTCTATTCTACATCTCCCATCCCATCCTAACATCAACCCCAACACCTTAGCTTCCTGGCATATCACTTTGGTAACCATACCATTCAGAATTAGCAAACATTCTTCCTAGCTTACCAACTATGCCTAGAAACTACCAACTGTGTCTATAACTTACCATGTCATTGATGTATTTTTCACTATTGAGGTGCACTTGGGCACCTGCATGACCATTTTGGGCCCCCAAAATGCACTTTAGAATCCTAAAACTGCATCTAGGAGCCTTTGTACCTCCCCATTCTACACTTGACCCAAAACCGCATCTTGCACCCAAAATCCCATTTTGCATCATAAGAATTATCCATATTACATATCTAATCAACATCACCACCATTTCAAGTCCCAAAAAAATTATTTTGAACCCCAAAACCTTTGAATTTAGTCAAAAATCTAGACAAATAATGAGTCTTAGAGTATCTCCAGTGTGGACGGATAATGGATCTTGACTAGTCCTTCTATCTTTTCTTGTCATTTTATTTGGTCAAAATCTATCTATGTCTTGATAGATTTGACCTTGTCATCTTTTATCAATTTTATCTTTTTCTCTTTTATCACTTTTTGATCAAGATCCAAAGTCCTTTATCACAAGGTTAAACTCCTAGAAAAAATACTTTCTAAAGGTTTTACCTAAGTTCAAAACCTTGCATATACCTCTATCATTAGCATAATCATATTACTAGATGTCATTTTGACTTACCATATAGTTATATCCCCTTCATCTTGCATTGATCAAAATCCTAGCATCATTTTCATCACCAAACCCTATCAAATTGTCCATCAACCAAATTGCCTTCTTCAACATTTACCCTCATTTTGCATATCCCAAACATCATTACAAACCCTAGAAAATCATCCTTTTCATAATATACCTTACATACACCTACCTTTAGTATCATTACCAACTCCAAAACATAACCCTAATTTTCATTTTGCATACCTTGGAGTCATTTTCATACCCTCTAGTCAAAACTTCAAAACGACACCTTGCATTCACATTTGCATAATATCCCTAGCACATTTTCACTTTTCATGTCAAAACCCTAATTCATTTAGCATTTCTTCACATTTCATAAGATCCCTAAACACTTAAAAATCCCAAAAACACTCACATCTTGCATACCCACATCTTAATTATCAAGTTTTGACCTCTTTTACCAATCACAACCCTATTTTACCAACTACAACCTTATTTTACCAATTGCACACTTCAAGTGCATAGTTGGTATTTTTAGGATGCACTTGCTAGTTTCAAGATGAATTTAGTAATTAGGTGTTTCTTTCTAGGTTCTATAACCCTAATCTTCACTTCCACACCTTGCATTGCATCCCAAGACCTTTGGAAACACTCTAAACGATTCAAAACACTCAAATCTTGCATTTTAGGCACCCTAGCATGTTAGTTTACCCATTTTATGCCTCTTACTTACCAACTACTTAATTTTAGGCCCCAAAATATGTTATGGATACACTTGGTACTATCTAAGCATAGTTGGTAGTTTAGGTGCACACTTGGGAGGCAGAAAAGTCCATTCATGTTTCCCTCCATTGTATTTGCATTCTTAGGTATCATGCTAGCACTTACTAGGACACAATCAGCTCAAAGACCTAAAGAACTTTACCAACCATTTTTCTTTGAGGTACAAAAACAACCAAAACCTCATTCAATATAGAAAAAGAGAAAGAAAACCCAATCGAAATTTGATTATGACCAAATTGAGGGATCACTACCATTGCTAGCAGACCCCTTGAACTTGTATCTACAAGAGCACCATAATCAAGCTATGGCACAAAAAACCTTGAACAATGCACCTACCATGAGATTTTCTCCAAACACTTACCCCACACATGGGATGGTTCAATGGAGTCCAAACTTTGAACCTATATTTGTGCCAATACTACCAGGAGGAGGAAGTGTGCCTACCACACCCGAAGATGAACAATCACATTCCTTCAAATTCAGCCAACTTAACACAAGTGCCTTCCACTATAACACATTAAACATACAACAAGGTACTATATAGCTAAGTGATGACTCTAACATTGACTATGGCATCACTGATGAATAAATGGCTAGGGCATGTCAAGAGAAAAACTTTCGTAAAAACTTCAAACTTTTGGCAGCCCATGAAATTGTCAAATTCAACCCAAATGTGGAGGGACCTAAGTCCAAACATCAAACTAAATCAACCATTGAAAAAATAAAACCCATGATCAATTTAGACTTAGATAAGGGAAATTTTTTTTTTGGAGTTTTCAAAGACAATAATGGCACCTATAAGGTTCCATCAAGAATCAACCATCAAAATCCCTCAAAGTACATCTGAACACATCAATGTTAACCCCTTGTTTGACAAAATACCACCAATCCCTAAACACACAAAAAGGACATTAAGACTTGGTTTTAGTGACATGATGTAGCAACAAGACACACCTAAAGGGACTTGTTCTCTAGGGATGCTAGACATACCTTCTTTGGAAGAAAATCAACAAAGTGCACCTTTGCTCCTAACTCTACCAAGTGGTATGACATCAAATGTTATGGTGCCTCCCTCGAATACACTATGTGCAACATCAACTACAAAAATCTCTATTGATTCACAAAGGAAAAGCCTTATTGACATTACACCCATTCCCAATAGGAACACATCTCATAGTCAAGTCAATATGATGTTACAAGGAGGAGCCTCTAACACACAAAGGAGCCAAAGCAACAATACCAACATGACGATCACTTCTCAAGGACATAACCAACTACCCCAACAACATCAACCTATGATAGTCCAAGGACCTAATCTTTCCAATACAAATCCAACATATCAACAACAACATCAACCACAAAAACAACAACCTCAAGTGGTGCAAACATCCAACATCCCTAATATGTGGTCCAACATAAACCCACTTGACTTCCATGCAATTTATCAACAACAATTCCAACAACAACAAGCAATGTTTTCTAAACAACAAGAGCAACTCAAACAATAGTTGGAATACCAAAGACACCTTGAGCAACAAATCACATACTAAAAACATTTATTACAACAACAATACTTGCCACAACAACTCCAACAGATACCTCTACAACAAAAAGCACGTATATGGTACAACAAATATCAAGGAAAAGGCAACCCAGTTGATCATATCAGAGAATTTTGTGCCTCATGTACTAAACTTGGTGATGAGCCCACTTACCTCATGATATTGTTCCCTTTCTCTCTAGGTAGGCCCGCACTTGAATGGTACTCTAAACTTCCTGGTAATATCAAATCCTAGTTGGAACTCACAAACAAGTTCATCTCCCACTTTGTCTTTAACATTATGAATGAAGTGACACTTTCTAATTTGTGCTCAACTAAATAGAAGATAGGAGAACCATTTATTACATTCTTACTATGCTAGAGAAGCTTAGTTAGTCAATGCTCACTAGACATTCTTGAAGAACAACAAATAAACTTATGCATTGAAAACTTAGTCCTACACTTAATGTATGAACTCAAAATCAAGAGTCCAAGCACCATTTTTGAAATGATGAAAAAAGGGGCTAGTATTGAAAATGCTCTTATCCATAAGGGAATCATTAAGATAAACAAAGAAAACACAAACACCAAATCATCTAATGACAAGGAAAAAATTTTCTCCAAAAACAAGAATGTGACTAATGATGGTATTGTGGATGCACAAAAAATTAGCACATCACAACCTCAACTAACTTTGAAAGGTGCAAACCCTACAAATTCACAAACTCCTAATCAAACATCAGCCCCACAAAAGAAGACTAAGACTTCCATGCAAGACAAACCTCAAAGACATGGTAGAACCAAGGATAGAAAATTCACACCATTGGGGATACCTCTTGAGGTTGCATTACAATAGTTACTGAGTAATAACTTCCCACAGTTACCCTCAATCAAAGATAAACCATTAACCAAAGCAAATTGGTGGGATGACAAAAAATACTATGATTACCACTACACCAAAGGACATGAGACCTCATCATGCTTCCAACTAGAGCATGCAATACAAGACATCATTGATGATGGTGTAATCACAGTTGATTCATCATTGTTAGCATCCAACTTTGATCACACTATTTTCAAATATCCTTTGGGTAATCATGACAAAGAGAAGCCTTCCAGTTCAAACTCAAACTCACAACCTAATGTGAATTACACATTCATGGGATATGACTACACTGTCAACTATTTTAATGAGTCAGATTCCCACATATCCACATTCACTTCAAACATTGAAGATCCTCATTACATTGTTACTACACACTGTACCAAGATTAACCTACCTAGAGCTCCATCTAGGCCTACTGCTTCCACTAGACTTGCACCCCCTAGTAGACTTGTAGCTCCTACTTCATCTGATTATAGTCTTGTTGAATAGCTTGGTAAGACTCCTACACAAATATCCATCTTGGACCTACTACGTACATCTCCCCAACACTAGAAGATCTTGGAACAAGCCATGGAATTGTCAATAGTCCTAGATAATATAGATGCTGCCTAGTTCCAAGCCATGATTGGGAACCTATCTACCTCACAACATATTACCTTTTCCCCTCAGGATATTTCTAAGGACAAACTTAACCATAATGATCCCCTTCATCTTGAAGTCTTCATCCATAATGCCAATGTCAGATGTGTCTTAATAGATTGAGGAGCAGGACTAAACATCTGTACTCTTAATGTTGTCAAAGGTTTGGGTTATTGTGAAGATGATGTGGATCCCTCTCGAAGAATCATAATAAAAGCTTATGATGATGGTGAATGCTTCTCTAAGGGCATCATCACATTACCTATCAGAGTTGGCCTAACTACTAAAGACACATTGTTCCATGTCCTAAATATTGAAATGAACTGCAACATGATACTAGGATGCCCTTGTCTTCATGCTATGAAAGTAGTCCCTTCTACATATCATCAATGTTTGAAGTTTTCCTATGACAACATGGAGGTTACCATCCCCAGTGATCTAGATCCTTTCTAGTTTTGTGCTAATCTAAGAGATTCTACTGCATACCAAATCCCAACAAACAATGAAGCACAACCCACAAATTCCTCTACGTATGTGGATTATGATATACTCCTCAGTAAGGCCAAGGAAAAGATGAAGATTGAAGACAATGGGTGTGGAGAATACTTTTTGTCTCACATATCCCACATCAAGGAATCACCACTTTCTCCCATTAGTACAAAAAATGCTACTTCTATCCATGAGAATAAATCCATATTTATCGAGAAATAAAAAGAAGAACAAGAACCCACTTTGATATCTACAAGAAAGTATGGACTTGGTCTTACTATCAGGCAGAAACAAGGCTATGATGGCTATAGAGGTCTTGGATCTCAGAAACAAGGAATCATTGAACCTATCACTATAGAAAGAAAACCTCCTAGTTTTGGGCTTGGATTTGAACCATTATGGAAAGGTCCTCCTAGTACTACGGTACCTACATGTAAGATTATGGATGTTTCGGATGTTGAAAAGGCATCTAAGGATATCCTAGCTGAAACCAATAATCCTCTAGCTTCTAAGCATAACCCCAATGATACCATGGAATCTAATGCCCATATCCATAGCTTTAACCAAAGCCCATTCAGCTCTGATGATGACATCCCCTCAAGTTTTCTTAAACTATTGGATTGGGACCAACGTGGACCACCAATTTTGATTGATTAAAAAATGAGGAGACTCTTGTAATAGACTTTGAAATCTATGAAGGCATTATGATTGACAATCATAAAGAAGCAATTTCTTCTAAAGAGAAAACATGGGAATATTTTGGGGAGCCAACTCCATCTTCCAGTTACAAAGCTAAAATAAAAGTAAAAAATGACAAAACTAGGTCTCTTGGTGAAAACCAAAAGGTGTCATTAGACAATAAAAAATCAAAAGCTAAGAAGATCCCATGGATACAAGATAAAATAGATGATGCCATGAATATCAATGTTCCAATGTTTAACATGCCACAAAGTCTTTTGGAGCTCTCTCGATCAACATTCATGTGGAAGGTCATTGATCTCAACCCTCCCAACCCTCCCTTATATCTAGTTGTTTATCCCCAAATCCAGTTTCCTAATTTTCCCGACACCCAAGATCAAAACTTTATTGAATAAACCTTTACATATGTCATCATTAGTTACATCCCAAATGACATATCTTTTTACCTATTTATCCTCAAATGCCTTGATTTGCAAGAGGCAGACATTGTCTTACATACAGTACATGATGGTATATCTCAAGGCCTTTCTAGTGGTTTGATTTTAGCTACAGACTTCAAACAAATCCTGTGTAGTTATGGTCAGTCATGGACCTTGAGATTATCAACTAGTAGTAGAAACAAGAGATTTATTATCAGCAGTTGTCAACAACATTCTTGATTACATCTAAAAGTCCTGAAAAAATATCAAAAAAATTGCAAAAGTCTTGAAAAAAAGAAAAGAAAAAAGTGAAAAAAAGTCATGAAAAAATGGATGCCTTGATGAAAACCTGGCAAACAGGTGTCTTGGCATAAAAATTTGAGTGACAAGAAAAATTCCATCCAAAAGTGAAAACCTGGCAAACAAGTGCTTTGGACAAGTACCATGGTGAAAACTTGGAAAACAAGTGCCATGTGTAATCAGTTGTTGCTCCTCCATCTATCAGGATTCTTGTTAGTGTAGTTTTTTATTTTTCCTATTTTGCTAGGTTTTTCCTACACTTTTAATAATCTCACTTAGGTTAATAAAGCATGTCTTATTAGGTGAATGGTTGTGAGGTGTCACCTTCCTACATGTGAGCATCCATTAGCTATCTTGGGAAGATACTTTGCTATCTTTAGTCTGATAGATGGTTGCTCTTCATTGGTTGGTGTTGCCACCTCCTCCCTCTTCCTAGCCTATATAAGCATGCTACCTGGCTTTTATTTGCATCCTCTTAATGCTATTTTGCTTCCAACATTTGCATTACTCTCTTGGAGACTAACTCTATTATGTTGTTTTGATTTTGTATCATTTGCATTCATAGTTTAGATATTTATTCTTTTCACTAATTTTTTGGGTTATTAATCTTATCAGATTCTAACATGGTATCAGAGCTTTTCTATGTGCAAGAGTAGATTTTAGTTTCCTTATTTGAGAGATTCGGGGAGGGGGCTAATAAGCTTTATTGTAATTTTTTGAAAAATGAAGTATGCTCTTCTCTTGCATCTTTGGATGATCTTGAGAATTAGAAAAGTTTTGACAAAAATGATTTTTCTCTGGGGTTTTAATCTCAAATCTGACAACTAACTTGCATATTTAGAGTTTTCAATCAGTTTTGCAGGTTCCAACATGCCATTGATGGACTTAGGAAGCTGATCCAGCATTTGCATTTCATATTCTAGTTGTTGGGGTCATTTTTTGATTTTTGGAGCCATTTTTTATTGTTAAAGGCATCTGATTTACACTACAACAGCATCTTCTGTACAGCAGCAAGAAAAATGCTTTCTAAGTTTTGTTTGCAGCCCCGAAAAACCATCTGGGTATCTTTTAGATTTTGCATGCAAGCTATATATTTTGCAAAATTGAGTATGAAAAGCTACAACCATACCCCTCTCCATTGGCAATCGCAGATTTGAATGCAGTTTTCAAATGTCTCGTTCTTGCTCATACAAACTCCAATTTTGATGATTCTTGTTATGAACTTGGCTATTTTTTTGTGCTCTATCCACTAGTGGAGTTTTTTTTTGATTTTCATGCATTAATTCTTCAGAAATTACAAAATCTCAATCGTGATTGTGCACAATTCTCATTTTGGAAACTTCGGAGGATCATAACTTTCTCATATGACCTCATATCGAGGTGATTCTTTTTTTGAAAGTGCATGATTTTTTGAGTAGATCACAATGGTGCTATTTTTTTCCTTGATTATTGTGCCTAATTTACACTTTCAGCATATGCTCTTCATGAGGGTTTGTAATGCATTGAAATCAAGACCACTAAGTATTTCTTTCTAGTGGTAGTTGTAAACGCACTAAAATAAAGTGCCAAATCATATTTCTTTGGAGGGGGGTTCTTTGATTGAGGAAAAAAGGGGGGGCATTGTCGTGGTTGGGTTCTCTTCTTTTTAGCATTTCTTCTCTGCAGTTCTTCATCATGGATCAAACAAATATACCCATCCTAACTCCGTACAATTACTTTGAGTGGAAATCACGCATGACAATTCACTTAAAGAAAGCTAGATTAAATAGGATAACTATGGGACTTGAAATTGAACCTGCTAAAGATGAAGACAAACCTAAGTGGTTTAACAAATGTGATGAGGCATATGGAACATTGTGTTTGTTTGTTTCTCCTGACTTGCTATTTCACATTGAGTCTTTGGATACACCAAATGAAGTATGGACAAAGCTAGAAACACTATTTGGCACACAAGATTCAACGAGGGGTCATATGTTGGAAAATGAATTAATTAGTTTGAGTCTAGGCAATTTCAACACAATCCAAGATTTTTTCACCAAATTGAAATCACTAAGGCTGCACTTAAAACAATGTGGAATTGAAAATAAAGATGAACAACTGATTCTTAGTATTCTCTCTAAGCTAAGTTTAGAATATTCTATGTTTGTCTCTACCTTCTATGCTACTAAGGTTGCACTTGGTACTCAATTCACCATGCCATCTTTAGATGATTTTTCTATCAATCTCACTCGAGAACAGGACAAGCTAATCTAGATGGGCACTCTTAAGTTCTCTAAGTCACATGCCTTGGCTGCCAACCAAGGCACAAAAGAACAACAAGGATAAAGTAGTAACAACAATAGTAAGGACAAGAAACAAAAGAATAGCGAGGAGAAGAAGGATCAGATATTGAATTACTCAAAAGAAACTATTGATACACCACCTTCCAAGGGCAATAAGCCTTAGAAAGAAAAGGTCAAATGTGCCTATTGTGAAAGACCTGGTCATGATGAACATAAATGTTTGCAGAAACAACTTGATCACTTGATATACATTCTTTAGAAGAATAATATCAGTGTTCATGAGTCTATCAAACAAAGTTCTAATGAAGGGTCTAACAAAGAAAAATACAATAGCAAGGGGAAAGGAAAGGGCAAGGCTCTTTTTGTAGTTTCTTCCTCACCATCCACTTGGGTTCTTGATTCGGGTACTTCACACCACATGGCTTCATCTATGGAAGAAATTGCATCCTTGGAGCCATGTACTATGCCTTCTATGTTGATGGGTGATAACACTCCTATTGAGGTGTGTGGGAGAGGGTCTATTGATGTGGGGGATGGCACATTCCATGATGTTCCTTGTGTACCCTCATTGTCAACTAATCTCCTATCGGTATACCAGATCACTCACACAAGGTTAGGAAAGCAGGTTGAGTTCACTCCTATTTCAGTGGAGATATGTGAGTTGCACAATGATTCTATAGTTACAGTTGGGAGAGTAGATCATCAATCACGAATCTATATCTTTTCTCACTTTGTTCCTGATCCTCCTTTGACTTTTTTTCTCACTCACTCTAATGATGCGAGTAATTTATGGCATGAGTGGTTTGGCCATCTTAACTTCCACTACTTGCATTAGCTTAACTAGCAAAGCATGGTCACAAGGTTGCCTTCTACTTTGACATTGGAGTCACTTGGAATACATGATAGATCTTCTAATGGGTCAGATTCACTTGAGCAGTCTTCTACCTCCACTTTTGATGCAGAGAGTGATTCAGAGGACTCACCTCCTTCCTCTCCTAGTCATCATTAACAAGTTGATGATTCTCCTCTAGATTCTCTATCTTCTGGTCCACTTTGGGCTAGACAGACCTTGCAGTTTGTAGGTGATTGGGTTGGGGATCTATTAGACACCAAGCAGACTCATTCACAATTCCAGGATGCTCTACATATCTTCATTGCTACTGCCTCAAATCCATAGTCCTTTCATGAGGCTTTTGGTATTTTTGAGTGGGATACATCAATGCAGGAGGATTATAGTTCCTTGATGAGGAACCACACTTGGGATCTTGTCCCTTTTCCTAAGGGAAGAAAACTTGTTTGATGTAAGTGGATCTACCAGACAAAATTTGTAAGCTTTGTTGGGGGTGTGGGATGCTTCATCTTTTGGGGGGGCTCTTCCTCTCACTTGGAGTCCTAATTTTCTTTGGGGAGTCTCTTTTCTCTCTCTTTTGGGGGAATTTTATGTACATGGGTACCACATCAGGCTTGACTTGCCAGGACCCATTTCTACACCTAAGCTTCGCTTATAGGGGGGTGTTAGTGTAGTTTTTTATTTTTTCTATTTTGCTAGGTTTTTCCTACACTTTTAATAATCTCACTTAAGTTAATAAAGCATGTATTATTAGGTGAATGGTTGTGAGGTGTCACCTTCCTACATGTGAGCATCCATTAACTATCTTGGGAAGATACTTTGCTATCTTTAGTCCGATAGATGGTTGCTCTTCATTGGTTGGTGTTGCCACCTCCTCCCTCTTCCTAGCATATATAAGCATGCTACTTGGCTTGTATTTGCATCTCTTGTTTTTGCATCCTCTTAATGCTATTTTGCTTCTAGCATTTGCATTACTCTCTTGGAGTCTAACTCTATGATGCTATTTTGATTTTGTATCATTTGCATTCATAGTTTAGATATTTATTCTTTGCACTAGTTTTCTGGGTTATTAATCTTATCAGATTCTAACAATTCCATCCTGTCTTTTCCCCCTCTATTATTCCTTGATCATAATCTTTCCTATTGAAAGACATCCTTGGCTCCTTGACCATGGCTCATGAACTGGTTGACATCCATTGTTATCCTACTTAACATATCACTAGTTTGCACACACTCTATCATTGGCCTTTGTATATAGTTTGCATCTTGTCTGGGGGCATATTACCTACATAGTGCATGAGTTTGAACTTTGACTAGGGGTATATCTCTAAGTACTTTTTATCCATTGGACCTATCATGTAATAGATTGGAGCTAACACTTGTATATGCTTATATGATCTTGAAAAATCAGTCACACAAAAAAATGAAATATCCCCAAAAAACCCTACAAATCACAAAACACATCAAAAATTTGCAATAAACCTTGTACATATTCACTATGGATAACCACCCCTTCTATGTACACATTTGCACTTTGTAGACTGAAACTCAAAGTACTACATTTTCACGACAATCACACTATTGGAGCAATGTGAACCAATAGTCAATCCAACATGTTACTATGAACCTATCAACTAAATCCACAACTAGAACTATCACACAATCAACATATCAAACACCATCTGAACATCTAAAACACTAAAAATAAAGTAATAATAGACAAGAATAGCTGTTGGTTCACATTTTTTAGTGAGTGATTTATTTTTGCTTTATTTTCTTTTTGATCATGTTCCTATGCTACTTGATGATATAAACTAATCTATGAGAGTGGCTGGGATGGTTCATGGTCATCCTTTTATATTTCTATCTATTACAATGTAACTTTGAGAGTATGGGGCATGTAAATATCCCTTAGGAAGGACAAGGTCATTCTCTATCTATATCATTCTTGTTTATGCAAAAGGCTTGCATTTGCACTCTGGCCCTTTATGCCATGATGCGTTATATTCAATTTACGATATCAAAATAAAGATCCATTTGACATATAGTGCACTTAAAAAAAGAAAAAGTCCTTCCACCATACTAACATCTCCTCATATCATCTTTCTTCTTCACCTCACTCTCCATCACCATGATCATGTCTTTTGATTCACCAAATCATCTTCATCTTACATTCAAGCATTCTTGCATCATCCTACACTGTCAATCAACTTTCTATGGATTTCCACCTAATTCAACCTCCTTTTGAAATTTTTCTCACCATATTTGACCAAATCTGACCATTTTTTATGATTTCACTCATGTTCTGATGTCTTTCCATCATTTTGGGCATGCATGCAAAGTTTTAGGGCATTTCGAGTCTAATTAAGCTATTTTTGGCCCCAAGAGCATTTTAGGGTGTAGTTTGCATTTTTAGAGCATAGTTGGGCTTCCCAAGTGCATCAAAGATGCACTTGGTACTGTCATGATGCACTTGGGATTATCAAGTGTGTCCAAGATACATTTGGGGACCTAGAATCCCCAGAACTACTCTTGGAACTCCTATGTTGCACTCTAAAGGCCATAACTTTTACGTTTCAACTCCAATTTATGAACCGTCAATTGCATTGGACTCATATCTTTGTTGTGAACAAAATGAGCTATTATTTTCATTATTTGGTCATTTTATGTAGTTTTAATCCTTGAAACTACTCTTGGGCTCCTGCTTGACCCCCGTCATGTTGATTTTGGTCCCTAGAGCCTTCTCGGTCACATTTTGCACTTTTTGAGTACACTTAGGCTTAGAAAGTGCATCTAGGATGCACTTTGGCTTACCAAGTGTGTCCATGATGTACTTGGTTGAGTTTTGGGTGCACTTGGTGACCTAGGGTACCTAGAACTGCTCCCAGAGCCCCTATGTTGCACTCTAGAGCCCATAACTTTTGCATTTTAACTCAGATTTTCAATCTGTTAGTTGCGTTAGATTTGAATATTAATTTTGGAAAAAATTAACTATAATTTTCATTATTTTTTATCTTTATTTAGTGGTAACCTATGTGATTACTCTCGGGCTCCTGATTGATCTCATTCTGCACTCTAGACCTCATAACGTTCACATTTTAGCTCTAATTTGTGATTTGTTAATTGCTATGGCTTTGTCTTCTTGTTGTCAAAAAATTGACTTATCATATGCTTATCTTAGTTAATTTCTTAAGGGGTCACCCATATATATCATCCCTACTAGGGCATGTTCTAGCTTTCTCACCAGTTATTCTTTGACACAACGCTCTAAATCAGATTGTATCAAAGAGGGGAAAAATGTAGATGCTCAAAAATGGTTCACATCTATGATTTTATCACTTCTTCATACTAATTTGTTCCATTTTCTCATTCTACTAACTTTGATGTTTTTGGCCAAATTGATCATACTTTATCATTTGTATCCTCTTTCGCATCAACTTCATAAAATTTCAAAACCATTCCATATCAACTCAAAACCATTTCATATCAACTAAAAATCATCCCAAATCAACTTAGAATCAATTATAATTAGTCCTAATCAACCTAAAACATATCAAACATCCAAAATCAATCATCATCTATCCAATCCTAGGCATTGTCATGGCTTTCAGTGTCTTGGAAACCTATCAACCTATAAACCTATCAATCTTATCAATCTAACCTTCGTACTATCGCGACTCTCAGTGCTAGGTCAAACTATCATTCATGTCATCTAATCTTTGACATTGTTGAGGATTTCAATGTTAGATCATGGCATTATCAACCATTTTAATAATATTGACAGTGTCCATCGATGTTATTATGATCAAACCTTTTCAATCAATTTCGATCCTATAGCATTTACAATGTCGGTTAAATGTTACATATCAATCAATTCATGTCATGTGTCCTTGGCATGTTATAAAATTCAATAAATCAATTTGACCATGGCTTTGGTCTATCTATCATCATCATATTCAATCTCCATCATCATCATATTTTCATTAAAAGATACAGTCGCATTCATTTAATCAATTTGGCTAATCATTTACTAATTTTCTCTATAGGATTAAATAACCCATAATTTAATTCTATTATGCTTACTAATTATTCTTCCTAATTATCATCCTCAATTAATTGATATTATTAATTAATTGATTCATTATCCATAAACCATGGAAATTATTAATTTCCTAAGTTCCATTTTCCATCATTAATTCCATTTTCTACTAATTCTTATTTTATGGAATAAAAGGATTTTTAATTCAAATATTCCATAAAATATTGCATCATAGTTACACTTGGATATGACACCTCGTTGATTCTCCTTTGACACTTGGATAGATATGTCATAAATATTCTTATTCCTTATGCATGTCCTTATTTGGCTTATTTGTCATAGATTCTTGGCTTTAAGTGGACTTGAGGTGTCTTATGACACATCATAGATTCTCTTCCACATTTAGCCAAGTTTGACTTCCACGCATCATAGAATCTTACAATTGGCATATTTTGTCATATGCGTCATGGATTCTCAAAGGAATCTCTTGCCACATCACATATCTATGGGTGAAAAATCCAAGGCTCTCATCCTCCATGCCAATTATAAAATGAGCATTCTTCCTCTCATTTCTGTTCATTAGGTCCTTAATTCTTAAGTCCTTAGGTCCTTAGATCCTTAGCTCCTAATTCTTGAGTCTTTGAGTCCCTATTTTTCTTTTCATTTTCATACCATTTCTCTCAAGCTAAAATCACAATTCTAGTATTCTCATGGCATTATCCCTATCATATACTTTGCTTTAATATTGTGTACACTATAGGAAAGTTGGAGCTACATCATTTGGAGAAGAAAGAAGGACATGGGAGCTACAAATGAAAGAGGGGGTTTCTAACCTTGTGTTTACTTCTTTTGATTAGTTTGGATTTCATGGTAGACTAGTGGGTGCTAATGTATGATTATTGAGTTTGTGATTTTCTTATAGTATGTTATGCATTTAACCCATTTTCTAGGTACTACACCTCTACAAATAACACAAGGAGAAGGTAAATATCAAGATTTAGAGAATGAAGAGGAAGCCAAGAAAGAACTAAAATAAAAAGAAAAGAAGAGGAAAGAACAATAGAAGAAAGAGAAGAAACATAAGAAGGTATGATCAATGAAAATAGAGCATAAGCCAACTACACCTTTGACAAGGCCAAGCATAATGTCTACCATTGTACAAGCCAAGGAAGCACAATCTACCAAAGGGAAAATGAAGAATGATACAATAGAGCTAAATTTGCTTGCTAAGAGACTAAAGAGGAGTCTAAAAATTCAAGGAGATTCAAATGATGAGAAGACTAAATTAGATGACGTTAGTCAATTCAAATTGGTAAGTCACAATCCTTCATTTGATATTGATAGTCTATGTGAGAATGTAAAGAATAATGTAGATTTATCAGGATTTCCACATATTGATTTTAATGAATTATAAAATGGAGATAAGAATAATGTTGAAGAAGCTATTTATGATATGATGGATACTTTTAAGACTACTTCTTTAGAGATTTCCAACTAAATTCATAAAAGTCCATATAAAAGAGTTGAGTAGAGATGCAAGTTTAGTATGGAGAGTAAAAAGAAAGCTAGGGAGGCTACTTTAGCTCAAGTTATGCCTAAATTTGATAAGAAAAAATGATCACAAAGGCTATAGAGAAACTGAAAGGGAGATTTTCTCCCAAATACAAAGCCTTTCATATTTTGATGAATATATTTGAAGAGGTGGTAACCCAGAGCAAATTATTTTTGAAAAAAATCTATGGGTTGACCACAAAAATAGTGGAAATAGTGGAAGAGAAGAAATGAATAGAGGTAGAGGAGAATGAAACAAAACAATGTGAGATAGCTCAAGATGACACACAAGAAACCATAGTTGTCAATGAGCCAAGCACTAGTCCTCCACAAGGAGAGAGAGATAGAGTTAATAGGACTTAGTGACTATTGAGGACATCATTGATAACAATAAATAAATTGTAAATCCACTTAGTTATGATGATATTAAGAAATTACAACAAGAATCCAACAATACAAAAATTCCATGCATTAATCCTATATTAGTGAGGATTGATTAATCTCAAAAGGTTCATATTGTATCTACTATAATAAAACAAAAAGGAACATCTATTGTACCCCCACTTGTTGAAGAGACAAAGGAGAAAGAGTCAAATGAACAAACAATGTCATAGGATAAGATTTTGGAGAGGAAAGTTGAGCTTAACAATGCACCATCTACAATGCCAACATTTGTCATTAACATGAAAGAAAAAGAGGTGGATACACTAGCTATATCACTGCCTAGTCTATAAATCTCAGGTATACTATCACTTGTAGTAATTGACAATGAAGGAAATGAAGATAATAAGGGTAAGGAAGCCAATCCTATATGCACCTCACCAAAGCATGTTGAAAATTGAAAAGAGGATGATCAAGTAGAAGATGATATTATGACCACTAAGATTGAGGAGAAAGAAACAATTTAGACATTGGTCACTTTTCAAGTAATTTCAACTCCTCCCAGTAGCCAAACTCTTTAGACATAGAGTACTCAAGACACACCATTGTGGATATCAATGCCAAGTGTAACACACAAAAGAGTGCTGAAACTACATCACTAGAGATGTGAGTTTATATGAGGTGATTTTTCTATCATAGTTTAATCAAGAAACAATCATATTGGAAGAGATGGAGATACTACAAGAGGCCCTATAGAGGAAATCAAAGCAAGAGAATATTAGAAGAAAGCATAAGCAAAAAAAAGTTTTGCATGAATAAAATATATTTTCATTGATGCTTTTGATATTTCAAACTCATTGTCCAATAAGCCTATCTTAGAGTGACTTGTACATATAGTTGATAAGATTAAAGATGATGATATAGAAAATAATGTAAAGTTATTAGAATGGTCTAAGAAGAAATTTCACACTAAGTTCATGGATAAGATATCTAGTTCTATATAACTAAGACAAGTTAATTTATCAACTAAAATGGATAGTGTGAAGAAATTTTTGGAGAACATTTACTCTCTGTACAATAAACTATGCAATGTTGATATCTTTACCCAAGAGAATTAAGAAGAAATTTATAGGTTGCAAGGATATCTCAAGTCTACTCAATCTTCATTAAAGACATCCCCTGGCACTAGTCAATTAAAATTTTAGAGGCTAATGCTGGCACAAGGAAGGATTTTCGAGTTAAAAGAAAAAGATGCAAATATAAGATCAACTCTTATCAGCATATAGTCCATGTTGACTCCACTCATGGAATTTTTATAGAAGGAACTACACTTTTCAAAAAAATTGATGAAGAAAGATTCTCATCTTTCTACAAAAGAAGGTCTAGTTGATATGGTAGCAAATCTAGAAATATAGAATCACTTGATGCAGTAAGAGAGAATTGTGATTCCGCACTGGGAATCATAATGGAAGTACACAAGCCATTTCTAGATAAATTTATAGTAAGTGTACAACCCTCATAGACATAAGTGTCAAAAAAGGGATTTTAAAGATTTTGAAGATATTGTAAAGGTAGATATCTACTTAGAAGGAGTCTTAGAAAAAAATGAAGTATTTACTCAGGGGGAGTAACATAACAAGGTAACAAAAACTTTTTTTGCAAATTTTGAAGACTTTGAAATTTTGTACAGAGACTGAGTATAAGAATATACATTGTTTGACTTATGCATGAAGTCAAATAATATATATGCCATGACAAAGTGTTTTTTCCATTCATGTCAAAGGGGGAGATTGTTAATCTCATTATGGTTTTGACATTGTAGTGACAAAACACTTAGTCATCATCTAGCATAGTTAATTGGTCATCACTATGGCCAAGCTACTATTTAGGCCAAGTGCATAGTGCATGCTAAGTAAATAGAGTGAATTAAGTGATTAGTGTGATCTGAGTAATCAGAGCATGTCAAGCATAAGTATCTAGAAAATACATGTCATGTTATGTGATAGTTAGTGTTGAGCACTAGTAGTTGTGGAGCAATTAGTATGTGCCGAGTCACTCAAGTGCTAAGAAGATAGTGTATATCAATTAGTTAGTACATGTCAAGTGATTTAGGAGCTGAGCAAACAACACAAGAGAATAGTTAAGACCAAGCATCAAATGCCTATTAATGTCGAGTAACCAGTCAATGACATAGATGTTTGTAATGACACAAACTTCTATGTAAACCATTTTTGGATGACATAATATAAATTTTTTGATATGAAGATATAAGGATAAAATCATGTCATGCATCCTTATGAAATACATGCAACCAATTAGAAAAGGGAAGCATCATGTGGCAATTGAAATCAACTAGAGCTATTGATTTTAACCTAAGATCATCTCCATGGTGCCTATTTAAAGAGGTAGGCCCTAAGGGGGAGTACATATGTGAAGGAGGATACTAAGGAGAGTATCATGTTGAAAAGAGGCATGGAGAAGATGCTTAAGTGAGGGTTAAGAATTGTAGAACCAATTGATAAGAATAGAATTAGTTGTGAAATTAAGTAGTGAAAGGTAAGAGAAGATATATTACACAAGGAGGATCAAGATACAGACTATAAAGATGAGATCTAACATCTAGTAGAAGGGTGCTAACTGAAGGATCAAGTGTTGAATCATTTTAACAAGTGATACAGGGTAAATATCTTAACAAAGTAGTCCTAACATACTTTTGTAAATATCCTAAAATGGTGCTTACCTAATTGAGAGTTTAAATCCTTTAGTCAATATGAGACCTAAAAATGTTTGTAAGCCTTTAACAGGGAAGACCTCTCATAGGGTAGATCATAGATTATGATAAAAAATTTGTAGCCATAATTGGCCACACTTTATTACTATAGTAGTGAATATATGTGGATGTTATCCCCACCCTATTTTTACCTTCTCCTTGGAGGGTTTCTAGGTAACCAAAATATTTTGTGTTAATCTTTTGTGTTGTGTGTTGATTTACTTTATGCTATGGATGTGATGCATTCTTACATGTCTAAGTTTACATGTTAAGTTATGAGATAGATAATGGTGAAATTTTTTAGTGGTAAAAGTTTTAAGTATTGATTCACCCTCCCCTCTCAGAACTTACTTTCCCATTGCTATTTCCAAGAGTAACTACACTTTTATGCTTTATCACAAATGTGAAACTTTGGAAGCACTCAACCCACTTCATATTTCAATGATTCAACTTATATTGACTTCTCAAACATTGTAAAGCTTTATGAACACTATACAACACAAAATCCTTAGGAATAAAATAATGTCTCCATTTCTTCTAGGCTTTATTAATAGCATAAAACTCTTGATTATACGAAGAATAATTCCTTTTAGAATTATTCAACTTCTCACTAAAGAAGGAAACAAGTTTACCTTCTTGACTCAACATAGCTCCTATTGCACTGCCACTTGCATTACTCTCAACTTGAAATACTTTATCGAAATAAGGAAAATCCAATACAAGTAACTTAACAACCTTTTATTCAATGTCTCAAAAGCATTTTCAATTGTCTCAGCCATAGCATTACAAATATAACATAAATTCTTTATAACCTTTTTATAGAAACTAGAAAAACCATAAAATGATCTTGCTTCACCCATATTCTCGGGTGTAGGCCATTCAAAAATTTCTCTAACCTTCTAAAGATTCATTCTCAAACCATCAACTGAAATCACAAATCCCAAATACACAATCTCTTCTTGCATAAAGGAATACATGTTCAAATTAATCAACAACTTCCCCTCTTTCAATATTTGCAATATGTGTCTAACATGATCAAGATGTTGTTTCTTAGTCTTACTGAATATCAGAATATCATCTAAATAAAAAATAAAAAACTTACCCAAAAATCTCTTGACAAATGCATTCATCAACCTCATAAAAGTGCTAGGTGCATTAGGAAAACCAAAAGGAATAACCAACCATTCATACAAACCATATTCTATCTTGAAAGTAGTCTTCCATTCATCACCTTCTCTAATTCTGATCTGATGATAATGACTCTTCAAATAAATCTTGGTAAAATACTTTTCTCGACTGAAAAATACATTATGTTATCCATCATTGACATAGGAAACCTATATTTTATTACAATCTTATTAATAGCTCTAGAATCAGTACACATTCTCCATTCTCCATTCTTCTTAGGTGCCAATACAACAAGTATAACACATGGACTCAAGCTTTCTTTGATCAAACCTTTTTGCAACAACTCTCGCACTTGTCTATTCAATTCTTCATTCTCTATGGGTGCAAACCTATATGGTGATTTATTTGACAAACTAGCTCTAGGAATCAGATCCATATAATGAACAAGAATTCTACTAGTGTTGAAACATTAGGTATATCCTCTACAAAAATCTCTTTATGCTCATTCATCAAGCTTTCAATTTTTGTTAGTACTTGGCTAACACTACCATTCTTTGCTATCACTTGGCCTCTATCATTTTTTGTTACTCGACCACTATCTGTTTCTCAGTCATTACTATAGTCTATCATTCTATCATTACTATGATAATTTGACCCTCTAGGAATTATAGAAAAATATACTTGGTTCTTTTTCACTTCCTTCTCAAATTTCTTTCCATTGGCCATGTAAAGTCTTACTATAGTACAATTGATTTCATAAGGGAAATTAGTTGAAGGCATCGATGTATCCATAACTCTATTCATCAAAATAGTACATTAATTCAATCTTCCATCATACTTCAAATGTTTATCATATTTCCAAGGTATAACCAAAAAAATATGACTACTTTCCATGGGCATAATATCACATAGATCTTCCTCAAAGTCATATCCAATCTTTAATTTTATAACACATTATTCAGTTACCAATATCTTATGCTCATCCTTGATCCATGAAACATGATACGGTTTAGGATGCTCCCATCTCTACAAGTGTAATTTTGTAAGAAACTCCTCTAATGCCAATTTTGATAAACTTCCATTGTTAATGATCACTTTTTATCATTTCCCAACTATCTTACATTTGATCTTGAAAAGACTTCTCCTATGAATAGGTTCTTTATCCTCAAATTTCTCTCTATCCAGAGTTCTTCTCACCATCAAATTTTCTCGAACATTAAGACCACTCCAAGGGTGCAAAAATTCACATTGTATCACAAAATTCTTGCTACCACTTTCATTTTCACTAGAGTATCTACATTCAAAGGATCTATGCCCCTTGTTTCCACATCTGAAACAATTACTATGCAATCCTCCTCTAGAATAAGAATTACCTCTTCCTTAGTAAGAACTAGTCCCTCCTTGGTAATAATTACCACCATTCCATTAGATCTTTCCTTTGTTATCATTTTTTATCTCATATTTACCCTTATCTTTCAAAAAATTGTTAGATCTGCCAATTTCTACATAATATCTATCCTTCCTCTCTTAAAACTAACACATTTGCTTCTTTTTCTTTGTTCGTGCATCTTTGTCAAGATCTCCTTAGCCTTCAAGGCATATTGATATACTTCTTCCACATTTTGAAATTTCACAAAATTTATCTCATCTTGAATTCCAAATCTCAATCCATTTAGATATCATGCAACTTTCTCAACCTCATCATTAATGTGTCTAGATTTGATGTCCAATCTATAGAATTCCTCAGTGTACTCTTTCATAGTCATGTCCTTTTGTCTCAAAATTTTCATCTTTCTCAACAAGATAACTTATTAATCAATGAGAAGGAACTTCTTCACTTTGTTCACCATTTGAACCAAGTCCTGATCATTTCTTTTCCTCTTCTTTGTCTATATATTTGTAAATTCTCCCACCATAGTGAGGCATGCCCTTTCAACCTAGTGAATACAATTTTAACCTTCCTATTATCAAGAGTGTTTTCAAACTCAAATAACTTTTCCATATCAAAGATCTAATCAAACACAACATTGGCATCCAATTTTCTATCATAAGCAACAACTTGTATAATAGGCTTTGAATGTGCCCTAGATAACACTAAACAATATTTCTTCATCTTGATCTTCCTCAGGTTCTAGATTAGAGTTTGGTGCCATTTCTTCATCATCACTCACATCATGAAGATTATCTCCTCTCCTCTATTCTATCTCTAAAACATCTAATCTAGATGTAATTTGTGTCAACATATTCATAATAGCTATGTCAATATTTCCTCTACCTCAAACCATCTTTAGAAATAAATTCTTACATGATCATAACCTCTGCAAGTTATAGGTCAAATCCACATACCTTCCACCCTATAACCAAATTCAAATTAGGGTTCTACATGATCCAGTCTCCATAAGGATGAAACTCAAGATTTGATACCACCTAATATAAGGAGGGTTAGAAAATCTAGGGCCAAAGGAACACCTAACTATCCAAACACCTTACTAAGAAAACACAATAGGAACAAATAATATAGAGAATAACACCAATGAGAGAAGGAAGAAGAAAACACTTTATTGATTTATCCAATTATTAACAATCATGGATAGTTGTAAGGCCTCCTAGGTTATGACCAAATACAAAATAGAACTTCAAATCCATGATCTAGCTCTAAACTCACTCCTGTACGAACGTTTTATCTCAACTCTCTAAGTAATTCCTAACCTAAACCTAAAACCCTATTTATACTTCCCAAAAAATATTATAGAAAATTCTAGATCATTACATAATTGAAAGGCCAACCTCAAAATGGTTTTCAAACATCCCAAGACAAGATCTTGATATTAAATTCATTATCCAAACTAAAAATACAAGTCAGCTCAAACTAATAACTAATCATTGACAAACTCTATCAAAGAAGGAACTGAGCATCCAAAAATATTAGGTTCACTTGGCACATGAAGGAACACTTAGTCAACACTAGATAGCTTTGTCTACACTAGAATTCAACCAACGCTAGATAGCTCAACCAACACTAGAACTCAACCAAAACTAGATAGCTTTTCCAACACTAGAACTCAACCGACACTAGATAGCTCAACCAACACTAGAACTTGACATTAACTAAAAAAATGAACAAAATAGCAATAGGATCACAAGGCAACCAAGGATGGTCCTGCATCACTTGTTTTTACCATTAGCCACAATCTTTAGTTCCTTTGAGATATACAAATATTCTTTTCATAATAGTCATGTGAGTCTTGTATGGCTTAGATGAAAACCTTGAAACAATTCTAACAACAAGTACAATATATGGTCTACTATGTACAACATAATGTAGTTTTCCAATTGTTGATTTTTATTGTGTCTCATTTACCTCACCATTAGTGTCTTCTTTTGATAAATAACTATAGTCACCATAGGTCTACCTACTAGCTTAGACTCATACATCCCAAATGTCTTCATTATTTCTTTCACATACTTAGACTAAGTCAAATTTATACCTTTCATTATTTGATAGAATTACAATCCAATGATTTATTTATTTTATCTCACCAAACATTGACATTTCAAATTTAGTACTTATTTGTTTAGAATATGTCTTACTCAACATGTCAATTCCACCAAATATATGTCATTAATAAATAGTAAAAAATCAACACCATAGCTTTAGATTCATTTTTCAATTATAGATTTCCATTTTCACTTGTTCTAGCAAATCCAATCTTGATAAGTTAAGAGTGTAACCTTTCATATCATTTTGTAGGGGCTTGTTTCAATCCATACAATGTTTTTTTAGACTTACAAACCATGTTCTTCTTTTCATGTTCAATGAAGCCTTTAGGTTGTTCAATATATACTCCCTCCTCAAGTATCCCATTTAGAAATGTATACTTTACATCTATTTGATATACTTTGAACTTCTTGTATGTAACATAATCCAATAATGTTTTTACTCCTTCCAATCTTTCTATAGGTGTATAATTTTCACCATAATCAATTCCTTTTTTTTTCATAACCTTTGTAAACTAATATTACCTTGTTCTTGACAACTTCTCCATTCTCATTTAACTTCTTTATGAAAATCCACTTGGTTCCAATCACATTTTTGTCACTAGCTCTTGGTACTAATGTCCAAGTATTGTTCCTCTCAATTTGATTAATATCTTCATTCATAGAATTAACCCAATATTCATCATCCAATGTAGTCTTTACTATTTGTGGTTCAAAAAAAGAAATCAAACTAGTATTGTCTCTTAACTTATTTTTTGTTCGAAGTCTCTTTGCAACACTCTTATTTTTTTGTAGAGATTTTTGGATGACTAGAGCTTGAGGGTAAGATGTGGTGAGTGGGAAAGAAGGAGTTTGAATTTCAAATGAGAATGGAAATGGTGCAAGTTCATTTGGTGAAGGATATCAAGGAGATAAGTCATTAGATATTCTCAATGGGAAGGATCACAATGTAGGTGGGATAAATGAGGACCCAGGGGGGTCCTAGATAGGAGGTCTTTGCAAATATTCTTGCCCAAAATTGGTAAATTTTGTTTGGTATTAAGATAATAAGTAAGTCCTCTTTTCCTCTAGTTAAGAATATTTCTCCATTTGAACTAGGTACATTTATTATAGAGATACTAGATCAAATTATTGATAGGAATATTTCTAGAATGGTTTCAACTCTTGTGGGGAGGTTTTTAGGAGCCAGACCAAATATAGAGGTAATTTATGCCTTTGTTAGAAGGAAATGGGCCTTGAAAGGCTAGGTGGAGATTGCTGTCATGGCTAAAGGATGCTTATCTTTTAGATTCTCATGTGAGGAAGATAAAAGGGAAATCTTATGCAATGGTTCATGGGTTATGGGTAAGCACACATTGATTCTGCAAAAAATGTTCCCCAAATCTAAATACTCATGATGAGTCAATCGTTCAAGCTCCTATTCAGATAAGACTCCCAGGCATGCCTTTGGAGTTTTGGGTGAAGGATATTTTTTAAGGTATTGCTAATGCTTTTGGTGAACTTCTATCCATGGATCTAGTCATAGTTGCTAGAAGGAGATTAACCTACACCAGAATCTATGTAGGGGTTTTTTAGTTGATGCGCCTAAGGTTATTTCACTCAAATCTAAATTGGGAGTATGGTAGAAGAAGATTGAGCATGAATCCATCCTCTTTGCCTACTTTCATTGTAAAATATTGGGCCATTGGGAAAATAAATGCTCAACTTTAATTTGCTCCTAGAAAAAATCTAGGAAAATATAGGTTTGCAAAGGAACTAAGGATATGGTGGGTGTTGAGAAAATCAATTTTTTAAAAGGGCCTCTTCACTAGGGGTTGAGAAATGAAAAGGTGACTTTGGAGTCCATGATCTATGATTAAGTGGTTTCTTCAAAGTTTACTCCTATTGATAAAATGGAGAATCAATAATAGACACCTCTAGATCACATTTGGATTGAGGAGGTTGTAGCTATGATGCCAGAGGATAGCCTTGTGGATGAGGGTAGGACAATTAACGGGGTAGAAGCAGAGGATGGTGAGATTTAAATTGAAGAGGTCTTAGAAGATGGTATTATTTCTGCTACTAATAGTAAGGAGTTTGATTGTTGTAATACTTAGGATTGTATTATTCTACCAAAGAAAACTCATGTCAAGAAGAAATCTCTTATAGAAGTATTATCTATAGATGGAAATAAAAAGTGGGGGGATGTTGAAGATATCTCTAATGCCTTGATGGATGAGGAGGAGGACTCTAAAGAAACATGGACTGTAGTAGGGGCTAAGAAGCTATTAAGATTGAAAAACAAGACAGAGGAGATCTACTTTGAAAAGAACAAACATAATTCTTTGGTGATAAAAAAATGAGGAGCAATACGACATGGGATATTACACATATCAACACTCCAAATGGAAAGATTACTAAAAAGTGAGATATCAAGGGTAAAAAAGCTAGAGATAGTTGTCTACCTTTCAATCCAGTTGGGAAAGGTATCAAATCTGGAGATGTTGGCCTAACCTCTACATCTATAGGGAGACCTTCTAATATGTTGAAAAGAATTGTGGAGAAAAATAGAAGTATTATGGATGGTAGTCAATAGACTATATTAGATTCAAAATATTTCCATAAGAAATGAAGTTTATATCATGGAATATTAGAGTATTAAATAATGCTCACAAGTAAGATATGGTGAAGAACATGATTAGGGATAATAAGTTGGATATGGTTCTCCTACAAGAAACAAAAATGTTAAAAGAGAAAGTTGAAGGTTTTTTGGTGTTTAAAAGTGGCAAGGTGCTTGGGGGTGATTCTAATGGGGCTTTAGGGGCATGGTAGTTTTCTAGAATGATAGATATATATTTCTAGAGAACTTATATCTCAAAATAGGAATATGATGAATATAAGATTTTCTAATGCAAAGGATGGAACTTCTTGGGTTTTAACTAACATTTATAACCCCAACTATAAATGATCTATGAAAGAACTTTGGGATGCTCTTTCTAATCAAAGGAAGAAGTTTATGGATGAAAGTTGGATTATTATGGGGGATTTTAACACACCTCTAAAAGAGAATGAGAAGAAGGGAGGCAACCAAACTAATTTGGACAACACATTGGAGTTTATGGAGTTTATTGGTAGTCATCTTTTGCATGACATGGACTTGCATGGGGTGGATTATACTTGGACTAATAGAAGATTAGGGAAGGGCCCAATCCAAGTAAGGTTAGATAGAGCTCTTATTAGTAATGATTGGTTTTTAAAGTATAAATGTTCCCTCTCTGCACAAGTCAGAGTGGGTTCAGATCACTACCACATTTTTTTTTTGGCTAACCCTATTGCTAGTAAGAAGAACTACTCCTTTGGATTTGAGAAGATAAGGACTCTCCATCCTGGACCAGAAGATCTCATTAAAAAATGGTGAAAAATTCATGTGGAAGGAAAAACTATGTTTAAAGTCACTATAAAGTTGAGAAATGTTAAAAAATATATCAAAAGATAGAATAATAGGACCTTTGGGAATGTCTTTGACAACAAAAGGAGGATTCTGGAGGAGTTTAAAGAGATTCAAGACAACATCTAGGCTAAGGCCTATGCGAATGTGTCTAGGAAGGAGGAATATTTAAGAATAATTTAAATACATGATATAATTACTAAGGAAGAGATGTATTGGTGAAAAAGGTCTATAAAAGTTGTTTTGAGTGAGGGGGATCAGAATACTAAATGTTTTTGTATGACTACTTTGAAGCATATAATGGTAAAAAAGATATCTAGGCTTAATGTTCATGGGGAAACTAATGATAATGATGATGCAATCAACAAGGAAGCCATGAATTTTTTTAGTAACTTACTAGAGAGTGATCCCAATCTAGATAATGACAAGCAAAAGGTATTTTTGGATTGTATCCCAAATTGCATTTTCGATGAACAAAATAAAAAACTTATTGCTATCCCTAATAATGAAGAAATTACAAGGGTAGTTTTTTCCTTTGAAGGAGACAAAGATCTTGGTCCAAATGGAGTCCCTTTCCTCTTTTTTCACAAGTACTAGAACATTATTCAAGAGGATATATTTAATGGCGTGAAAGAGTTCTTTTGGTCTAGGAAACTCCATAAGGAATTGAATGTTACCTTCTTGGATTTGATTCTTAAAAAACCTAGGGATGATTGTTTGGATCATTTCAAAACAATTAGTCTTTGTAACTCTTTTTACAAGGTTATTTCCAAATTTCTTACTCTTTTAATTTTATCTTTCTTCCTAATTTGATTTCTAGATAGCAAAATAGGTTTGTTCGTGGTAGGTAGATTTTGGATTCTATAATTACAATGCATTAAAATATCCATTCCCTTACTAAATTTAAGAAAGAAGGGTTCCTTCTTAAGATAGATTTATTAAAATTTTATGATAGGGTGGACTGGAAGTTTTTAAAATATGGGTTGGAAGCTTTTGGGTTTAATAAGAGATTTTTGGAGATGGTCCTATTGTTAGTTTGCTCTGCCACCTTCTCTGTACTAGTCAATGGTTCTCCAACTCCTTTCTTCTAGGCCTCTCATGGATTAAGGCAAGGAGATCTGCTCTCTTCTTTATGGCTAAATGTTTAGGTAGATATGTGGAAAAAATGGTTACTTTGGGGGAATTTATTAGGCTTAGACCTTACTCTAAGAATCTTACATGATCTATTAGCAATTTATGGATGACTCAATTGCTATGGGAGAAGTTTCTTTGAGAAATGAAAGAAATATTAAGGAAGCTCTTGAGGATTATGGACAGGCTACTAGTTAGATAATAAATTGGAACAAGAATGTGATTTATTTTATAAATGTTAATGAAAATAGACAAAATAAAATAAAACAAATCATTGATTATGAGATTGGTACCCTTCCAAGCTCATTTCTTGGGTTACATCTCTATCTCAACCTTCATGAGACTTTTTGGAGTTCTTTGACCAACAAAATCCACTCAAAATTAGCTGGTTAGAAATGATCCCTCCTTAGCTAGGCTAGTAAGGTTATTGTTCTTGAATCCATGTTACATAATTTTCCTTTGTATGATTTGAGTGTTTTTAAGATTCCTACAAGTTTTCTTTAGAAATTGAGAAAATTTAGAAAGATTTTTTATGGATGGGTACCAAAAAGAAGAAAAGAATGGCTTTAATTGCTTGGGATAAAGTCTACATGCCTATCAACAAATGAGGTCTTTATCTTAGAAGGGTAATAACTATGAATGATTCTCTTCTTGCTAAGATTATTTAGTGATGCCATCAAGAGGAGGAAGAATGGAGATACATTTGGAATGATAAATATTATAGGTAGAATCTCGGATTTAATATCTTCCTTTGTAATGACATTTCTTAAGAGGGTTCTAAAATCTGGAAACATGTTCAGAAAAATAAACAAATTATAAATAAAGGAGTTAGATGGAAGGCTAGAAATGGTAGGACTATTCATTTTTTGGATGATATTTGGATTCTCGATCATACCTTTAGTTCTGATTAGAGATGGAATGGATTTATGGATCAATGCAAGAACCTATTTAGAATCTCTATTGTTGATTATTGGGAAAAGGGAAAATGGGTTAACCTCAATAGAGTGGATATGAATCTTAATGATCTCAACAAAATCCTAAACCCTATCTTTTTAATTCAAGAGGAGGATACTTTAATTTGGAAATATAATTCCAATGGGATTTTCTCTTTCTCTTCTTTGTATACCACTTCTTTTGAGGATTATAAAGCACCTTGCTGGGCTAAATCTTGGTATAAAGGAATGACCCCTTAAGTTAACATTTTTTTCTAGACTCTTTTACATGATAAAATTCTAACCATTGATAATTTCATTAAGAAAGGTATGGATTTTGTTAATAGGTGTTATCTTTGTAAGGAAGAAAAAGAGTTAGTTAATCATTTGACTATTCACTGTTCTTATACAAGAAGGTTATGGGAAAGAATATGTGGTTCGTTGGATTTGGTTTGGGTCTCCCCTCTTACTATTCAAGAGTTCTTTAAAGGATGAAAGTATCCCACTTGTAATATGTTGATTATGAAGCTCTAGTATTTCATCCTCCCTTTTCTTTGTTGGGGAGTGTGGAAGGAAAGAAATGATAGGATGTTTAGGAGTAAGGAGACTAACCCAGTCTAGTTGTTCTATACGATCAAGTATCTAGTGATTGAGAATATTAGGAATGTCTAGATAGGGCATCTACATACTAATTGGGAATAAAATGTGATTCAGAAATGGAATCTAGAAGGGTTAAGGGTTTCTCAAAATGGGAATAACCTTACAAATCTAGCTAGGTGGGATTGCCCTCCTTAGGGTTGGTGTAAGATTAATTTTGATGGGGCCTTGAAGGAAAACCCAGGGATGGTGGGTTGTGGTATAATCAACAAAAACATGAATGGGAATAGTTTGGGTCTTGTGGCCATCCCTATTAAGGAATAAATGAATCATGTGGCAAAAGCCAATGCTGCTCTCTATGGTCTTAGCTCTACCAAGATTATAAATTTGAACAAGATTTGGCTAGAGGAAGACTTCCTCAAATATTATTAATTGTCTTAATAAAGTTAACAACCCTTCTTGGACAATTCATAATATTATTTGTAAGACCATTTGTTTAATTAATTCATTTCAAAATTTTTTCATCACTCATAACTATAGAGAAACTAACCACATCATTGATTGGGGTGTGAATGTGGCTTGCAAAAGTGATGAGAAGTTGATTTCAAATCAAGATGATAATACACCTTTCAAGGGATTATCCCTGATTGAGTATGATAAGGTGAGAAGTAGGATTTTTTTTTATTAATGATTAATAAGGCTATAATTATTAATTATTAGTTGGGTAGATCTAGGATGTTGCAAATTATGATTAGATTAGCAAGAATTTTCATTCATTGCCACACGAATTGGGGGCACATTTATTTATCAATTTCCTTTGCTTTGATATCAACATTAAGATTTCCTTTCTGAATGTGTACCATAAGATTGTGAGAATCTACAGTAGATTGAAGAAGATGGGAGGAAGGAGAAAGAGGGTCAAATCAGCTAGCTGTAAGGACTAGAAAAGGAAGGAGATTTGTGATATTCTAGAATAGGGAAAGTTTATAGGTTTTATGGAGAAGCGTAAAGGTACTAACCCTTTTATTACTCGCTAATTCATTAAAACCTAGAAGGATGGGAACATTTTGGTGGTTAATTAGAGAATGGAGGTTACTGAGGACATTATAGTGGAAGCTATAGGGCTTGACACAGAGTGGATCAACTTTTATAGAGATAGGAAGCTTTTAGATCGGGATGTGGAGGAATTTTTAGAAATGACAAAGGAATGGAAGATATTGGTTAAAATTGGTAATTCTTATTTTAGCCCTAGTTCTATATCTCACCCTTGGAGTTTTGTCATGTTCATTGTTAATGAATACTTAACTTTGCATGGCTGTTTTATTAAGTTATTTGGGTACCATTTTATGCTAGTAAACCATTTTAGGCATAGGGTTAGGCTTAATTTTCTCTTCTACCTCAAACAATCATTGGGTAATACAATATTATCTATTTAGAATGATCCTAAAGGTGATGATACTTGTCACTAGGGTTTAATGGTGTTATTTATGAACCTTCTTAAATTAACAAAAGTGGATAAACCTTGTTTTAGTAAGAAAACTATGGAATGTGAGATAAAGGGGAGTGAATAGGATAAGGGCTTTGATGAAGATATAGAAGATGAGATCGTAGAGATTGAGGTTAAGAAGAAGAAAAATCTTGATCCTAGTAGCTCATTTGGGAAGAAAAGGAAAATTAAGGAGATTGATTCTAATTTGGATATGGATTCTGAAGAGGAGCTAGAAGAGGGGAATGGGGAAAGTGGTATTGCTAGTAAGGTCTCTAAAAACAAGGGGAAGAATATGGAAAGGGTTTCAAGCATACCTTCTGATGATGAACCTCTGATTAAGAGGATGGAGAAAAAAGGAAAAATTGCACTTCATCAAGTGAAGGTGGATGCAAAAGGGCTTGAGGAGACTGATTATGAAAGAGACAATGTAGGCAGGTATGAGGATGACCTTACTCATAACAAGGGAAATGATGAATAGGGGTTTAAGGGATATTTGGAAATCTAAGGCTTATGAGGAAGGATATTAGTAGTTTGTAGTAGTAGATGTAGGACATTGTAAGAGAATTTGACCAGCTTAGCAAAACTACTAGAGTGGAGAGAACTCTGGGACAACATATTGATAAACTTTCTATGGTGATTGGTAATGTTGAATTGGTTAAGAATATAATAAAATGTGCTTCACCCCTCAAAGAAAAAAATAGAGCTATGGATAAGATGATTAAAGATTTCTAGAAAAAGTTGGATGGTTTGATTAGTAGAGTGGTTAATATGAAGAAGACAATTAAGAAACTAGAAAATAAGAATTGTTTTGTTCTGAAGACTATGGCAGACAATTGAATAAATTTGAACAAGGGAGTGTTCAAGGCTCGAAGGATGTGAAAGATGACCAAGGACCTAGCAAGCACACCAGGGCCAACTTTAAAAAAATAGAGGGTGTCAAAACCAAAGAAATGGATGATTTTAAGGCCTATATAGAAAGCATGTATATCCTTGTAGACTAGGCAGTGAATCTACTAAAGACCCTATAGCTAGTTTTGTGGTGTCTTTTTTCTTTCTTTTTGCTATCTTTTCCAACTCATTGTTTTTAGCTACTTGTTTTAGCTTGTTCTACTCTTGGTGCTAATGCACAGTTCTTCTAAGTTTCTCAGCTTCTATTTTCTTGCTACTATGTAAAAGGTTTTAGGTCCTTGAAAACCTGTTCTTAGTTAATCAAAACTTATTTCTTGTTTGTACTCAAACACTTCTATCTCCAATTATCTATTTAGGTGAATGATTATTTCTGACATATTTGGCAAAAATAGGGATAGTTATTTTATTTTCAACATTTCCTATACTCAGTAGGGTTTCAATTTCTTGATCCTAGTAAAGGGCACCTATACTTCTCTCCTTGAAGAGTTGTTTTGTTTTTTCTTGTGTTTTAATAAGGATGGGTTAACACTATCCATTGTGCGAGCATTTAACCTTGTATTGCCTCTCGTGTTTGTAGTCTATACCTTTTTTATTTTGGTTCAAGAGATACTTGATACTCTTATTATTTTTACTTTGAGATGACCTGAGGTTTGAATGTTATACTTTGATTTTAGTATCATAGATGCTATACTGCTATATTGTTTAGTTTATCATATTTGTAGGTTGATGCCATTTTGAGATGATAGTAGGCTTATGATTATATCTAGTTACATGGTATTTGGACATATCTATGATTCTATCATGTGTTTGATTTTATATGGTGATTTACTTCATTCTTGTTTCATTATGCCTTATGTGAACTTGAGTGATGTGAATAGATTATTTTAGTATAGTTGAATAAATGGTTAAATTATGTATTTAATGCATTTATTGCTTCAACTATGATATTATATGCAATTGTACTTGATCATGTATTTTAGTGCGCAAGATTTATATCCCTAGCAATGGAATATGGAGTTAGTGATTTAGCTATTCCTTTTACCAATTTCATCCTTATATGGGAGACATATTTTATTTAAATGTTTGATTAAACCTTCTAGTGATTTGTTAAATCTAGACTCATTTGCATTATGTGATTAGACTAGTGAGTGTGTCTCTGCATTTAGAGTTTCACATTATCATGAAGTTATTAAGGTCTTCTGTGATTTTGGTTTCAGTATTTTTTGGCTTTATTTAATTGATTTTTAATTTCAAGTAGCTTTACCATAGGTGAATTCCTATTACTAGGAATAGCCTATTTTCATTTGAGTCAATTTGGAGTCTAGCTAGTCTAACTAGCTATTTACCTTAATTGATTATTCAGTTGAAAAGTGAATAACTATTTAAAGAGGAATTTAATTCCTCACTCCTCACTTTTGCAATTTGGAAAATTTAGAGCTTTTTCTAAAATCCTTTTTTGAAGGATTGTATTTCTATTCATTATGAGAGCTATGGGCCTAGGATCTTTGTGACGACAGTCTCATTGGATCTAGCTTAAGGAGACCTTTCCTTCCCATCATTTTTTGTTGTATTTATGGATTCTTTATTTTACCTAGCTATTTTCTATTTTAGCCATTTTGGTTTTCAGGTAGGGCTCTCCCATTTTTATGTTTCAACTCAATTTCTAGTTTTGTTTCTGGTAGTTGTTTTTTGGAGGCTAAGAACTAGTGTTCCCCTCCATTTTAGTTTTCTAGTTCGTCTTGGTTGGTTAGGTATGAGTGTTTTTCCTAGTTTTTTGGATGAGGGTTTGGGGTTTCACATTTTTATGTTGGCTATTTTTGCATACAGTGTCTGAAGCCAATATTTTTTGGATTTTAAATGATTTTGAGCCCTAAGACTAAATGGGTTTTTATTTTAAAGTTTTATAGTTTTGGGGTTTTTACCTCATTTTGTGTGCCACCCTATTTTGTTGGGTTTTAATGGCATGATGTTGGTTGTGGACCTAGATCATCCATTTGGATTTCAATTAGACCTTTGTTGCACATTTATGTTGCATTAGGATGCGTGCCACATCCATCCTCTTGAGTCTATTTTTGGTTGAGTTTTTTTGCATTATATTTTCATCTAGTCATGTTATGATATTCATGATGCTAGTGCACCACACATGAGCATGTATACATGTATTTGTTAGGTGACTTGCAAGTCCTGATCTTCCATAGTACTTTTGAGAGTTATGATCATTGGGGTTGGCTTGGGAATATGCATGCCTATAGGAACTCATCTTTGGATGAGCATGGGTAGGGTAGTGTTGTGTCCATGAAATGGGTGATTTGTTTTGGCTTTAAAATGGGTTGGTTGCATAGTGATATGCATGAATAGTATGGCACAACAAACACATTGTTGAGCTCGATGCGAGTGTGCTTCCTTGAAGGAAAAATGCTTCAAGAGAAAATACACCTGGTTCAAAATGGAATCAACGACTTGCCATGAGTTGGATTAGATCACAACACACAGATCACAATCAGATGGCTTGAGTTCAATGGGAGATCGCATCCACATTGTGTGGTGCATTCGACGGTCGAGCAACGTGATCATTCACCGAATGGTTGCCGACACTCGACTTGTTGGGTTGTTAGCTAATAGTAGTGAATTTTTGAGATCTTCCAAAGATTTCAAGCTATGTCTATATAATCTAGATGTTGGATTCATTCTATACAGAGGAAAATAGTGACAAGAAGGATGCATTGGAGTAGTCTGTTATTCTTGTAATACTATAGTATAGTTTTGCTCAAGTCTTCTGTAATCTTTGTAAGGGAACACTAAGATAGATAATTTGTGAGATTCTAATTTGGGCAAGATGTCTAATGGGTTTGTAACGTAGCACAAGTATTTTTAGTGGTATTTGACTTTCTACAATGGGGTGGCATACTGTAAGTGATTGTTATCTTTTATGAGTATTGAGTCCATGTTGACCCAAATTGGTGTATTTTGTTGGTTATGTTTCTTGAATGTATAGTGTTTCTTGTCATGTTAAGTAATCTAGGTTCTGCATAAATGGTGTAGGCATAGTCTATTTTGTATCTAAGGTAGTTTCTAGCTACATAGGCAGTGTCACACGGGTATTTTACTCTGACCTCGTGATAGTTGGTATCAGAGCTATTTTAACTTAATAGTTGCAGCCATTCTTGATTTTAATCTGAGTTGTTGGTTTTGAATCTGGTGGTGTTTGGCAGATCGTGGTTGAGATCGAGGAAAGTGACACTTGGGTGTCATGGTGGAATTGGATCATGGTGAGACCACTCAGCATAACAGCACTCAAGCATGGCCTGGTAGAGTGACAACCTCTAGTCAGCCCAAGACTAAAGACTAGCTACTTGATCATGACTCATGGCTCGAGACTTTGGAGGCTGGCGAGTTCAATGAGTGTCTTGGCATGGTTGAGGCAACTCATGTCAAGCTGACTGAAAAAGTTAGAGTTTGAGGAGGCCATGCAAAGGTTTCAAGAAGATGTTTGATTCTTGAAGGAAGGTCATTCCTTGCATAGTTCATTGTTGTAGGGCAACCCAAGAAGTGCCAAACCACCAAGTCTTACTGCTAAGTATGACGGCGATTAGGATGATAAATCACTCAAAAACTTCTTTTGGGATGTTGATGAGCACTTGTCTAGCACCAAATACATGGTAGATTATGTCCAGTTGAAGCTATCCATGACTTTCTTTACTGGCAGCACCAAGCCATGGTAGAGGATGCATCTCAATGATGAGCATGCAGGCAGACTGATGCGAAAGATTGAGAATTGGGAGGAACTCAAGGTGGCACTTCAAGAATAGTTTAGGCCTAGAAATAGTGATTGGGTGATCCGAGCAAGGTTCAACAAGCTGAAACATATGGGGAAGGTGCATGATTACATGAGAATGTTTCAAGTTCTTGATCTTGAGTGTAGCAAGCTCAATGATTTTGAGTAGCTCTATCTTTTCATGGGGAATCTCCAACCATGGGCAATAGATGAGTTGCGTCAATAGTGAGTGGAGACCTTAGCGGAGGCCATTGTAGTAGCTGAAAGACTTCTTGATTACAAAGGTGATGCAACCAAAGGATTTGGTGGTGTGCAAATAGATCAATGCAAGAACTTCAAGTTGCAGTGAGAGAAACAAAATGGGTCTCCATACAAGAAGAATGAGAGCAAGTTGAAGATAAAGGCTGTGTCAAATGGATCAAAGGAATAGTCAAAGGAGACTTCAATGGCTAAGAGCAAGGATGGGAATAGAAAAGCATGAATAAACTAGAACACTAGGCATGCAAGTGTACTGAGCGTGTGTGAATAGCTACTATTCTAGAAGAAAAGGTGCCTAAGATGGGGGTTTTGCAATTACTGAACACACTCAAAGAAACTCCTAGCATTTGATCGACTGAGATCAATCATCATCAACTTTGCTATGTGGAGGTGTTCTTTGGATCCAAGAAGGTGCTTGGAATGATAGACTTAGGTGTGTCTCACAATTAAATGGCAGTACATAGGGTTACAAGTCTGGGTTTGCAAATTGACCCTTTTGATACTTGTTTTAAGGCTATTAGTAGCCTAGCTAAGAAAATTGAGGGTAATTGTAGAAATGTCATCATGAGGGTTGGTTCTTGGCAAGGTGTTATAAATCTTGTTTCCATAAAGATGTCTGAGTATGAACTCATCTTGGGACAAGAGTTTATTCGGTGAGCTAACACTGTGATCGCACCCCATCTCCAGGATGCATCATGGTGTTAGATCTGGATCGACAATGTATGGTGCTGATAGTGGTAGCTAATGATAAGAGTACTAGAGTAAGTGCATTGAGTTTGAGAAAGGTAGCAAGAAAGAAAACAATGGAGCTATTCTTGGTTTCTATTCTGGGTGGTTGGGATGAAGGGGAATCCTCTAATTCGACTGACCCAGATGCTGTCAAGGATGTTATTTCAATGTTTGTAGATGTGATTCCTAATTCTTTACCAATAGGCCTCCCTCCTCATAGGCATGTGGATCATGCAATTGAGCTAGTGATAGATTCAAGGCTGCCTACTCAAGCTCCCTATCTTCTCTCTAGCCCAAAAATGGCTGAGTTGAAGAGACAGTTAGGCAAAATTATGGAGGTGGGATATCTAAGACCATCACATTCTCCATATGTAGCTCCTAGTGAACAAGTACCCTATGCCACTAATCACTAATAGCTTTGACCACTTGGTAGAAGCTCGATATTTCACAAAGCTTGATCTTTAGTAGGGTTAGTATCAGATCAAAATGTCTCTTGGTGATGAAGACAAGATGACGATCATGACCAAGTATGGGAGCTTTGAATTTCTATTTATGTCATTTGGGATGACCAATGCCCCTACCACTTTTAGTACTCTTATGAATGATATCTTTAGGCATTTGTTAGATCATTGTGTTGCTATATACTTGGATGATATTCTTGTGTATAGTAGTTTATTGTTAGAGCACAAAGAGCACTTATCGAAGCTATTCTCCATTCAGAGGGACAACTGGTTAGTTGCCAAGAAGGAGAAGTGTTACTTCACACAATAGGAGATGAACTTATTAGGCCATGTCATTGGGCATGGTAATATTTGGCCAAAATCAGACAAAATTCAAGCTATTATGGATTGGGAGTTGCTGAAGAGTGTGCATGAGGTGCGATAGTTCTTGGGGTTAGCCAATTACTAGAGGTGATTTGTAGAAGGGTATTCAAGACTTGCAGCTCCTCTCACCAATTTGGTCAAGAAAGAGAGAGGTTGGCACTAGGGCCAAAAGCAGCAAGCAGTGTTTGAGTTACTGAAAGAAGAGTTGACTTGTGAGCTTGTACTATCGTTGCCTAGATATGGTGAATCGTTTGAGGTGCAAAAAAATGCATCAAATTTTGTAGTAGGTGGAGTCCTCATGCAAGATGGTCATCCAGTGGCTTATGAGTCAAGAAAGCTAAATGATAGAGAGAAGAATTACCCTACACATGAGAAGGAGATGACTACCATTATCCATTGTCTTAGGGTTTGGCGTCACTACTTGCTTGGTGTGCATTTTATTGTTAAGACATACAATGCGAGTTCAAGCTACTTCAAAACCCAAGTGAAGATTGCACTAAAATAGGTTAGATGGCAGGAGTTCATGGCCAAATTTGACTTTGATTTGGTTTATAATCCTAGTTGGCACAATGTGGTTGCAGATGCGCTAAGTTGAAAGACTCAGTTAGGAGCTGTGTTCGATGTTGAAGAAGAGCAAGTGTTTGGAAGTCGATAGTAGTTGAGTGAAGATGTGTTGAGTTGAATCAGAGAAGGTCTTGAAGCTAACACCCAAGCTCACCAAGTTATGCTTGAAATTCATGCTGGGTGGATGAGGAGGTTCAACATAGTTGACAACATTCTATACTTTACTAGGAATAGAGTATATATCTCGAAGTGGAAAGAGTTGAGGAAGGAATTGCTACAAGAATGTCATGATTATGCCTGGGCAAGACACCTAGGGTAGCACAGGACACTTGCACTCTTGGAAAGAGGGTTCTATTCGCTAAAGATGAGGAATGATGTAGAGCAATATGTGAGAACATGTCTTGTGTGTCAGCAGGATAAGCCAGTGGCCTTGCTACTTGGAAAATTGCTCCAACCATTACCTGTTCTAGTTCAACCTTGGGCTAGCATTTCCCTCGACTTCATCACCTAGTTACCCCATGCTGAAGGGTTCAACAACATCATGGTGGTAGTAGACTGATTCACAAAGTATGGGACATTCATTCCATGTAAGTATCCCTACACTGCTGAAGTAGCAGCTTAGTTATTTTTTAGTAATGTTATAAAGATGTGGGGTGTACCTCTTAGTATGATAAGTGATAGGGACCCTAGGTTCACTTCCAAGTTGTGGATAGAGTTGTTCAAGTTAGTTGGAACTAAGCTTTTGATGAGTATGAGCTATCATCCTCAAATGGATGGTTAGACTAAATAGGTTAATGCTTTTCTAGAGGACTATTTGAGATACTTTGTGAATGGTGATCAAAAGAATTGGCCAATATTTTAAGAAATTGCACAGTTCAACTACAATCTATAGAAGAGTGGTTCAAGCCATTATTCACTTTTTGAGTTGGTGACTAGTTAGCAGCCTTTGATGCCACACACTTTGCTGAGGGGATATTAGGGAGGTGATGTTACAGTTGTTAGTGTTGTTAAAAGGTGGAATGATCAGATTGATGCTTCAAGGTATCATCTCACGCTTGCTGGTGATTGAATGAAGAGGTTTGCAGACCATAGGAGGTAGGAACTTGATTTCAAAGTTGGTGACAAGGTTTTGTTGAGAATGAACCCAGACTAGTTTAAGGCTCCCCACAGTATCAACTCCTCTTTGGTTCATTGCTAGGATAGTCCATTTGAGATAGTTACTAAAGTGGGCAAGGTTTCCTACAAGCTAAATCTACCCCTACACTTGAGAGTTCATCCTGTATTCCATGTTTCATAGTTTAGGGCTCATGAAGCCAATCTGGAAGATCTAGCTTAGAAAATTCTTGAGCGTGGGCCTACAAATGTGATGGACAATCCCACTTGCCAAGTGAAATAAATTTTGGGCACAAGGGTGCGTGGCATTGGGAAGAATGTAGCAAGGGAATTTCTAGTGATATGGGAAGAAGCAAAAACTGAAGATCTAGTATGGGAAAGATCTAAAGTGTTGTTGTGTGATGAGGAGAAGGTACTTGAATTTCTCACTGGGAGGAATTCCTCTTGGTGAGAGTGATTGATCAAGGACTTGATGTTCTTCCTTACAGTCTTGGAAAGAATGCACCGACATCGGGACATTGCCTAGTTTAAGTGAGGGAGAATGATGTGTGCATGGAATGGGCGAGTTGTTTTGGCTTTAAAATAGATTGGTTGCATAGCGATATGCATGAACAGTATGGCACAAAAAAAACACTGTTGAGCTTGACGTGAGTGTGTTTCCTTGAAGGTGAAATGCTTCAAGAGAAAACACACCTAGTTTGAAATGGAATCGATGGCTTGCCATGAGTTTGATCGGATTGCAACACATAGATCACAATCAGATGGTTCAAGTTCGATGGGAGACTGCATCTGCATTATGTAGCGCATTCAATGGCTGAGCAATGTGATCATTCACTGAATGGTTGCTAACGCTCAACTTGTTGGGTCGTTAGCCAATAGTGGCAAATCATTGAGATCTTTCAAAGATCCTGAGCTATGTCTATATAATCTAGATGCTGGATTCATTCTGTATAGAGGAAAACAGTGACAAGAAGGATGCATTGGAGTACTCTGTTATTGTAATACTGTAGTATAGTTTTCCTCAAGTCTTGTGTGATCTTTGTAAGGCAACATTGAGATAGTGTTGGGACGAAAAATTGCATGCTTCATTTTTAGTCCCATTTTCAAAATTTTGAATCTAGTCAAGCCTATGAAAGCCCTGTAAATGAAAATGTACTTGGTTGTACCCTTGAGGCCTTTGAGGTGTTTAATGTTTCTAACACCCTATATTCAGCTTGTCTAAGCATTCCATGAAGTCAAATCATCATTTTGAGTCATCCTGTGAAGTCTTGTTTTAAGCAATTGTCAAATTTTCTTTTTCACCAAGTGTCAAATAGTGACAGGAGGCTATGTTTGCATCTGAATATCTCACACCCATAAATATTTCATGTTTCACAGCTTTGGGAGTGTCTAGTATCCATGCCTGAGAACCTATGTTTCATATTTAGAGTTGTTTTCAGTCCATTTGACTAGGTTTTGAATCCCTCAAATTTGGCCAGTTACTGTTCTCATGTTTTTGCAAAATATTCAAAATTCTGGGAAGCTATGTTTGACGTGCTATAACTTTTGACCAATTGACTAAAATGTTGAAATTGTTTTTGCATTGCATTCTAGGGGTTAGAAACTTATTATATCCTAAGTTTGAGCTTATTATGAATCCGTTTGATTAGTTTTCAAACGTGATTCCATTTGTAATTTTCAAAGTTTCACTGGTAATCAAAAGTGCAGCTTGATTGGGAGCCCTGTTCGAGATGTCATATCTTTGTTGCCATGATTGGTAGGATTGAATGGTTTGATCCCATATATTCTACTCTAAAAATGCTACAAGAATGCCAATTTTCAAGCCTTGACAAATTTGTCTGCACACATTTCTAGGGCCTTCCCATGTGCGAAAAACCCTTTTCTGTTGTTGTCCCTTATTCTACAATTCTAAGTAACCAACTTTAGACACTCGCTAAACTTGCCACGTGATTCATCATGAGCCCAAATCATAGAATCATATTCTCCTCATGACAATGTACCACTGCCCCAATTTTCATCTTCCCATGTGCCCATTTGTCTAGTTTTCCAGGCCATTTCCAAACATACTTTCCAATTTTCTAACATGTTTATCTGCAGGTTAATTTAAGTTGGCAACTTTGGTGGTCAATATCTTTTGACCCTACTAGTTTCATGCAACGAGATCTGGCAGGCCTGTTGAATATGTTAGAGAGAATAGAGATCTTGAGTTTCAAAGCTTGGTCAAGTGTTTATGTTAGTTTTTAAAGTCGGCCAACAGGCCTCATAAAAAAGATTTCACAGTGGCGTAGAAATAATTGAAATAAGTTTTTAACGATCAATCAGTGGTGAAAATGGATTCCAGTTAGTTTGAGATAATCAATGGACCATTTTGGGGATTTAGTCATTCAAAAAGGAAATTTTTTTTAGCCGGACCCATTTTGGGGCCCGACTGGTGCTATCAAATCAGTAAGGAATGGTGAGATTGGCAAGATGACATAAAGGGGATTAAAATATCATAGTTAAATAATGATGAGTGATGAACTCATATGTTTCCTTTTGAATTTCTTCCAGTGTCATATTATATCCAGTAATTGATGTGAGTATTATTTTAAAAGGAATTAGGACAAAGATCCCTCGATAAATATTGCAAAGGGGAAATAATAATGTTTGATATTAGGAAGCTCACTATTATTTGAAACAAAGAGCTCCATGTAGGTAGAGACAAAGAAGTCGTTGCTAAAAATGAGAGAGGTGGCGATGGCTACATTGTCCATGTGGTTAGACTTGATACAACTATTTACTAAGTAGGACAACTGAGATGGTAGCTGTAGCCACGTGTTTATGACAAACCTCTATTTCTTGCATGAATTGGTGAGACCAATCAAGGTGGCGTCGACATAATTACATTAGCACCCTACAAACAGTCCTGTTTGGTCAGAGATGAGGTCCATTTTGTAGATGGAGCCCTTGAGGCAAGACCCCCTCCTGGTACAGATCAATGGCATGACAGGGGATGTCGATGGGCATATTATAAAGCACAAAGACCACACATAAAGGCATAAAATGCATGCCAAAAATTGCAGCATGTTTAAAAATGGGTGCAGTCAATGAAAAAGGTGTGTGAAAAGGGAGAATCCACTGGTTGAAGAGGTAAGGAGCAGCTAAAACAGAGGTGCAATCCATGCCAAAAGGATACGTTGCCCATAGATTGGAGGTTTGCAGCAATTTCCAATGGCAGAAACATAAAAAAAAATCCAGTGAATGGTGAAAGAAATGAGGTCACATATTAAAGGTAGTTAAAGCTGCAGTTAAAGGAAAATATGTTGAATTGAAAATTGCCAGTCCTAACCAAAGGTAGAACACGCAAAAGGAAATCTATAAAGAGCAGTAAAGGAAGCTGCTCTATGCCAGTGAATGGAAGAATGAGTCCAAAACAAAAGAAATTCACTGGCAGAGGCGAAATAGCAGTTAAAAACAAATATCCCACATTTGTCACATTTGAAAGTTTTTAAAAGCTTAAATAGAACTTCAAGCATTATGAGTTGTGTCTTAAGAGACAAGATTTTGATAGGCTGCAAAGAAAGTGGTGGGCCCCTTGTGCACTAGATGTTGCAGTTGGTTGTATGATGACATCAGCAGGGTTCAGTGCAATATTTCAAACAAAAAAGAAAACAAGCTGATGACATGGCACTGAGATTGGAGGTTGAAGGAGATTTTGCCAAGTGTCCAAATCCAACAATGCCTGCAATCTTGCATTTCTAAGTTGTACTCGAGATAAATAATGTGGGAAAGCAAGCTATCGCCACGTGGCGACGGGTCCTAGTAGGCGATGATTTGGCGAAGATCAGTAGCAACTTGAGAGGATGCGCCAGATTGTGACATGTGTCACGATCTAACAAATTGCACAATCCTGCATTATGGAGATGTGAGGGATTTTTAAAAAGTGGGAAAGTGGGATTGTGACAAGTGGCACAGGTCCCAGTAGCATTGACATGGCAGATGATGTAGAGGGCTCAACAAATCAAACAGTGCCACATGGCATCGATCAAATAGAGGGTTGACCATGGGTTGGAAAGAAGGAGAGAATTTGAAGAGTTAAAAAAATAATTTTTAATTATTTAAAAAAAAAGTGTTTGCACGTCAAGTTTTAAATTAAAAATGGGGTCATTTTATATAGTTTCAAACATTAGATATTTTAAATTTTTGAAATTTAAAATCCAAATGTGCAGACTTGCGTTTCATTTATAACAGAGGGACATTTTTCAAAATGAGATTCAAGGGGTTTCCTGAAGGTTAGATATGCACTTCAATATATCGCCGAAATCAGGAAGATCTCAATTTTTTGATTCCTGAGTCATTTTTTGCATAGGAAGTAGTTGGTTCATGCTACAGGGGGATTTATCTCAGGTACCTGAATTGCAATGATATTCAGGTATGGAAGTTTAGAATTGATTCATAGCATGGTGATGACCTAAATATGGTTAAAAAAAAGTTGAAATGTAGTATGGGTCAAAATTTGAACACATTCACTCCGTAAAAACTAAAATTTCACTAGCATTTCATGAGGCAAATCAGATATTTTGGTGAGTCAAAAAGGTTTCATCATTTCAATAAAGATATTTTGCAAGTTAGTAATAGAAATGATGAAACAAGATCATATTAGAATGGGAGATGGAAGGAAGAAGTTATTCAGTTATAGAGGATTGCATTTCAAATGGACACTTGTCACTTGAAGATCAGATCCAAGATTCTTTCTTTTGCTATTGATGGGGACACAACCCAAGAACAAAATGGACACAATAGAAAAGGGAAATTGTATTAACTGAGAAAATAAGCTATTAAAAATAGTACAGAGAAAATAAACTTCAAGACATGCCCTAAGGGCTTACAATAGCATAAATCTCGAGATAATTTCTTCTTATAGTACCTCCTCTCAAATTCCACTCTGAACTGCCTTTTACAATGCCAAAAATCTCCTTAAATAGACCTTGAAGGGTTAAGGACTAGGAGTACATTCTAGAAAGTGCTAGTAGGCATCCACCGACCAAATAGAAGGTTCCAAAAGCTGCGGTAGAAGTTGGCACAAATCTAGAAGAATCTAGAAATGGTAATCGAACTTTCGGGAGGCATAACTTTTGAACCGTAGCTCTGATTCACGAACCATTTACATTTTTGGAAAGCTCTCGAAGCCCTCTATAGCCCTATGGACTAGCTTTGCTCATCCCCCATTTTTTGGCCCATTTTGAGGTCATTTAATGCCCCTAACCTAAATTTGAAGCATTCTTAGGAAATCTCCAAAGCCTGAAAAACTGCAATAACTTTCAAACCGTGGGGCCTTTTGACCTGATTCTTTTTCTGGAATGCTCTAAATCACAATTCCATTCATCTAGCCAATTCACACCTTCTAGGTCACCAAAATGATGGCCAAATTGCATGCTCCTATTTTTTTGGGATTTTCTAGCACACTGATGGTTGAACTGTGAGAGTTGGAACCTTTATTTAACCCAAATGGGTATCCAAAAATGTAAAGACATGAAACAGAAACTGAGTCTAAGTACATTTTTTTAGGTGACACAGGATTTCCCTTATACCTTTGGATGCTCCTGCATCAAACACCTAGGGTAGATTGAAAAGTGACCCTGTCACTTTATGGATGGTAGAGGAAATCCCAAATGGGAAACCTTAGCTACTAAAATCCAAGTTGAGTCCTCGATTGGCCATCCTTTCCATTTGACCAAATACTCTTCATACTGCCTGTTTCTGGTACTCCTACCCACATGATGATCTAGAATGTCTTCTATCTCCTCCTTCTTAGAAGTAGGAATTGGACATGGCTCTAACACCAACTCCTCATCTGCACCATCATCATGATACTCTGTTAAATTTGCAATGTTGAAAATGGGAGAAATGTGAATACTATCTGGTAACTCCACCTCATATGCATTTCCTGAGTCATGTTTCTTCAAAATTTTGTAGGGGCCAAATCTTCATTTTCAACTTGTTGTAAGTACCGACTAGAAATCTTTCTTTTCGTAAGTGCACCATGACTAAATCTCCTACTTGGAATTTCTTATGTCTTCTCCTTTGATCAGCCCTAGCTTTATACTCTTGATTCATCTTGGTTATGTGTTCCTGAACCTCCTCATGTAGATGCTTGATATGTTCAACAAATTCCTCAGCTTCAACACTCATCCTCTCCCCATGTTCTATCTTCCTCAGCTCTGGTGCAGTCCTTGGGCTATTCCCATATACAATTTGGAATGCTGATTTTCCTGTACTCCTATTTACAAAGTTATTATATGCAAACTCTGCCTGTGGTAGAATCAAATTGCCCAAACTTTTGTTTACCACTTCTATTCGGCCGTCATTTTGTGGGTGATGCGTGGAACTGAATTTCAAGTATGTTCTCAACTTTTTCCATAATGTCCTCCAGAAATACCCCACAAATTTAGTGTCTCTATCAGAAACTATACTCCTTGGAAGACCATGTAGTCTTACCACCTCTTTGAAAAACAAGTCTGCAATATGGACAACATCATGAGTTTTGTGGCATGGAATGAAATGTGCCATTTTGGAGAACCTATCAACCACCACGAATACTAAGTCATTACCCCTTTGTGTCCTTGGAAATCCAAGAACAAAATCCATACTTATGTCCTCCCATGGCCTTGATGGAACAGGCAATGGCTGATATAGGCCAGTATTGTGACTAAATCCCTTGGCAACTTGACAAACCTGGCAACTCTGTACAAACTTCTTCACATCTTGTGTAATTTGAGGCCAAAAATAATGTTCTCTAAGAATGGAAATGGTCTTATCTCGACCAAAATATCTTGCCATCCCTCCACTATGTTTCTCCTTAATTAGATTTTCCCTCATGGAACTCCTTGGAATGCACAATTGACTACCTTTGGACAACATGCCATCCTGAATCAAATAGTCTAACCACTTGGTTCTATCTACAACAACAGGCTCTTTACAAGCTTTCCATGCTTCAACAAAATTAGGATCTTCAGGGTACAAATTCTTGAGTTCATCAAACCCAACTACTTCAACCTGCATTACTGTAAGCAACAACTGTCTCCTACTTAGTACATCTGCAACCCTGTTAGATTTTCCACTTCTATGCTTCAACACAAATGTATAGCTCTCCAAGAAGTCTACCCACTTCATATGCCTCTGATTCAATTTACCTTGGCTATTTAGGTACTGTAATGCCTGATGATCAGTATACAAAACAAATTCTTTTGACAATAAATAATGCCTCCATTTCTTCAAGGCCTGAATTATTGTATAGAACTCTTGATCATAAACAGAATACTTCTTCTTTGCATCATTCAATTTTTCACGAAAATATGCAATAGGCTTACCTTCTTGGCTTAATACAGCCCCAATAGTGCTGCCACTGGCATCACAATATACCTGGAAAACCTTTCTAAAATCTAGAAGTGCCAACACAGGCTATTTTGTTACCTTCTTCTTCAGCAATTCAAAACTTCTCGCAGCTGTTGCAGTCCATTTGAACTCTTTTTTATCCCCTCTTATTGTATCAGTTAGAGGTGCACATATGCCACTAATATTCTTAATAAACTTCTTGTAAAAACTAACCAGACCATGAAATGATCTTACCTCAGTAGCAGACCTTGGATTAGGCCATTCCAAGATGGCTTTTACCTTCTTCGGATCCATTTTGAGTCCTTCAGGTGATATAACAAACCCCAAATAGACTAACTCCCTTTTTGCAAAGTTACACTTCTTCAGATTAATTAATAGTTTCTCTCCCCTTAGCCTTTCAAGGACACTATGAATATGCAGTAAATGTTCTTCCAAAATCTTGATGAAAATTAAAATATCATCCAAATAGACAATAACAAATTTTCCCAAGAACTTCTTAAGTACCTCATTCATGAGCCGCATAAAGGTGCTTGGGGTGTTCGTCAGTCCAAAGGGCATGACTAACCACTCATAAAGACCATCCTTGGTCTTGAAGGCTATTTTCCACTCATCTCCTTCTCAAATCTGTATCTGGTGATAACCACTCTTCAGATCTATCTTTGTGAAGTATTGAGCTCCACTCAAGCAGTCCATAATATCATCCATCCTTGGCAAAGGAAACTGGTACTTGATGGTGATCCTATTTATAGCTCAAGAATATGTACACATCCTCCACTCTCCATCCTTCTTTGGTGCGAGTACTGTAGGTATTGCACATGGACTCAGGCTCTCTCGAATGAAGCCCTTCCTCAACAGCTCTTGAACTTGTCTATTTAGCTCCTCTGTTTCAGTAGGAGTCATCCTGTGAGCAGCCTTGTTAGGAAAACTAGCTCCTAGAATCAGATCTATCTGATGACTAATTTGCCTTACTGGTGGCAATCCATTTGGAACATTATCAGAGATAATATCTCCAAACTCCCCTAGTAAATTTGAAACTTCAACTGGAATTTCACTACTACCTTCTTTATCTTTCCTAAGAATCAAAGCATAGCACATATGCTGATGTTTCATGCCATCTAAAAACTTCCTTTCATCAACAAGACAAATCCTAGCACTGCTACATACCTTTTCACCTTCCTTTTTCATGGGCTTCAATTTGTTGTGAACTCCATCCTTTGTCAAAGAGTATGTGTTTTCATGTCCATCATGTACTGCATGTCTATCAAACTACCATGGTCTACCCAAAAATAGATGGCAAACATCCATTGAAATAACATCACGGAGAACTTCATCATGGTAACTCCCAATTTTGAATTTTACTAAACATTGTTCACTTACCAAGACCTTATGATCATCTTTTACCCAAGCAATCCAATAGGGTTGGGGATGTTTCTCCCTCTTGAGCTTCAGCTTAGAGACCATCTCTTCTGATACCAAGTTATCAGTGCTACCACTATCAATGATCACATCACAACATTTATCCTCACACTTGCATCTGGTACAAAAAAAACTCCTCCATTCTCTTGGTTCAATCTCACCACTTAGTAGGAATCTTTCATTTACCAAGGTCTCTCCTCTTTCTGCATCCTCTGAATGTGATGATTGTGCATCCTCATCCACATGAGCAACCCTAGCTTGGCCCTAAGCTCTCCTATCTGTCCTTCCTTGTCATTGAGGGCATTCAAAGGCATGATAACCTTCTTCATTGCAATGGAAATAGGTACCATGAAAGCCTCCTCTTCCTTGTCCATGTCCTCTACCTCTTCCTCTCTGATTTCCAAAGTCTTGATCATGGGAGCGGTTGAAACCCTCATTCCTCTGGTTCCTGCTAGTACCTACATCTTCATTTTTCTTTTGGGTTTCATTGCGGCCTCTAGATGATCTACCACTTCCCCTTCCTCCTTGATCATGCCCTCTTTGTCTTCCTTCAAACCTTTTATTCAGCTTCACTTTAACTCGTAGGGAAAACTGGTATGCCTCTTCAACGCTGGTCATTCTTACTAGACTTAATTCCTCCTAGATGCTAGGTTGCAACCCACTGATATAACAAGCAACCTTCTCCTTATTTTCTTCTACATGTCTCACTCTAATCAAGAGTCAGTAAAATTCCTCTATATATTCTTGGACTGATCTTCCTGCTTGCTTTAATCCATGCATCTTCTTAAACAAATCAAGCTCATAGTCCACAGGAATGAACTGCTTCTTCAATTTGTCCACCATGCGATCCCATCTTGTGATCTTCTCCTTTCCTCTTCTATTTCTTTCCAATTGGACCTCTTGCCACCAAATTTTGGCATGGCCTTTCAGTTTGGCCTTTGCAAACTTAACCCTATCTAGGTCCCTAATATCCTCATACTCAAAGTATTCTTCCAGTTCATTGATCCAATCGATCAACTCATCTAGTTTCAAATTTCTTGAAAATACACCCACTTCAATTTTGGGTCTTTTCCCAAACTTAGTAATGGCCCTAAAAAATCTTTCCTCTACATGATTTAGAACTTCCCTATCAAATTCCCCTTCTAGTCCCATAACTTCTTCTTCATTGTCATCCTCATTGTCGTCACCAGCGACCACGTTTGCTCCTCTATGAAGCTCCTCTTGCAATGCCTGTACCTACCTTTGGAGGGCTCTAACCTCCTCAGGATTAATAGCTCTAGCCCTTCTACCACACTCTCTTTGTGGAGGCATCTTCTTAACTCAAACCCACAACCACACAGTCCTGGTGCAAACTACCTCACAGTCGGCGTTTTGTCTACACACTCAAGAAAACCAGCTCTGATACCACTTGATGGGGACACAACCCAAGAACAGAATGGACACAAAAAAAAAGGGAAATTGTATTAATTGAGAAAATAAGCTAGTACAAATAGTACAAAGAAAATAAACCTCAAGACATGCCGTAAGGGCTTACAATAGCATAAATCTAGAGATAATTTCTCCTTACAGTACCTCCTCTCAAATTCCACTCCGAACTGCCTTTTACAATGCCAAAAATCTCCTTAAATAGGCCCTAAAGGGTTAAAGACTAGGAGTACATTCTAGAAATTTCTAGTAGGCATCCACCGACCAAATAGAAGGTTTCAAAAGCTGCGGTAAAAGTTGGCGCAAATCTAGAAGAATCTAGAAACGATAATCGAACTTTTGGGAGGCATAACTTTTGAACCGTAGCTCCGATTGACGAACCATTTACATTTTCGAAAAGCTCTTGAAGCACTCTATAGCCCTATGGACCAGATTTTCTCATCTCCCATTTTTTGGCCCCTTTCAAGGTCATTTAATGCCCCTAACCTGACTTTGAAGCATACTTAGGAGGTCTCCAAAACCCGAAAAACTGCAATAACTTTCAAACCGTGGGGCCTTTTGACCTGATTCTTTTTTTGGAATGCTCTAAATCAAAATTACATTCATCTAGCCAATTCACATCTTTTAGGTCACCAAAATGATGGCCAAATTACATGCTCCTATTTTTTTGAGATTTTCTAGCACACTAATAGTTGAACTGTGAGAGTTGGAACCTTTATTTAACCCAAATGGGTATCCAAAAATGTAAAGACATGAAACAAAAAATAAGTCTAAGTACATTTTTTTTGGGTGACACAGGATTGCCCTTATGCCTCTGGATGCTCCTGCATCAGCTATATCTTTCTATCTTTCATTCTTTCTAGGGGTTCTAGTTTTTTGTTACTGGGAGACTATTGTTGGTTGGAAATCTTCAGTCCTTCTATGAGACCACTTTTTTGGATCTAGATTTGTGATTCCACCTTCATTCTTCAGCAAATTTCTCATGTAATGAATAGCAAGAAATAAGAATATAGATAGTTCTAATTTGTTAGGTAGCTTTGCATTTAAATTTCATGCATCTTATTGTAATTTGTTTCAAGAAAATGAATGATAAGGCAGCAACAAGTCAATCTTCATTCTGATATCTTGTCTCCCATTCATGTTGTTTGTGATCTTTTATGTTTTGTAAATAAAGAATATGAAAGTCAGTTGCAACCTATTGGTTGTATATGTTGATTTATTTTGCTTATGACTGAAAGAGTTATGTAAATGCTTGATTCATCATCATAGAGTTGTAGATTTCATGAAGGGATAAGTTGAGTATGAGGTTTCAAAGGATGTAGATGTCTAATTCACAAAGTGGATAGATAGATTAGGAAGTCCTGATGTATGGCATATGGCAGTGACTTTCAGGGATGTGTGTTAGGGTTTTGTGTGAATTTCCCAATAGATAAGGCACTGATCATTTGGAAGGATCATAAGGTTGTGTTGTTCATGTCATGTTTTGCTGAGATCAACATCAACAATACAATCAATTTCCCTTTTATGTTGAAAGGTATTCAATTTTAACCCGCAATTAGCTTGCCAGTTTCATGAGTTATGTTCCTAGCTATTTCATGCTTGTGATTCCTGGTTGAGTATAGAAGATTTAGGGGTTTCTATCTACTTTACATTAGATTCAGTGCATGCTGTGATAATTGGTACCATATAAATAATCTATAGGTATACCTAGCTAGGTTTTATAGAGCCTGAAGAAGAAGAAGGGTCCAGCCTTATAGTTGGCCTTGTGTTTGAATGGTCATGTTTAAAATGGGAGTTAGCTGCTCCTAGATGTGTTCTATTCTCATCAGGGTAATTGAAAATCGATAACATTTTCAAACACCAACAAAATGGCAACTTTGCTGGGGAGTCTATGAAGAAATTCATTGTTAGAATTATTGGAATCTCTGGTATAAATAGCAAGGTCATGAAGTGTTTTCTATTTCTTTTTTGAAGATTCATGTCCCCCAGTGTTCTTATTCATTAACAGCAAAAGTTTAATTGAAGTGAATAATTTGTAATATCAAAGTCACTTGAAGTTTTTATAAGTTGCTGTCGAAATTCAAAGTTAATGTCATGTTCTTTTAGTTTGTCAAGAATGTGAAATCCCCCTATTGTTGAATACAATTTGCAAATACCAGTTGTAAGTTCTGGACCATCTTGTTTTATTTTGCAAGTTGGTTAATCTTTTCACACTAAGTGAGTGGCAACTCAAAGTAAAATCTCTACACCAGTGTTTCAAAATGCAAAGGTATTCTGAAGGAAACAACAGTGCGAAAGAAGATTTGAAGAATTCATTTCAAATTCTTGACACTAGGTAAAAGAATCAAACGAGATGCAATGCAAGTGTTAATAAATCTGGTTAAGATTTGAATCTTCTATTATTTGTAGCATTGAAGTAGTTGCAGGCATCCACATTAAAAGGTATTTTCCACTTTCATCTGTTCTCATTTACATGAAAGTAAGATTTCAAAAGTTTCTTTATCAAATGGTTTATAGAATTAAATAGGAGATTGGTTCAGTACAATTCAACATGCTTTGTGGAAAGTAGATTCAACAAAAGTGTTTTATATGTCAAAATATGTTTGAAGTTTTGAATTGGTAGAAAGAACTCTAGATCTGCTACAATTAATACATTCTAAAAGTATCTAATGGTGAATGAGGTTTAAATTTTTGAAGAATGTCGAGTTTTAGTTCACATAGTATGCAGCTAGTTAGTAAAGTTTCTAGATCCATTCCTACCAAGCAGTATATGCCATTAAATTTTAATGGTATTCATGGTTTCTTGAATACTATGCCTTGTAACCTTAGAAAGTATTTGCCTAAGTTTGGTGGAAACCATGAAATTTTGACCAGTCATCATGTTCAGTTGTTTAGTGACTTGGTTGGTGATTTTGAAATTGCTCATGAAGACGTTCAAATGAAGTTGTTTGTTCATACTTTAGAAAATGATGGTAGGGACTGGTTTTCATTTTTACTAGCATGTTCAATTTCATCCTGGGATGAATTACTATCAGCCTTCATGATGCAGTTCACGGAAACAGTAAGCATCTCTGATTATTTTGATAAGTTTTTGAATATCCAAGTCAGGAATGGTGAGTTAGTTCCTGAATTTAATATCAAATTTGCAAAGGTTTTAAATGAAATTCCTGAAAGTTACAAGCCAGATGATCAAATGTGCTTAGTGGTTTATCTCGGTGCATTTGACAAGAAGATGAGCTATCTGTTGAGAGACAAAGAACCTAAGACTTTTCATCAAGCATTCATGATAGTGATAGAGATTGAGAATAACACAAAATATGGCTTAACCCAGAGTCACTTCTCTAGGAATGTTTGCCGGCAAGATGAGGTGCAAAGCACAAGTCAATGTCATAAGGAGTGTTTGATTTTAGATCAGAAAATAAGCACCCCTACTGTTGTAAATAGTTTTTTTGAAGATTCAAAAATAAAAACATGGGAACATGAAATCTCTTTGTTGCAAAGAAGAAATGATTCCATTCGTGCTGAATTGAATGCACATGTCTATGGTATTACAACAACAAATGATAGAGTTGATTCACTTGATGAGTTATGCATGCAAGATATAAATACAATCATTCATTTTCCCATTGATGATTTGGATTGTGTTGAAAACATAATGAACTAGGAAGAGGAAAGGTATTTATCTCAGTATGAGGATGAAGAACCTGGAAGTGATGTATCAAGTGATAAAGATGAAATTTTTGATCTGACATATTGTGAAGAAGCATCATGTGAAGACAATGGCGAGATTTGTTGCTCAAGTCAAGAAGAGGATTGTGACAGTACATATGCATCTTCATGTGAATCGGATGCTGATTGCGAAGAAGAAAGTAATAACGGGAGTGAGTATTCTCTTGCTAGTAAAGGTATGAGTACTATTTCTAAATTTGAAAGTGAGTTTCCATTTTAGAATTGTGTAAATCAATTTGAGATTGAAAGTTATGAAGAAACTGTGTCTACACAATATGAAGACAAAGAGGTTATCTATAAGGACATATTACCTAATTGTGTAGAAGAATGTCTTGAGGATGCGTATAGTGATGATCAGTATATGAGTGATCCTAAGATTAATGCATCAACACCTATTAGTAAGATAAATGATGATTTTCTTGCAAGACATTTGAATCACCTACATGAAGACAATGAAAGTAACTTTGATTTATATTTTGCATGCGTCGTTGATGGAATTAATGATGTGTCTTCAAATGATGATTTTGATATTGCTTCTTCATATGTTGAAAGCACCTATGATAGTGATGTTAGAAATGGTTTTAAAGTTTTCACTAATTCGTTATATGGTGAGTAGTTTGATGTTGATCAGCACATCACTTGTCCTAATGTCTACAAAGGTGCTTTGCATGGAATTATCAATCCTCTTTTTGAAGAACACATGGACAATTCAGATTTAGTTGAGAATGAGTTTGATGATGATAATTTGTCTTACTGCTATAAGAGATCAGAATGTTCTTCTTCTAAGTTTGACAGAGAAAATGATTATGATGTTGCATCTAATGAGATAGATGATAAGGTGTTTGATAAAGTTGTTCTTGAAAATCAACATGCACCTGGTACTAAGTTTTATGATGAATATTTTAATGCGAAGACTAATCTATTTTTTGATTGTGAAGAACCATTTCAAGATTGTGGATTAGTTTTAGATTTTGATGTTGATGACATGTGTGAGTAAAAGTCAAAATGTTCATTTGATTCTTATCTGGTTATGCAAAAGGATACACAATTTGAAGGTATATGTGACCCTTTTTCGCATGTTGAATATGATGCATTCATATTTGAGATTGATAGCATGCATGATTCATTAAATGAAGAAAATTTTTAGTTTGAGTCTAATGATTATAAGCTTGCTGATCAAAACTTTCATGATGTGCGAGTTGTGGCGAATGAATCTAGTTTTTATATGCCTTATGAAAGTGAAAGTGTAGATTCAGTTTTGCCAAGTGGGTTGATTCAAAATGTTAATATGATTGGTGAAATTGATACAAGAAGTAATTTTAGTTTACCTAATGAGGAAAGGAATGAGAATCAGGTATATGATAGAGGTAAACAATTTTGTTGAAGTTTGGTGGCCAGGGACCATCGTGTGTACATAATCTTAGTAGTTGTAGTTGTGTCCCTATTTTTAATAAAGTTGTTCAGGAAAGTTTTTGCTATCAAGTGTGTGGTCTACTTCACCCAGAGATCTGAAATCTTACCATGCCCACAAGGGACATGCATCCCCAGACAGAGCCATTGTTGGGACAAAAAATTGCATGCTTCATTTTTAGTCCCATTTTCAAAATTTTGAATCAAGTCAAGCTTATGAAAGCCCCATAAATGCAAATGTACCCGGCTATACCCTTGAGGCCTGTGAGGTGTTTAATGTTTCTAACACCCTGTATTCAGCTTGTCTAAGCATTCCATGAAGTCAAATCATCATTCTAAGTCATCCTGTGAAGTCTTGTTTTAAGGAATTGTCAAATTTACATTTTTCACCAAGTGTCAAACAGTGACAGGAGGCTGTGTTTGCATCTAAATATCTCGCACCCAAAAATATTTTGTGTTTCACTGCTTTGGGAGTGTCTAGTATCCATATTTGAGAGCCTATATTTCAGATTTTGAGTGATTTTGAGTCCATTTTGACTAGGTTTTGAATCCCTCAAAGTTGGTCAGTTACTATTTTCATATTTTTGCAAAATATTCAAAATTCTAGGAAGCTATGTTTTACGTGCTATAACTTTTGACTAGTTGATTGAAATGTTGAAATTGTTTTTGTGTTACATTCTAGGGTCAAAAAATTATTATGTCCCAAGTTTGAGCTTATTACGAATCCATTTGATTAGTTTTCAAACGTGATTCCATTTGTAATTTTCAAAGTTTCACTAGTAATCAGAAGTGCAGATTGATTGGGAGCCCTATTCAAGATGTCATATCTTTGTTTCCATGATTGATAGGATTGAATGGTTTGATCCCTTGTATTCTACTCTAAAAATTCTACAATCATGCTAGTTTTCAAGCCTTGACAAATCTTTTTGCACACTTTTCCAGGGCCTTTCCATGTGCAAAAAACCCTTTTGTACTGTTGTCCTTTGTTCTACAATTCCAAGTAGCCAAATTTAGACGCTCGCTAAACTTGCCCCATGATTCATCATGAGCCCAAATTGTAGAATCATATTCTCCTCATGACAATGTATCAATGCCCTAGTTTTCATCTTCCCATGTGCCCATTTGTCCAATTTTCCAGGCCATTTCCAAACGTACTTTCCAAATTTCTAACATGTTTATCTACAGGTTAATTTAAGTTGGCAACTTCGGTGGTCAATATCTTTTGACCCTGATGGCTTCATGCAATGAGATCTGGTAGGCCTGTTGAACATGTCAGAGAGAATAGAGATCCTAAGTTTCAAAGCTTAGTTAGGTGTTTATGTTAGTTTTTAAAGTCAACCAACAGGTCTCATGACAAAGATTTCATAGTGGTGTGGAAATAATTGAAATGAGTTTTTAACGGTCAATCAGTGGTCAAAATGGATTCCAATTAGTTTGAGATAATCAATAGACCAATTTGGGGATTCAGTCATTCAAAAATGAAATTTTTTTTAGCCGAACCCATTTTGGGGCCCGACTAGTGCTATCAAATCAATAAGGCATGGTGAGATTAGCAAGATGGCATAAAGGGGATTAAAATATCATAGTTAAATAATGATGAGTGATGAATTCATATGTTTCCTTTTGAATTTCTTCCAGTGTCATATTATATCCAGCTATTGATGTGAGTATTGTTTTAAAAGGAATTAGGAAAAAGATCCCTTGATAAATATTGCAAAGGGGAAATAATAATGTTTGATATTAGGAAGCTCACTATTATTTGAAAAAAAGAGCTCCATGCAGGCAGAGACAAAGAAGTTGCTGCTAAAAATGAGAGAGGTGGTGATGATTGCATTGTCCATGTGGTTAGACTTAATACAACTATTTACTAAGTAGGACAGCTGAGATGGCAGCTACAGCCACGTGTTTATAAAAAACCTCTATTTCTTGCATGAGCTGGTGAGCCTAGTCAAGGTGATGTCTACATAATTACATTAGCACCATGCAAATAGTCCCATTCGATCAGAGATGAGGTCCATTTTGCAAATGGAGCCCTTGAGGCAAGGCCCCCTCCTGGTACAGTTCAGTGACATGACAAGGGATGTCGATGGGAATATTATATAGCACAAAGACCATGCATAAAGACATAAAATGCATGCCAAAAACTATAGTGTGTTTAAAAATAGGCACAGTCAATGAAAGAGGCATGTGAAAAGGGAGAATCTACTGGTTGAAGAGGTAAGGAGTGGCTAAAACAGAGGTACAATCCATGCCAAAAGGATATGTTGCCCAGAGATTGGAGGTTTGCAACAATTTCCAATGGTAAAAACATATAAAAAAATGCAATGAATGGTGAAAGCAATGAGGTCACATATTAAAGGTAGTTAAAGCTGCAGTTAAAGGAGAATATGTTCAATTGAAAACTGCCAGTCCTAAACAAAGGCAGAACACATAAAAGGCAATCTATAAAGAGCAGTAAAGGAAGTTGCTCCATGCTAGTGAATGGAAGAATTAGTCCAAAATAAAAGAAATTCATTGGCAAAGGGGAAATAGAAGTTAAAAACAAATATCCCACATTTGTCACATTTGAAAGTTTTTAAAAGCTTAAATACAACTTCAAGCATTATGAGTTGTGTCTTAAGAGATGCACTTTTTAAAGGCCGTAGAGAAAGAGGTGGGCCCCTTGTGCACTGGATGTTTTAGTCATTTGTACAATGACATTAGCAGGGTCCGGTGCAATATTTTAAATGAAAAAGAAAACAAGCTAATGACATGGCACCGAGATTGGAGGTTGAAGGAGATTTTGCCAAGTGTCCAAATCCAACGATGCTCGCAATCTCGCATTTTTAAGCTGCATCCGAGATAAATAATACAAGAAAGTGCACTGTCACCATGTGGCAACGGGTCCCAGTAGGCGATGAGTTGGCAAAGATTAGGAGCAACTTGAGAGGATGTGCCAGATCATGACACATGTCACGATCTGATGGATGGCGCAATCCCACATTATGGAGATGCAAGGAATTTTAAAAATGCAGGAAAGCGAGATTGTGACAAGTGGAGTAGGTCCTAGTGGTGCTGATGTAGCAGATGATGCAAAGGGCTCAACAAATCAAACAATGCCACGTGGCACCGATCAAATAGAGGGTTGACCACGGGTTGGAAAGAAGGAGAGAATTTGATGAGTTAAAAAAATAATTATAATTATTTTTTTTTAAAAAAGAGTTTGCACGTCAAGTTTTAAATTCAAAAAGGGGTCATTTTATATAGTTCCAAACATTAGATATTTTAAATTTTTGAAATTTGAAATCCAAATGTGCAGACTTGCGTTTCATTTATAGCAGAGGGGCATTTTTCAAAATGAGATTCAAGGGGTTTCTTGAAGGTTAGATATGCACTTCAATATACCGCCGAAATCAGGAAGATCTCAATTTTCTGATTCTGGAGTTAGTTTTTGCATAGGAAGTAGTCGGTTCATGTTACAGGGGGATTTATCTCAAGTACCTGAATTGCAATGATATTCAGGTATGGAATTTCAGAATTGATTCATAGCATGGTGATGACCTAAATATGGTTAAAAAAAAGTTGAAATGCAGTATGGGTCAAAATTTGAACACATTCACTCCATAAAAACTAAAATTTCACTAGCATTTCATGAGGCAAATCAGATATTTTGGTGACTCAAAAAGGTTTCATCATTTCAACAGAGATATTTTGCAAGTCAGTAACAGAAATGATGAAACAAGATCATATCAGAATGGGAGATGGAAGGAAGAAGTTATTCAGTTATAGAGGATTACATTTCAAATGGACACTTGTCACTTGAAGATCAGATCCAAGATTCTTTTCTTTGCTATATCTTTCTATCTTTCATTCTTTCTAGGGGTTCTAGTTTTTTGTTACTGGGAGACCATTGTTGGTTGGAAATCTTCAGTCCTTCTATGAGACCACTTTGTTGGATCTAGATCTGTGATTCCACCTTCATTCTTTAGCAAATTTCTCATGTAATGAATAGCAAGAAATAAGAATATAGATAGTTCTAATTTGCTAGGTAGCTTTGCATTTAAATTTCATGCATCTTATTGTAATTTGTTTCAACGAAATGAATGATAAGGCAGCAACAAGTCAATCTTCATTTTGATATCTTGTCTACCATTCATGTTGTTTGTGATCTTTTGTGTTTTGTAAACAAAGAGGGTGAATGCACAAAGTTGGGTCGCAATTCCACGGAAGTCAAATCCACGAAATGAGACCTCTTAGAAATGGACACCCGTTATTTTTAAAAATCGGGTACCCATTTTTTATTTTCAAAAAACGGGTACCCGTTTCTAAAAAAATAAAAAATTTAAATTTTTAAGAAACGGGCACCCATTTTTTAAAAGTAAAACACGGGTACCCATTTCTTAAAAATTCAAATTTTTAAGTTTTCAGCAGATTTTACATGCTTCTTTTAGCTTTTCAAAACGGGTACCCATGTTTTAAAATTCAAATAACGGGTGCCCGTTTCTTACAACATGAGGCAGGATTTTTTTTCCTGCCTCGGATTTTGGTTTGGGACAGGCTTGGTGAGACCAAGCCTATGTCTTGGCCTCTCAAGATTTGGCTAAGGCATTGAACTGACAAATTCATGCCTTGCCATAATTTTTAGAGGGTCTTCCCGATGAATTTTTTTTACGAAAAAAAACCCATTATAGCTCTCACTGTCCTGATTTCAGAAATATAAATTTTATAGAGTTATGATTTTATTTACTATTTTTTTTAAAAAATTTAATCAAAGGTGGTACCTAAATGTAAAATAACAATGTTCACTAAAACTTTAATAACTTTTTTATTATATATTTTTTCTTAAATTAATTTATATGTCATCAATCTACATTCAATTCTTTTGAATTTTGAAAAAAATAATTTGAAAACAGTGAAATTTTGATCAAATTATGGTGTCCATACACAAGAGGTTTAAAAATTTTCTTTTAAAGCCAATTAAAAATTAATAAAAAAAAATATTCATTACAAAATTCAAGAAAAATATTCTCATCAATCTTCGGTGTGTCAGGTAACTCTATTTAAAAGGATTCGCAAAAAATTGATTCATTTGTGTCAAATTATGGTGTCCGTACACAAGCGTGGTATGGTCCTGAAACAGGCACTTTGGAAAAGTGATTTTTAAAGATCCATACCAAAAAAAAAATCTATCATATGGGTATACAAATAAATTACATATTCAAAAAGAAGATTCCAGGCACTACAATTTTTATTTCTAAAGCTTTTTTATATTTAATCTCTAAATGGCTCAAATTTTGGCATCAATTGACAAAATATTTCAAAAATAGGAAAAACACTTCCACTTTTTGGCCAAAAGTGAGACCCAACTTCTTGCACTGACCCAAGAATATGAAACTCAGTTGCAACCTATTGGTTGTATATGTTGATTTATTTTTCTTATGAGTCAAAGAGTTATGTAAATGCTTGATTCATCATCATAGGGTTGCAGATTTCATGAAGGGATAAGTCAAGTATGAGGTTTCAAAGGATGTAGATGTCTAATTCACAAAGTGGATAGATAGATCAGGAAGTCCTGATGTATGGCATATGTCAGTGACTTTCAGGGATGTGTGTTAAGGTTTTGTGTGAATTGCCAAATAGATAAGGCATTGATCATTTGGAAGGATCATAAGGTTGTGTTGTTCATGTCATGTTTTACTGAGATCAACATCAACAATCAAATCAATTTTCCCTTTTATGTTGAAAGCTATTCAATGTTAACCCACAATTAGCTTGCTAGTTTCATGAGTTATGTTCCTAGCTATTTCATGCTTGTGATTCCTAGTTGAGTATAGAAGATTTAGGGGTTTCTATCTACTTTACATTAGATTTAGTGTATGCTTTGATAACTATTACCATAGAAATAATCTATAGGTATACCTGCCTAGGTTTTGCAAAGCCTGAAGAAGAAGAAGGGTCCAGCCTTATAGTTGGCCTAGTGTCTGAATGGGCATGTTGAAAATGGGAGTTAGCTGCCCCTAGATGTGTTTTATTCTCATCAGGGTAATTGAAAATCAATAACATTTTCAAACACCAATAGATAGATAGTCTATGAGATTCTAATCTGGGCAAGATTTCTAATGGGTTTGTAACATAGCGCAAGTATTTTTGGTGGTATCCAACTAGCTACAATGAGGTGGCATACTATAAGTGATTGTTATCTTTTATGAGTATTGAATCCGTGTTGACCATAAGTGGTGTATTCTGTTGGTTATGTTTCTTGAATGTATGTTGTTTCCTTTCATGTTAAGTAATTTGGGTTTCGCATAAATGGTGTAGGCATAGTCTATTTTGTATCTAAGATAGTCTCTAGTTACATAGGTAGTTTCGTATAGGTGTTTTACTCTGACCTCGTGATAGGTAGGGTAGCATATGGAGGGGGCTTCTATCTCCATAGCCTAGTATCCATAAAATATTTGGTTGCTAATGAAATTAAGATAATTAAAACATTTTGGATTTGCTCCTTCTATTGGGAAGTGTAAGCTATCCAATACTATGCAACTCTCCATGATGTCATCCCCTACATAGTAGCCCATTGTGTGTTTGACCAATGCCTAAAGTGCTTGCATTATCTCATGATCTTGGTTTTAATCATCATTAGTGTTTGGCATGAGTGTTAACCATGGACATTTTCTTTGTGTGTGTCTGTAGTTGGATCATTATCTCCATCATCATAGTGGGAGTGGACCTATGGGTTTCATGTAGTTGGGAGGAATAGCTACCTATATCACTACTGGGGACCAGTGTATAAAGATGGTCTATTATCCTAGTGTGACCATTGCTAGATGTTTTCATTTGGGACTTTGAGTTTTAGAGTATACTTTCTTATGATTTATGCTGTCATTAAAATACTTGTATATCATGTTTAGATGTAAATTTTGACACATTCCCTTATTATGATGTTTCACATATGATTAGATGATGTTATCTCCTTAGAATATCTTATGCCCTATCTTTTAGCATGTTAGATTTCTTTATTCTTATGATTTATTACATTTTAGTAGTGACGTCCTCATAAGACAACTCCAATGATCTCATTGGTAGTTTGGGATGTTATGCATGGGGATGGCTAGGACCTTTGAGGTCTCATGATGCTATTATGGTTGGGAGGAACCATGCACTTAGCCCATTATTTTTGTATATTATGATGTTGCTTCTATAAACTACAATGTCACTTTTAGTACATTCTTTTACTACTATGCTTAGATGGTTAGATTTATCTTCCTTCTTTTAGTTAATTATTTGAGTTCCCGTGCCTTGATATATGGATCCAATATTCCCTAATGTGGAAGAAATTCATTTTCTATCTTTTTACCTTTTTTTTTTGGCTTGTTGATTTGTATTTTGATGCAAAATTGTACTTTCTCACATGAGAATGCAAAAGCTTGCATGGTGTGTTGGGTTTCCTCCTATGGTTCATAGTGCATCCTCACATGAAACCACACACTAGCTTTGGGTGTTTTTGTTGATGGTCCAAGTAATTCCTCGCATCGTTTGGAGTAGTTCCTGGCCTAAAAGGCATATCCTTGCATGGTTTGTTATACTTCCTCATGAGAAGGAGTACTTTCTTGTGCGAAAATATGTCAGTTATGTTTCCTCATGTGAAAAGAAGGGGGTATCTCCACTAGTTTTCTAGGAGTGTAATTTGGTGTTTTAAGTACCCTTTGGGTTTTATTGTGTTTCCTTGCTTCTACTATTCAAAGATTTTAGATTTTTTTCTTTTTTTGTTCTTTCATTCTTTAGTTGGTCATGTTAGTTCTATAGTGGTGTTTGGAGATCCATTGGGTCTAGATGTTTGTTAGTCATCCTTTGTGATCTTTGTGATCCTTGTATGATGGTTGTAAGGTGCTTTCATACTTTTTTTACATTTTTTTTTATATCTTGGCTTATATTTATACTTGTTCCAATAATCTTTGGGTAGGTCATTATGAACCTCTTGTGTGGGCAAGACTCTTTATGGTCACTTTATAAACCAAAAGAGTCCTTAGTCCACTAGGTTAAGTTTGTTGGTTTTGAGTGTTTTGTGTCCAATAATTGAAAAAGGCATGTTTTAACTTGAGATATGAATTTCCTACCATTCCTGAAGGTTTGGGATCATTTGGTAACAATTAGGACAAAAAATACAAAAGTTGTCATATTTGGCAAGAAATTGCAAAATTGCAACTTTTGAAAAGTTATCATTAAAAGTCATTTAAACCTCCCAAAGTTCATAACCATCAAGAGTTGGTTTGAATTAGTTGGATGTGGGTATTTATGATATAATTCATCTTTCTCATATGATATCATCAAGTTGTATGGTTGTATGGCACTATAAGGATCGGTGAGGACAAATAATTCATGTCTAAAGTTAGTTCTCTATGTTAGCATTTATTTACACCTTTTTTGATTGAATTTGATTAGTTTTGGAAGGATTTACAACATTTTCATTGAGTGTGGGTCTAAAAACCTCAATTCAAGGGTTTGGAGCCAAGAAATGGCCTTAACTTGAAATTTCACTATTGGAAATTGATGTCATTTAGTGAAATGAAATTAAATAGGTTTTATTTTATGATTCCAAAAGCACAAGATAGGAAAATCCCATCTATCCTTTCAAACTTGATGCCCTTGGCTAAATACAATCATATATTTAGCCTCAAAATGCATTGTTTGAGCATGTGATAAAAAAAAGAAAGCTTCAGGTCAAATTTTCTTGATGAAATATTTAAAATTCTATCTATAGGAGGTTACCAAATAAATAGATTGGTTTCATGCACCCAATTGAGTTAATTATATCAAGCCCTAGCCTAACTTGATCAACTAGGATAAAGAGTTGTTTGTAGTTGTTTTGTGTTGTAGGAGTGAGACTGATAATGCATGTTTAGGGAAGTGAAAGCATTGTGTTTGAACCTATTGAATCAATCCCAAGAAGTATTTAACCCATAATCTTAGCCTTTTCTTAAGTGAAGTTTTCATAAGAAGCTTATTTTGCAAGAAGGTCAAAATACCACAAAACTACAATAAAGGTGATCAAATATTTTGAGAGATGTTTGGTAATTGGAACTAGGAATATAATCCTTCTTTTGAACTAGTATAGAATACCCTAGGTCTTCGGTTAGCATATTGTAGATTGTAGTTCCCTTTAAAGAAGTTGAATATTAGGAGTGAAGTGAAGACCTAGGAGAAGAAAGGTAAAAGTTTGAATAGATATTGCATCAACACATTGATCCATATTGAAGGATTGGATTAGTTAGAAGTTTCTTGTTGTACACTCTACATCAAGTGGTATCAAATCCACTAAGACCCTACTTGGGAGAACAAGTTGGAAGAAGGAGAAGATAACCCCTTGAGGATAAACAATATTGAATTGGAAAAGATAATGAAGGAGCAGATGGTTAAGAGCAGGGTAGTTAGGGAGGAGAATAGAGCTATGAGGAGAGAAATTGAAAAGTTCAAGAGGCAAGTGAAAAAAGGAGACCATAAGAAGTTCAAGGGAGAAGAAGTGGAAGATGAAGATGACTTACCTAAAGATTAGAGGATTATGGTAGTAGCCCTACAAAGGGTAAGAAGGAAGGATAAAAGGTACTTACCCATGTTTGATGGGAAGTTGGAACTAGAAGCATGTATGGAATGGTTAGAGGCCCTTGTAAAACATTTTAAGTTTGATGAGACACCTATAAATTAAAGGGTGAGAATTAAAAAATCCAAGTTGAAGGGGCCAACCCTATGTTGGTGGACTTTCCTCCAAAATGAGAGAGCAGAAAAAAAGAAACAACCCATTGCTATATGGAAGAAGATGATGGCAAAAATCATGAAGCAATTTGTTCCTGAGGATTTTGATGTAATTCTCCACAAGAGGTTGAATAACCTTAAGCAAAAGGATATGCATGTAAGTACTTATACCCAAGAATTTCATACCTTAACTCTTAGGTCTTAAATGTATGAAAATGAGAAGAATTTTTTTGCAAGGTATATCAATAGACTTAGATATATAATATAAGATGAACTTACCTTGGTGCCAGAAGAATTAGTCCATGAGTGCTATCAACTTTCCCATAGAATTGATGAAAAGCAAAGAAGAAGAGTTGAACAAAGAAATAGAGGAGGAGGAAACTCTTTCAGGGGAAGAGGTAGATTTAATGGTAGAGGAAGCTATCCAAGGAATCAAGGAGAAGCTAGGAGTAGTCAAAGTGTAGAAAATGATAGTAGCAACAAAGGTTCCTTTAGAGTTAGAAGACCAAGTTCAAGAGGTAGATTTGGAGGAAGGGGAAAAAGTGTATTTGTTGGCAAACGTTTCTCTTGCAATAAGGTTGGGCATCAATCCTTCAGATGTCCAGAGAAGATAGGTGTAGGAGAAAGAAGAATCTAACTAATCCAAGATGAACATTGTTAAAGCATGAATTCCTTCTATATTGTTGCATCTTTTTCAAGACATGTAGGTCTAGAGAGTGGATAAATTTTGATGTTTAATAGATCACTCTTGATGCCACTCAACAAGGAACCTCTTCAAAGGAAATCCATCTTCAAAACAACATGCAAGATGAAAGGAAAGGTATGTAGTGCCTCTTGTGTTTGCAGTCTATACCTTGTCTATTTTGATTTGAGAGATACTTGATACTCTTATTTTATGTGCTTTGAGGATGACCTAAGAGTTGAATTTTATACTTTGATTTAGTACCATATATTCTTTAATAATATGTTGTTTAGTTTATCATATTCACATGTTCATGCTATTTTGAGATGACAGTAGATCTATGATGATATCTGGTTTTATGGTTTATCAGACATAGTTGTTGATTATGTTATGTGATGGATTTTACGCTATGGTGATTTACTTCATTCATGTATCTTTATGATTTATATGAATTTGAGTGGTGTAAATGGATCAATTAGTTATTTAATGCTTTAATTTCTTTCGCTATTATATTATATGCAATTGCACTTGATCATGTGTTCTAGTGTGCAAGATTTATATCCCTGGTAGTGGCCTATGGAGTTAGTGATTCAACTGTACATATTTTATCAATGTCATCCCTATATGGTCAACATATCCTTATTTTAATTATTTTAATTAAAATATTTTGGTGATTAGTAAATCCAAACTCATCTGCATTATGTGACTAGACTAGTAAGCATGTCTGTGCATTTAGAGGTTGACTTTGTTGTAAAAGTGTTTAGTGATTTTTGTGATTTTAGGTTTTTAGGATTTAAATCATTTTAGATTTAATTTTTGGTAGATTTTCCTTAGATGAATCCCTATTATGGAGAATAACCTATTTTTATTTGGGTCGATTTAGAGTCTAGCTGCTATAGTTGGCTATTTTCCCTAATCGAATATTCACTCAAAAAGTGAATAAGTTTTGTAAGAGGAATTTAATTCCTCACTTTTTCTATTTTGGATTTTAGAATTTGGAGAGCATTTCCAAAATCCTCTTTTGAAGGACTAGACTTTTGTTCATTCTGGGAGTTGTGAGTGGGTAATCTTCGTGAGGTTGGTCTCGTTAGATTTAGCTTGGGTAGAGCATGCTTTGCCATGATTTTCTATAGATTCGGCATTTTATTTTATTTTATTGTGTGAGTTTAAGTTTTTTCCCTTTTGTTGTTAGGTAGGGCCTTCTCATTTTATTATTTTTTTTCTATTTCAGCTTTTTTTTCTTGTAGCAATATGTTAGGGGGCCAAGAACTAGTGTTCCCCTCTATTTCTATTTGCTAGTTCTACCTGATTGGTTGAGTATGAATGCTTTCTTTGTTTTCAGGATGGGGGTTTGGGATTTTGAGCCATTATGCTGGCCATTTTTTCATATGGTGTTCAAATTCATTTATTTTTTTATTTTTTTGGTTTTTACACCCAAAGGTCAACTGGGTTTTAATTTAAAAAAATTTCCAAAATTTGGGGTTTTAACCACATTTTGTGTGCCACCCTATTTTCTCAAGTTTTCTTGGCACAATGTGGGTCGTGGACTTGGATGATCCATTTGGATATCAATTAGACCACTATTACATTTTTCTATTGCATTGGGATGCATGTTGTGTCCATCCTCCTGAGTTTGTTTTTGGTTGAGAGACTTTGTACTTTGTGTTCTCAACTAGTCCTTGTGTTTGATCTTTGTGATGGTGGTGCACCACACTTGAGTATGTGTGCATACATTTTTTGGGTGACTTGTAGGGCCTAATATTCCATGGTACTTTGAGAAGTTATTCTCATTGGGGTTGGGTTGGGAATTTGCATGCCTACAGGCACTCATCATTGGATGAGCATGGGTAGGGTAGGGTAGCATATGGAGGGCCTTCTATCCTACAACTTGGTGACTATTTCCCATTGGTTGGCAGAAGAATTTTTATATAAGTGATAACTAAATAAAAACATTTGGTTGGTAATAAAATATAAGATAATTAAAAAGTGGGAATTGTGCACCTTCCGTTGGGAAGTTGATGTTGCCTAGAATTGTGTGCCTTCCCTTGGGAAGTTGATGCTGTCAATACTAGCTTGAGCTTGTTGATGCCAAGTGACGCTCCATGATGTTAGCCCCTATGTAGTAGCATATTGAGATTTCTGACCAAGATCTATAGTTTATGCATTGTCTATGCCTTAGATTCTATCATCATACTGCTTGGTGTGTGTGTTATCCATGGATGTTGTTCTGTCTGTGTTTTTGGTTGGATCATTATCTTCATCAACAAAATAGGTGTGGACCTATAGCTGCCATGTGGTTGGAAGGTTTAGCTACCTTCACCATTACTAGGGACTAGTATATAGAGATAGTCTTTCATCCTAGTGTGACCATTTTTGGATGTATTCACTTGGCACTTTGGGTTCCAGAGTATGTTTTTGAGTGATTTATGTTTTGATTGAGATACTTGTATATCATGTTTAACTGATGTTATTATTGATGAATTTCCTTACTATGATGATTAGTAGGTGATAGGTGATGTTATCTACTTGTAGGATCATCTTATGATTTACTTCTAGCATGGTTAGGTTTCCTTATGCTTATGTTGTAGCATGTTTAGTAGTGACATCCCTATTACGATAGTACCAATGATCTGATTGGTGGCTTGGGATGTTATGCATGGGGGATGGCTAGGGCCCATGATGGTCTTATGATGCTATTGATAGTTGGGAGTAACTACGTACTTAGTTTGTTATTTCCATTCACTGCAATGTTTCTTTTAGTACTTTGTGATGTTTTCCTTCTATTCTTTCATTTGTTGTATGATTCAATGGTTAGATGTTATTTCTAGCTTTTTGTTCTTCAGTTATGGTTTGAGTATTCTTGCCTCAAAATGTGGATCCAGTACTCCCTAGTATGGAGGAAATTTGTTTCATATTTTCCTTAGCTTTTTACTACTTTTGGTTGTTGTGTGTTGATTTGAGATCTCACATAAGAATGCAAGTCCTCACATGGCATATTGGGTTTCTTCACACAGCTTTGCACTTGTTTGTGCAAAAACCCAACATCAGTTTATGTTGTTGGAAAGGTGCTTTCTCATGCAAAAATGCACTTCTTCAAGAGGCATGCAGCACATCTTGTGCAAAAATTGGCACTTTTTTGGCTTCGTGCAAAAAAAAGGGCTATCTAGGCTTGTTGGATAAATATTTGAACGTTGGTTTTGGATACCCTTTTTAGTTTTTCACCTTCCTAGTTAAAAATAGATTTCCTAATGGGTTAATATATTTTTTAAGTATAAGTTGACAGCTTATACTTAAGATATATTTTAATATATGCAAAGAATATTTTGAGATAGGTTCCAGACCTCAATGGGCTAAGATAAAGATTCTAGGAAATTTTAGGTCTTCAAAAATTTAGACTTAGCCAAATTTCAAGGCTTTAGGATTTCAAACTTAGCCATTTTTCAAGATTCAAGAATTTTCTTTTAGCTTGGTTGATCTCTTTTGTTTTCTTGTTTATGTTTTGGTTAGTAGTGGCATTTGGAGATCTGTTGGTGTTGGATGATTGTCATTATTCCATTGTGATCTTTGTGATCTATGTTCGTTGTTGTCATGTGCAATTACACTTGTTTAAAAAAAAATTGATCTTACTTGTATTTCATCCTTGTTTCCAAGGATCTCTGGGTGGGGTGTTACATCTAGTATCAAAGCCAAGTTATGATCCTAGGACCTATGGGTTATGGACCCACTATGGTTCTTTTTTTGTTATGTATTTCATTGGTATGATTGTTATTTTGATACCTTGTTGTTCATGGTTTTGATTCTTATGCTTGTGATCTAATTATTTTAACATTATCTTGTTCTTCCCATAGTGATGCCTCCAACATATAGACTTGGTGGTTGTGGTGGTACCCATAGTGGTAACTATGGAAATGAGCACCATGAGGAGGGATGCTAGGAAGGAGAGGGAGAATACGGTAATGCTAATTAGAATGCCATGGGAGCATTGATACCATTGCTTCAAGAAATACTTGCCTAGTTGGGCCCTCATGTTCAGGAATGTCGACAAGATCATGATTGGGAAGAGGGATCTCATCATGGAGATTCCCATCATTCAAAGTATAGAGAGGAGGAACATGAACATGAAAATTCTCGTACTCCACCAGGTGATAGAGGGCACCATTGGGGTGGTAGGGACTATAGTAGTGAAGATTCCATCAGATTGGATATCATGAAGTCTCTTCAACAATCCAGACTGCCATTTTTTGATGGCAAGGTAAGTGGCCTCAAGGTTGAAACTTGGTTGTTAGACATGGAGTGATGCTTCACCATGTATCCATATTCAACCAATATGAGGGCCCATTGTGCAATCATGTAGTTGAGGGACCAAACATCTGTTTAGTAAAATATTGAGAGTTAGAAGATTTAGGTTAGTGTTGTAGATCTCACCTAGGAGATCTTTGAGGAGAGGTCTCGAGAGAGATTCTTATCTCCTTAGTTTAAAGAGGCTTGTGCTGATGAGTTCCATGCAATTTGACAAGGTAACATGATTGTGGATTAGTACAAAATCTGATTCTTTGAGCTTAGACAATATTCATGCTACAATAATGATGATTTACTCTTAGCTCATTATTTCATCCAAGGCCTTAAGGATGCCCTCATTGGGGAATTTTGCATGCATCAGCCTAGTACACTTGTTCTCATTGTTGAGAAGGCACATATTGCTAAGGAAATTCTAGCTAGAGGTTTTAGTAGTAGATGTGGTTCTCAAAACCAAAGTACAAGGAATTTTAGGTAGGATGCACAATATTCCCAATCCTCAGGGAAGGGACAAGCTCAATTTTCATTCACCTAGGGTGGTGGTAGTCATCATGGATCTCAGTGGAAGGGATTTTGGACAAAAGGTGGACAAAATTCTAGTACCTCACGTAAGGGAGGAGATAACTAGAACTAAAGGCATAAATCTCAGTAGGATCCTCCTCCTCAGAATACTCAGCAAAATTCTAGGAGGGGTAGTGCACCTTACCCTAGTGCTACCTAGGTTGGTCACAGTACAAGTTCTAACATTTTAGGGAATTGTTACTCTTGTGGCCAACCTACCCATAAATCTTTTGATTTTTTAGTTAAACCATATTTAGCACTTGGTAAGAGTGCAGCAAGGTCTAAGCCTACTATAGGAGATGCAAGTAGGAATCACAAAGTCTTTTTAGTAGCTGACAACTATCAAGTAGATCATCAAAGTATGATAGTCGAGGGTACAGGTACATTACATGGTATTTGAACTTCAATTTTTTTTGACTCTAGTGCTTCAAATTCTTTTATATCACCATCTCTTGTTCAACAATGTGGGCTAGTGGTAGTGCCTTAGGTTGATAGGTGGCAAGTTGAGTTAGCCATGAGTTCAAAGTGGCTATAGACTCATTGGTCAATGGTTGTGTTTTGAATTTGGGAACCTTCACCACCACAATGGATCTATGCATTCTACCCTAGGATTGTATGACATTGTGTTGGGCATGGATTGGTTAGTTGCCCATCAAGAAAATATCAATTGTCATCATAAGATGGTACAGTGTGTTGATGACATAGGTGGGTAGGTAGAACTTTTGGGAGTCTCGAGACCAGTCTCACTTCATTTGATCTTAGCTAATCAATTGAAGTGAGAGCCTTATAGTGACACTTGATAATCACCCACTCTTTTGTGAGTATGCTGATGTATTTCTTGATGAGATTTTAGGTATGCCACCATAGTGTGACATTGATTTTTTGATTGATCTTATACCAAGAGTGGAGCCAATTTTATGGGCTCCTTACTACATGACTACTTAGGAGTTGAGTGAGCTCAAATTGTAGTTGGAGAAATTGTAGGGCAAGGGCCATATTCATCCTAGTTTATCCCCATGGGGTGCACTAGTCATCTTTGTGAAGAAGAAGGATGGTTCTTTGCATTTGTGAATTGACTACCGATAGTTGAATAAGGTGACAATGAAGAACTATTATCCTTTGTCGAGGATAAATGACTTGTTCAATCAGATGAAGGGAGCATGAATGTTCATGAAGATTGATCTTAAGTTGAGATACCATCAGCTTCATATTCAGGAGGCTAATATTCATCAAATAGATTTTCATACATGGTATGGGCATTATGATTTCATGGTTGTACCCTTTGGGTTAATGAATGTGCCATCAATGTTTATGAGTTTGATGAATGGTGTATTTCATACTTACCTTGATCAGTGTGTCATTTTATTCTTGGATGACATATTGATCTATTCAAAGACTATAGAGGAGCACAAAGTCCATTTACATCAGGTATTGTAGTGCTTGAGGGACCATCAGTCATATGGCAACTTGAGTAAACGTGGGTTCTTCTAGAAAAAGGTGACGTATTTGGGGCACATCATTATAGGTGATGGAATTGTAGTAGATCCAGAGAAGACTCATGCTATGATGGGTTGGTCGGTACCCACTAATGTCTCAGTAGTTCATATTTTCATGGGATTGGTAGGTTACTATTGTCACATCATGAAAGATTTCTCATGAGTGGCTCATCGCATCACTTCTCTTCAAAGGAAAGGGAAGAAATATGTTTGGTTAGACCAGTGTGAGGCAACAATTAATGCTCTTAAGGAGTGTTTGACTAGTGCACCAATCCTTGTAGTGCCTAATTCTATAGATGATTTCATGGTTTGCATAGATGCTTCATTGGAAGGCATGGGTGTGATGTTGATGCAGGATGGTCATGTAATTGCATTTGAGTCTAGGAAACTTAAGGACCATGAGCTTAATTACCCCACTCATGATTTGGAACTCATGGCAATAGTGCATGCCCTTGTCCATTGGAGACATTTTCTTTTGGGACATTTCATCCTTGTTTCCAAGGATCTCCAGGTAGGGCATTACAAGATATGTAAGGTAATTTTTGTTTTAGGTTCTACTGAGAATTTAGGTTCTACTAAGATGGTAAACAAACTTGGCCCAAAAAGAATCTCACACCTAAATCCCTATAGAGTTTCATGGTTGAGTAAGGATAAAAAAACCTTGGTTAATGAATAATGTTGTGTTGAGTTTAAAATAGGTGAATATAGGGATAGGGTGGTGTGTGAAATTGTAGACATGGATGCTTGTCATATCCTCTTAGGTAGGCACTAGAAAAATGACACTAATGCTTAGTATGATGCAAAAGCCAATGTGTATACCCTAACCAAGGATGGAGAAGTGTTTACCATGACACCTTTGGTTGGAGAATCCAAGAATAAGGATGTATCTACTAGTGTCATGATAGTTGGGGAGAAAGATTTTTTGAAAAGCCTTAAAGAAGAGAAGGTACAATGTTTTTCTATTGTAATGAAACCTAAGGAGGGCATACCTAGGAAGGAGAAACCAAAGCAAGATGACTTGAGAAGTATTTGTCCAAAAGAGGTTGTTGATTGGTTAGAAGAGTATAAGGGCATTGTTGTTGATAGTCAAAATGAAACTTTGCCACCACTAAGGGAGATTAGTCATTATATTAACCTAGTACCAGGGTCCACTCTACTAAAAAAGGCATCCTACAAGCTCACACTAGAATAAAATATAGTTGTGATGCAGGAGAATCTTGGGTTGCATTGCTATCCTACATATTTTTAAGTTTTCTTAGTTTCTGCTAAGTTGCAATGTTTTGCATTGTTGAGTTCTCAGTTGCTACTGAGTGTTTAGTGTATGCTACGCTTTCTAGTTGATGTCAAGTTCACAGTTGTTGTCGGGTGTCTTTGGTTTCCAAGTTTTCTTTGGTTTTTGATTCATCCTTTGCTATCAAGTATTCTTTGGTTTCCAAGTCATCCTTTGGATGTCAGTTCATGTGGTTTTCAAGTTTGTGTGGTTGCCAAGTTTTTGAGGTTGTCGAGTCTATGTGATTGATGAGTTGTTTGTGTGTAGTTTCCTATTGAGGCTAACCTTTGTATTTAATTTTGTTATAGGTATCTATTGTGAGCTGACTTGTGGCTTATACTATAATTTAATATAAGAGTTTATTTTGGTTGCATTGCAATAGGCCAATTTGTGGTTGTGCATGTATTTAAGAGACCTTTTTTAGAGTCTTGGGGGATCATGATGCTTAGAGGGAAAATAAAATGCAAAGTTTGATCTTTGAGGATTGTAATTGAATTGTTATATGTGGTTGTAACCTAGAAGGCCTTATAGTTGGGCATTTTCTTCCTCTATCTCCCAAGTTGTTGTGTGTTATTATTTATTTTTACTATGTTGACTCTGTGTAGGTGGTTTTGATAGCTGGGTTTGCCTTTGGCCCTAGTTTGTTCATACCTCCCTATCTCAGGTGGTAGTAGAGAAGAGGTTCATCCTTGTGAAGATTGGATCATGTAGAAACCTAAGTGTATTTGGTTGTAGGGTTGCAGATCTATGGATTTGACCCATAACTTCCAAAGGGCTATGATCTTGCAGAATCCTAATTTGTTAAGATGGTTTGAGGTAGGAAATGTTGATAATGCAATATTGGATACATTGAGGAAAATTTTAGCTAGATTAGATGTTGTGGAGACAACCTTGAGGAGAGGACCACATCTTGATGATGTAAGTGATGTTGAAGTAGTAGCACCAAAGCCTAATCCAAAACCTAAAGAAGACCAAGATGAAGCAAGGCTATTGAGAGTGTTGTCTTGGAAAATTCAAGACCTATTGTTGAAGTTTCTCCTTATGATGGAAAATTGGATACCAATGTTGTGTTGGATTAGAGCTCTGATATGAAGAAGTTATTTGAGTATGAAAATACTCCTGATAATAGGATGGTTAAAATCACAATTAAAAGATTCAAGGGACATGCCTCATTATGGTGGGAACATTTGCAAACTAATAAAAAAAGGAGGGGAAAGGAAAAGATCAAGACTTCGCCAAAGATGGTGAAAAAAAAATTTCTTCCTATTTATTACCAAGTTAGCTTGTTGAGAAAGATGCAAAATTTGAGATAAAGAGACATGGGCATGAAGGAGTATAATGAGGAATTCTATAGATTGGACATAAAATCTAGACATGTGGATTATGATGTTGAGAAAATTGTAGATACATAAATGGATTGAGATCTAGGATTCAAGATGAGATAAGTTTTTTGAAGTTGGAAAGTGTGGAAGAAGCATACCAATATGCTTTGAAAGCTAAGGAGATCTTGACAAAGAAGCATGAACAAAGACAAAGAGTTAGAGGTGGTAGATTCTAGAGATGTAGAGGTAGATCTTATAATGAAGGTGGTAGTTCTAATAATTCTATACAAGATAAAGGAAAATATGAATGGAAGAATGATGATAAAGGCAAGAATGAGTGGAAAGGTGGTGATTCTTACTGATGAGGTACCGATTCTTACTAAGGAAGAGGTAATTCTTATTCTAGAGGTGGTTTCCATGGTAATTATTTCACATGTGGTAAAAGAGACATAGAGCTTTTGGATGTAGATCCTCTAAAAGAGGGCAAGGTAATAGAAACTTATGTAATAAGTGAAGTGATGAGGAACCTATTTTGAGAACTATTTTCAAGACTAGATGTAAGATGGACAGAAAATATTGCAAAGTGATCATTGACAATGGAAGTTATATAAATTTGGCATCACAAGAGCTTGTTACAAAGTTATAATTGTAGAGGCTGAAGCATCCTAAATCCTATTATATTTCATAGATAAAAGATGAAAATAAGATATTGGTAAGTGAACAATGCATTGTCAAATTCAAGATTGGACATTACTTTGATGAAGTTTTATATGATATTATTCCTATGGATTGTTGTCATATTTTTTTGGGTAGACCTTGGCAATATGATAGATATGTTGTACATGATGGAAGATTGAATCAATATACTCTTTGGGTGAATGGGAAGAAGCAAATATTGTTTCATTTGATTGAAAGTCCAGACGAAGTTAAATGTACTACTATGAGAATTTATATGGTTAATAGGAAAAAAAATTGAAAAGGAAATGAAGAAGAATCAAGTTTTTTTTTTTTTTTTTTCTCTATAAACCCAAGAAAACTGATTTATGAAAGTAGCAACTAAGTGCCAGAAAATAGTGTTAACTGAGTATTAGTTAGTGGTGACCGAGTGACAATAGAATCTATTAGTATTGACTGAGTGCTAGTAGAAATTTTAGAATTGTCGAATAAGTATAAAGATATTGTTGTAGAAGATATACCTAATGGTTTACCTCTAGTAAGAAGTATAATTCATTGTATGGATTTGATTCCTAGAGCTATTTTTCTAAATAAAGCACCATATAGATTGACACTGACAGATAATGAAGAACTTAATAGAGAAGTGCATGAGTTGTTAGAGAAAGGATTGATTAGAAAAAACTTGAGTCCATGTGTTGTACCTACTATATTAGCAACTAAGAAGAATGGTGAATGGAGAATGTGTACTAATTTCAGAGCTATTAAAAAAATCATAGTGAAATATAAGTTTCTTATACTGAGGATGGATGACATAGCGGATTGTTTGAGTGGAGTAAAGTATTTTACAAAGATTGATTTAAATAGTGGTTATCATTAGATTAGAATCAAAGAAGGGAATGAGTGAAAGATTGCTTTCAAGACAAAATATGGTTTATATGAATGGTTGGTTATGCCTTTTGGTTTGACTAATGCACCTTGTACTTTCATGAGGTTGATGAATGAAGTTCTGAAAATATTTTTGGGTAAGTTTGTGATTGTTTACTTGGATGATATTCTAATATTTAGTAAAACTAAGGAAGAACATCTTGCACATATTAGACAAGTGTTACAAAGATTGAAAGAAGAAAAGTTGATGATTAATCTAAAGAATTGCTCTTTTATGCAAGAGGAGATTGTGTATTTGGGATTTGTGATTTTAGATGATGGTTTAAAAATGGATCCTAAAAAGGTTAAATAAATTCTAGAATGGCCTACACCTAAGAATGTGGGTGAGATAAGATTATTTCATGGTTTGGATAGTTTTTATAGAAATTTTATAAGGAATTATAGTTCTATTTGTAATGCTATGACTAAGATAATGAGATGAGATAGAAAGGAATTCAAGTGGACACATGGAGCTGATGATAGTTTTGAGGCATTGAAACAAAAGGTTGTTGAGTTTCCTATATTGGCTTTTCTTATTTTCAATAAGGTATTTTAAGTTAAATGTGACACAAGTGGTAGTGTAATAGGATCTATGTTTAGTCAAGAAGGTAAACTTGTTGCTTTTCTTAGTGAGAACTTGAATGATGCTAAAAGGAAGTATTCTGTGTATGATCAAGAATTTTATGCTATTTTTCAAGTATTAAAGAAGTGGGGAAATTATTTGATTCCTAAGGAATTTGTGTTGTATAATAATCATAAAGCTTTATAGTACTTGGGAAGTCAACATAAATTAAATCAAAGACATATGAAATGGGTTGAGTATTTGCAAAGTTACACATTTTTTATTAAGCATAAGAGTGGAGTTACTAATAGAGTTGATGCATTGAGCAAAAGACATTCTTTGTTGATAGAGATGAAGGTTAAAGTTCTTGGTTTTGATAAAATAAAGGAGTTGTATGATATTGACCTTGATTTTTTTGAGGTGAGGAGAGAGTGCAGAGCACCAAATCTAATAGATCACATAAGTAAGTTTACTGTGTATTTTATTCAAGAAGGTATGTTATTCAAAGGTATTTAGTTGTGTATTCATAGAAGTTCTATGAGGTTGAATTTGATTAAGGGAAAAGTACAGTGGTGGATTGGCTAGAAATTTTGGAATTGATAAAACATTGAGTTTGTTGAATAAGTATTAGTGGCCACACATGTATAAGGATGTTCATAAATTTGTAAAGGGTCATGGAGTTTGTCAAGTTACAAAAGGAGTAAGTAAGAATACTAGTTTGTAGACACCTATTATAGTTCTTGAGAAACCTTGGAGTGACATGATTATGGATTTTGTTTTGAGATTGCCTAAAATAGTGAAGGGGTATGATTCTATATTTTTTGTTATGGATAGATTATCTAAGATACCTTATTTCATACCATGTAAGAAGACATCATATTTTGAACATGTTTCTGAACTTTTTTTAAAGAGATTGTGAGATTGCATGGATCACCAAGAAGTATTATTTTTGATAGAGACAGTAAATTTTTTGGTTATTTTTGGAAGACTTTGTGGAAGAAGATGGGCACTGATTTGAATTTTAGTTCTACATTCCATCCACAAATAGTTGGATAGACAGGGGTAGCTTGGGTAATTTGTTGAGATGCTTAGTTGAGGACAAGCCAAGTAATTGGGAGATGGTATTGTCACAAGCTAAGTTTGCTTATAATAATTTTGTGAGTAGGAGTCTAGGGAGAACAACTTTTGAGATTGCTATTGGAATGTAGCCTAGATGTATACTAGATTTGAGAGATGTTGCAGGGGAAGAATTTGTTGATTTTATGGGGTCTTTGCATAAGTAAGTAAAGTTGAGGTTGGAACAAAGTAATTAGAAGTATAAGGAGAATGTTGATAAGTCTAGAAGGCATCATGAGTTTGAAGTTGGTGATGGTTCATTTGAAGAAGGGAAGATTTCCTATTGGTACATATAGTAAGTTGAAGATGAAGAAATTTTGACCTTGTAAGATCTTGAAGAAGTTTGAGAGTGGTAAAGCTTATGAAGTTGAATTAATTGATGATATGGATATATCTCCTATATTCAATGTTGCTAATTTATATAAATATCATGAGTCAAATGATGAAGTGTATTTATTTGATGATTATCCTAAGAAACAGATTGAAGAAGTTGAATAGATATTTGATCAGAGAGTTGGTAAGAGAGCAAGAGGAAAAGACTATTATGAGTATCTGGTAAAGTGGAAAAATAGACCTAGTGAAGATGCTACATGGATTTTTCAATCTAAGTTGGATTAAACTTAGGTTGTGACATCTTAATGATTCAAGAGCATTATTTTCTCCAACCCCAATTGTCTAATACAAGAACATCCTAGGTTACACTGCTATCTTGAATCTTTTCAAGTTTTCTTAGATTTTGCTGAGTTGCAATGTCTTGCATTGCTGAGTTCTCAATTACTACCAAGCATTTAGTGGATGTCAAGCTTCCTAGTTGATGTCGAGTTCCCAATTATTGTCGAGTGTCTTTTTTTTCTGAGTGTTCTTTTTTTTTTGAGTCATCCTTTACTTTTGAGTGTTCTTTGGTTTCTGAGTCATCCTTTAGATTTTGAGTTCATGTGGTTGATGATTTTTTGAGGTTTCTAAGTTCCTTTGGTTGTTGACCTTCTAAGATTATCGAGTTCATGTGGATGCCAAGTTTTCTGTGTGCAATTTCCTATTGAGGCCAGCCTTTGTATTTAATTTTGTTATAGGTATTTGTTGTGACTCAACTTGTGGCTTATCCTAGCATCTAATATAAGAGTTTATTTTGGTTGTATTACAACATTTTAACTTGTAGTTGTGCTTGTATTTAAGAGACCTTGGTTATATTCTTTGGGGATTATGATGCTTAGAGGGATAAAAAAATGAAAAGTTTGATCTTTGAGGATTGAAATTGAATTGTTATATGTGGTCATAACCCAAAAGGCCTTAGAACTAGGCATGTAGTCAATCATTAGATGAATATATGAAAGAAGGCATTTTCTTCCTCTATCCCTCAAGTTGTTGTGTTTTATCATTTGTTTTTGTTGTGTTGACTCTGTATAGGTGGTTTGGATAGTTGGGTGTACCTTTGGCCCTAGTTTGTTCATACTTCCCTACATCAAGTTGCTAGGCAAATCCAATGGCTAATAGAAAAAAACATTCATAAGGAAAAGTATTAGTCCATGTGTTGTCCCTATAGTCCTTGCACCTAATAAGGATGGGACATGGACATTATGAAAAAATTAAAGGGAAATCAATAGGATAACTATAAGATATCACTTTCTAATGCCAAGAATGGAAGACCTCATGGATTGTCTAGGAGGTGCCAAATGTTAGAAATAATAGTCCACCAAGATAACTGAGTGGGGGGGATAGTGAATCAATTATCCAAAAATTAAAGCATTATCTTCTTTAAATAGTCTTAACCATTCAACCAAAGTAAAAATAAACCATAATAAGATGCACATAGATAATTACACTAGATATTTTAACTAGGGAAACCCTTGGTCAGAGGAAAAACCCTGGTGGGAATGATGCCCCCAAGATGATGTACTAATATAAATATTCCTTGTTAGAGGATGGAAAATATTAGGAATATATTAAAACATTTAGTACATAGAGTCCTTGTTAGGAGAGTTTGAATCCCTAATAGGAGATTCTAAAACTATTAAGAGTTGTAATGCATGTATGCAAGAAGAACCCACTACCCAAACATGAAATTTTAACTACAAAAGGAGATCATTTCTTTAACATGCAATTTATTATTATGTTCTTCTTTAATTTTTTCTATTGAATAAACTAAATACTATTAGACCTTGTAGAAAAGTTCATGACCCTCAAATCCAAATATCAAACCTCAGATCACATAATAAAACCTCGACAATGAAGTTTCCTTCACTCCCACTCTGCTCTGCTAAACTTCTCATTTTGATCTTTTGCTACTTACAAATTAATTCTTCATGTCATTTGCATATATCATGATAAAGGAAAATTTCCTTCCTTTATACCAAGTCCATAAAAAATTCCTTGAGTTGGTTGTTAGAGTTTCTCAATTAATCATTATAGGACCATATTAAGAACATATTACATTTAGCAATAACATTAATCTTTTGCCTTGCAACTTGAATAAATTTCCATACATGTAATATTATGATGAGAAAACATGATCACATCATCATCAACATGTCTTCCACATATCCTCAACCTTGATTCTTAGAATAACAATTTTGCTAAAAGACATAAGAAGTTTACTAGAGTATGCCTCTCTAAACTCTATCTCAGAACAAACATCACCAAAACTTACATAACTTCTTTGAGACTTATGATTTATTCTTCTAATGTTAACTCCATATACTAGATACTCAAAAGTATCACTCATAACCTTGGATAGTTAGCATACTAAACTAATCATCCATACCAACTTGATCTTCTACCATTCTTTTATCAGATACCACAAAAACTACTATGTTGACATCAATGACAAACTCAATCATAAATGTAACATATCATCATAGTAACATATCTATAATACTCCCCCATAAGAATATCATCAACATTCATGCTTTCAACAATCTCTCAACAATCTCCCCCTTCGGCATTGATGTAAATATAGATGAGAAACATCTAGTTCCAAGAATACCAACAAAGGACTATTCATCTTTCTTTTCAAATCTTCTTCATCAATCATTCTCCCCTGTTGATGTACCTCAATGTACTTTCCATCAAACTATCATTCCATGTTGTACTTCTTTTGAACATACTCTACTCATGCTAAACTTCTCCCAACTCTCATGTTGTACATCTTTTGAACATGTTTTTTTTCATATCAAACTTCTCCTCCATTGGCATCAATGTCAAAGGTTTCAGCAACCAACTTCACTATATAAAGCTCTGCAAAAATTGATTCTTGCTAGCTCAAGTGTCCAAAGACACTATTTAGAGAAAAACATCCAACAATAGTCCTAGATGACTTTTTCCATCATAGATAATCTCCCATATAGGAAGCATCATCATTCAATCCAGACAACAATGGTGCTTTGTTACACTAGACTAATGCAATCTTGCATCTTCTACTCTAATGTAGGAAGGGGTATAACCCCTATCATACCTCACAAGTACTCAAAAGTCTCTTTAGGAAGAGGCTTAGTGAATATATTTGCAATCTACTCTTTAATGCTCACATACTCCAATCTAATTTCCTTATCTATAAGTTTCTCTCTCAACATGTGATACTTAATAGAAATGTGCTTATTTTTTTAATGCAACACTAGATTCTTCAACATATTGATTGTGCTTGTGTTGTCACAATGTATGACAATAGGTTCACTTATTTCTATCCTTATATTCTTCAGCATTTGCTTTATCCAAACAACTTGATTGCAACTGTTTGCTACTACACCATATTTTGCTTCTTCTATACTTTGTGATGTAGAATCTCACTTCTTTCTTAACTAACAAGCCAATATTTCTCCAAGAAAGAAGGCTCCACCATTGGTACTCTTTTTTTCATCCATACTACCTACCTAATCAACATTAGTATAATAACTTAGAGAAAAATCATTAGATCTATCATACCACAATGTAAACTTAGATGTTCCTTTTAGATATCTATATATCCTTTTGACTACTGCATAATCTGCTTTTCTATGATCAGCTTGAAATCTCACAACAATTTCAACTTCAATTTCTATATATGGCCTTATGTGAGTCTGATATTGCAAACTTCCAATCTTAGATATGTACTTATTTTGCTCAATAGTAGGTGTCTCATCCTTTGTAGATAACTTGTGTCTAGCTACCGTAGGTGCTCCAATGGGTTTACATGTTTTCAAAGAAAACCTTTTTAGTAAACCCTTTAAGTACGTAGTTTGAGAAATAAAGGTTCCTTCTATATTCTATACAATTTTCAAACCTAGAAAATATTTCATTTCTCCTATCATACTAATCTCAAATTCTTTCTTCATCTCTTCTACAAACCTCTCACCTTCTTCATCATTTCCTCCAAATATGATATCATTAACAAATATTACCAAAAACATCAAACCATAAGCAATTTGTTTCCAATATAGATTACTATTTTCCCTACCTTTGCTATATCCAAGCTTTGTCAAATGCTTGTCCAATCTTGCATATCAAGTTCTCAATGCTTGCTTCAAGCCATATAATGCTTTCTTTAGTACGCATACTATGTCCTAGCCATCTGTCAAAGGACATCCTTCAGGCTATTTAATGTATACATCTTCTTCAAGTTCTCCATTCAAAAATGCTAACTTGACATCCATCTAATATACTTTGAATTTCTTTTGTGCTACATAGGCTAAGAATAATCTTACTACTTCTATTCTAGCCATTGGAGCATAAGTCTCATCATAGTCTATTCCATCTTGTTGTGAGTAACCTTTATATACCAATCTTTCCTTGTTCCTTACAACTTCACCTTGTTTGTTCATCTTGTTCTTGAATTCCCATTTAGTTCCTATCACATTCTTGTCTACTTGTATAGGGACCAATTCTCATGTCTTATTCTTTACTATTCAATCCAATTCATGTTTCATAGCTTGTTTCCAATAATCATCTTTACATGCTTCACTTGCATTCTTAGGTTCAACTTGAGATATCAAATATAGTTCTTCATTGACTATTCTTCTTTTCATCACACCTTTATCTCTACTTCCAATGATCTACTTAGATGGGTGATTCTTTATCGTATTCTTTCTCAAAGTAGGAGTTGCTATCTCAACTCTTGGCTCTACTAAAGGTTCCAAGCTTTGTTCTTTCCTTGGCTCTCCTTCATTCTGTAAATCATTGTTAGTCTCAAGAAATACTTCATTAGTACTTTTCTTAGTAACAACATCATCATCTAAATTGTAATCAACTATTCTCTCTTGTATCCTAAATTTCTCACCAATTCTCACATTTTCTCTATCCATAATAATCTTATTTCTTAGATTGTACCATCTATAAGCCTTCTTTTTCAATGAATAATTGAAAAATATACCTTCATCACTTCTATCATCAAGCTTTCCAATATCATCATCTCTTTTGAGATAGCATTTACTCCCAAAATTTCTAAAATACTTAACTATAGGTGAGTGACCAAACAATAATTCATAAGGAGTCTTGTTTGTGTCTTTCCTAACTTGTACTCTGTTTAGAATGTAGACTATTGTATTTATAGCTTATCTCCAAAACATCTTGGATAGATCATTCTCAGCTAACATAGCTCTTACTACTTCTATAATTGACCTATTCTTTTTCTCATAATGCCATTCTATTTAGTGGTTCTTGGAGCTAATAACTACCTTTTTATTACTTTTTCTTTACAAACATGTTAAACTCATTTGAAGCTCCTCTAACTGATCTAAAAAATTTAATCTTCATATTAGATTCATTCTCAACTCTATTCTTGAATATCTGAAACTTATCAAATTCCTCAAATTTCTCTTTAATAAATGCAACCCACATCATTCTAGAGAAGTCATCAACTAGAATCATAAAATACCTTTCACCATAGAATCCTTTAGTCTTTGTAGGACCACTGAGATCTATATGTACAATCTCCAACTTTGTTGTAGTAGTAAACTTCTTATAGGGACAAGAAGTTCTGTTATGCTTTGCCAACACACACTCCTTGCAAATTATGTTAGTAGGCTTTACAATCTTAGGCAAATCTCTAATAGTAAACATACTACTGGTCTTCACAATACCATCAAAGTTTACATGAAAAAATCTCTTATGCCATAACCAACTATCATCTACCTTAGCAACCAAACATGTCATTTTAGTAGGATTCAATTGAAATACATTACCTCTAGATATGGTTCCTATTCCAATTATCTTTCCATCTTTGTCTCTAATCATGCATGTCTTTTGTGTGAACTACAATTGGTAACTTTTGTCCACTAGTTGTACAATACTCAAAAGATTGTGCTTCAAACCATCAACAAAATATACACTCTCAGTGTTAGTTTTACCATCAAGAGTTATAGATTTGATAACTTTGACTTGGCATGCTACATTATTTCCAACTCTAACAATGCCCCCATCCTAATTTTTGAAGTCAACAAATTTGTTCATATCACCAGTCAGATGATGTGAAAAACTACTATCAATTATCTAATTAGATTTCATTTCAACCTATGACACCAAAGCTACTTTCTTTGGACTTTCTTCTTTAATTAAAACAAATCCAATTTTAACATCACTAGTACTTCCTACTTTTTTATCAAAATCATTTTCTTCATTTGCATACAAACACTCTCAATTTCTTCTAGGTTTGTAATTTTCTTTATATAATTTTTTCTCTTTTAGGACATTTAGATGCATAATGACCATATTCATCACAAGTCCAATATTTAAACATTTTCTTACCATCATTTTCTCTTCTTACTAGAAGGGCTACTCCTTCTTCAATCTTCTTGTCTTCCTCAAATCTGCTACTACTAGCAAAATCTCCTCTAGCACTTGTGCTCCTTGATAAACTAGGTTGAATATTCAAGGCACTAAAAGTTTTCTCTATTATGGTCAATTCTATGGACTATCTAAGTTCATTCTCAACTACTTCAAGTCTTCCAAGCAATGTCTCCTTTGTGAAATATTTGGTGCAAAATATCAACAACTATATCATTTGAACTACTAACTTAAATGGTTGTGTTAAAGTCTTCAATATCTTCCATATTAGCTCATCCTCTTCTTTGGTTCCTCCTTGAGATCTAATACCTGCAAAAATTTATGATATTATGCCTACATATGTTCTTATAGATTCATCTTCCATCATCTTAGCATCTTGAAATGCACAAATCTGACTTTGTAACTTCAACTTCTTAGAATGTGCATCACCTTTAAAACTAGTTTCCAAAGCATTCCAAATCAAATGTGAAGTAGCAAGTGATTTTACCTAATTTGTGAGGCCTCACCTAATCCAACATAGTATAGATGACACATTTGCATTATGATACTTATAATCTAATGTTTTGATATACTTTTGAGACTATAGGGTTATGATATTTTTAAATTTGCATTTTGATGATCCACACTTATGTTTGCACATTAAGACCTAAATGATATAATTAATAATTTCATTCATGTTCTAACCTTTTTCAATTGCTTTGATAGAAATTAAATTGTAGAAATGCTTGCAATGTGAAATTTTAATGTTTAAGTGGAGATATCTTACTTGCATTTTGATATTTAGGATTTTAATATTTTGACATTATTCAAGACTTAGATGGACAATGGCTAATTTTTTCTATTGATTTTGACATTTACAGTAGTGTTTTGTAGTTATGATATTTACTAAGAACCTAATATTGTGAATAGGATGATCGAAAAAATATATATGCGACTTTACACATGGAAAGATAGAAATTAGATTATGATGTGATGTGAAATGTTAATTTGAGTATGATGAGTTATGATTTAATGTGACATGCAGATTTTGATATTTTAACATTTTGAATGGTTTATTTGAAATGATTAGGAAAAAAATTAATTGAATTATGTTAATATGGATTATGAAACATTTAAATTTATATGCATTTATGATATGTATTTTATATGACCTCCTTGGACTAGTGATGCTTGAGTTTAACGTGTATGAAGTGGAACCATGGAAAATTTGGGAGAAACAAGGTCCAAACTTATGTAAACATGGTTTAGCCAAGGTGAATCTTTGGAAGTTTCAAAAGCCTCATTATAATGTATTTTATTTTGTAAATGTAAGCTTTCTTGTGTGTGAAAATTATAATCTCAAAGATGCATTAGGGACATGTCATGATGACATGGAATGTTCTTTTTTGTGTCACTTGATGCTTATATTTTTGTGTGTTAATGACATGTCACCTAGGGTTTTGGTCATGGTAGCATTTTACCCTAAAACTAATTATCTTTTTAATGGCTAAGTAAACCACTTGATAAGGGATAGGATAAGTCACAATCAAATAAAAATCAAAATTAGACATGACTAGGGTTTATAAGGGTCATTAGGTGGTCCTAAAGTTCCTTTTGTGTGAAAATAAGCTACCCATATGATAGTATAACATGGTAGGGGCCTAATTTTGATCATGTTAATTACTAGGCAGCCTAGGGGGCCCCTTCAACCATGCATTCTTCCACCAATTCGAAAATGGAGTTGTCACATGAGTCCTTCCCCATGTTTCCAAAAAATCAAATATAGCAAATTTAGGGGGACACAATTTTTTAAGAAGGAGTTGCTTGGTGTTTTTGCCAAAATAGTTAGGAAGAAATTCTTTTTAGGAAATCTTGGAAAAACTAGTGGAGTGTTCACCCACTCTCTAATTTTAGAGACTCTTAGGGTTTGGAAGCTTAGAGGGAGCTCTTCTACAACCTTTCATTACCATTTTGCAAAGGAATTCAAGGTTGGTGTTCTTACCATGTAGTTAACTTCTTATATTTTGAAGTTGGATCTTGGTATTGCATTCATGAGTATGTAGGTATGGAGAATGCCATTGTAAGAAAATTTTTTGGTATCGTCTTGTATCATGTTGTGTTGTGTTGTAATGAGCATGAAATTTTGGTTTTCATTGTTCTCTTTCTTTTCTTTTTTTTCCATAATTTTGTGCATGAGGTTTGTTATGGGTGTGAGAGCTTCACTCACATTTGGGAAGGGAAGAGAATTCTATGGTGAAGGGCTTAGTTGGGCTTGAAATATAGTTGAGAACCTTGGAGTATGGGCTCCATTGTATTCCATATTCATTCATATCTTGCTTTGGGGGTGATAAGGGAAAGATGGTGTGGGGAAGTTTATGGTGTATGGGCTTCAAGGAAGTTATAACTTATGGTAGTATGTTTGGAGGAGGTTTGTGGAAGCCCTAAAAGGGAATGTAAATTGTTAATTTGTGAAGCCCCGAGAGGGCTTGAAGATTTTTATTGCAAATATGGTATGATATGGCAAGTCTCCTATTTGAAAGCACACCTTCACCCTATGTTCAAGGTTCTTTTGGTGAACCATTGTGAAATACCCTTGGGATGAAATTGTTCAAGTTTTGTAATGTGATGTTTATGCATGTTTGGAATGAAACCCTAATTGAATCTTTTTTCCCCTACTTGATGGGTGGCTTCATATAAGCCTAGGATGGGAGGTGATCCTCCATGGTTCCAATTTTTGTGGTGGTTTGCAAGTTTTTAAAAAATGGCTCCTATGAAGATATTAGGGTTTCACTCTTGGTAATGTTGAAAGTCAAGTGTGTGGAGAGACTATTCTTTCCCATGTCATCTTCTAATGTGTTGTGATGTTAAGTTTCCTTTCTTTTTCATTGTAATGCAAAAAGGGATTTACCTCTTATTGTATAATCATTGTAACTGTGTGCAGTGGAGTTTTGAGAAAATCATATATAGTTATCTTTGCTAGGAGATATTCATTGTGAGGAAAGGCATGTTAAAATTAGATGATCAAGCTTTTGCACATATGAAGATTAATGTAAAAATTTAAAGCTAAATCTTATGGGGTATTCACATAGGACAATCCTTGTAACAACTATGCAAGGTAGATTGAGTAAAATTATTGTAAGTTCACATTATGAGATTTGATGTAACATGGAGAAGTTATGTAAATGAGACACTCCTTCTTATGTTAATCTATAAATAAATTAGTAGAAATATCTCATAGTTGTGTGGGAGATCCTTATTTATCTAGTTGACTAAATTCAAAACATAAGTGATTGAATTGAAAAATCATATGTTATAGGTTTGATACAATGGAAAGAAAGTTGTTATAGTTTGTTGTATATGCATGAAAATTAGTTCTTTTTTTGTCAAATGTTAATAGATCCTTAGATGAGATAGATGCTATAGTGATATCAAACTTTCAAATTAGAAATTAGTAAGGTAGTCAAAATTAGATCATTGATAACTCATAAACATGGCCTCCTAAAATGAGAAAGGACAGAAATGCATTAAACTTGTAGTGAAAATCCTCCTAAAGCTACACTTTTTCTTCTTTGGAATTTGTATGAGAATAAGAAATTAAAATCTCTCCTAATAAAGACCAATATAATATTCGAAGGAATATACCTAGGATCTTCATTATAGAGCACTAGTAAAATAATCATTCCTAGCTAAGAGACAAGAATCAGATTAAAATAAACAACTACCTAGAAGGTAAAAGTATGCCTACTCACCTTGGAAAAAAAAAAAACCCTTTCCTTGAAGATAGACCCATGAGATTAAAGTTTCTTTTCACTTAACATAGGTCAAACACAAGAAATAAAAATTTAATTAAAAATAAATACTTATAAATAATAAGGTGGGGGGGGGGGGGGGGGTGGTGACCTATGCGTCCATCCTTCTAAAGGCTAAAAAAAGACTATGAATTAAATATGGGGAAGGGATAGTGGTCCCCACCCTCCTAACTGTACCATACTCCCTTTTAAAAAAATTAGGCACGTGTGGCATTATTTGAGGTTTGCCCTTGCTTGGACATAAGTCAGAGACTTATGCCTAGTCACCTCCACTCTTGGAATAAGGGAAAAGGTGCCCATCCTTTGGATTGGCACTAGTCATGGTGTAGCATCCTAGGGATGGGAAAGGGTAGGTGTTAGGGGTTAAAGTTAGTAGGAAATCATGTTTGCTAATTATTTTGTTTTGTTATTTTAGCCTTGGAAAACCTATAAGAAGGAAGTGGGTAGAGGGAGAAAGGGTAGGATGGGAAGGTTAGCCTTTAGAATAATTTAATAGGTTTGAATAAAGTTAGTGTAGACACTTAAAATCATCCATAAAGACTATATTAATTTATTAAGGGATTAGGTAGGTTAGGTATAGGTAAATATTAAGGGGGTTGTTAGCTTGTAAATAGTCAGTGTAAAAAATAAAATTACTAAGCCAAATATGTATGGTTGTTCTCATTTTATCATTTTAGGTAAGTTTTGGAAAGCGGTAAGGTAGGATGTAAGGAAGTGAGTTAGGGGATGTAATAATTAAATTTTTAGTCAAATTTAGTAATAATTAAAATCGTATTTAATATTGTAGTTGATTTAGTAAAGTATAATAATATAGTTGAGTTAAGAAATAAATTGGTTAATGGGATAAGCATAGACAAGTTAATATATAAACTTGATAATCAAATCAATGCTATATAATTGAAAACTAGTAATAAGGTTCTAGAGAAATTAAAAAATTAAAAAAATTAGTGTATGCACACACACACACACACACACACACACACACACACACACACACCTTTGCAATAGTCAAAATGATGGATTAGTTAGAAGTTTGACGAAATGACAATGTGCAAGAGCTCATTAAAAATTGTATCCATAAATAAAAGAGATAATAATAAAATAATAAAATAAAATGGAAAGGGGATTGACATAAAACTTTATAAGTTAAGGACACTTTATAAGTGCAAAGATATATATACAAACACACCCACATCTCAAAAATTAATAAGTTCTTGAATTATATGAATGTAGGATTGGCATTTACATTATCATTCATAGACAAATTGAATTATTGCAACTACAATGGCACAAAATTTTACTTCACATTCATATACGTAATGTCTTAATACTAGGATTGGATTTTAGAACCAAAGTGAGAACACCACCTAGTTCCTATGTTATAACTTAGATTTTAATGAATGATAGAAAACTAATTGGTCTCTCTTAGAAACTAAAGTCCAGAATTTCATATGAAAAACAAATTCTCCCTCATCACCTAGAATTAATTACCTCCAACTCAATGATTGAATAAAGTAACATTCTGATATCCTCAAAGGGTATAATTATATACTTGACACCCCATAGTTCAATTAAATACTCACAACAAAGTATAGGTCTATTTATGTGCTATCCTTTAGTTCACCTTTTAAAAAAAAATTTAAATTTTTTTTAAAAAATTGTTGTGTTTTTCCTTGTAAAAGTTGGGCATGACATAATTGAATTCAATTTTAGGAAGTGCAATCAATAATGCTTCTCTAGCTCTCATGTTGCACATGAAAAGGTCTCTTTCATCCTCGGTACAATTTTCCAAGTCCTTTTCAACAATGATTGTCTTTGCTGATTTTGTCAAGATCCAATATCCTGAACCCATACATAACATATGTGTCTTCATTTTTTCCTTCCAACTATCATAATTTTTTCCATCAATCTTTAGACTATCTTTCTTGAACATTCTCACCATGGATCTCCCAAAGTTTTTAAACTTCATCTTCAAGGGCCTAAAGCTCTGATACCAATTGTTAGAAATAATAGTCCATCAAGATAACTAAGAGGGGGGAGGGGGGGGTGACTCAATTATCCAATAATTAAAAAATTTATCTTCTTTAAAAAAAATTAACCATTCAACCAAAGTAAACAACAACCATAATAAGATGGACATCAAAAATTACACTAGATATGTTAATTAGGGAAACCCTTGATCAGAGGGAAAACCCCAGTAGGAATGATGCCCACAAGATGATGTACCAATATAAATATTCCTTGTTAGAGGATGGACCCTGTTAGGAGTCTATTACAACATCTAATACATAGAGTCCCTATTAGGAGACTTTGAATTCCTATTAGGAGATTCTAACTCTATTAGGAGTTGTGCCAACCTTGTTAGGAGTTATAGTACAATGTATGCAAGAAGAGCCCACTGCCTAAATATGCAATTTCAACTACAAGAAGAGCTTACTACTCAAACATGCAATTTACTATTATTTTCTTCTTTCATTTGTTCTATCAATTGAACCAAATACTATTAGACCTTATAGACTAGGTCACAAACCTTAGATCAAAATATCAAACCTCAAATCACATAATAAAACCTCGGCAATGAAGTTTCCTTCACTTCCTCTTTGCTCTGCTCAACTTTGCATTCCACTCTTGTGCTACTTAAACATTACTTTCGTTAGGATAAACCACAGAGAAATAAAAACTAAATGCAAATATAACCAATAACATATTTAACATGGTTCACCCAATCCTTGGGCTATGTCCACCAAATAGCAAGTCTGATCTTATTACAATCCAATGATTACAACCTGATTACAATTTGTAATCCCTTACAGCTCAATACTGCCGCAAGAACCAATTTCACATCACAATATAATGAAAAATACCCAACCCTAAGCCCTTTTATACAAGTATTAAACCACTTTAGGGTTATAACATGTTGGCCATATGTCAGCCATAATATGTCAGCTACCATGTCGGCCACGGCCTCGAACCCCACTATTTATGAAGTATGTACAATACTTTCCTGATCAGTCACCACAATCTAACAATCTCCCACTTGGGGACTAATCAGGCTCCACACTAAACAACAATCTCTCACTTGGAGACTGATCCTGTAGCAATACAACTACCACATGGGGCTCCCACTGGATCAAACCACCCTGGACTCTACTGTTCTTTTATTCATGTTCAGTCTAAAAGACCAACTAAAACTGAAGAGGAGTTTAGCTTCTCCCTTGTTACAACCTTTGTCAACATATCTGCTACGTTGTCATTGGTATGTATCTTCTCTAGCTTTAACTATCCATCCTCCAAAATTGACTGAATGAAATGGTACCACAACTGTATGTGTTTGGTCTTAGAATGCAGAGCTAAATTCTTAGCAAGATGAATGGTACTTCGACTATCTGTAAACAAATAATTATCCTTCTGAGGATGTCCCAATTCTTCCAAGAAGAATTGAAGACATATCATCTCCTTGGCTGCCTCTGTAGCAGCAACATACTCTGCCTCTATAGTGGATAGAGCATTAATCTTCTGTAACCTAGAAACCCAGCTCACAGCTACCCCACCAACAATAAAGACATAATTTGTAGTACTCTACCTGGTATCAATATCCCCAGCCAAATCTGAGTCAACATAGCCCTATAAATTAGTAGTAGAGCCCCCAAAGTGTAAACACTTATTGGATGTTCCTCTCAAATATCCGAGAATCCACTTGACAACATTCCAATGCTAAAATCTTGGATGACTCATATACCTGCTAACGACTCCCACTGCATGTGCAATATCTAGCCTAGTGCATACAATAACATACATCAAGCTTCCTACAACTGAAGCATAGGGTACCTTGGACATCTTATCCTCCTCTTCCTATTTCTTGGGACACATTTCCTTAGTCAATTTCAAATGACTGGGTAAAGGTGTGCTGACAGCTTTAGCATTCTCCATAGAGAAATGTTGCAACACCTTCTCAACATAATCAGCTTGAGATAGCATCAATGTTTTGTTCTTCCTATCTTTGCAAATATTCATACCAAGGATTTTTTTTGCTGCCCCCAAATCCTTCATAGAAAATGCATGTGCTAATTGGTATTTCAACCCCTTAATATGATCCATGTTAGACCCAGCTACAAGCATATCATCAACATATAAACATAAAATAATGTAGCTATCATCATCCAACCTCTTAAAATAAACATAGTAATCTGAATGAAACCTATTATATCCATGCTCATGCATAAAACTATCAAATTTCAGATACCATTGCTGAGGTGCTTGCTTCAAGCCATATAAACTTTTCTTCAATTTGCAAACTAAGTTCTCCTTACCTTTGACCTCAAAACCCTGTGGCTGAGCCATATATATTTCTTAATCCAAATAACCATGAAGAAAGGCTATTTTAACATCCATCTACTCTAAATGAAAATCTTCAGTAGCCACAAGACTTAAAACAGTACGAATAGAAGTCATTTTAACAATAGGAGAAAATATCTCATCAAAATCAATTCCCTTTTTCTATGCAAATCCTTTTACAACTAACCTGGCCTTAAATCTTTTATTACCTCCTTCCACTTCTTTCAACTTGTAAACCTACTTATTCTGTAAAGCCTTTTTACCTGCAGGCAACTTGCACAAATCCCATGTCCTATTTTTCAGCAAAAAGTCCATTTCATCTTTCATTGCAGACTCCCACTGAATCTTAGTATCCACCTGCACAACTTCATCATAACTTTCAGGTTCACTAGCATTGGTAAGTAAAATAGAATAAAAAGAGGGAGAAAACCTTTGTGGAGGTCTAATTTGCCTTGTTGACCATCTAACATTCACTAGTGTGTGTGGTATTTGTTGTTGCAATTGTTGCACATCATGAGGAATGGCTGGAACATCATCTTTTGGAGTATCATCTAGCACTACATAATCATCTTCTTTCTTCTCATGTTGCTACAACAGATCTTTGTACGACACTTTCTCATTGAATATGACATCCCGACTTCTAACAATTTTAAGATTTTCAAAATCCCAAAGCCTATAACCAAATTCATTAATGCCATATCCAACAAAGACACATTTCTTTGATTTAGCTTCTAGCTTGGTTCTATTTCCAGAGTCTATATGAGCAAAAGCTTCACAATTGAAGGTCTTGAGAAAAGAATAACTCACCTTCTTACCAGTCCATGCTTCCTCTGGAATACCACAACCCAAAGGAGTAGAGGGACCTCTATTAATCAAATATACTGCAGTATTGACAGCCTCCACCCACATGTATAAGGGCAACCCAACATGCAACCTCATGCTCCTTGCATGCTCCATTATAGTCCTGTTCATGCGTTTAGCCACTCCATTTTCTTGTGGAGTCCTTGGAATAGTTTTCTATCTATGAATACCATTAGTGGAGCAATAATCATCAAATTCATGACTGCAATACTCACCACCATTATCAGATCTGAGACATTTTAATTTCTTACCAGTCTCATTTTCAACCAAGCATTTCCATTTCTTAAAAGTTTGAAATACATCACATTTCTGTCTAAGGAAATAAACCCATACTTTTCTAGTTGCGTCATCAATAAATGTAACATAATAATGAGAGCCACCAAGGAAAGATACCTGAGTTGGTCCCCATACATCTGTATGCACAAGCTCTAATTTATCCTTTTTGTTTTCCTTCCCAGTCTTTACAAAACTCACTCTCTTTTATTTTCCATACACACAACTTTCATAGAAATCCATATTCACACATTTTAGACATGGTAACACTTTCTTTGAATGAAGTACTTTCATATCTTTCTCACTCATGTGCCCAAGTCTATTGTGCCATAATGTTGTATCAGAATCTACAACAACTATTTGTTCTCCCTGCTCAACTTCAACAATTATTCCTGAACATTAATTTTTCTCTGAAACAATCAAAGTAGAAGGAACAATGTGACCTGTACAAAGATATAAGGTGGCTACTTTCACACCTTTTGCTAATACAAGGGAACCTTTTGAAACCTTCCAATTTTTATCATTAAAAGTAACTACACAACCCTCATCACTGAGTTGCCATGCTGAAATTAAATTCCTACTTAGTTTTGGAACATGTCTTACCTCATGTAGTAGCCAATGATTCCCATTCCACAACTTAATCTTAATTTTTCCCTTTCCAAAAATCTGAGAGGGTTCATTATCCCCCAAATAAACAAGCCCAAAATCCCCTTGGACATAATCAATGAAATAACCTCTATGAGGTGTAGCATGAGATGAAGCAACAAAATCTAAAACCCATGAATCATCAACACTCTCTAAAGATAGAAGCAAAGCATCCTCTTCAGATTTGTTACTTACCACATTTGCCTCCTTGTCTCCATCTGATTTATCTCCTTCATTTTTCTTTCGATTCCAGCAATCTTTCTTTTTGTGCCCTGGTTTCCCACAGTACCAGCAATCATTTGGTCCTCTCAATTGAGACCTCCTCCCCTTTGACTTTCCTCTTGATTTCCCATGATTTCCAGTGTTACTTCCTCTTTCAGTCATTCTGCCCCTACTTTGTGCATTTAAAGCATGTCCTGATGTAGATCCACCTGAGGATTTTCTATCAGTTTCCTCACTTAAAATAACACTAATCACATCATCATATTTTAGGGTACTAGATCCAGGAACATAATTACTCACCGCCATTACCAAGCCATTCTAGCTTTCAGGCAAAGAACACAAAATCAAGAGAGCCCTAATTTCTTCATCAAAATTGATGCCCACAGAAGATAATTGAATAGTAATAGTATTAAACTCATTTAAATGATTTGCAATAGATCCATCTTCTACCATTTTCATATTAAATAAATGCTTCATGAGAAATACCTTGTTTGAAGCGGAGGGCTTTTCGTACAGTGTCGCTAGGGTTTTCATCAAATCTTCTGTCATCTTTTCTTTTTTAATATTAAATGCCACTGATGGTGTCAAGCATAACCAAATGCTTCTGAGTGCCTTTCTGTCCAAAAGATCCCACTCAGCCTCTGACATAGTTCCCTGATTCTTGGCTTTGCCTTCAAACGACTTCCATAAATCCTTCTGATATAGATAGTCTTCCATTTGCATCTTCCATAATTGGAAGTTTTGCCCATTAAACCTATCAATCCTTAGCTTGGCCTCATTTTCCATCACTCCCACTCAACCATGAGACTCCCACTTAACCGTGAGAATTTCTTGCAGAGCATAACTGAAAGACAAACTCGCTCTGATACCACTTGTTAGGATAAACCACAGACAGAAATAAAAACTACATGCAAATATAACCAATAATAGAAAAAATAATAGAACACACAAAAATGAACACAAAGCACCAAGATTTAATGTGGTTCACCCAATCCCTGGGCTACGTCCACCAAATAGCAAGTCTGATCTTATTACAATCCAGTGATTACAACCTGATTACAATCTATAATCCCTTATAGCTCAATACCGCTGCAAGAACCAATTTTGCATCACAAAATAATGAAAAATACCCAAACCTAAGCCCTTTTATACAAGTATTAAACTACTTTAGGGTTATAACATGTCGGCCATATGTCGGCTACCATGTTAGCCACGGCCCCGAACCCCACTATTTATGAAGTATGTACAGTACTTTCCTGATCAGTCACCACAATATAACAACTTCTTCATGTCATCTTCATATATCATGATAAAGTAAAATGTCCTTCATTTATACCAAGTCAATAAAACAATTCCCTAAGTTGGTTTCTAGACTTTCTCAATTAATCATTATAGGACCACATTAACAACACATTACACTTAATGATAACATTAATCTTCTGCCTTGCAACTTGAATAAATTTTCATGCATGTAATATTATGATGAGAAAACTTGACCACATCATCATCACTATGTCTTCCACACATCATCAACCTTGATTCTTAGAATAACAATTATGCTAAGAGATATAACAAGTTTTCCAAAACACACCTCTGTAAACTCTATCTCAAAAAAAAATCACCAAAACCTACATAACTTCTTCTAGAGTTATCATTTCTTCTTTTGACATTAAATACACATACTAGACACTTAGAAGTATCTATCATAACCTCGGATAGTTAGAATACTAAACTAGCTATTTGTACCAACTTGATCTTCCACTATTCTTCTATCAGATACCATAGAAAACTACTATGTTGACATCAATGAAAAACTCTGCCATAAATATAACATATTAGCATAGTAACATATCTATAATACTCCCCCATAAGAATATCATCAGCCCTCATGCTTCCAACAATATCTCAACACCAAATTCTTTTCCAAAATTGACCTTAAAAGTTTTTATCACAAAATAAAGATCAAAGAGGGGGATGAATGGAATGTCACCTTTAAGACTATTGAAGGCTTGTTTGAATGGCTAGTTATTCCCTTTGGATTATCAAATTCACCTAGTACCTTTATGAGGTTAAAGAATGAAGTTTTGAAGCCTTTTCTTAACAATTCATTGTGGTATATTTGGATGATATTCTAATTTTTAGCAGCAGTAGGGCATAATACCTTCACCATATTGATTTAGTTTTGCAAAGGCTTCATGAATAATATTTGATGATAAACTTGGAAAAATGTTCTTTCTTGAAAGAGGAGTTGGTATTTTTGGGTTTTGTGATCTCTAAGGATAGTTTGAGGATAAATCCCACTAAGGTAGAAGCCATACTAAATTCACCTCCTCCTACTTCAACACCTGTGATAAAAAATATTCATGGTTTGTGTAGATTTTATATTAAGTTTATAAGGAATTTTAGTGGTATATGTACATATATCATCAATACCATTAAAGGGGGTAGAAAATGTGTTTTTGAATGGACTAGGGAGGCAAATGACTCATTTGAATTCTCGAAGAAGAACATTGCAAAACAACTAGTCCTATTGTTGCTTGATTTTCATAAGGTCTTTGTGGTAGAATGTGATGCAAGTCCTTAGTCAATATAGAAGACCAATTTCTTTCTATAGTGAAAATATGAATGAGGCCAAATAGAAGTACTCTACTTATGACCTAGAACTCTATGCTATGGTGCAATCACTTAGAAAATGGATACACTACCTTCTACCAAAAGAATTCATTGTCTTCAATGATAATCATGCTCTTAGTTTTTGAACAAGAAAGAAAAGCTTCATCATAGGCATGTGAAGTGGATGGAGTTTTTACAATTTATACCTTAATAATCAAAGATAAAAAGGTATACCTAATAAAGTTGATGATTTTATTCGTAGGAGAAACTTGATAGTTTAGAATATTACCTTGGAAAGTGTAGGGATTTTAGCTATCAAAGACATGCATGAAGAAGATGAGGACTTCAAGGAAATATACAATGTATGTATGGACATAAAAAAGAGGTGTTATACTAAATTTTTTGATTTTCTAATTCAAGATGGTTAATTTTTTGAGGGTGGATTGCTCTATGTTCCAAGAAGCTCTATTAGGAAGAATATCATAAAGGAGAAACACTATGGCACTCTTGCAAGACATTTTAGAGTGTATAAGACCTTAGATTCTATTAGGAGATTCTATTTTTGGCCTATGTTGTAGACTGATGTAAGGAGATTTGTGCAGACTTGTGTAATTTTCCAAAAATCCAAGGGGCATACTTCTAATGCAAGTCTTTATACTCCACTTCCCATTCCTTCTAAACCTTTGGATTCCATTAGCATGGATTTTGTACTAGGTCTGCCCAAGATAAAAATAGGTAATGGTAGTGTGTTTGTGGTAGTTAATAGGTTTCTAAAATGGAACACTTTATTCCTTGTAGAACCACATATGATGCTTCACATATTGTTGGGTTATTTTTCAAAGAAATTGTTGGTTTACATGGTCTTCCCATGTCTATCATTTCAGATAGAGGTCATAAGTTTCTAGGCCACTTTTGGATGACATTACGGAAGAAACTAGGCACAAGTGTTTATCTTTCATCTTTACATCATCCTCAATTTGGTGTACAAAATAAGGTGATCAATAGATCCCTTGGCAACTTGTTGAGGTGTCTAACCTAGGAACATAGTTCAAGTTGGGATTCCATTCTTGCCCAAGTAGAGTTTGCCTACCGTGATTTAGTAAATAGAAGTACTCAAAGAACTCCCTTTCAGTCTGTGTATGGTGTTCATCTAAGGGGAGTCTTAGAGCGAAGAAGTGTTGTAGACATGGATAAACCTAGTGCCTTCCCTAATGAATTTCTAATAGTTATGAAGGGCATCCATGAACAAGTCAAAGACAAGTTGCAACACTCCACCAAGAAGTATAAAGAGTACACTCACAGAAAAAGGAGGGAGCTAAATTTTCAAATTAGTGATCTAGTAATGGTCCATCTGAAGAAGGAAAGAATTCCAAGAGGAATTCATATGAAACTCATGTTGAAAAAGATTGGACAATACAAGATAATCAAGAAATGTGGTTCAAATTCTTATCATATTGATCTTCCTTGTCATATTCATTTATCACCTATTTTTAATGTTGCTGACCTCTATACTTACAAAGGTGTTGTAGGTGATCATTTTTTTGTAGATGAAACCAATTCCCAACAAGAAGAGTAGTTGAAAGATCTTCTCAAACCACCTACATTGGAGATTGAATGCATTTTGGATAAAAGAGTAGTGAAAGAACCAAGAAGGAGAGCTTATTATAATTACTTGGTTCAATGGAAACGAAAGTGTCATGTCCCCATTTTTAATAAATATTAATAAGAAATATCACTAATAAAACTAAATATTAAACTATAATATAAAATATAATTATAATTATAATCAATTATAGAAAATTTATATAAACTATTCTATATAAATCCCTTAGTACATATGATAATAAATATAATATTTAATAATCAACAAAATGAATAAAATGATAATCTAATATAATTATAAATAAATGATGATATTATGATGACTAAGTATAGAAACACTATAAAGTATTATATAATAATATAATATTATATTTAATATATGATAATAGAAACACTATAGTATTATATATTATATTATAATCTAATTATTAATATAATTATATTTCAAATGTAATATTATTATAATAATATAATGGAAAGATGTGACTCCTAGAAGTAAAAGCTATATATACATAAAGAAATTTAATATTGAGATAGGGGAGAAGTATGGAGAATATAAAGAAAAATATAAAAAAAGAGAAAGCATTTGAAATCAAGAAGGAAAAACATAAAATATATGTAGGCTAAGGTTTAAAATCAAATGGCCCTAAAAGGGGCCATTATAGAAAGCATTTGGAAGATGCTTCATGGATGACCAAAGAAGCCATTGAGAGAGCTAGCATCACATTTTCTACCATTCCACTCAAAGGGATTTGAGTTTCCTTCAAGCCTAGTAGAATGGTGTAGGACACATATGTAGTAGCTCTCCCATTTGACTTCTTGAAGTCATCCTAATGGATACAACCTCGTAGATCTCTCCTTGACAAGGGATCATGATTGGAACCATGAGTGGTCTACACCCTTGAGGTGATTGGATTTAGGTTGCTGTATCAATTGCTTTGATTATGCTTATGGATGATTTATGAGATTATGATTTGATTTATGGTTGACTGAGGTTTGTTCTAGTGGCACCAAGATTGATGTGGTATCATGATGTTGTTCCATGATTACCCTAAGAGGTATGTGGAGATTCCACTATGTACTACTACTATGCTACATTAGGCTAGGTTTCTATAGCCATGGTTAGTCATGTTTATTACTGTGTTCACTTATGTGTTTTAAGTTCCTTTTCATGTTATGTAAACAACCATTATTAAATTTTTAAATAATTAGAAATGGATTGTCCATGTTGGATTCATTAATTATGTGTTGTGGATATTTACCTTGTTATATTTTGATCTGAGAGATACTTGTTACTCATGTTATTTTTTACATTTAAGATGACTTGAGAGTCAGATGCTATACTTTGATTATGAATATCATAGATCTTAGACTACTATGTTGTTTAGTTGATCGTATTGCATGATGATGATATTTGGTTATTGGTATTTGGACATATCTCTAATTATGTTATGTGGTGGATTTAATGTTATAGGTATTTACTTCATTCCTACATTGTTATGATTTATGTGAATCTGAGTGATGTAAATGGATTATTTTAGTATTATTGAATAAATGGTTAAATTAGTTTATTTATTTCTTTGGCTATGTTGTTATATGCAATAACACTTGATCATGTTGTTTAGTGTGCAGAATTTATATCACTAGTAGTGACACATGGAGTTAGTGATTCAACCATTCATATTTTACCAATGTCATCCTTGTATGGTCAACATATCCTTATTTTAATTGATTAATTAATCCTTTAGGTCATTATTAAATCTGAACTCATTTGCATTTTGTGATTAGACCAGTGAGCGTGTTTGTGCATTCAGAGGTTCACATTGTTGTGAAAGTTGTTAAGGAAAATTCTGTAATTTTTAGTTTTCAAGATTTTAATTTTATTGAATTTAATTTTTGGCAGCTTTGCCATAGATGAATTCTCATTTCTAGGAATAGCCCATTTTCATTTGGATCAATTCAAGGTTTAACTAGGTTGGCTAGTTACTTGTTTGAATTGATTATTTACTCAAAAAGTGAGTAAATATTGAAAATGGAATTTAATTCCTCACTTCTCACTTTTGAATTAGAAAGTTTGAGAGTAAAACCCAAAATCTTCTTCATGAGGATTTATTGTTTCGTTCATTGTAGGAGCTATGGACATGGGATCATCATAAGATTGGTATCATTAGATCCATCTCAAGGAAACTTGGGATTGCCGTAATTTTTGGCTACTTCAATGGGGTCTTTATTTTATGGTTTAGATTCTCATTTTGCCCCTTTCGGCTAAGAGGTAGGGCTCTTCCATTTTATTGTTTCTACTCTATTTTAGCTTCTATTTTTTGTAGCCATTTGTTAGGAGGCTAAGAACTAGTGTTCCCCTTTGATTTTGTTTGTTGGTTGTATCCGGTTGGTCAGGTATGAACATTTTCCCTATTTTTGGGATGGGGGTTTTGGGTTTCATGCTATTGTGCTGGCCATTTTTCATATGGTGTTTGAACCCAAATTTTATTGATTTTTTTTTAAATTTTTGTGCCAAAAGACCAAATGGGTTTTAATTTTAAAGTTTCTTTTTTGGAGTTTTTACCTTATTTTGCATGCCACCATATTTTCTTTAGTTTTCTTGGCATGAGTTTAGTCATGGACCTAGATCATCCATTTGGATGTTAGTCAAACCATTGTTGCACTTTTATGTTTGCATTGGGATATGTGTTACATCCATACTCTCAACTTTGTGATTGGTTGAGTGATTTTATACCTAGTGATATTGTTTCTTTTGGACCCTTATTGTCATTTCATGGACACTAGGATTCATGTAGAATCTATACTCCTAAATTGAGGCTAGTTGAGTGAGTTTATGATATTTGGTCTTGTTACATCATTAGAATTTGTGTAGAATCCATACTCCTAGATTGAGGCTGGTTGAGTGCATTCATGATGTATCGTCTTATGGGTCTTGGGATTCATGTAGAATCCATCCTCACAAGCTATTTTTGGTTGAGTGATATTTTTCTTTTGTTCTCATCTAGTCCTTGTGTTATGATCTTCATGGTGGTGGTGTGCCACACACAGTACATGCACATACATTTGTTGGGTGACTTGTGAGGCCTGATCTACTATGGTACTTTTGAGAGTTATGATCATTAGGGTTAAGTTGGGAATATGCATTCCTATGGGAAATCACCTTTGGATAAGCATGGGTAGGGTAGGGTAGGGTAGCATATCGAGTGGGCTTCTATCTCATAGCCTAGCAATCATGGTGCCATAGATTGGTAGAGGGAGCTTTAATCTAGTGATAACTAAATAACATATCGGGTGGTAATAAAACTTAAGATAATAAAAAAAGTTTTGTGCTAGAGCCTTTCCATTAAGGGAGTTAAATCTGCATGACTGAGCTTGAGCTTGTTGATGCCAAGTGACTCTCAATAATGTTAGCCCCTACTTAGTACCCCATTGAGTGTCTGACTAGGACATGTAGTACTTACATTGTCTATGTTCTTGGTTTTAGTCATCATACTATCTGTTGGTGTGATTTTTCATAGTATAGGAAAATTTTATGGTACTTGGGTGAAAAATGAGTTATGTCTTTGTTTTGTGATGCCTTCGTTTTCAAATTTTTAAAAAAGAGGCATTTTCTTCAAATATTCTGGTGGGGTTTTTATCTTAAATATTTTATTTATGTCAGAATGCCTTTTGAAAACCCTTTGTGTACCTTTAATTGCGACATTCCATTTGAAAGGCCTCCAAGTTGAAGTGTTTTTCAATCACTGTTGATCTATCATAGATCAAGGGTCAGTGCATCCCCGCACTATAGAGTTGTAGTTTTTTAAAATAAAGCGGGGAGGCGCGATGATGACACATAGCCCTTGATGTTTTGTGAGATTCAGTATGCTACAAAAGCTCCTATATGTCATATTTGTCAATACTTTTGCACACGTTTTATTTTTTTCACGATATCATTGGTGGATTCATTGAAAGAGCTATGAAGATTACTTACCAAGCCGTATCACTGTTGATCCTGTCTTGATCAACGGTTGACGCATCCTTGCATAATAAAGATGCAAGTTGTTAAGTAATGTGGGGAAGTGCGATGATGACACATGTATGTGATGACGTCAAACACTTGCTTGCTCAAAAGAAGGTACAGTATCCACTGGCATGAAGTGTTGTCAGACAGTATAAGCTAATATGGCAATTTCCTGTTGGTCAGTATAGCTAGCTGGTCATTAATATGAAATGGATTATTTCGATTGTCGATCTTGTCTTGATTGATGGTTGACGCATCCCCGCATAATAAAGATGTAGGTTATTAAGTAATGCAGGGAAGCGCAGTGGTGACATGTGACATTTTTCAAAAAGGACCGTAAAGCCTTGTTATTTTTAAATCAGGACCATGTGATCTGAAAAAATCTACGAATGGGATTCAAATTTGAGTGCAAATTGTAGGCAACAGTTATTGAGAGTAAATGTGATTCAGACCTGGTGCGTGCTATTTTAATTCATAAAAAGAGCCCACAATTTCACCATTAATGAATCACCAAAGTACAGAAAGAAAAGGGCATTCAAGATTTTAGAGCTAAGGCATAGAATTTCTTAGTTAATATTCCAATAAAATTGTAGAAGACATCATATGGTGCAGAAGTACGATTTCTTGCGAGTAAGTACATTGTGACTTTCTAAGTAAAGTTTGAAGCATCTACTATTGTGAATTTTCCAAAGTTTCATTAGAAATGCCACCCCGAAAAGAGTTTACTGGACAAAAAGATTATCTAAAACATTCAGTGCATGATGATTTTCTTGAACAATTCTCTTTATCAGTGCATGAAATAAAAAAGGGAAGGGAGCACATTCTGAAAAACCCTAGATTAGTTGTGGCAAAGGGATTTTATGAAAAAGCTAATTGGATAAGGGATGCCCAGGTTTCCATGGGAGGTTTGGAGTTGTTTAAGAAATGGTTTTCAGAGCAAAAACTAGACACTCCTATGAGCAATGTATGGGAATTTGACATTGGAAAATTAATAGTCCCTAGTGTTTTATTTGATAGTGAATTATTGATGGACCTGGCAAAGAGGTATGATCCTATCACAGGGTGGGTAAAAAATCATTTAGGGGTTTAGTGAGATTTTCAACCTGAACCCTAACCACGATGTGCATGAAATTATTGATCTGGATGATTTGCACAACAAGTGTACTTGAGAATAGGGCCACTACAGGAGCATGCTACTAGGGTTGGAAACTTGCCTGTGATCATAGCCAGTACTCCAGAGCCATTGTTGAGAAGACATTTCAATCTGAGAGCTCAAACACTATATTTTTCTCTTTGTAAGATCTTGGGGATAGATGAAGGTGATCAAATTCTAGGTTCTGTGGTCCTTATAATTACTCAAACCCTTCAATTTGGAATGAGTACCATTTTGGATTTTGCCCCTTTCCAAGCAAAAGAGATTCACAATGGGCTGGTCGGAATAGTAAAGGGGAAAGTAAAAAAACCATTCTGTTGGTATTCATTGGTGATGCATGTATGTTTATACAAAGGATATGCTTTCTTCTCTAAAGGTATGGAGTTAGAAACCACAAAGGATGGAGAAAGAAATCTAGTACAATTATGGAGTGTGGATATGACTTCAGAGGCAACTGATGCTAGTTATGTAAGATTTGACAGGTATTTTGCATCAAAGCTTAGATTGCTTTTAAGAGGAGATAGCCCTAGAATCCCACAAGCATTATTAGAATTAATCAGACCCAAGGATCATGCTAAAGGGTTACTTGTTAGTCACAACTGGGGGGATATAATTCCCTACAATGTTTCAACAGTAATAAGAGTTTATGGTTTCTTAGGAAAACCTCATGTGTTACCTTTTCATGTACCTTTGAAGATAGGGATAGCCGAGCTCTTGTGGCAGATAGGTACTATAGATGAGAGGGAATTGGTCAAGAAGGGCACTTTCTTTCCATTGGTTACTGTAGTGCATGATTTTGTTTTTGTTAAAAAGGGGTGGAAGCATTTAAATTTATTTTTGAATAAATATAACATGGCAGAATCTCACACCAGATTCATTGACCCTAAAGGATTCTATGATCTATTAAGAGAAAGGGTGAGAGCTTCCCATATGGTACATCGGATTTACTATCTGGAGGATATAATCAGAAATATTTTCACATTGCAAGAGCAAGAATTAAGGAAAGAGAAATGGATAGTTTTTAGTAAAAACTTGGAATTCATTAATGCTTTTGACCCCCAGTACAACCCATTAAAAGATAAGAAATACTGGGGAGATAAAATATTGGCATTAATGAATAATTTTGCTATAATAATTCAGACTATGAATGAGAAGAAAGATATATTTATTAAGGCACACCCAGACAAGGCAGTAGAAATACAAAGAAGAATGAGTGGTAGAAATGTAGTAACTCCTGGCCAATATACATTGCAGAAAAGGGTAGGTTATGTCATAGTTTAGAGTGTACAACAGGTACCCACTCATGAGAAGCCAAGACCAAGAAGTCCATCTGCAACCAGCTCTCTAAGAAGACAAAAAATGGAGCAGGGGTCTTCTTCTTCTCAAAATGAACTATACTCCCCAAGCCAGTCTCCAATCCAAATAGATGATGAGGTATCTCTAAAGGATCAACTTAGACAAATGGGAGGAGATGGAGATGTGATTTTCACTTCTATAGACTTGAATGTTGGAGAGCCACAAGAACCTCCTATACCTTCCTTGGACCTGACCATTGCTGATTACCAAGGTAAGGAAATTGACCCAATTGTTGCCCAGGCTTCTGAATAATTTATTAATGATGAAAATTTTGTTAGATCTAGGGCTTTTGCTCAGTTTTTATGGAGATTAAATATAAAGAATTTTGAGAAAGCTTGTGAGAAGATCAAGGCTAACCAACCAAATAAATTTGACCCGGTTATCAAGGAAGAGGTAAAATCAAATTTTTTGAATGATTTTGCCTGGTTCACTCCTGAAGTTGGAAGGAAAATAGTTAGACAATCAGGAGTCCTCCTTCTACCAGAATGGGATATAGCGAATGCTATTGTTTTTCATTCAGTAAGGAAGCAGAAGGATGTTCAACTGAAAATTGCTGAAGAAGTCTTACAGGCTCATAGAGGGATCAAATTTAGTGATGACCACCAAGCCCTTGTTTTGTGGTCCATAGATAAGAGAGAAAGTACTAGGATGCATGAGTTTCCCACTACAGAACAGACTGGTACATTGACAGTATATAGGGATGGCGAGGTAAGTAGTAAACAAGTAATGGGAATGGCTTTGGAAATGTTAAAATTGGGTGGTGTTGTATCTGGACAAGAAGAAGATAAATTTTCCCAACTCAATGCTAGGTTTGAAGAAGTTTTGAAGGCATATGAGGAAAGGGGTATACGGATACAATCATTGGAAAAAAAAATGTCTCAAATGGAGAGGATACTGGGGAAAAGAAAAATGGGAGAATCCAGTGCACCTACAATTGCATACCCTTCACAGCCATTAGTTGGATCTAGATCAACCCCTCTTATTGAAATACCTGACACCCCTGAAAGGCCCCAATTCTATACTGTAGAGGAATTTGAAAAAGAAAAAAAAAAATTGCATGAGTTGTAGATAGAATTGAGAAATCAATATGAAGAAAAATTAAAGCAGGGTGTAATATATCTGAGGGATAAAATTCAATGGTCAAATTTTTTTGATTAGTTGACAAGAATTGCAGCCCTCATGGATGAGTTGAACAGGGATAGGGATAAATTGACTCTTCTTGCACAAAAATGGAGGGAGAGAAATAATGATATTACAATCATATGTATATCTGCAGTCCAAATGCCTTATCATCAAGTTGAGAAGATTTTTGATTTATTAAATAAGCTAGAGAATTTTGATGATGAAAGAGATTCTGTACAGAGAAGATTAACACTCTCTTTTTTCCAATACATTGCTGAAAAATTCACCCTATTTCCTTGTGCTTTAGAATCTATTGATACAATAAAAGAAAAAGAAAAGTGGAAAAGGGAGATGGATGAGTTATTAAATGAAAGAATAATAAACATCATAAGTGAAACTAGCCACTGGTTCTGGGCAAAGACAAATGAAGAGCTAGTAAAAATACAGTTGTTTTATACTGCTATGAGGAAAGAATTTGATGTTTTAGAGAAAATGCAAATTCTTTAATAATGATACAAAGAGAAGCTCTAAGCTTTGATTAGCTAGATGATGATTCTTTTAATAAATGGAAAAATTAGTTTCTAGAACAAATGTCAGAAGATGATGAGGAGGAAAATGTAGAAGTAAAAGTCACCCCTGAAGTTAATAATGAGGACATGGAAAATCCCCAGGTTGAAGTAAATTTACAGGTAACTGAAGGCGATACATCACTTTCAAACCTCATGGCTACTTACTCTGAGGATGAAGAATAATTGGAGAATTAGATCCTATCTTCTTGTTAAAACAAATGAGAAGTATAACAGAAAGGGACCCACCTAGGATGGTTTGACATGTTAGCTTTTCTGTTATTTGTTTTTGTCTTTTACTACAGACATTCATCAGTATCTTTTAAGGGGACACATGTCACTCTCTTTAGCCCGAAGATTTTTGCATCTCACATTATTTAAGTGAGGTTCCAATTCTAAAGAATGGTCTGAATTCTATTTCTTCTAAGTATTGTGCTTAGTCTGGTTTTTGGTCCAATTTTTGAAAGCAAGTTTGTAATGTATTTTGTTGTCAAATTCTCTGAGAATACATGAATATAGAATGACCTGTGTTTCTTTTTGAAGGCCATTCCAAGTCTACTGTAAAGGATATACCATTTTCAAAGGAAATGAATACAAATCATGAACTGTCCCCATATCAGTTTTTTCTGAATTTTGTCTCCTTTTAAATACTTAGCTGCCTTGATGTTGTATGAGTAAAAGCTTGTGCAATTGAATGCAATCAAATTAGGTTGTATATCCATTTATCATTGTTGTTAATTCAATGGATTAAAAAAAAGGTTTTGATGAATGTGATAAGATTCCTTAAGTATTGAAAAGGATTTTCAAATGATAAAGTTCTAATAAGAATTGTTGATAGAATTTGTTGTAAGGAAAAAAATTAGATCTAAGAATTTGCTATAGACTTTGAACCCCAATGGATTAGGCACTGATCAAGTTATTTCAGCTGAAGGAGAAATATCTTACAAATGGTTTTTCAAATGCATCATCAAATCAAATTTTACTTTTATTCCCTGTAGATCTTCAAAGTTGGCCAACACTTGTTTGCATGGAATATTTTAGCTTCAGTTAGCCATTGTTGTTGAAAACATCTGCATATCTATAGAAGAATTCTTGGCCATATCTATTTATGGGATGTGTTTTATCAAGTTAGTAAGAATTATGTATATGTTCAAGGATCTTGAAATGAGAATCAGAATGAAACTAAGAACAATCCTCATACATTTGTTTTAATTTTGAACCATCCCTGGGTATACCCACCCTGGTTTTGCAGAGCCAAAAGAGTAGAAAACCATCTGTGGTTTTGTTGAAGTTGGGTCCAAATACCTTACATATGCAATTGTTAATAAGAATAGTCTAGTCTTTAGATTGTGTATGTACTATCATTTTGGTATTAGGAATTTGGTCACTTAGTAGTTTTAGCACTTCTTAAAACACCAACAAAATGGTGACTCTACTGGGGAGTTGTCCAACACCTTTGTGAAAAGTACTGCAGTTTCTTTGGTCCTGCTGTGTACATGTGTGTCATGTGATCTATATTTTTCTTGTGGTTATAAGGGAATATTTTAGTGTCAAATCTTGGGAATTTAAAGAAGATAGAGCCCAAGTACCATTGCTACAAACTGACGTATCCAGCCTATCCAAGTGTCTTATCTAACAAGCAAGAGTTACAGTCTTACGAAATCAATGATTGGTTTGTCTGTGCCATATATTTTTGTTCCTACTTGTGTATTATTTTCCTTTGGTTAGCTAAAAGTGTCATTATATTTTTTCCCGAAATAGGGTGGCGACTCAGTCAGGGTTTTGAAGCTAGTACTTATTGTATCAAAAGGTGAATATGGCTGACAAGATAAAAAACATAAGAGCTTACATGAGAGTCAATCCCAATGTATCAATGTATACTAATTTACCCCAAGGTGGTAGGAAGAACCAAAATAAGAAAAATACAAATCCAAATCCCATGTGGAAACCCAGAGGTAATGCATCCGTCAATTCCCATTATCAATCAGTAATAGGAAGAAAGTCTTCTTCGCTTAGCTCTGAATCCGAAACTACAAGACTCTTAGGAGGCATTTCAGTACCCCATTACCAGATGAGAGAGTTTTTTAAGACAAGGATGTGTCTACTATGGGAATTGTTTCATTAAGACCAGATCCTGTAGCTGATATGAATTATAGGCTAGGATTTAAGAGTTCATCTGATAATCCTTTTAATCCCAGAGTAGCCCCATATGTAGAACCAAACCTTATAGATCTGGATGACCCTACTAATTCTGAGGCAACTTCTGTAGATCCTAAAGAAGTGCACTCTTAGATAGAATTTTTGAAGAAATGGATTGCTAAGGAAGAAGCTAAATGCATTTGTCTTGAAAAAGAGAAGGAGCAAGCCACCTTAGATGCCATAATAGAAAGAGATGCTCTGCTAAGAAGGATGGCTGCTTTGAAAGAGCAAAATAAAAAATTAGAAGAGAATACCACAACTCTCCATAAGGATGTTTTTGGAGATGTTGATAATTTGAGAGCTAAAGTGCAAGAACAGGAGAAACACCTAAATAAAAGGCAAGAACCAGTTATTGCTCAAGTTCAAGCCTATAAACCTATTCAAGTTGATCCCATAGAGTCCACTACATAAACTCTAGATAAAGGGAAAGGCAAAGCTATAGGAATCCAAATAAATGAGCCTCAATCTATACCAAGAAAACCTATACAACCCTCCATGTCAAAGTTAGACCTAGATCTCGAGAAGGCTCAAAAAGAGAGGGAAGATCTTGCAAAAGAGCTTCAGAAGGTTGAGAATGAAGATCAAGCTGCAGAAACTAGAAGGAAAATCCAATTCATAAAGTCTAATTCTGCATTGGCTTCATGGCCCAATTTGTCTATCCCACCTACAAATACTGCACTAGTTAGTGCTCCCACAATTTCAACTCAGGAAATACCCCAATCTACCCCTACCTCATCCTCCAATATTGGCACCCAAGTCCCATTTGTCCCACCACAATAGTCCCAAGCCGCTCCACTGAGTCAAGCTAATATAGCTAGTACCTCAAATGTTCCTAGTTCCCAGAAGAAACCTATATACCTAGAAAAGTATAGACAGATATCATTTGCTGGTATTCCTGGTGCCCCCTATCCCATATCTTTTGATTTAAGGGATAAAGTGGTTAAGTTTTTTGGAAATAATGTTGTTACTGGTGAAGAGCATTTGAGGATTTTCATTGACATGTTTAATGATTATGAAGTTGAACACGAAGACATGGTAATGAAATTTTTTGTGCATTCACTAACAAAGGATGCAAGGGATTGGTTCAGGAGGTCGCCTAATGACAGTATTACCTCATGGAGTGATCTAGAGAAGTTGTTCAAAGAGCAGTATGGGGACAATACCAATGCAGGATTCATGTTGAACGAGTTCAACAATATCAAGAAGAATCCAAATGAGTCCACATTTGATTTCAATGTGAGATTCCAGAAAGGTATGTACAAAATTTTTCAATTCATCAGGTTAAATGAAGACGTCTGTCTCACAACCTATTTCAATGCTTTTGATAGCAAAATGGCTTATCAATTAAGGGATAAAGATCCTAAAACTTTGAGAGATGCCTATAGAGTTGTAGTAAATATAGAGAATAATAGAAAGGCATCTAGAAAATTAGGTAGGAGGGATGATCCTAAGCTTTTTAATTCTAAAAACAATAATAAAAGGGAGGGTGACAAAACTCCTATAGGAAAAAAGCCCGAAGAATCTACTATAGGCCAGGTTTTAGAAATGCTCAAGAAGATGAATCCCACTAATTTCAATAAGCCAAATGTTGCTGAAAGACCCCCTGTGAATAACAACAACTTCAATAGGTAGCCTAGGATGCAAAATTACCCTTATACCACTCAGTGGAAAGACGGTAAACCAGTTCCCAACCAGACCCAAAATGTAAAGGATAAGGGTACTCCAGACCCCCTGCACAGGAACACTGTAAATATGAAAGATGATGTACCATGGTGCATTATATGCCAATCACCTCATTCTGCTGATTATTGTGCTATTACTCAGTCATTTTCCCAAGCCCAAGGAGTGCAAGCTGACGAAGAAACAGAAGAGAAAAACCATGATGATATAAGCTGTAATATGGTGAGTATGTGTGATGATTTGATAGATTATGATTCAGAAGAGCCTGAAAATGATGTTACTAGCCAAAGAATCACTTACCAACTACATCATCAGCAAGTATTTTTAGATGATGAGGGGTACGATACTGATAAGGTATGCAGTACATTTTCTAATGTAGGTCTCACAAGTTTAAGAATGCCCTCCAAGGAGGAGATTGATAGAATTATGGCTGAAATGATTTCACAAGTCCATAGTAATTATAATTTGAGGAATAGAGCAATAAATAATGATGCAGGAAGGCCATCTAGTGTCTTCATCAAGGACATCACTCATAAGATGAATGATCAATACAAGAAAGTCAGTATAGATGTGCCTAAAATCAAGGAGAACAAGGGTAAGAAATGGGAACCAAAGAAGAAGGTTCAATTTCAGATAAGTGAAGCAACAAAACCAGTTGTGCAACCAAAGAAGTCAGAACCGGATGTTATCAAGCAAAATGTGGTTCCTACTACTCAAAAGACTCTGATTCCAGGTACTATTGTAAAACCTACTGTGGTTGAACATATTGATATGATATCCATGTTATCTCAAATTACTGTAAAAGTGCCCTTATCTGAACTTTTTAGAATTGAAGAGCATAAGAATAAGGCTTTGTCATGGTTGGGTGGAATAGCAAACAATAATATTATTATAGATCAAACTATGTCCCAACAGACCCCATTAGTAATAGAGGATAGTGGCATCATATCCTAGATTCCTCAAATGTTTCTAGATGATTCCTTAGTGGCATTCATAGAAGATATTGATCCTTTTTTCCTCAGTCTAATCATAAAGGGGAAGACCTTAAAAAATTGCATGATAGACTCAGGAGCTTCCAACACTATAATGCCTTTCAAGGTAATGGAAGCCTTAGGATTGAAGGTAGATACCAAGCAAGGTAGATGCAGAGGGATGGATGCTAGAGAAGTCTCAGTCATAGGTACTTAAATGCCCTACCATTCAAACCGGCTGCATATCCTGAAGTAGAATTGACCATGTCTATCCTTGTGGTAGATATGCCTCCACACTATGGAATGTTACTCTCCAAAAAATGGAGTGCTACCATAGGGGGAAGCCTACAATGTGATCTTACTTATGCCACTTTTCATATAGGGGACAAAGTTCTTAGGGTAAATAGGGAACCAAGGGTTAACCACATCTTAGGTGAAGAAATTGACAAAGATACCACTTGTTTCCTAGATACTGGGATTAATGCTTTCAGGGCTCAATTAATTATTTAGGAAGTTGAAAATTTACCTGCTATCATCGAAAATGAAGTTGAATGTTGCATGAATTCAACAAAATTATGGACAATGTTCTTTGATGGGGCTAGTTCTAAAGAGGGTGCAGGGGTAGGTGTAGTCTTTGTGTCCCCTAAGAATAACACTTTTAGGTATTCATTCACCTTGAAGTTTTCCTGCACTAATAATATTGCAAAGTATGAAGCATTGTTGCTAGGGCTCAAAGTTGCCATACATCATAAAATTAAGAAATTATATGTCATAGGGTATTTTGAACTAATTATCTCTTAGATAAAAGGAACCTACTCATCAAAAAATAGGAGATTGAAACAATATAGAAATGCAGTCTAGGATCAGATAGAATTATTTGATGCATTTGGGATCTCATGGAGAGATAGGACCCAAAATAAGATGGTTGATCTGTTGGCAAATGTAGCCATCAAGCCAAAAGAAATATCATTTGCAGGAATCTCCCAGATTGAGGTGCAAAACAGGCCTTCCATACTTGACAACATTGAAAATTGGCAAGTTTTTGAAGATGACAAAGATATTACAATTTTTTTTTTAAATGAAGACAAGTATCACGGTTAGGAGATGGATTGCAGTGGACTAATTGAAACCATAAATGGGAAGGAAACCATTTTTGGTCAAGAAATAATGCAATTGAAAACAAATAAGATGATGAAGGGGTTAGTAGTCTTGGAAAATATTTTTGATAGCCAAGATAGAGTAAAATTAGGAGTTAATGACCCCAAACCCCAGGAGTTAGAAGAAATAAACTTGGGTACTGATGAAGTTCCTAAAATGGTTTATATTGGCCAACATTTGCCTGTTGAAATCAAGAAAACATTGATTGACCTAATTAGAAAATACAGACATGTTTTTGCTTGGTCATATGATGACCTTAAGGCTTACAGGGAGGATCTTTTCCAGAATGTCATACCATTGAAGGAAAATGTAAGACCTTTTAGGAAAAAATAGAGACCAATCAATCCTACCCTTGCCCCAAAAATGCAAGAAGAACTGACAAAATTGAGAGACGGTGGAATAATCAAATCAATCAGGCATTCCACCTAGGTTTCAAACCTGGTTCCTATTACGAAGAAGAATGGAGATATTAGGCTTTGTGTTGATTTTAGAAATTTGAACATTGCATCTCTGAAAGACAATTATGGCTTACCTAATATGGAAGCCATGTTACAATAGGTGACTGGCTCTGAATTGATGTCAATGATGGATGGTTTTTCTGGATATAATCAAGTTCTAGTAAAAGAGAGTGAACAGTTCAAGATAGCCTTCACAACCCCTTGGGGAACATATGTGTATGTGAGGATGCCTTTTGGCTTGATTAATGTAGGAGCTACCTTCCAAAGAGCCATGGATGTAGCATTTCATGAGTATATTGACAAATTTATGGTTGTGTATCAGGATGATCTCACAACATATTCTAATAAGGCTGAAGATCACTGCAAACATTTGGAAAAAATCTTTAGAAAAGCCTTGGAATATGGAGTATCTTTAAACCCAAAGAAATGCACATTTGGGGTCACAAAAAGAAAATTTTTAGGACACATAGTGTCTAAGGATGGGGTAAAAATAGATCCTGAAAGGGTAGTAGCTATTGACAAAGTCCCCAAACCAAAAAATGTGAAAGGAATTCAGTCCTTTTTTGGCTAGGTCAATTTTTTGAGGAGATTTGTTACCAATTTTGCTGAAATCAGTAGACCCATCTCAAAGATGCTCAAGAAAGAAGCCATTATAGATTGGAATGGTGAACCTTCACAAGCATTCCAAGATATAAAAACTGCAATAAAGAATGCTCCAGTATTGAGGACCCTAGATTATGCAAAGCCCATGCATATTTTCTCTTTTACATCATTCCATACTGTAGCTGTAGTCTTATTACAAAAAAATCAAGAAGGATATGAGCAGCCTATTGTCTTTTTTAGCAAATCACTACAGCCTATTGAATTGAAGTATGAAATAAATGAAAAGCAAGCATATGCTTTGGTAAAAGTTGTAAAAGCTTTTAGAAGTTACTTGGTAGGTGCTACTGTTATTGCTTTTGTACCTAGTGCTGCAATCAAGGATATATTCTCTCAGCAAGAAGTTTCAGGCAAGAGGTGTAGGTGGATCAATCGAATCCAGAAATTTAACATTGATATACAAATAACAAAATTAGTAAGAGGTCAAGGTTTGGCCAAACTCATGGCTGAAACTAATCTAGAGGCTAATCAGATAAATCTGGTAAATGACGATCTCAGAACTGACTTATGTGACATGGACCAATGTGATTGGTACACCAATGTCATATATTATTTGCAACATATGGAAGCTCCTCCCCATCTGCCTGACAATCAAAAGAGGAATACTAAATTGCAAGCCATCAAGTATGTAATTGTCCAAAATAACCTATGGTGGAGAAATTTTGAGGGAATTCTATTGAAGTGTGTTGATAAAGAAAAGGCAAAAGAGGTTTTGAAAGAAATGCATGCTGGAGTATATGGGGGACACTACATGGCCAAAACTACTGCACATAAGATAATGAGAGCTGGATTTTGGTGGCCTTCTCTGTTCAAGGATGCTCAAGTTATGGTTAGGAAATGTGATCCTTTTCAGAGGTTTGCTGGAAAGCTGAAATTCTTAGGAAATACTCCATTGAAGCCAGTTGAGATTCAAGCACCTTTTCAACAATGGGGTCTGGACTTCATAGGAGAGATTTTCCCCAAGTCTAGCACTGGCTATTCTTGGATTCTGGTTTCCACTGACTACTTTACAAAATGGGTAGAGGCTATCCCCATAAGAAATGCAACAAGTAAAGTGGTAAATAATTTCTTGTTGAATAATATTATTTCTATATTTGGATGTCGACAGAGAATTGTAACAGATAATCCTATGTGCTTCAGAACTGAGGAGTTTATCAAGTTTTGTGATAAATATGGAGTGAAAAGGTCATCATCTACTCCATATCATCCACAAGGGAATGGACTAGCTGAGTCCACAAATAAGAGCCTGTTGAAGGTCATTAAAAGAACCTTGGATGATAATAAAAAGGCATGGGATTCCAAATTACAGTTGGCAATATGGGCTAACAGAGTAACTGTAAAGAAAGCAATTGGTGTAGCTCCATTTGATTTATTGTATGGGATTCAAGCCAGAATGCCTCAAAATAACTTGATGGGACTATACAATTATATCTAGTTATATGATGAAGATACTATAGATGAAATGCAAGAAAGAATGGATGAATTGGTAGGACTGACCGAAACCAGAAGAGAAGCATCTTTAAGGAACCAAAAGTTGCAATTACAAGTCAAGACACTCTATGACAAAAGAACTGTAAGAAAAAAATTTGAAAATGGAGATTTAGTCCTGATGTGGAATGCCAAAATTGAGGATAAAGGAAAACATGGAAAATTTGATCCTATTTGGTTAGGCCCATATCTCATTGAAAATACTTGGGGTGAAGATTCTTATATACTCAAAGATATATTTGACAATATTCTTGAATTGCCAGTTCATGGATAGTTCTTGAAGAGGTATTTTTCTTGAAAAATACTTATTTTTCTTCCATGAACAATAGTTTTAAGGTTTCCTGTTGTTTTGTGCTTTTTGTGCTTTCTGTAAATCCTTGTAAATATCCTTGTGTAGTCTGGTTCCTTGTTTTTGTGTGTTGCTTTGTGCTTTCTGAAGAAGTTGTCATCTTATCAAATATGTGGTCTACTCTCCCAGAGATTCTGAATTCTTGCATAGACTTAGGTAGTCTATCATCGTCAGACAGAGCCACTGTTGGTGTGATTTTTCATAGTATAGGAAAATTTTCTGGTACTTGGGTGAAAAATCAGTTATGTCTTTGTTTTGTGATGCCTTCGTTTTCAAATTTTTAAAAAAGAGGCATTTTCTTCAAATATTCTGGCAGGGTTTTTATCTTAAATATTTTATTTACATCAGAATGCCTTTTGAAAACCCTTTGTGTACCTTTAATTGTGACATTCCATTTGAAAGGCCGCCAAGTTGAAGTGTTTTCAATCACCATTGATCTATCATAGATAGGGGGTCAGCGCATCCCTGCACTATAGACTTGTAGGTTTTTTAAATAAAGTGGGGAGGCACGATGATGACACATAGCCCCTGATGTTTTGTGAGATCCAGTATGCTGCAAAAGCTCCTATATGTCAGATTTGTCAATACTTTTGCACACATTTTGTTTTTTTCCATGATATCATTGGTGGATTCATCGACAGAGCTATGAAGATTACTTACCAAGCCATATCACCGTTGATCCTATCTTGATCAATGGTTGATGCATCCCCACATAATAAAGATGCAGGTTGTTAAGTAATGCGAGGAAGTGCGATGATGACATGTGTTTGTGATGATGTCAAACACTTTCTTGCTCAAAAGAAGATACGGTATCCACTAGCGTGAAGTGTTGTCAGACAGTATAAGCTAATATGGCAATTTCCTATTGGTCAGTACAGCTAGCTGGTCGTTAATACAAAATAGATTATTCTGATTGTCGATCTTGTCTTGATCGATAGTTTACGCATCCCCACATAATAAAAATGCAGGTTATTAAGTAATACAGGGAAGCGTAGTGGTGACACGTGGCATTTTTCAAAAAAGATCGTAAAGCCTTGTTATTTTTAAATTAGGACTGTGCGATCTGATAAAATCTACGGATGGGATTCAAATTTGAGTGCAAATTGTAGGCAATGGTTACTGAGAGTAAATGTGATTCAAACCTGGTGCGTGCAGTTTTAATTCATAAAAAGAGCCCACGATTTCACCATTAATGAATCACCAAAGTAAAGAAAGAAAAGGGCATTCAAGATTTCATAGATAAGGAATAGAATTTCTCGGTTAATATTCTAATAAAATTGCATAAGACATCATATGGTGCAGAAGTGTGATTTCTGGTAGGTAAGTACTCTGTGACTTTCTGAGTAAAGTTTGAAGCATTTTCTATTGTGAATTTTCCAAAGTTTCATTAGAAATTTCACCCCGAAAAGAGTTTACTGGACAAAAAGATTATCTAAAATGTTCAGTGCATGATGATTTTCTCAAACAATTCCCTTTATCACTGCATGAAATAACAAAGGGAAGGGAGCACATTTCAAAAAACCCTAGATTGGTTGTGGTAGAGGGATTTTATGACAAAGCTAATTGGATAAGGGATGCCCAGGTTTCCATGGGAGGTTTGGAGTTTTTTAAGAAATGGTTTTCAGAGCGAAAACTAGACACTCCTATGAGCAATGTATGGGAATTTGACATTGGAAAATTAATAGTCCCCAGTGTTTTCTTTGATAGTGATTTATTGATGGACCTGGCAAAGAGGTATGATCCTATCACAGGGTGGGTAAAAAATCATTTAGGGGTCAACCTTTTTAGGGTTTGCCCTGAATTGTTCAGAGAGGTTTTCAACCAGAACCCTAACCACGCTGTGCATGAAATTATTGATCTGGATGATTTGCAAGCTAGATATGATGCACAACAAGTGTACTTGAGAATAGGGCCACTACAGGAGCATGCTGCTAGGGTTGGAAACTTTCCTGTGATCACAGCCAATACTCCAGAGCCATTGTTGAGAAAACATTTCAATCTGAGAGCTCAAGCACTGTATTTTTCTCTTTGCAAGATCATGGGGATAGATGAGGGTGATCAAATTCCAGGTTCTGTGGTCCTTATAATTTCTCAAACCCTTCAATTTGGAATGAGTACCATTCTAGATTTTGCCACTTTCCTAGCAAAAGAGATTCACAATGGGCTAGTTGGAATAGCAAAGGGGAAAGTAAACAAACCATTCTGTTGGTATTCATTGGTGATGCATGTATTTTTATACAAAGGATATGCTTTCTTCTCCAAAGGTATGGAGTTAGAAACCACAAAGGATGGAGAAAGAAATCTTGTACAATTATGGAGTGTGGATATGACTTCAGAGGCCACTGATGCTAGTTATGTAAGATTTGATAGGTATTTTGCATCAAAGCTTAGACTACTTTTAAGAGGAGATAGCCCTAGAATCCCACAAGCATTATTAGAATTAATCAGACCCAAGGATCATGCTAAAGGGTTACTTGTTAGTCACAACTAGGGGGATATAATTCCCTACAATGTTTCAATAGTAATAAGAGTTTATGGTTTCTTAGGAAAACCTCATGTGTTACCTTTTCATGTACCTTTGAAGATAGGGATAGCCAAGCTCTTGTGGCAGATAGGTACTATAGATGAGAGGGAATTGGTCAAGAAGGGCACTTTCTTTCGAATGGTTACTATAGTGCATGATTTTTTTTTTATTAAAAAGGGGTGGAAGCATTTAAATTTGTTTTTGAATAAATATAACATTACAGAAGCTCATGCCAGATTCATTGACCCTAAAGGATTCTATGATCTATTAAGAGAAAGGGTGAGAGCTTCCCATATGGTACATCGGGTTTACTATCTAAAGGATATAATCAAAAATATTTTCACATTGCAGGAGCAAGAATTAAGGAAAGAGAAATGGATAGTTTTCAGTAAAAACCTGGAATTCATTAATGCTTTTGACCCCCAGTATGACCCATTGAAAGATAAGAAATACTGGGGAGATAAAATACAGGCATTAATGAATAATTTTGCTATAATAATTCAGACTATGAATGAGAAGAAAGATATATTTATTAAGGCACACCCAGACAAGGAAGCAAAAAATACAAAGAAGAATGAGTGGTAGAAATGTAGTAACTCCTGGCCAATATACATCGCAGAAAAGGGCAGGTTATGTCATAGTTTAGAGTGTACAACAAGTACCCACTCATGAGAAGCCAAGGCCAAGAAGTCCATCTGCAGCTAGCTCTCCAAAAAGACAAAAATTGGAGTAGGGGTCTTCTTCTTCTCAAAAAGATCTATACTCCCCAAGCCAGTCTCCAATCCCAATAGATGATGAGGTATCTCTAAAGGAATAGCTTAGACAAATGGGAGGAGATGGAGATGTGATTGTCACTTCTACAGACCTGAATGTTGGAGAGCCACAAGAACCTCCTACACCTTCCTTGGACCTGACCATTGCTAATTACCAAGGTAAGGAAATTGACCCAATTGTTGCCCAGGCTTCTGAAAGATTTATTAATGATGAAATTTTTTTAAGATCTACGGCTTTTTCTCAATTTTTATGGAGATTAAATTTAAATAATTTTGATAAAGCTTGTGAGAAGATCAAGGCTAAGCAACCAAATAAATCTGACCTGGTTATCAAGGAAGAGGTAAAATCAAAGTTTTTGAATGATTTTGCCTGGTTCACTCCTGAAGCTGGAAGGCAAATAGTTAGACAATCAGGAGTCCTCCTTCTGCCAGAATGGGATATAGCGAATGCTATTATTTTTGATTCAGTAAGGAAGCAGAAGGATTTTAACCTAACAACTGCTGAAGAAGTCTTACAGGCTCATAGAGGGATCAAATTTAGTGATGACCACCAAGCCCTTGTTTTTTGGTCCATAGATAAGAGAGAAAGTACCAGGATGCATGAGTTTCCCACTGCAGAAAAGACTGGTACATTGACAGTATATAGGGCTGGTGAGGTAAGTAGTAAACAAGTAATGGGAATGGCTTCAGAAATGTTAAAATTGGGTGGTGTTGTATCTGGACAAGGAGAAGATAAATTTGCCCAACTCAATGCTAGGTTTGAAGAAGTTTTGAAGGCATATGAGGAAAGGGGTATACAGATACAATCATTGGAAAAAAAAATGTCTCAAATGGAGAGGATATTGGGGAAAAGAAAAATGGGAGAATCCAGTGCACCTACAATTGTATACCCTTCAAAGCCATTGGTTGGATCTGGATCAACCCCTATTATTGAAATACCTGACACCCCTGAAAGGCCCCAATTCTATACTGTAGAGGAATTTAAAGAAGAAAAAACAAAATTGCATGTGTTGTAGATAGAATTGAGAAATCAATATAAAGAAAAATTAAAGTAGGGTGTAATATATCTGAGGGATAAAATTCAATGGTCAAAATTTTTTGATCAGTTGACAAGAATTGCAGCCCTCATGGATGAGTTGAACAGGGATAGGGATAAACTAACTCTTCTTGCACAGAAATGGAGGGAGAGAAATAATGATATTACAATCATATGTATATTTGTAGTCCAAATGCCTTATCATCAAGTTGAGAAGATTTTTGATTTATTAAATAAGCTAGAGAATTTTGATGATGAAAGAGATTCTTTACAGAGAAGATTAACACTCTATTTTTCCCAATACATTGCTGGAAAATTCACCCTTTTTCCTTGTGCTTTAGAATCTGTTGATACAATAAAAGAAAAAGAAAAGTGGAAAAGGGAGATGGATGAGTTATTAAATGAAAGAATAATAAACATCATAAGTGAAACTAGCCACTGGTTCTGGGCAAAGACAAATGAAGAGCTAGTAAAAATAAAGTTGTTTTATACTGCTATGAGGAAAGAATTTGATGTTTTAGAAGAAAATGCAAATTCTTTAATAATGATACAAAGAGAAGCTCTGAGCTTTGATTGGCCAGATGATGATGCTTTTAATAAATGGAAAAATCAGTTTCTAGAACAAATGTCAGAAGATGATGAGGAGGAAAATGTAGAAGTAAAAGTCACCCCCGAAGTTAATAATGAGGACATGGAAAATCCCCAGGAAATAAATTTATAGGTAACTGAAGGAAATACATCACTTTCAAACCTCATGGCTACTTACTCTGAGGATGAAGAATAATTGGAGAATCAGATCCTATCTTCTTGTTAAAACAAATGAGAAGTATAACAAAAAGGGACCCACCCAGGATGGTTTGATGTGTTAGCTTTTCTGTTATTTGTTTTTGTCTTTTACTACAGACATTCATTAGTATCTTTTAAGGGGACACATGTCACTTTCTTTAGCTCGAAGCTTGTTGCATCTCATATTATTTAAGTGAGATTCCAAGGCTAAAGAATGGTCCAAATTCTATTTCTTGTAAGTATTGTGCTTAGTCTGGTTTTTGGTCCAATTTTTGAAAGCAAGTTTGTAATGTATTTTGTTGTCAAATTCTCTGAGAATACATGAATATAGAATGACTTGTGTTTCTTTCTGAAGGCCATTCCAAGTTTACTGTAAAGGATATACCATTTTCAAAGGAAATGAATACAAATCATGAACTATCCCCATATCAGTTCTTTCTGAATTTTGTCTCCCTTTAAATACTTAGCTGCCTTGATGTTGTATGAGTAAAAGATTGTGCAATTGAATGCAATCAAATTAGGTTATATATCCATTTATCATTGCTTTTAATTCAATGGATTAAATAAAGGTTTTGATGAATGTGATAAGATTCCTTAAGTATTGAAAATGATTTTTGAATGATAAAGTTTTGATAAGAATTGCTGATAGAATTTGTTGTAAGGCAACAAATTAGATCTAAGAATTTTCTATAGACTCTGAACCCCAATGAATTAGGCACTGATCAAGTTATTTCAGCTGAAGGAGAAATATCTTACAAATGGTTTTTCAAATACATCATCAAATCAAATTTTACTTTTATTCCCTGTAGATCTTCAAAGTTGGCCAGCAGTTGTCTGCATGGAATATTTTAGCTTCAGTTAGCCATTGTTGTTGAAAACATCTACAGATCTATAGAAGAATTCTTGGCCATATCTGTTTATGGGTTGTGTTTTATCAAGTTAGTAAGAATTATGTATATGTTCAAGGATCTTGAAATGAGAATCAGAATGAAACTAAGAACAATCCTCATACATTTGATTCAATTTTGAACCATCGCTAGGTATACCCACCCTGGTTTTGCAAAGCCAAAAGAGTAGAAAACCATCTATGGTTTTGTTGAAGTTGGGTCCAAATACCTTACATATGCAATTGTTAATAAGAATAGGCTAGTCTTTAGATTATGTATGTACTTTTATTTTGGTATTAAGCATTTTGTCGCTTAGTAGTTTTAGCACTTCTTAAAACACCAACACTATCTAGTGTGAGTGTTAGCCGTAGACATTTTCTTTTTGTGCTTTTTGTTGGATCATTACCTTAGTCACCATAGCGAGAGTGGTCCTATGGGTTCCATGTGGTTGGGAGGCATAGCTTCCTTCACCATTGCTAGGGACCAGAGATGGTCTTTTGTCCTAGTGCAACTATTGTTAGATGTTTTCACTTAATACTTTGGGTTTTAAAGTATGCTTTCTTGTGATTTATTCTTTCATTGGAATGCTTGGATATCATGTTTAGATGATGTTAGTTTATTTGAGACATTCCCTTATTATGATGTTTAGCATATGTAAGATGATGAGTTTGATTTGTAGGATTATCTTATGCTTTACTTCTAGCATGTTAGATTTCCTTATTCTTATGTTGTAGCACATTTTAGTAGTGACATCCTAATAAGATAGCACCAATGATCTAGTTAGTAGTTTGTGATGTTACACATGAGGAATTGTTAGGACCCATGATGGTCTCATGATGATATTATAGTTGGGAGGAACCACATACTTAGTTTGGTTATTTAGTTGTTGCGATGTTATTTTTGTACATTGTAATGTTATTTTTGTACACTGTGATGTTTCTTTCAGTGTGTCCTTTTACTGGTATGGTTTAGATGGATAGATGTCCCTCTTTATTGTTTCATGGAATATTTTTGTTTATGCACTTGAGTGTTCATTCCATGATCTATGTGGATTTGGTACTCCTTAGAGTGGAGGTTTGATTTCCTATTTTATCACTTGTTTTGGTCCTTAGAGTAATTCTTTCTTTTATTGGGTGACCATGCATCAACATTGGGTGATACATTAAAGTATCACACACTCAAAGGAGAAGAATTGTACGATACTTGAATGTATTGCATGCCTCTTGGAGAAATTTCATATGATACTGGTAAAGCATTTAACACTTTCTTGAGAAGTGTCATCCAAACCCTAATTGTATCGCATGCCTTAATTAGAAAGGTTATATGATATTGGAAAGTATTGTAGTGTGTTGTTTTAAATTATCTCTTAGCTTTTGGAAAAACTTGTTAGGATGAAAAATGGGCACTTTTTGGTTTGTTCAGAAGTTTTTTGGAGGTGTTATGGATACCCTTTATAGTGTTCTTGAATACCTTAGAATTGCATTTGAATTCAATTTTTTTTTGGATTCATATTTTTTTGCATCTTTCCATGGTTACTCATTTTGGTTCAAGTAGTGGTGTTTGGAGATTTTTTGGTTGCTAGGATAGTGGTTAAGACTTCTGTTGTGATCTTTGAGATTCACATATGATGTTTTCATGTGTATTCATACTTGTCAAAAAAATAAAAAAAATCTTGAGTTATATTTATACTTGTTCCAAGGATCTCTAGGCGGGGCATTACAACTGGTATCAAAGCCCATGTTTAAACATTGGGACCTCTATGTATATGTTTCCCATATGGTTGATGCTATGAATATGTGAGTGTGAGTGTCTTAGTGATAGCTCATGAGTTTTGTTCCTTTGGTATCTAATTGTGATGGATTTTCTTTTCTAGTAGATGCAATTAGAGTAGTGTGAGGAGAAGCAAGTTAGTCTTTCCTCTTTTTTAGATACAATTGATTTTTCTTTGTTTGGTTGTTCACTTGTGTGGCCATTTTGGATGGAACCACTAATTGGTGTCCATGTGTTGCCCTTGAGTGCATCTTTTTGTTTCTCCTTGTAGAGTAAGGTGCATTATTTCCTTATTTTCTCCTATTCATAAGTAGACAAAAAAATCTTATTTTTGATTCTATGTTATGTTAATATAGTAATGAAATGTTTCCTTTCTTTAAGAAATGCGTGTTTATTGTAAATCATTGCAAAGGAGTAGGTCTTGCATTAGATCCTTTGGGTTAATGACTTAAGTCCCTAATCAAAGTAATTCATAAGCTTATGGAAATTATATTAGATTGAAGGATATCTAAATGTTGTATTGCGAAAAATAATTAAGAAGATTGTTGTAGTCTACATATGCATGGGGTTATTGATGGTATACTACTTGATGTGTGTGAGTGTGTTCTCTAATGTTGTTATGGTGATGTATCCATTTGCATTATGTGGTGGTTTATCCCTCTTGTGTGACTATTCTTAGTCATCACATGTTACATATTTGATTGCTGCCTTATTTTATTTGGTTGGAGGTACTTTCCTCATGTTGTTGGGCTAACATTGGTTTTTAGTATTTACCTTTCTTAGACTAGTCATCAAATTTTATCTATCACTCTCTTTGTGATAGTTGTCACATTCAACTTATTGTTGAACTAATATCTTTTTTGTTTACTATTGGAAATGAAAATTCCCCATTTGGGCTTTTTGTGTTGGTTCATGATGACTATTCTTAATGTGTTTTATTGTTGCCTAGTTGTGTGTTTTGACTCTATCATGTTCATCTCAAACCTCGGGTAGTACATACAAGGGATAATATCATAGAGAACATGCTAGTGTGTTTGTGTGATAGTTGTGAATTTTTTTAGTGTAATGGAATGGTTTAATTGATGATTAAACATAATGATTTTTTGGAAATAAATTTGAAAGATATGTACTTGTTTTATGGTAAGTGACTCTTGAACCCTTGCTTTGAAAACGTTTTAGTTTCATTGTGCACTAATGCTTGTGTTATTATTAAATGATGAAATTATGAAAGAGAAGTAATGATGGTTTCATTACATGAATTACCTTTCATGTCATGTCTTATGTCATTTTGGGCATCTATACTCTTTGGTTGTTTTGGACATTTCATTCATTGCTTTTCTTAGTAACCGAGATAGTTTGTGTTGCCTATAATGCTTTATCTTGAGTGGTGATTCAAACTCTTAGGTCTTAAGAATCTCTAATCTCCATCATGTTATAGACCTTATAAATATTTTTTTGATGCTTTAAAAACAAAATCAATCGAAGTCCATATGTGAAAGTTATGGCTTTTGGAGTGAAGGCAATTTTTGTGTTGTTTTGAAATTTTGTGCAAGAAACAAGTGGTCATGTACTTTCTTGCCTAGTTCATTGCATTTTCTCACCTATTTTGATGAGAAAATTTGTGTGAGACTGTGCTAATGCAAAATTTTTCCTAGGGACAACAAGCAACTCTTTTGTACTTCTGAATGTGTAGATTAAGGTTTTGAGTACCCTTTATTGAGTAGAGGCCAATTCAATCATGACATATCACATTTATGGTCATTGGAGAAGTCTAACCCTTCATGTTATTCTTAGGGAGGTGTTAACAAATCTTCATAATCTACAATGTACTTGTTGGGATTCATGCTTGGGTTTATGTGTTTCCTACAATATTGTCCCACCTTTGTAAGAAGAAGTGTGGATTGTTAGCATTCCTTGCTTGAGGTGGATGTTGCCTTGTCATTTGATAGTGAATCAGTCTTTTGGTGAGTCTAGATCCTCCTTTTGGATGTTGAATTTTATGCATCTCTATATCCTTTTCTCTCTTGAGAAAGTAGGCTAGCATGGTTATGCCACTAGCTTAGTTAGTGTTGGATGAGTATTTTGATGGTTGGTGGAATTGTGAGTTTCCCTAACATGTCTTGGGCTGATTTAGTGCAGAGGTTGAGATAAAATCCCTCTAATCCCTAATACTCTATAGTTTCTTTCTCCTTAGGCTTGTATCTTCAATGAGATTGTCTCAGTTGAGTTTTCTCATTGAATATTGACTTCAAGCTAGAGATTGAGTTTAGTGGTAGGTTGGTGTAGTATTCCTAGTAGGTTTCTGGAGGGAGATGGTATTGTTGGACACATTTTACCATCTTATGAGTTGGTATGAAGATATTACATGATTTTTTCCATTAATGAAATTCTTTGCAACCTTGAAGAAGGTGATATCTTGCTTCGTTGGGTTATGTAACTTGAATCCCAACAATAGTTGAGCTTTTTGTACCATAGAGACTAAGTCCCCCTATGTTTGGTGGTTAGTAGTAGTCAATATCATTTGGAGTGCACATTTTTTGTTAGTAAACTATCATATGCTTTGTCCAAAGGGGGAGTTTATGTAGATTCAAGGATGCTCATGTGTGGCATGATAGTATTCTTGGGAATTTTGGGAGGGTTATTCCTCATGATTCCAACTCTTTTTGGAAGTGTGTAGTGTTTTGACCTTGTTTTATGGTCATGCGGTAGGTGCATGTTTAGTTGGGCACCTGTTGATGAGGTAGAGTAGTTTTTCCTTACCTTGTATTGTTTGCTTTTTGGCTATATGGGTTTCCCTAGAACATAGGAGGTTCCTTTTTGGAGGACCTTGTGTCTATGTGACACCTATTCTCTTTTTGTTAACCTATTTGGGGATTGACAAGATGGTTTGAAAATGTTGGAGTGCTTTGGTTGGAATTTTGAAGGAGTTAGTAAGTCATCACTATTGATTAGTTTTCATTTCTCTCTTCATGTGTTTTGGTTTTTATTCTTGGATTGTAGGCTTCCAAGAGTAAGCTTAGTCTTTGGGGGAGATGATGTAGTGCCTCTCCCATTTGACTTTTGTAAGTCATCCTGATGGATGCAACCTTGTAGATATCTCCTTGAGAAGGGATCATGATTGGGACCATGAGTGGTCTACACCCTTGAGGTGATTGGATTTAGGTTACTGTACCAGTTGCTTTGATTATGCTTATGGCTGATTTATGAGATTATGATTTGATTTATGGTTCATTGAGGTTTGTGCCAGTGGTTACCAAGATTGATGTGGTATCATGATGTTGTTCCATGATTACTCTAAGAGGTATGCAAAGATTGCACTATGTACTATTATCGTACTAGGTTCCTATAGCTATAGTTAGTAATGTTTATGATTGTGTTCACTTATGTGTTTTAAGTTCCTTTTCATGTTATTTAAATAACCATTATTAAATGCTTAAATAATTAGAAATGGATTGTCCATGTTGGATTCATTGATTATGTGCTGCAGATATTTACCTTGTTATATTTTGATCTAAGATATACTTGTTACTCATGTTATGTTTTACATTTGAGATGACTTGAGGGTCAAATGTTATACTTTGATTTTAGTATCATAGATGTTAGACTACTATGCTATTCAATTGATCATATTGCATGATGATGTCATTTTGAGATGACAATGTGTTTTATGAGGATATCTGGTTATCTGGTATTTGGACATATTTCTGATTATGTTATGTGGTGGATTTAATGTTATAGGTATTTACTTCATTCCTAAATTGTTATGAATTATGTGAATGTGAGTAATTTAAATGGAATATTTTGGTATAATTGAATAAATGGTTCAATTAGGTTATTTATTGCATTTATTGCTTTAGCTATGTTGTTATATGCAATTGCACTTGATCATGTTGTTTAGTGTGCATGATTTATATCCCTAGTAGTGGCACATGGAGTTAGTGATTCAACCATTCATATTTTACCAATGTCATCCCTTTATGGTCAACATATCCTTATTTTAATTAATTAATTAATTAATCCTTTTGGTGAATTAAATTTGAACTCATTTGCATTTTATGATTAGACTAGTGAGCATGTCTATGCATTTTGATGTTTGTATTGTTGCAAAAGTAGTTAAGGAAATTTTTGTGATTTTTAGTTTTTGGGCTTTTAATTTTATTGAATTTAATTTCTAGAAGCTTTTCCATAGATGAATTCCTATTTTTAGGAATTGTCTATTTTTTTTGGGTTGATTCGCAGTTTAACTAGGTTGGCTAGTTATTTTGCCTAATTGATTATTCACTCAAAAAGTGAATAAGTATTATAAAACGAATTTAATTCCTCACTTCTCACTTTTGAATTAGAAGATTTAAGAGTAAAACTCAAAATCCTCTTCATGAAGATTTATTATGTTGTTCATTGTGGGAGTTACGAGTGTGGGAACATTGTGAGATCAATCTCATTAGATATAGCTCAGGGAGACATTGGATTGCCACAATTTTTGGCTACTTATGTGGGGTTTTTATTTTATGGTTCAGATTCTCATTTTGCCCCTTTTGGCTATGAGGTAGGGCTCTCCTATTCTATTGTTTCTGCTCTATTTTAGCTTCTATTTTTGGTAGAAGTTTGTTAGGAGATTGAGAACTAGTGTTCCCCTTTGTTTATGTTTGTTGGTTCTACCTAGTTGGTCAAGTGTGAACATTTTCCCTATTTTTGGGATGGGGGTTTGGGGTTTCACATCATTATTTTGACCATTTTTGCATATGGTGTCCAAAACCCAAATTTTATTAGATTTTGGGGTTTTGTGCCCAATGACCAAATGAGTTTTAATTTTGAAGTTTTCCAATTTTTGGAGTTTTTACCTCATTTTGTGTGTCACCATATTTTCTTAGGTTTTCTTGGCATGAGTTTGGTCGTAGATGTGGATCATCCATTTAGATATCAATTAGACCATTTTTGCACTTTTATGTTTGCATTTGGATGCCTACCATGTCTATACTCCTGACTTTGTAATCAGTTGAGTAATTTTATACCTAGCGATATTGTTTCATTTGGACCCTTGTTTTCATTTCATGGACACTAGGATTTGTGTAGAATTTATACTCCCAGATTGAGGCCAATTGAGTGAGTTCATGATGTTTGATCTTGTTGCATCATTGGGATTCATGTAAAATCCATTATCCCAGATTGAGGTCAGTTGAGTGAGTTAATGATTTATTGTTTTATGGTTCTTGGTATTCATGTAGAAAATATCCTCACAAGCTTGTTTTGATTGAGTGATATTTTCTTGTGTTCTCATCCAATCCTTGTGTTATGATCTTCATGATGGTGATGCACCACACATGAGTATGTGCATGTACATTCATTAGGTGACTTGTAAGGCCCAATCTTTCATGGTACTTCTGAGAGTTATGATCATTGGGATTGGGTTGGGAATATGCATGCCTACTAGCAATCATCATTGGATGAGCATGGGTAGGGTAGGGTAGCATATGGAGGGGGCTTCTATCTCACATCCTAGTGATCACGGTGCCATAGGTTGGTAGAGGGAGCTTTAATCAAGTGATAATTAAACAAAATATTAGGTGGTAATAAAACTTAAGATATGAAAAAAGTTCTATGCTAGATCCTTTCCATTGAGGGAGTTTAATTAGCATGACCTAATCTTGGGCTTGTTAGTGCCAAGAAACTCTCTATGATTTTATCCCTTACTTAGTAGCCCATTGATTGTCTAACCAAGACCTATAGTACTTGCATTGTCAATGTTCTTGGTTTCAATCACTATATTGTCTGGCATGAGTATTAGCTATGGACATTTTCTCTATGTGTATTTGTGGTTAGATCATTATCTCCATTAGCATTGAAGGAGTGGTCTTATGGGTTCCACATGGTTGGGAGGCATAGCTACCTTCACCACTTCTAGGGACCGGTGTATAGAGATGGTGTTTTGTCTAAGTGTGACCATTGCTAGATATTTTCACTTTATACTTTGGGTTTTGGAGTATGCTTTCTTGTGATTTATACTTTCATTGAAATGCTTGGATATCATATTTAGATGATGTTATTTTATTTGACATATTCTCTTATTATGATGTTTAACATTAGTTGGATGATGAGTTTGATTTGTAGGATTATCTTATACTTTACTTCTAGCATGTTAGATTTCTTTATTCTTATGTTGTGCCACATTTTAGTAGTGATATCCTCATAAGATAGCACCAATGATATAGATGTTATGTGTGAGGGATGGCTAGGACCCATGATGGTCTCATCATACTATTACGGTTGGGAGGAACCACATACTCAATTTGGTTGTTTAGTTGTTGTGATGTTTTTTTATACATTGAAATCCTAATTTTGTACACTATGATGTTGCTTTTAGTGCATCCTTTTACTACTATGCTCTAGATGGATAGATGTCCATCTTTCTTATTTCATGGTATCTTTTTGTGTATGGACTTGAGTGTTATTTCCTTAATCTATGTGGATCTTTTACTCCCTGGAGTGGAGGTTTGATTTACTATTTTATCCCTTGTTTTAGTCCTTAGAGTAATTCTTGCTTTTACTAGGCAACCTTGCATCATCATTGAGTGATACATCAAAGTATCACATGCTTAAAGTAGAAGAGTTGTAGGATACTAGAAATTATCACATGCCCATGTAAGATCTATCATGTGACACTCTGTTGCATTGCATGCCTCTTGGAGAAAGGTCATACACTACTAGTAAAGTATCACATGCCTTCTTGAGAAGTATCACACAAATCCTGATTGTATCGCACACCTTCATTAGAAAGGCCATACAATATTGGAAAGTATCATACTATGCTATTTTAGAGTATCACCTAGTTTTGGGAAAAAACTATCTAAGCAGATAGTGGGAACTTTTTGGTTTGTCAAGAAGTTTTTTGAAGGTGTTCTAGATACCCTTTGTGGTGTTCTTGAATACCTTGGAATCACATTTCAAATTTAGTTTGTTTTTAGATTCATATTTGTTTTCTTCCTTCTATGGTTAATCATTTTTGGTTTGGGTAGTGGCATTTGGAGATACATTGGTTGTCATGATTGTGATTAAGACTTCTATTGTGATCTTTGAGATCCACGTATGATGTTATCATGTGCATTCATACTAGTCAATTTTTTTTTTATTTTTGTTTTTTAATAATCTTGGTTTGTATTTATCCATGTTCCAAGGATCTTTAGGTGGGGCATTACAACCTATACCTCTCTCCTTCTTAGAGAGTTGTTTTTTTTCTCTTGTTTTGTAATAAGGATGGGATAACACCATCCATTGTGTGGGTTTTTAACCTCTTGTGTGAACAAGGCTCTTTGTGGTCACTTTATAAACCAAGAGAGTCCTTAGTCCACTAGGTTAAGTTTGTTGGTTTTGAGTCTTTTGTGTCCAATAATTGAAAAAAAAAAAAATTTAAACCTTAGCTACGCATTTCCCACCATTCCTAAAGGTTTGGGATCATTTGGTAACAATTAAGACCAAAAATACAAAAAATTTCATATTTGGCAAGAAATTGCAAAATTACTAAAATACAACTTTTGAAAAGTTTTCATTAAAAGTCTTTTTAACCTCTCAATGTTCATAGCCATCAAGAGTTGGTTTGAATAGATTAGAAGAAGGTATTTAAGGTATATTGTATCTTTGTCATATGAGATCATCAAGTTGTATATTTGGTAACATGAAGGACAAACCTATTTTCTAGAGCAACTTTGTCTTATATAGACCTATATGAATTGGTGAGGATAGATAATTCATGTGGAAAATTATTTCTCTAAGTTATTGAGTGCAAGTTTAAAACCCTCAATTCAAGGGTTTGGAGCCAAGAAATGGCCTTAATTTGCAATTTCACTATTGGAAATTTATTCCATTCAATGAAATAAAATTAAATAGGTTGTATTTTATGATTCCAAAAGCACAAGACATGACAATTCCATTTTATATTTCAAACTTGATGCCCTAGGCTAAATATAACCATGTATTTAGCCTCAAAATGAATCATTTGAGCATGTGATCAATAAAGGAAGGTTGTGGGTTAAATTTTCTTGATGAAATAGTTCAAACTCTATCTGTAGGAGGTTAGAAAATCAATAGATTGGTTTCATTCACCCGAATGAGTCAATTCAATCAAACCCTAGCCTAACTTGATCAACTAGGCTAAAGTGTTGTTTGTAGTTGTTTTGTCTTATAGGAGTGAAATTGATAATTAGCATTTGGATAAGTGAAAGGGTTGTGTTTGAACCTATTGAATCTATCTAAATAATTCTTGAATGTACGATCTTAACCTTTTCTTAAGGTAATTTTTCATAAGAGTCTTAATTTGCAAGAAGGTCAAAAGGCCACAAAAGTATAATAAAGGTGATTAGCTCTTTTGAGAGATGATTGGTGATTGGAACTAGGAATATAATCCTTCTTTTGAACCAGTATAGGATACTATAGTTCTTGGGTCAACATATTGAATATTTTAGTGCCTTTTATGGAAGTTGAATCCTTGGAGTGAAGTGAGGACATAGGAGAAGAAAAGTAAAAGTTTGAATAGATATTGCATTAGCACATTGATACATATTGAAGGATTGGATTGGATCGAAGTTTCTTGTTGTGTACTCTACATCAATTGGTATTAGAGACAAAGACTCTTTTTGGAAGAACAAGATGGTAGAAGGAGAAGATATCCCCTTAAGGATAACCAATATTAAATTGGAAAAGGTAGTGAAGGAGCAGATGGCTGAGAGCAAGGTAGTTAGGGAGGAGAATAGAGCTATGAGGGGAGAAATTAAAAAGTTAAATGGGTAAGTGCATAAAGGAGACAATGAGGAGTTTGAGGGAGAAGAAGTAGAAGATTAAGATGACTTTCCTAATTTACCTAAAGATCAGAGGATTATGGTAGTAACCCTACAAAGAGTAAGAAGGAAGGATTAATGGGAATTGACCATGTTTGATGGGAAGTTTGAACTAGAAGCATGTATGAAATGGTTAGAGGCCCTTGACAATCATTTTGAGTATGATGAGATACCTAAAAATCAAAGGGTGAGAGTTGCAAAAGCCAATTTGAAGGGGCTAGCCCTAAGTTGGTGGAATTTCTTCCATAATGAGAGAGTGGAAGAAGAAAAACAACCCATTTCTACATGGAAGACGATAATGGTAGAAATGATGAAGCAATTTTTTCTCGAGGATTTTGAATTAATGATCCACAAGTGGTTGCATAACCTTAAGCAAAAGGATATAGATGTAAGTACTTATACCCAAGAATTTCATACCTTAACTCTTAGGTCTAAAATGTATAAAAATGAGGAGAAAAATCTTGCAAGGTATATTAATGGACATAGATATAACATACAAGATGAACTAATGTTGGTGAAAATTGAATCAATCCATAATTACTATCAAATTTCCCTCAAAATTGAGGAAAAACAAAGAAGAAGAGATATATTTAATGATAGAGGAAGATATCCAAGGAAAGAAGGAGAAACTATTAGATGGAAAAGTACAAAAAATGATTCTATAACTCAAGTCTCACTGACTAATTCTTGGTAGTTCTATTTTGTTACTGGGGTAGAGAATCAGGTGTCTCTTCATAGACATTTACAATTTTTTTGTAATCTTTAGGATCCTTCTTTCTTTCCACATGTTCCTCTTTGCAAACTAATCAAATCTTATATTTATACTTTTGATCATCTTGTTAGTATCTTTTTTCAAACATTTATAATCCTTACTCTTAGATGAATAACCAAGGAATATACCTTCATCTACTTTAACATCAAGTTTACCATTTGGTATATCTTTGTGAGCATAAAACCTACCTCTAAAGACTTTGAAATAACTTATATTCTCTGTGTGTGTTGACAATTAGCTATATACAGTGATGTAATTATTGTGATTAATGGCAACACATGATGTATACACTTGTGGTAAGCCTCAGAAATAAAGATACTAATCATTTGGTACTTAGAAAATTGTCTAAGTATGAAATTGGTTTACAATTAGAAGTGCATGTTTGGGCAATGAGCTCTTCTTGCATCTATTGTACTACAACTCCTAATAGGGTTGGAATCTCCTAACATGGATTCAAAGTCTCCTAACAAGGACTATCTACACTAAATTTTCTCATTGACTCCTAATAGGGTCCATCCTCTAACAAGGAAAATATATATATTAGTATATTATCTAGTGGGTATCATCCTCACCAGGGTTTTCCCTTGGTTACTTAGAAGAGGCTTAACAAATTGAGTAAGACCCCTATGGATATGGACTAGTTGATGAAGAACCTTGAAGAGGCACTTGAACAAACTAATCTCCTTACTGAAGAAAAAGATAAGTTGAAAGATAGATATGAAGACTCCAAAGTATACATTGGAAAATTGAAGGACAAGATTGAACATGTCAAATCCAAGCCTAAATCTACTAAATCTAAAACTAGTGATGATGATTATTCAAAATTGAAGAGATAGTAAAAGATCTTGAAGCATGAATTGAAGATTACCAATCTAAAGTTGACTTTGAAGAATGATCCTAGAAAAATTGAATCTAATTTAAAGACTAAAAATTCAGATCTTAGAGTGATTCTAGCGAAGAAGACATCTAAATTTGAAACATTAAAAGAAGATCATGATGAACTTCATAAGTACAACACTATTGTGAAAGGTGAACTAACTTAGTGCAAGAAAAAACTTGAAAAGCATTACACAAGAAAAGAAAATATTGATGAATCAATGTCAACACAAAGATCTACTTATGACAAGATTGGTCTTGGTTATTTATTTAACATATTTACAAAGAAACTTGAAAGTAAATCAGATCTGAAAGAGAAAGATAAATCTGATGATAAGATTGAATCTATTGTAACAGATTTCCACAATCCATGATATTCTTATTACTGCTTCTGGTAAGATTGTGTGTATGTTTATTAGCATCAAGGTTTTAGATCATATTGAATTTTATTTTTTCTTAGCTCTCTCATCCTAATGATGGATCATGTAGTATGATCTGAATCGTTGATGCTAATAAACATACACACAATCTTACCAGAAGCAGTAATAAGAAGATTGAATCTAATCAATATTTTGATAAATACAAATAAGTTGGACAAGAGAAAGAAATTGTGAAATTATATGAACCTAAGCAAGTGGAATCTCCTAAGGAAACTAGGTATTAATTTAGAGGTAAATGTTTTTCATGTAATGAAATAGGGCATATGAAAAGAGATTGTACATATAAATCATTTTATCATGTTATGAAATTTTACTTCATAATTGTCATGGTATTGGTCATAATGCAATTGATTGTAGGAAACCTAAGTATGATAATGATAGAAGAAATAGTAGAATATCCAAAAACACTAACCCTATAGATAGAATAAGATCTAATGAAAGGACATATGAAGAAAGGAAGTAGATCTTGTGTTATAAGTGTAACAACTTTGGACACATTGCCTAGAATTGTCAAGCACCTACTAGTCAATAGAATCCTATAAGTAGAACCCCAATATGTCAATTATGCAACAAATTTGGACATACAACAAAATACCATAGAATGGATAGAAGCAATAATGGAAGGAACTTGGGAAATGACAGAAGTAATAATGGAAGAAACTTTGGAAATAGAAGCAATAATAGAAGGAACTTTGGAAATGATAGAAGGAATCATGAGATTAACTCTATAACTGAGAATACAATGAGGAACAAAAAAATGTAGTTAGTGAAATTCAAGAAGAAATTAATGAGGAATTTATAGAGGGATTAGATATTTAAGAAGAAAATTTAGATGATGCTAAGATAGGAAATCTGAAATCAACAATCGAGTTTGATTTAACCAAGTTGAATTAAGCTTGTTCACAACACTAGAATTGGAAACTTCATTTTGAGATTGAGCTACTGGTAGTGAGGTTGAGAAAAGATGTAGTATATTATGTTTGTATTGTAGCTAAGCTTAGCTGCAATTTGGAGCTTATTGGAACAAGTTACAAAGGAAATAAGAGTTACTATTATAACATAGATAGTTTACTTTGCGATAGATGATGAAATCTATGTTTCTATAGTAGATTTTGTGAAGTGAAGTTTTGTGGAGCATTTTCATGATGGAAGGAAGCTATGGTGAACCTTGGCTAGCATTTGAAGATTAGACAGATGATCTTGAGAAGATACTTGATTTTAGAGCAAAATATACAACTTTTTTTAAAAAGAAAAGTACACAATTATTTCTAGTTCTAGATGAATAAAAGGAGTACAAACTTGATTATTTATACATTGTGATCATCTTAGAAGCTAAGAGAATCCATAAGAAGTTTGACAAATTGATTTCAAGCTAAACCCTACTCCAAAAAAGGTATTTTATCATTTTTCGCACAAAATATCTTCAACAAAATTATTTTCAATATAATCATGGATATGTCAATTGTTTAGAATGTTGAGAATATTGAGAGACCCAAATTGAAGGTTTTTCTTGTGAAATCCCTAGAGGAAAACCCTAATCATCCTTATCAATTACTTTGAACAATGTAGTGTTGTTGGAAGATGTAGGAAGCTATCTGTGGAGTAAGTTTGAAACTATTGGAAGCGAGTTTATGAATAGAGATATGGAATTTTTTTTCAACCATGATATGACTATTAAGCTCAAATATGATCATTGAAAAGACTTAGACTTAGTCAAATATCATTTCTATCAAAAACTTGATATTGAGGAATGGACATAGATTATATTAAGAAGAATCCATAATGGAAAGATTTCGATCGGAGATAGTGTAGTTGACATCTTTGTCGACCTTATTCATGAGGTCATTGGTCTTAGCAAACAAGGTAGTATTCCTATTGGTGAGAAATTAGTTAAGAAGAAAGTTGAAAATTACACTAAGGTAGTTTACAATGGAAAAGCAATGGTGATCAACACCATTCGACAACATGATGTAAGATTCTTGACCATAATCATTGCATATTCTCTATTTTCAAGTTCTAAGAATGATGAATTATCAACAATATTTATTTATGTAGCTTTTAAAATATATTTTGAGAAATAACAAGTGAATTTGAGTGAAATTTTGAGAGTACAACTTGTTGAAAAATTAGAGAAGATTAAGCGAACCAAGAATGGTGTATTCAGATTTCAATCTTTGATTAACCATATTTTCTCTCATGTACTTAAGAGATTTTCATTCTTATCAATTATTGATATTATGAGCAATGACAGATGTACTATGGACAAGATAACAGATGTATGCAGAAGGAATCTAGCAGAGAAAATCTTGGACAATGGAAATTCAATCATGAGATTATTTTAGAATGAGATGAAATAGAGATACAAAATTGCCCCTACAATTGTTGACAAATTCAAGAATGATATATGTTTTATGGTAGGCACTGACCTAACTTATATTGAAGTAGTAGAACCTTGGGAAACATTTCTTTAGCACCTAGGTTATGAATTGAGTGATGATATATCTATTAGTTATATTGATTTATTTTTGAATTAGATATTGATCAAGCATCATATAGATTTGGAACATATGAAGAAATAACCCAATCAACCTACCAAGCATCATTAGAAAAGGAATATCATAAGAAGAATGCATCTCTAATAAAGAAAACACTATCAAAGGCTAGTCTATTAGAAGAATAATCACAAGCAGTGAGAGAAACTATCTCCAGAATGAAACAAACTAGTGAACAAGGTGTGATGTATGTGACACTTTTGTTAGTTGGCCAAGTATCTAGTATATCTATTGTAGAAAATCCTATAGAACAGAGCATTATATATGTTGTTGTATTAGTCAAACAATTAAGTGGATTCAAAAGATAATCAAAGAGAGTCAAGCAACAACCTACTAGACTTGAAAAGAGAAAGAAGATATTGTTGATAATTAAGGACTCTAGTGATGAAGAAGAAGAAGAGGAACTTGAAGACAAATAGCTAGAAAAAGTTATTGTCTCAAAGTAGCCAACAAGTAAAATAAGGAAACCATGGAAATCTAAGATAGAAAAGACTAGCACACCAGTTGTTAATAAATGGAACTTTGTATAGATGAATAAGTTCTATGATTTTTACGATGACATTGAGAAGGAACAAATTGATATCTCTACTATGAGATATATGATCATTAATAACTTGAAACTTGAGAGCATTAAAGACTTGTAAATTGAAAGGTTTATGATAGACTTATAGAAAAGAAGACACCAATTCATGAAGAAGACATGGAACTTTGGAAGTCAATACTAAGAACTATGTGTAAGATAGATGATAAAGATGAAATCAAGAAATTGATGAAGAAACTAGCACCTTGTGAAGTAAGATGAGGCCATTTCTATTAATGGGAGGAGAAAAGAATGTTATTAGAATTGAAACTACAAAAGCTCTCAATCAAATGATGAGTGAGTCAAAGGTAGAACTGTCTACTACAAAGAAAACCTTGGAAGTATCAGTAAGTGGTGATACTATGCAAATTGATCAGACACACTAAGCCCTATTTCGAAGATATTAGGATCAATTGAGACAAATTGAAGAAGAGAAAAGAAAGATAAATGAAGAAAAGGAAAAGATTGAAGAAGCCAAGATAAAATTGCTTGAAGAAAAAAAGAAGCAAAAAGAAGATGAAAAGAGGAAAGAAGAAGAAAAAGAGAAAAAGTTAGAGGAATAAAAGAAAAGAAAATAAGAGAAGAGAAGGAAGAAGAAGAGAGAAGATCAAAGAAGGGTGCTGAGGAGAAAAAAAAGGAAGATTAGATGAAGGAATCTAGCTCATCCTCTCCTATATCTCTTAAAAAATTTATAGGTGATGATGACAATAAATCTAACTTGATCTCATCCTTGAAAAAATTGTTTGAGAATAATAAGAAGTTAAAAATTCTATAGAGAGTATTAATGGACATGAATGATAGATTTTACAACACCCTCTTAGCCAAACACACTAAATAAAATCTTGAATAGAAAGCACAATAGTTGTAAAATTATTTGATGATGAATTTACAAATTTATTGATGTTGTTGAGTCTAAGGCTCAAATTTCACATGATGCTAACCCTTTTAGCACCATTTGCCAAAATATTTAGAATGATTTGCTAAGTCTTGATACTTGTATCAAGGAACTCTAAAGATGTTAAAAAGTTGGAAAGTTATTGTACATAAAATGCACTTTATCTCATATGTTGACCAAATATGTAGATAAAAAGATTCAAGGCAAGCTAAGTGAGCTAGAAGCTCTAACTAGTTAGGGACAACAACCCTCTTATAGAATTGATGAGTTGGAAGGACAAGTTTCCAATGTACACTCTGACATCAGGAAATGAGAAATTGAAAAAGATCTAATTGCGAGAAGACTATTATAATTTAGAGAGTCTATTTCTCTAAAGATATTAGTCATTGAAATAAAATTGGAAGAATATATCAAAGCTAAAGACACTTGTGCAAACTTCACGTACTCTAATCTTAATGTAGTTGAGATTGCATCATATGTCTTATGTGCAATGCTCACTACTACTGAAGCAAAAAAGGATACATGGGAGAAAGTTATGGATAGTTTAAAGGAAATTTTTGATGAATTTATTAAGATTTTAATAGCTTAAGGCAGCAAGACAATGTTTTGACAGTAGTAAGACAACCTTTTTGACAATTTTTTTAATTTAAAAATTGACCTTTGTCATTGATATCAAAAGGGGAGAAGTTGTAGAAGAAAATTATATAGTAAGTTATGTATGTAGCAATCATAGTCAAAGGGGGAGAAATTAAGTAATTAAGAATTTGTAATATGTAATGTAATAGATGATAAGTATTGTAAGTTTTTGTTAAATTTTTGTCACTTAGCTAGTTTTCTTTACTTTGTTGCCATCAATGCCAAAGGGGGAGATTGTTGATAGTTGGAAATATGCAGTGATGTAATTGTTTTCATTAATGGAAACACATGATGCACATACTTGTAAATGTCAATAATAAAGATACTTAGCTTTTGGTACTCAAAAAATTATCTAAGTATGAAATTGGTTTACAACAGTACATTGTTTTAAATGTAAAATGTTTCTGATGTCATATTATGACTAGTGAAGTTAGATGGTGATAGTATACATGCTGATGATGATGTGTATAACCTTGAACATTAGTAAAAATAGTATGGAAAAGAATTATTCAAATTTTACTAGTGAAATAGAATAACAAATTTAAGGTAAAGGAAATAGGGCCAACATCCTAGATGGTTACTCTAAGTTGGAATAGTATATTATGGTCTTAGCTAACCTAGTAGCAATTTTTGAAAAGGCATGGTATTTATGCAAAGGACATCTTGCAAAAAGAAGTGTGCAATTGTATTGTAATAAGTTATATGTGAACTTTCTATGAAGTGGTATATGTGAAGATTTTGAGAACTTGATTTTGTGATCCAAGACTGAGTTGAACTAAGAGATTAGTCAATAAATAAGTTATAGCACCTATATACCTATGGAATAATTACTTGTTTGGGCAGTGAGTTGTACATGTTTGGGTAGTGAGCTCTTCTTACATCTACTATACTACAACCCCTAATAGGGTTGGAATCTCCTAATAGGGATTCAAAGTCTCCCAATAGGGACTATCTATACTAAATTTTCTCATTGACTCCTAACAAGATCCATCCTCTAACAAGGAACATATATATTAGTATATTATCTAGTGGTTATCATTCCCACCGAGATTTTATCTTGGCCAGAGTTTCCCTAGTTTTAAAAAATGGTGTTATGAGTTCTCTTTATGCATGGTTAATAATATTGTTCAACATTACTTGTTTACTTTCTTATGTCTTATTCAAATTAATTAATAATATCCAATTGGTGACAAAATTTTGTAGAATACTGATTCACCACACCCCCCCCCCCCTAGTATTCTTAGTTTCTAATAGTGTGACCATACCAAATTTCATAGGGTGTATTATTTGTTCCTTTATTCAATTAAAATTGGTTGAGAGTGTAAATAGTAGTCTAATTATTTGTCTCCAAAATATTTGAGAAACCTCCTTTTCAATCATTATTGTCCTTGTACAATCTATAATTGACCTATTTCTCCTTTCAAAAATCCCATTTTGTTGTGGTGTCCTTAGTGTAGATTGTTGGAAGTCTATTGGGAAATTTAGATACTAAGAGGGGGGAGGGGGGTGAATCAGTATCTATAGAACTTTCAACCTTTGAAAAAATTATTGAATTTGATAACTTCACCTTAAAACCCTTATCTTAACAATATCACAAATAACATAAACTTATACTACAATGATGTATCTAATATAACATCTAATCACATCCATAAAAATGAAATTATATGATCAACACATAACACAAAGATTTGGTAACCTAGAAATCCTCCAAGGTGAAGGTAAAATTGGGGCAGGGATACACCCACAAATTTGCAATTATAAAGAAATATAGTTTTCTTATTAGGGCTACAAGTTTGATCACTTTTGATTATCTACCCTATGAGTGATCTTCTCTATTAAGATCTTACAAGACTTACTCTATATACCTTTATTAAAGGGTTTAAAACTTACAACTAAGTAAGAACTCTCTTAGGAGATTTACAAAGGTTTTTCCAAACCACTTTATTATGAGATTTACCCTGAAACACTTTGCAAGAATGTAATAGTACTCAATCCTTTATTTTACACTTAATATGTTGATTATGGATCTCCTCTTTCCAATCTCTAATATGATATATCACTATCATTCCTTTCACTAGTTTTCTTGGTTGCTCTATCTAATTCACCTTCAAAATTCACTTTAAGCATCCAAACACACACTTGCATACACCATGTTAAAAATAGGGTTTGGATCCTCCTTTTATAACCAACTAGAGAAGTTTCTAGATCAAGATCAGTGATCCAAATTTCTCTCTTTTTCTACTTAAACCTTCCATTTTCTAATTGGTTTAACACATTACATAGGGATTAATGATCTATAAAAAAAAATGTAATCAATTCTTTAAATTACTCCTCGATCATTAAAACATGCATTAAGTCAACCAAGAATGGTTGACCTCAATGTTTATGCAATTCCAAAAAATAATATCAAAACTAGTTTGTATGGCACATGAAAACTCTGAGATTTAGTCATAACCAATCTTCATGGTATCACTTGGACTCTTTATGCTTGACATTGAATGTATAACTCAACATCGACTTATTCAATAGGTTGATGTACACTATCTTTTGTCTCACTCAACATGCATAGGAGTACTCGGTGATCATAGACTTTCTCAACAATAACAATTGCTTCACTTTAACTAAGATATGAATAATTCTACATACATATCTTGGCCCAAGTAGGATGGCTTGGTCATAGTGATGACTAACCAACTTTTCCAAATAAATGACTAAGTGTTTGGCACTAATAGACAACACACCTTAGGGATCAACAATCTCCCACTTTGACATTAGTAAATAAAATTCTTTGTAATGATTCAACATTACATCCAAAACTGAAAATAGTACTCCCCCTTAGACTATGACTTGGTCTTCAAAAGACTTCAATATATACAACATATATACACGATTCTTTTGACATACTTTGACTTCAAAAATGAGTATTCATCATAATTTTTTCAAAGAATCATACTTTTGATCATATTCATTGACATTATCATTTGATCACATTTCCCTTTTTATACATTTCCCCTTTTATGACATATATCCCCCTTTTTTTGTCACTTATGTCTACTAGGGTGAAGGGGTCAAACAAAACTTATCCAAACATGGGTTGTGAATCTATATAACCATTGCAAGTGCATGGTCCCAACTCAACCTAATAGATTCCAAAACTATAATCTTTATTTCTAGCCAAGAAGCTATGTCAACCAATTTTTTTTACAGTAGAGATATGTGATTCTCTTTTTTCTATCTCCTTTGCTAGTGACAACTCTCTCTACATCACCTCCAAATGAGGTATCAACATTGACTGAATGACAATTAATTTTTCTCTCATTCTACCATATGTTTCTTGCAATTGATTCAATCTCATTAACCTTTATAATAGTAGGGGCATCCCTCCATTTCCTATATATGGTAGGGCTATAGGCTGATTCATATGACTGCTTACAAAACTTTGTTCTCAAAATTCTTCCCAAACCATTGCAATAAAATTTTGATTTGCATCTATGTCATCATTATTGATCTTTTCTACAATATGCACTAATTGGTCCATAATGGGAACTTTCTCATCAACATCTTTGATATCACATGCATCAATAAGGATATCCTTAATTTCTTGAGGTACCTATTTCTGCTGATGCTCCCTTTTTAATTCTTCCTATCTAGTCTTCTTGGCCAATAAGTCTTGAAAAATTTGCATATGCTCATAGGTCAAGTGATCATTATCAAACTTAGGGATTACTAGAACTTTGTCCAATATTACTAGCTTGTTAGGTGACCTTTCCTTTTTCTTCAGCATTTTCTTCTTTGTGGTGCTACTTCTCAAAAATTCTAGCTATAAGGAGTGTGATGAAACATCTACACTCAGTCTTTATGGCTCTTGTTCTCTACTAGCATCAATTATTATTTTATTTGACTTCTAAATTTTATACACTTAATATTCACATGGAACACTTTTTTGAGTTTTAGTTTGTGTAGGTGGTCCTACACTCGGTCCTATCTATTCCTCTATTTCCTTCTACTCCTGACCCTTTTCTTCAATCCTTGTAGCATTAGATGGCTCTATCTCCTTATTACCTCAGTAAGAGGTCTTGATATTGGTGCTATTTACTCACTTGTAGTATATTTCTCTACTTGAGTGTTCCTTATATAAACATGACCTTATATGGTTTCATATGACTTAGTAGGATCTCTATCTCTTTTCTCTTCAACTATTGATACACTTAGTTCATCAACATTTACAACAAGAGTCTTCTATTACAATTGAGAATTGTAACCAACATTAACAATAGGTGTTTATGTTATTGTAATATTTACCTATTGATTCACTCCTTTCTCTCCAATCTTTGGATATTCCATAATTTTCACAATGACTAGATTAGAGGTATCTATTAGAGTGTCTTTTATTGATTTAGGAGCTTTTTCCCTATTATATTTATTGATAGACACTATATTTTCTAGCTATTTGATGACTATAGTCACCTTGGGAAAAGTATTATTATGGGTTTCATCCTCAATGATGATTGTCTTTGTCTTTTTTCCTTATCTCGAGCCATTTTCTCCATATTTTTCACTAATTTTTTTGCATCATTATACAAATCCTCTATGGTATCCATTTCCACTCTCTCATCTTACTTTTCCTCTTGTTCAACTAATGTCAAAATTAGCTCAAAATATTTCTTCCACATATTTTTTTCTCTCCTGAGATACCTCTTTAATTATATTTCTCAAAATTGTATAAGCCCTTTTCTTGGGTATAAATTTCTTTGTAGAATCTTTTAAGGCTATAAACATACGAGTCTTGCCTAAATTAAGCATAGTTTGGGCTAAAGTTGTCTCTCTTATTTTTATTTGTGTACTTAATGCCCATTTCCACTTAGAATCAATTTTATTATAGAATTCCTCTAATAGTTATTTACCTAATCCTATAGGTGTATATCTCAAATTTATCATCATATCCAAAACTAAGTGTTATACTTTTTCTTTATCACCGCTATCTAAAGAATCATATTTTATATGCTTATATCTTGTTAGGCCTACTAAACCTCTAATGTTCTCACATACCTTTTCAATATCCTGAGGATCTCACCTAGGCACTATGTAAAACTTACTTAGATCATCTGATTCAGTCCTCTCAACTTCATCCTCCTCCTCATCATCAGGGTTCACAACAAGTTTCCTCCTCAGCCTCTTCTTTTGACCTTTCTCGATCTCCTTTCCTCTAATGACCTCTTCTTTCCATTTATAGCCTTTTTATTTTTACTATCCCTTTCCCTAGATCAACAACTATAGTAGTTGTTGCCTTGGATTCTTATCTAGTCAACCTTCTTTGTAGTATAGAAGTGGGTGGTGTAACCACTTCCTTTAGAATCCTTTTGACCTTAGGATTAACAATCATGATATTATTTCCTTTTGGTGCCTAAGGCTCAAAAACCACTAGTTCTTTTCCTTTTGACTCATATTTTTCTTCTTTATCATCATCATTGTTATTATCTTCCCATTTTCCTCGAATGATTTGTAGGGGTGTTTCTCCTAGTTTACCTTCTAAATCTTGTATCATTTTATTTCTCTTCTTATCCATCTTTGGAACCTTTTTCTACATCATCATTTTAATCTTTTCATTATCATATGTACCAAATGGCTTAGCATTGGCCTCAACCATGTGACTTTTGGTATAATTGCTTGGGCATAGGTTTAGTTGGTATCCACCATGAAACATATGTGATCATAATATTGATGAATAAATTACTTAGGTATTCTCATATCATTCTTCATTTATCTTTTGAACTCATCAAAATAACCATCTAAAATTATTTCAAAAATCTCACCTAATTTCTCAATATAACTACTAATTTGCTCAACTATTGATCTATCATTATTTCACAAAACTTCTCCAATGATAGGAAAGGAATTTTGTACATAAAATAATAGACATATTTTGAGTGATCAAAACATACATGATGTATTCTTTTCCTTTTTGATGACTCCTAGATTCTCTTCTAGCTTAATCGATTATAGCTCATCCAACTTTGATGCAAGGGAGGGTATGATAATAGTGCCAAAGGCACACCTAATGATCAAGTCACCTTGTAGAGTCAACACAATGAAAGAAAACAAAATAAAGAACACCACCAAGGAGAGAAGGAATATTAAATTCTTTATTGATTCATCTAATTATTAGCATGCATGCCCCACTATGAGGCCTTCTGGGTTATGGCTAACACTAACAAAACTTACAACTTCAAATTTGACCCTTAGATCTTAGATCTCCTTGATCATTCTTCCTAGTAGACTCCTTCCCAAAAAACCTTTTCTCTAACCTAAGCCTAAACACTCTATTTGTTTTTTCCAAAATGACTTACAAAATATTCCAAATCATTACATAATGGAAGTCCAAACTCATAAAAATTTGCACATATCCCAAGACAATATCCTATCATTAAATTTTCAACCTAAATCAAATACACAAGTTGGCTCAAACTAGAAACCAATCATGTAGAAAAACTCGATCAAAGAAGCAACTGAATAGCAATAAAAATTCGGTTCACTCGTCACATGAAAAAACTCAATAGAAATAGAAATTGGCCGCAATAGGAACTTGGTCAATATTGAGAAACTCTATCGATACTAAGGAACTCGGTCACCATAGGAACCTGGTTGATACTAGACTACTCGATAGTAACTGTATCTTGGTCATAATTGGAGCTTAGAAACAATTGTAACTTGACATTCATATGTAGAATGAATAAAGGTGAGAAAGATAAGAGGAAATCTAGGATTCTTCTACATTAGACAATTGGGTTTGAAAGAAATGATTCTCTCGAATCATTGAGATGTCACAACCCAAGTTGAGTCCAACTTAGATTGTGAAATCCATGTAGCATCTTCCATTTATATGATCTTTCACTTCACCAAATATTCATAGTAATATTTTCCCCTTGTTCTCTTACCAACTCTCTGACCCAATGTTTGTTCAACCTCTTCAATCTACCTCTTAAGATAATAATCAGGTACAACTTCATCATCTGATTCATGATACTCATATAAATCAACAACATTGAATATAATAGATATATCCATGTCATCAGGTAACTTCATATTCATTAACACTATTAAACTTCTTGAAGATCTTAAAAGGTCCAAACATCTTCATCTTCAACTTATTACATGTTCCAATAGGAAATCTATATCTCTTCAAATGAAACATCACCTCATCACTAACTTAAAAAACATGATATCTTCTAGACTTATAAACATTATCCTTATACTTTTGATCACTTCATTCCAACCTCATTTTCACTTCCTCATGCAAAGAGTTTATAAAATTAGTGAATACTTCACCTTCAACACTTCCCTTCTCTTCACTAGCAATATCCTTCAAATCTAATACTCCTCTAGACTTCACCCCAGTAACAATCTCAAAAGGTTTTTTCCCAGTACTCCTATTCATAGAATTATTATTTGCAAACCTAGCTTGTGCTAATGCCATATCCTAATTACTTATCTTATCTCCAACCAAACATCTCAATAAATTACCCAAGCTTCTATTCATAACCTCTAGCTATCAATTTGTCCATGGATGGAATGTAGAAATAAACTTTAATTTAGTACCAATCTTCTTCCATAAAGTTCTCTAGAAATAATCAACAAAATTATTGTCTCTGTTAGAAAATATACTTCTCGACAACCCATGGAACCTAACAATCTCTTTGAAGAAAATCTCAACATTTTGCACAACATCTAATGTCTTCTTACAAGGTATAAAATGTACCATCTTAGAAAATCTATTCCCAAAAACAAATATGGAATCATTCCCTCTTGTTGTCTTAGATTGTTGGAAATATAAGAGTAACTAAGAGGGGAGGGGTGAATCAGTTAATACAAAAATATATCCTAGATCCCTTAAATGTTAGTACAAAATAATCTTCTAAAACCGAACTACTGATACTCGACAAACACATTAAAAATGTTGTAACTTGGTAAACACTGTAATTGCTCAGTAAACACTTAATGTGAAAATTATAAGATTTTATCTATGATTACTTATTACTTTAACTTAGTTGCAAACACATTTAAGAAATGACATTAACACATTTGACACCAAGATTTAATGTGGAAACCCGATTTGGAAAAAACCATCAATTGTAACTAGTTACTATTTTTCATTCTTTTGAAGTGAGCCATATTAGGAGTCAAACTTGTTAATAGTTATGGTATAGGAGCACCTACTCTAAACTCATCAAACAAAGTACCTAAGATTCCTAAATATTCTACTTAGTTTAGAAGTTCTAGTTAGACACATAAACCTAGTTGTAAGGCCTAGTTCAAGGATTGGCATAATTATAAGCCCTTGACTAACTAGGGTCAAAAGTGGTCTATGGGCCTAAATTTAATAGGATCTTAGGATTTTTAATTTTTTAAAGATATAGATCTATTTTGGATCATTAGCATAGTGCTAGGACCAAGTTTGGGCATTAGATTTGCAATTTTGCAAATTTTGCAAAACTTGTCAAATACTTTTAATCACTCCTCCCTAATGGTTAAATAGATCAAAAAGGTCATGTAACCATTGGGAGTGCCCTACATATTCCCTCATATGTGGAAGGTAGGAAGACAATGTAAATTTGGAAATTATCAATAAAAATAATCAACATTTCTTTGTAAATTTCATGATTCAAACTATTGTACAAATAGGTACAGACATGGGGGCATCAAAAAGTGAGCCCAAAAGTTGAAGCCTTTATTCTTATTCCTTTTTTAGTTGGTCTCATGCATTGATTTGATCTAGTTTGGGAGATATCCAATTTTTACTCACATCGCCTAGAATTAAGGCTTAAAACCAGGTTTCCTCATAGGGCTTGATTGTTTAGGAACATTCCACCATGGATAATTGAAGAACCTTGGTGGAATACAAGAATTATCAATTTAATTTCATATTTTGTAGGTTAGGAGTGTGAAAATGTAGAGGGTTGGATTTTCCACCATACCCTTGGTATGTATCTCTATGTGTACACCAATCAACAATTCAGGACAGTCATCCTAGATTTTGGTTGGGGATTCCTTAAAGCCTAAAAAATTGGATTTTAGGTTTTTTTACATGTCCACACATGTCTCAATTCTTATTTTGTGTTTTGGCATAGGAAAAAGAGCACTTGTAGTGCATTTGGAGCCCTAATTAGGCCTATTAGTCCAGTCTAATATTGCAACAACAACAACTTCCATGCACTTCCATTCCTTGGTGTTTTGACATATTTTATAAACCCAAAAATGGTATTAGGATACCTAACCAAATCATCATTTCATTTGGGAACAGTAAGACTTATATTCAAATTTCACTCTAGGAAGGGCTACAAGCCAAATCCATAGAGTGTGAAGCATTTTGATGTTATGAGTTACTTTTTAATGAAAGAACCATTAAAACCATTTGAATAAGACCTAAATAGGCTAGAGCCATGATTTTAGGCCACCCCTAGTCTTAGTATCCATTTTAGGGTGTTTGATCCCTCTTTTGTTGAAAAGATCACTTAGTGCATTTATGTGTTTTGGTGCTTAGGACCTTGGCAAACCTAGTGATTAGGTTGCCTTGCATAGTAGAGTTTTAATAACCTTGTCTAAGCCCTTTTACTATAATTTTAATAGGTATTTAGCACTTGAACCCTTTAGCTTGGGTGTTGAGGGATTGAAATTTTACCATTTCTCATTGTTTGAAGGCTTCTTGTTGTAGTAGTGAGTTCCATAAGATCCAATGGTCCCTTGGGGTGTAAACCATATACTACTTGGAATGGAGTTTTACCTATTGATCTATTTATAAATTAATTGAAGGAAAACTCTGCTCAGGGTAGGATTTTATCCCAACTTTGTGAGTATTTCTTGGTTAGGAGTCTTAGGAGATTGCCTAGGGACCTGTTTACTACCTTAGCCTACCCATTTGTTTGTGGGTGATAGGCAGAGCTATAGGTGAGGGTTGTACCCAACTTCTTAAATAATTTCCTCCAAAAGTGCCCTTGGAAATTTACATCTCTATTTGGTAAAATTGTCTAAGGCAAGCCATGGATTTTGACTACTTCTTTGAAGAAGAGATTGGCTATATGAGATGCATCATTTTTCTTCTTGCATGGCACAAAGTGGGCCATTTTTCTGAATCTATCCACTATGACAAATACACTATCACATCCTTGCTTGGTTTTAGGTAGTCCCATGAAAAAATCCATTGATATGGACTTCAAAGGTCTTGAAGGGATTGATAAGGGTTGGTAGAGCCCTAATTTTTTGTCATCCATTTAGCTTGATGGAAAATAGTACAACATTCTATAAACTTCTTAACTTCATTGTTCAACTTGGGCCAAAAATAACTTCTCTTCACCATGTCTGCTATCTTGTCAATGAAAAAGTGACCTCCTAGGCCACCACAATGTTTTTCTTTGGCTATATTTTCTCTTATTGAACACTTTGGTATGCATAATAGTTCTCCCTTGAATAGAATCCCATTGTAAGTCATATATTCAGAAAAATTAGTGTGATATCCACCCTCCATGTTTGTACAAATTTGATACACTTCTACAAAATTAGGGTCATCTAAGTATAATTTCTTGAGGGACTTAAGTCCCACACTTTTTAGTTAAAATTCTTCAATAAGACCAATCCTCCTACTAAGGGCATTAGAAACTCTATTTTCTACACCCTTTTTATGCTTAATGTTGAAGCTGTAGGCCTACAATTGCTCTACCCATTTCAGATGTCTAACTAAAAGTTTTTCTTGTGAATTAAGGAAGCTTAATGTATGATTTTCTATGTAGACAAAAAAATCTTTTGGGATCAAATAGTTCCTCCATTTCTTAAGGGCTTGGACCATGACATAGAGCTCTAGGTCATATATAGAGTACTTTCTTTTAGGCCCATTCAATATCTCTGAGAAGAAAGCAACTAGTTTGTCTTCCTGGCTTAGGACTACACCTATAGCCAAATTGCTTGCATCTATTTCTAAAGTGAAGACTTTGTTGAAATTAGGGAGGACCAAGATAGGGTATAAGGAGACTGTTATTCAATTATTGGAATGCATCATTGGCTTCCTTTGTCCATACAAACTTAGTCTTCTTCCCACCTTTTATTGTTTCAAGCATTGGTGCACACACATGACTAAATTTTTTGATAAAATTAATATAGAAAGTTGAAAGCCCATGGAAGCTTCTTACATCACCTTGATTCTTTGGTGGAGGACAATTAATGATTGCATCTACCTTTTTAGGATCAATCTTGAGGGTACCATGTGAGATCACAAAACCTAGGAACACAAGTTCCTTCCTCATAAACATGCATTTTTCCAAGTTGATTACCAACTTGTGCTGATGGATTCTTCTTAGTACCTATTCTAGATTATCAAGATGGTATTCATATTAGTATGTCATCAAGATAAATAACAACAAATTTTCCAATAAAATTGATGAATATCTCATTCATAAGCCTCATAAAAGTGCTACGGGAATTTCTTAAACCAAAGGGCATCACTAACCATTCAAAAAAACCTTCAATAGTCTTGAATGCTATTTTCCATTCATCTCTTGGCTTGATTCTAATTTCATGGTAACCAGACTTCAAGTCTATCTTGGTGAAGTAGTAAGAACCTCCTAATTGATCTAATAGGTCCTCAATCCTTGGCATGGGGAATCTATACCTTATTGTTATTTTTTTTTAGGTCTTTGCTATCAATGCATAACCTCAATTTTCCATCCTTTTTAGGGTCCAAGACTAAGGGTAGAACACAAGGACTAAGACTCTTTGATGAGCTCTCTTTCCAACAATTTTGTGACCTATTTTGCAATCTTTACATGTTGTAATGGTGTCATTTTGTATGGTGCCTTATTAGGTAGGGATGAGCCTAGTATGAGGTCTATTTGATGACTAATGTCCCTAATGGGAGGGAGGATAGTGGGTAGGTCACTAGCAATGACATCCTTATACTTTTGTAGTAGTTTTATGACTTCATTTGGTATGGGATCTTTTTAATCAGAATTAATGTTGTCTTTAGGTTTTGAGATTAAAACAAATGGTTCAATATTAGTTTCTTTCAAGGTTTTTAACATCTCTTTTTCTCCTGTGTTAATCATAGTGGGCTCTTTTTCAGATTTATTATCTGGTAGGGGCTTCATAGTGAAAGTCTTTCCATCTTTAGTGATGGAGTAGGTTTTCTTATGTATAACATCAACATCAAATTGCTAGGGCCTACCTAGAAGGATGTGTGAAGCATCCATTTCAACCACATCACAAAGGACCTTGTCCTTGAAGTCAGCAATAAAAAATTCTATCCAAGCTTATTATGTGACTAGAGTTTATTGGCCTTTGGTTAACAATGAAACATGATAGAGGTAAGGGTGTGGCTTCTTAGGGCAGTTTAACTTTTGAGCCATTTCACAAGACACAAGATTTTTAGTTGAACTAGAATCTATAAGAAGATTGCATACCTTTCCATGACATTTGATCTTTTTCCTAAAGAGATTCTTTCTTTTTGGTATTTGAAGGAAGACCTGCCTCATCATCAAGCATACTCCTTCTTCTGGTTCCAAGTCTTTAGCATAAACATTATCTTCTTGCTTATCTTCTTGGACAAGTGCTACTCTCCTCTCACCTTAGTTGTTGTTTTTCATTGTCTTGGGGCATCTTCCTACATGGTGTCCCATTTGGTTGCAATAGAAACATTTTAGTGGTCCATTACCTCTTCCCGAATTTGTGCTTCCTTTAATGAAAGGCCTTCTTCCTCTATAGTTTCCTCTTGAATTAGAGTCACTATTTTCTTTGTCTCCTTAGTCAAAAATATTGCTATTGTTGCCACTACTTTGTCCCTTGTTCCAAGAGTTTCTCTCGCCTCTAAAGTTCTTCCCACTATCATTGCTCTTCCCTTTGCCAAATTCTTGTTTTCTCTTCCATTTTACCTCTACGTTGAGTGCCATTTGATAGCACTTATTGTCTATGGTAGGGTAGTGTAGGCTTAGTTCCTCTTGAATGGGTACCTTCAAGCCATTCATTTACCTTGCTAATTTCTCTTCCTAATATTCTACATAGTGGTCTTCATACATAATTTTAGGAACTCCTAAGTGTACGAGCCTACATCCATGTCCTTTTGTTTCAAACTTAGTTTCCTCCTATAGAGTTACACCCCATAGTCCTCAAGTACATATGTATCTTTAATCAAGGCTATCATCCTATTCCATGAATTAATCATGTTCTTCCTATTCTTCATCCTTCTATTTGGATGAAGCTCCACCATGTTAGGGCTTCCCCCTTCAACTTTTATCTTGCCACCTTTACCCTCTATTTTTTAGGGATGTCCTCACATTCAAAGAATGTTTTCAAAGGCTCTATTTAATCCAAGGCTAAATCTACATTCATCTTGTCATTGAAGACTAGAAAATCTATCTTCTCCTCCCCATGGATTTCAAGGCATCTTTGAGAGGCCTTTGGTATGCAAGGATGTGTTGTTTAGAGCCATCCTCCTCTTTTGCACTCCCTCCTTCATCTTCAAACCCATCTTCTTTGTTCTTGTCATCAAGCTTCTTCTCAAGTTCTTGAAGCTTTTTAGTTAAGGCCTTATTTGTAGTCTTTTTCTCTCTCACCATATTTTCTAACTCACTATTTGTGACCCTTGCAAGAATCTCCTTATTCTCAGGATTAGACATAGCTCAAATAGCACTTAATATAGCAGTGAATAGTGAAAGTCTTCAAACATTGAGATATGGTAAGATATCAATCCCTCAACACCCAAGGTAAAGGGTTCAAGTTAAAAATACCTATCAAAAGTATATTAAAAGGGCTTAGAGAAGGTTATCACAACCCTATTATGCAAGGAAACCTAATCACTAGGCTTGCCAAGGTCCTTAGCACCAAAAAACAAAAATGCACTAAGAGATCTTTTCAACAAAAGAGAGATCACTAGTACATTTGCATTCATTTTGCTACCAAAATTTTTGACCAACGCTAAGAATCTTCTTTATTTTTTGTTTTCATTCCCTCGTTGGTCTCAAAAAAAAAAATTTCCCCCCCTTTGGTCAAAATTTTGACCAACATCAAATTACACAAAGTTGATGCAAAGACTAGAAACGCCAAATATTTTCCCACATTTTTTGAACTTTGGTGAATGCATGCCAAATGGGTTTGCTTGCATTTTTTGATCTTGGATATGATTGAGAAGGCAGGATGAAATTGTGTGTCTTTTTCGCTCGCATTTTCTGAAATTTGGTGAGTGCATATCGGATTGGCATTTCTCATAGGGTTTTCCCATGAACAAATTTTCTTGTAGGTGCCCTATGTCGACTTGGCCTAGTGTGGAACCATTCTTTCAATACTAGCTATGACCGACTGGTGAGAGTGAATAGCATTCGGGTGGTTGACCATAGCCTACATTAGATACTTGTTTCTCATTCTCATCAACATGGCACACATGAGATTAGGATAACTAGTCCTCAAGCTATAGTGCATTTGCTTCTAAATGAGAATGAATTAGGCCATTGGGCATTATTTTCTAATATAGAGGCCCTTTCCTGTCTGCATACATGAGTATTGCATCTGCTTTCGCTTTTATTAAAAGGTAAAATAGTATAGTTGCTATGTTTTCATCATCCATTTAATGGGAAAACTCCTTGTTTGGAAGTAGTCTATTTAGCTTTACAAAGATCTGACATAAAATCTTCCAATATTGTATATAAAGCTGGATAAGTTTCTTCAAGATAGTTCAAAGAGTATAAACATAATTCATAAAGTTGAGCCGGTTAATAAGTTCTTGAATCAGATGCAAACAAACAAAATTGTTTTCCCAAATTGGAAGTAGCAATCTAGAACAGTAGTTGAATAGAGCATAACTTAATGGGTGTTTGTAAATTGATTGTTACAGGGTTTACCAAGTGATATTGAAAAGTGGGTTCTTTGTCTTAAAGGAGAAATTTTGCATTTTTAGGGCACATGATTCTTACTAACCTAGTTAAGCATTCGTGAGCCATCAAAGATCATTATTCAACATAAAACAAGCAAAGCTTCGACATGGGCTTATTGGATAAGGTATGCACAATTGGAAGAAAAGGAGCTCTTTTTATACTTTCTGATTTATAATTTCCTTCAGTCATCCATATTAATTACAACTACATAATGAAGTGAACATACCATCCTACAACATAGTTTGTAAATATACTTTTTTATACATTTCCTAAACACTAGCATAATACCAAACAATTGTCAGTTGCTTTAATCAATGTTTCAAATACGTATCTATCTCATTTCAAACATATTCTTATCATATTGTTCTTCTGGACCCTCTAATAACATGTGCTGGTATTGATAATCACCCTTGCTGTAGTTAGCAAACATGAAAGCAATTAACTATTAAGGTCACTCAATAGTCATTCTTTGAACATTTAACAAGAAATGGACTTTTCATAATCTTCCTTGATAAATAACTTGACTAGTTCTTGAGAATAGTGCATACTAAATAGAGAATGAGTAGTCCAATTTCTTGAACTCCATTGTTAAAAATTACTATGAAGATCAAAAATAAAATCCTAACCATTCCAATGTGAATTTAACATATGTGCACTTGCATTATTCTTGCAAATATAGTGTTACTCATAGGATTACCTCTTATTCTAGGAGCAATTTTCTATTTTGATTTGACATTATTTGATTGCACCTTTGGACATTTTGTTGTCTTTCACTTCCATCATTTTGACATCATTAGGATTCTTGGCATTGTCATCAGACTCTTTAACAAAAATACTACCAACTCTCCCTTAATCTTGTTTCAAATTCTTTTGTCTCAAACTATAATTATTTCTTACCCGACAAACAACTATTACAGTAAGATGGCCTCCTCAAAGTATTTTGCCTTCCATATGAATCAAGAATATTTATGGAAGCAGTCTACTAACTTTCTTCATAATAAATGAAAACTTGTAGGGGGTGACCCCTAGTGCACATGGTAGATGGATAGGCTTGAAGTCGTGGGTCACCCTCATGGTCTTGAGTTTGATTCCACCTCTGAGTTCAAATGGTGAGAGTGGCTTGCTTGCAGATACTCTACACCCTTGGGGGACTAGTCTCACCCTAAGCTCACACCGACCACTAGTCATCAGTGGGCTAAGGTCACGAGGACACCCCCATGTAAAAATAAATAATAAAATTAATGAGAACTTGCTATTGTTAAATATCCTTATGTTGTCTGTGCGACCTGCTATATCATTATCAATATGATCTTTTGAAGAAGAATGCCCTCCATTTGCAAAGTGTGATGTAGTAGAAAACATACTGTATTTATATCTTCTCTTATTTATAGTCTAGAGTATTGGGATAATCTCCCCTCTAAATTTCATTTGAACAAAATGAATGTTCAAAGAACACCCTTTTATACTTTTTTGGATCTTTAAGTTACCAAGGGATCAAGTAAGCAATGCAAAAATGCATTTAAGACACCTACCTACAACTTATCCCAATAAATGTGTAGTCAACCTACCATTTGAGGATTACTAAGGTCAAGAAAGATGAGTACTAAAATGTATGAGGTGGAAAACATTTCATACACTTAGTAGCTAAATCTAAGGTCTTGCTTAGAAACAATGGTTCAAAAAACTGTCACAAAATTATCTTCACATCTAGGAAATCGCTTTATTATTTTGACTTTGGATATATGACTTCAACACCACCCATGAATGGTTTCAAAACTCCTAGAACAATTATAGACCCATCTTCCTACTGAAAATTTTCAAGAATGGATATAATCATTCTAGGTATAGCACAAGCTGTTGCATTTAACGTATGTACAAACTACAATGGTGGCAATGGGGTTTTCCCTTTCTTGGGCTTAACAACCACTGAAAGAGTTGATTCTACATTTACAAGTCAAAACTAAATATTAAGTCGATGACTTTGGTAATCTATGTAGTTTGATGTACTGGATATCTGAAAATAAGAAAATTTGTATAATTATTACACAAATATTTGTAGAGGCATATATTTTTTTCCTATCTACCAATCAAATATTGTCCTTTCTGAATGGCATTATAGTTTAGGGTATACCTCATCATACTGCCCTAGACCTGGCATCCATGCCTCCCCATCATACTTTTGGTATGCTAGTGCACCTAAGTTTTTAGAAGGCATGTCTAGAGTCCTAGAAAAAATAAAAAATTGTAAAACAAAAAAATAGAAAAAGTATGTTGTATAATCAATTAAATAGCCAAAGATTTCCAACTCAGTTGAAGTGTAATCCAAGTGAAGAAAAGAGATCTTCCTCAATGCTAATTAGCTCCTCAAGGAATAATTCACTTTCCTCTGGATGACATATCACAAACATTTCAACCTTATTGAATTGATGGACATGGTACAAACCCCTGCCCAAACAACCCAGAAAAAATAGCTATACTTTAGGCAATAGAAATTCATAAAAAACTCAGCTCACTAATCACTCACCAGAAGGAGCTAAGGAATCTATATAATTTGCAGATCTATTATTGTCAATTATGAAGCATTTCAAACAACAAAGTAGTGTGAAACCATGGTATCTTTTCATCATTATGGCTTGGAGTCTCGATCATCTATCACCAATATTATATTTGTGGATAGTGGGCACAACTTAGTATATAAAGAAATAAGAAAGAAGGCATAAAACATAGGTATGTTTGATTATAAAAATAATTGTTTTCCCTAAAATTGAATGACTCATATATCTAGACAGGTTAAGGGAAAGTGACGAATGAAGAAATCCTTGTGCACATTTAACTAGTTATAATTGCAAGAGAGGATCAGGTTCAAACTCAATGAATGCACCTGCCATGTAACTATAAGAGATCTAGAACACACTGGCACTCTCCTCCAAGCACTACTATTTTAATCTAGTGGAGTAGAGGCAAGTGAATGGAATCAAGAAGTTTCACTTCACAGGCTAAGAATCCATTTCCATTGCCTTTGTCCACACATTAAAGAAGCTACGGGGGGAACCATGTATGGGGGATGAGCTCACAATGACATGCACACAATGATCTAACCATAAAAAATCCTACCCCACTACAAGATAATAAGTCATGGTAGAAAAAAAAGAATAACAATTCAAACCAAAATGATTGCATTAGTATATAACAATTAATGCCTTATTCTAGAGGTTTCCATTTACAATGCAAGTGATATAGGGAGGGTCTTTCATAAATGTGCCCTTTTTGTGACAAAATTAGTACCATTTTAAGGACCAATAGTTGTTAATTAAAACATAACCATTACATTTAAAAATGTATAGTCATCTGACAAAATACCTTAGCCAAAAATTAAAATAATAAAACTAGTCAGCACAACATGTATTAATATAACAAAGGTCACTCTTGAAATTGAGTGAATATTTTTGACAACCTTAATGACCAATGAAATACACACATCAAAGGGATATACTCCCCAAATAATGATCCCAAAGCTTAACTTGAAAAACAAGATTATTGACACTCATCCAAAAGTACTACCAACCTCCATTAAAGTATACATGTAAGGGTTCATGAGGAGGGAATCAAGTCCCTTACAAGAACTAGGGACCTCAACCTATCTTGCCAAGAGAGATCAGACCTTCAACCAAGGAGGTTTATAGACATTTACTGACTTGAAAGCATGTTTTATTTTCCAATATGAAATATAGTTTCTTTTGAGCATGCATTTGTTTTCAACTTGACATAGTTGCAAGATATTAGTAGAATATAAGCTGACCATACATTTTATGTGGTATTATACAAATCAAAGTACTCAAGAAATTATTGATTTTACATGTTCAATGGTCTCCATTATGTAGATAATAATGATTTTACCAAACATTTTTCACACCATTCCACATAGCATTATCAATCCTAAGCAGTATTAATAAGTATCTTGTAACATACTGAATCTAAACATTGGCCCTTTCAAGAACCTCAAACCACATTTTTTATTAGTATGGAGTGCATACAAGTTATAGACATTTTGTTTAGTTGAACAGTTTTTTCATATTTCAAGAAATGTATGTTGGATGGAATAGATTACCTTTTATTTAATGCAATCATAGTTTCCAATGTTGATGTAATGCAATAAAAATTAATATAGCAAAAAACATGTGCACTTCCATTTACTCAAGAGAGTGACACTTCCATAAAAAAAATGCAATCATACCTTGTTGCATAGCCTACAACACCAACCTCTGTGCAAAAGCAATGTGAAAAAGCAACATGTTTTATTCGAAAGAGTGTGTCAGCTACAATGCGATCCATGTACATTCCCCCTACTGGGATCTCTGAGGTTCCTGCTAGACACTGGTTTGTTCCATATATAGAATATACTTGCTGAAAACAAAATTAGTATATTTGTATCATGGTGTTTCAAATTTTCAAATGCACCATCTTATCTTTAAACCTTTAATCTTCTTGTAACTCCAATGATTTATGACTTGAACCTTGGAACATATAAAAGGGACAACTAAGATAATAAATTATTAATGATAGAAATTGTTTTGTCAATCAAATTTTGTATCATAAAAGGACTTAACACCTGGGTATTCTCTACCCTGGGTTGAAAGCCACATTTTTCAAGAATAGATGTCCAAACAATATCAAGGGTACTCAAAGGAACATATCCTCTTCTTGTGAGTTCTAATAGAGCCCAGTTAATGAGTCCCATCTCCAATAAAATAGCCTCATTTTTTAGGTAATAGAACTTTGAGCCACTAACTTGAACCATAAATACATGGTCAGCAAAAGTTCCATTTTTTTTCTGAGCTATTGCTAGATATTTGAGGAATCTTAAAATTACAAGCTTGAAAACCCACCTACTTGTTAATGAATCATCTGAGAAATTCTATAATCAATTTTTCATAGGACACAACACTTTATGAAGGTTTTTCAAATGAGGTAGCAAGCTAAGTTGGCTTGTTAATTGCACTTGAATTAGAGTAGCACTGTCATAGTTGAGCTCTCAAGAAGTCATAACATTTCATTTCTATGAACATCACCTAGATGCAGTGAGTGCTAAGTGGATTATTCAGGCTTGTGAGAGATGGGTATTCTTAACCACTCCTATTTGAAACTACATGATTTAAAATCTTGATAAGGACCAAAAATTTTAGACCAAAATTTTTGACCATCTATTAAAATGTTTTAGATTGGTTGGAATTTGCAAGGAGAAATAGCTTTTTTTTTTAAAAATCCATGCCCGTTTTGGTCAAAATTTTGACCAACATGGGCTTCATATGTTAAAATGTAAAACAGTCAATTTCGTGCCCTACTTCATTGTTATGAGAAACTTGTACAAAAATGTGAGAGGGATGCTCAAGACTTGGGAATCTGTTGTGTATGGTCATTGTGGATGAGCCAAAATATGGTAAGGGTAGAGATGATGGTTTTCTTTGCTAATGTTGGGATCTCTTCTAGTTGTTTCAGTGCCAATTTTTGTGGCTATACTGGACATTATTGTTCCATCTATTTTGCTTAGGGTTTTCAAATCATGCCATGGATTGAAGGTGGACTAGAATACCTATAGTTTTGTTCTTCTTTAGTTGACATTCCTTTCATTTCTTTGGTTCGGTCCATCATTATAATCTGTAAGTTTGTCTCCGCATTTCTCCTGCAAGTCTTGACAATTGATTTCTTTTTGTATTTTGCTAAAAAAAATTGAATAGTTTGGAGCCCATTTTGGGACTACAAAAGACTTTAGATTTAATTTGCTAAAAATTTGGGAAAAATAGTTTTTGGACAAGGTTTAATGATTATTGAGATACCCTAAATGATTTACAGCTTTGTCGAAGGGCTTGACTCCTTAACAAATTCAGATACAACTAACAAAGCGCCGACTTTGGATTCCAAAAACTTCCAAATTCCTTTCAAGCTTCAACATTTTGTATGTTATTAGAATAGGGTTACAACAATATCAAGATCTAAACATAAAAAATAATCATGCTCAAAGATAAAGTAAGGGGTTATACACATTAAAAAATACCTACTTTGGAGATGTAAAACATATCCACTGACAATTCTACCATAATCATAGGCATCACTGGTCATTTAAATATGTTAGACTCAAAATATTGCAATTGCCTATGTGCTAGTCTTAGCCTGATATAATTAATATTCTAGAGCTACCATCATGCACTATCACAAAGAACTAAAAAATAATTCTTTTGAATCCATGTCAACACATACATGCATTCTGAAGGATGATCAAGGAATAAGTTTTGCTTAGCTTTGTCTTTTCACTTGAAAATTCTTCATCTATTTATTTATTTTATAGTTCTATAGCATTGGTGTTTGGTATGAAAAGCATTTAGTTGGAGTTTCATGCAAGGTAATTCTTTGATTCTCTTTTCTTTGGTATCAAATCAGTTTTGAATGGCTTTGGTTGACTCGTTTAGGTGTTTAAGTTCGATATCTTCCACAATACTGTCTTCTTGAATAGCTTTGAGTTGATTCCTTATAAGAAGCTTGAATAGGCCTGAATGCTTCCACAATGCTATCAAATCAGTTAAGCTTTGCATTTCCTTAACTATTATTCCTCTTTGGGAGACAAGCTTATTGTGCCTTATCAGGTTGCTACTTTGAGTTGATTCGGGCAGGCATTTTCTTCATAATCAATGTTCACATCTAATCTCCATTTGAATTATCTTGATAGTAAGGACCATTTCCAAATTTGTATCAATAGCACATATATGAATAGTTGGAACACCTAGTTTATTATTAAATTTTAAGGCAGTAATGCAATCCCCATGGCTCTATTTCTCATGATAGGAAACTTCTGTGAGTATTTACCTAATTAGAGAGGTAAGGAAGGATGTGAAAGGGGCTATCTACTAAAGTGAGAACAGCATTGGTTGAGTTCTCTTGGAATTTGAAGTAGGACACAAGTGTTTCTTGAATACATTTCTTGGTTGGTTCAACTAAATTCCTTATTTGAATACATAGAAAGAGCAATATTTTATTTTTTGCAATCAATCAATTGAAAATTGGAGGATCTTGTGTGCAACTTAATACAAGGAATAACCATCATTGATCCTATATTTCTTCAAGATTAGCTAACCCCCCCCCCCCAATGGAAACACTAGTTAACACTTCACACCAAAAGACACTGAAGAATTTCCAACTTGGAGGATCCTGTGTGCAACTTAATATAGGGAATCACCATCATTGATACTATATTTCTTCTAGATTAGCTAAACCCCCCCATGGAGCCAATAGTTAACACTGCACACCAAAAGACACTAAAGCATTTCCAAATTGGCCAAAAATAACTTTGTTACTATCCCATTACACTTATTACATCAATTGTTCTACAATTAAATAAGATTTTCTCTTGAAGTTGTGGAAGTAGTTGTTGATGAAATTAGTGTAGAGCGTGTGGGAATTTGGCTTTCTCCTTTCTCATCTTATGACTCAAATCATGATCTTGATGCTTACAAAACCAATGATCTTTCTCTCATATCGTGTAGATCTTTTTGGCTTGTGAGGAATTTGGTTATTGCCCACACACTTTAGGAGCAGATTGAAAATATTCAATGCCTAAGAGAATGCATGTTCTTCCCAATTCAATTGATCATGGAAACCCCCATTTTAGGTATGTGCATCTTCATTCACCACCTTTCAATACTAGCTATGTTGAGCACAAATAACATTGCAATGAAATAGTTGGATTATTATCAATCTATGTTTTCAGCATTGTGCAAAGAATATTGCAATGAAACACTAAATTCAAATAGAAATGGTCAATCAAAGGCCTCTCTGATTATTCTCAACTATATTCCCTCTTCTTTTCAGTACACATAAATTGCAGCTACAGGAGCTCACAATTTAAGAAAATATGAAATTCAATTTTAGCCCAAATTAAAAATTGTATTTATAAATATAAGAATAGAACCAAAGATCTTTTAAAAACATTTCCAGCAATTATCTCAGTAGCATTTCAGTTTTGATAAATTTTGACCAATAATCTCATTAGCCCAAAACCTTATCAAAAGTCTCATCACTTTTCATAGATCACTTTTCCTCTGTACTTGGTATATCTCTTTTATTCACTTGTTTTTGATGTCGATCAATTTGGACTTTTTAAATTTCTGTTCAAATCTTGTAGGTAAAGGGCTATTTTTGAGTTTAGATTTATCTGTCATTAATATATTTTAGAATTTGTTTCTATAAAATTTTGTCATAAATGTTCTGCATAAAATAGTGAAAATGCCTATTCATAAATGTCTTGTTTTATCTCCTTTCTAATGCCTATTCATTTAGTTTCAGTGAAAATGGTTTGAGCCAATAGTGATAATGATTTGAGCTAAGAGTAGATTCTCCATGTTTTTCTTTTGTAAAAATAAAGAAAGCACAATAGAATCTAAAGTCATTATGCCCTAAATATTATAGAGAACAGAAGCATTTGTACGAGCACTATGATCCATCTATCATTCACTATGATTTGAAATCATCAAATTTTCTCCTTGATGCAAACTACAATACCAAAGTAAGTAAATTTGATTGTAAGGGAATGCTCATCAGGGTAGATTCCAAACTAAAAAACCTTGTACTTGATTATTGAATATGTTAAAGAAGAAACAAATGCTAGTTAATTTATAGACTGGAACTAACCTGAATTGCTTGATGTATTTTTTAAATGTAGAGATGCATATACTAATGAATTTTTTGTTGCTGCAGGCCAAGCCACAACTAATAGATAGGTCAAAGCTTCCAAGTATTGTGGATCCTATGATTAAAGAGTTGCTGAACTTGAAATATCTTCAGCAAGTAAGTTGCATGCAAAATATTTCTTTTAAAGGGAATTGACATTATTTTTAAAAATACATTCAGTTTATACAATTGTACTCATGTTTTGGTGGATAAAAACTTAACGTTCTTCCACATTTCTTGCCCAATTTATTTCATATCTGAAATAAGACATAATCTTGCCATTTTCCAATAGCTAAATGTCTTTAACTATGATTGGAATTTGGCATAAAATATATTTTTAAGGTTAGATTGTTAGCTAGTTCTGGTTGATCACAATTTGAAAATTAGAGGTGCTAATCCTTTCATTGAAGAGAAAATTTATAGTGCACTACATATCATCACACTTACCCAACAAAGTTGAGCCAAACATGTGATTATCTAGATTGAAGGACATTGTCCACTCCATAATCTTAGCAAGAAGAACACCATAAGCATTTGTGAACCAAGTATTTATGATGAAGCAAGAAGGAAAGAAAAATGAAAAAATGTGTTGAGTCGAGAGATAGACATTGGAAAGAAAGCCATTGATTATAAAAAGTATTAAGATCAAGTTTAAAAATAATGTTTTAATTGACAAGCATAAAGCAAGATTAGTAGCTAAAGAGTAACAAATTTTCTTTGTACATCCGTGCACTGTCTCCATGATTCCATGTTTGGTCCTTAGCCTCTTTGCAATAACCACATGATTGATGATTGCCAAATAGTGCCAACATACTATGTGGAAAGGCCCTTTCTAGATCATATTTCAATGCAACAATTTATCAAACGATGGTACTTTGAGGGGAAAATGATCATCTTCAATCATGTGACTTTGGCTCACTACTTCAAATTTCTTAGAGGATATAGAAACTTATTGACTATAAACAACAGGTATGTTCTTAGAAAAAAAACCCATACTCATTGTAAACAACAAGTATGGACTTAATGCATATTTCATGAGTTGTGGTTCATAAAAACCCATACTCATTAGCTTGAATTTTTTGTTTAATACCCAATGCATTGAGGCGATGCTTAAAATTTGAATTCATAACAACCATTTCTCATCAACTTAAATTGTTTGTTTAGTACCCATTGCATTGATGTGACACTTACAAGGTTGAAGTATTGCAACTTCTTAAAAGGTCTGCCTACTCAATTCCATGATGATCCAACTTTCCTTGATCCTTGGGAGAATGATGTAGGAGCATCAAGGTCAAGGTTGAAGGCATGAGAAGAAATTAAGGTCTCAAGATAACCAACATGACAATGTTAGAATATTTGATGTAATAAGACCCTGTGAAGGTCCTTTTTGATTTGTTCCTAATCATTTTAGTTACATTTGAAAATATTAATTAACAAAAACCATATGTGTAGATATAAACATTAATCACAATATGTCCAATTTATTTGTAGGTATATTTTTCTGTAAAGAAAGACCATGCCTGACAATATGAATCTAGAAGAAAATAATGAGACAATGGCTACATTGTGGACTCAGTTCCAAAGAAAACCTGATAAATGTTATTGTCCTTGCAAAAAGTGTAAGGGTTTAAAGAATCAAAGAATTCTGACCACAACAACCTAGAGTCATTGTAGGTAATATGGTCATGTTGAAGGGGGGCACGATTTTCATCCATTGCTGAATGTGGATTTCCTATTGGAGGAACATGGAGGTGTGAATATCCAAGCTAAGGATAACACTCCCATGGAAGAAGATGATAATGTGCCAGAGGACATGATTGAAGAAGATGGTATTGGGGCAAGTGATGAAGAGGCTCACAATGATGGTACTAGAGAATTTGATAATAATGATGAATATGGTCTTGATATACCTTTACTTGAGAAGGCACACGAGCCCTTATACCCAGGCTCCCAAACAACTCTACTATCAGCTATAGTGTTCTTGGTGAACTTAAGGGTTATGAATAGTATATCCAATGTAGCAATGTCACATATGCTAAGGTATGTCATTTTTGTCATCTTCAATGTTAGCATACAATTATTATTCATTATATTAATAATGCATATTTATTGTTGTAGGTTGATTAGTGAGTTTTTGTTACCACTATCAAAAATTTTGCCTCGTTCATACTAAGAATTATCTGACATTATGGATCAGATTGGAATGAAGTATCAGACAATACATGCATGTCCCAATGATCACATTCTATATCATAAACAACATGAATTTGCAATAGAATGTCCTAATTTTCATGTTAGTAGATATTGGTCAGATCAAATAACAAAAAAAGTATCTCACAAGTTTCTTCGGTACATTCCCATTATTCCACATCTTGAACAATTATTCAGGTGCACTAACTTGGCACAATTTATGGATTACCATGCACACAATAGAAGTCAGGATGACATTATGTGAATTCCTACCAATGGTTCTGCATTTAAAGAGATAGAAGAAACATGGTCACACTTGAAAGAACCTCGTAATCTAAAATTTTCACTGGTGGTGGACGGTGTCAATCCATATGGAGATATGAGATCTTTTTACTCAGTATGGCCTATTTTTGTTATTAACAATAACATTCCTCCTTGGATGTCCATAAAGAGGGAGCACATAATTTTGTTAATTATTGTGCCAGGTATTATTTTATTTTATAGTTATCTAAATTAATTTATAAACAGTGCATGAAAATGGTTATAATAATTACGTAATGTTTATGTTCATTCAATTGTTAGGTAAATACCAAGTTAAAGATATGAACATGTATATTGAGCCCCTAATTGACGAGTTGTTGAAGTTATAGAATGGCATCACTATGTATGACATCTCTAGAGTGACAAGACATCGACAATTTCAATTCCATGCAATGCTTGTATGGACAATACATGATGCCCCTGGGCTAACTCATTTTTACAGTATGTTATATTGTTAAGATCACATATTTTTGGTCTGTTATAGTGCTTACACATTACTATCAAATACTTAAGTTGTGCATGATAATTGTACATGATCTAATTATACATGATCTTTTAGGCCTTCAGACAAAGGTAAAAATTTGTATGTCCAATTTGTGGTCTGAAGATGAAATGTCATCATTCGATAAGTTTAGGAAAGTAGGTGTTTGATGAGTTTAGACACTTTCTCCACAATAATCATAGGTATCGAATTGCTGAAAAACATCTTTTCAATGGGAAAGAAGAGACATCATCAAGGCCATGGAGAATGACACATTATTTATGAAAGTTGGAATACAATTTACTAAATCGTCAAGGTAATGTCCAATTTGTTCTTTGAAGTTTACAATTTGTATTTTGATATTGTCTTATAGTTACTAATGATGTAACTAATGCTCATGAAGGTTATCAAGGCATCAATGACCAACTTCCTAGAGGAATGAAAAGTTATCCTACTCAATTTAGTAGGTTACCATACTACAAGAATCTCTGAATCGCCCATTTGTTTGATGCTATGCATATTGGAAAGAATGTAACAAAGACACTATGAAAAGTGTTGGATGGAAGGTGTGATAGAGAACAAATTGCTAAAATTTGTACTAACATTCATGAATCTAATCATGCACTAAAAGTTTTCATTGAATCAAATAGGAATAGAGATCACATAAATACAAGTGCCCTTCCTTGGTTATTAACAGAGCAACAAAGTGATGCATTAAAAGAAGTCATAAAAAAACAAAATTTCCAACAGGATTTGCTGCAAATATAAGCACTCTTATATCAAAGAAAGGTGATTTTGGGCCAAGGTTGAAGACACATTATTAGCATACCTTCCTCAAGGTAAGTCATGTTTTCTATTTACAGTATATTTGTAAGATTGAATGTAGTACTAGTTGCATTATTTAATAATATATTGAAATAATCATTTTTTAATGATTGAAGTTCGTCCTACCTCTATCCCTTCCACAATAGTTTGACAATAGTATTAAACAAGTTGTATATGATCTTGAAAAATACATGAGGTTAGAAGAGTGTTTTTTCTTAGATTTGTAGCTTTTTATCTAAAATTTATTGTATAATTTTATTTGAAATCTCCTCTATGTGTTTTTGCATGTTGAATCTCTTTTAGGTGGTTATCATCTAAAGAAATTGATAAAAAATATATAAAATATTGGAAGAGAAAAATTTCACAGCTTATGTGTGAAATGGAAAAGTGTTTACCTCTAACATTTTTCAATGCTCAAGAACACTACCTCATACATCAAGTTGAGGAGATTGAATTGTGTGGACCTGTACAAGCTAGATCAATGTGGATGGTTGAGAGGCACTTGAAATTTATGATGGGCTTGGTTTGACAAAGAGCACGTCCTAAGGGTTCTATGATAGAGGGATATATGATATACCAGACCATGGTGTATATCAGTGAATATCTTCCAAAGTTTGCAGTAGGTATCTATGTAGATCGCATTTGGGATCCCAACTATAATGACAAATTCAGAGGGGAGTACCTGGCGAGGAAAGGTAGATTGAAGAGGGTGAGAGGTAATTATAAGTTTTCTTTTGTAATTTGACAATTCTTAACCATCATCAATATATATAAGTTGTTTCTAACTAGTATAATTGTCTTCTTTATAGTTGGTCGTGAGTGGGATGCACTACACTTGTATATTGCAAACAATCTTGATTGGATGATAGTGTGGATTGAACAGTCTCAAGAAAATGGTCGCTCATTAACATGGGGTGGTGTTGCATCATTGGTTAAAGAAGCTCATCATAATGGAGATCCCAATGTTATGCCAATGGTACTTGATCTAATATATGGCTTAAGAGATACAAAGGTATGCATAAGATTACTAATCATGAGACATAAGTTTAATATCAACTCATAGATCAATAAGAAGAAGTTTGAATAATTGTAGGTCAAACATCACAAAGCTATGTACTACCATGGCTATAAATTTTGCACAAAAATGTTAGATGAAACAAAGAAAACATGTGATTCTAGGATAAGTGCTATCTTCACAGTCACCAATATTTCATCTAGAACTGACATACATCCTCAACAATCTGAAAATTGATACTATGACATTTTGGATGATATACTTGAGTGTGACTTTAATTCATTCAAAATAGTTCTATTTGTTGTCAAATGGTTTAAGTTATGATTGAATTGAAATGATCCCGATAGGACTGTTATTGAACACGATAGTGGATTTACTATGATTAATACAAGGTCATTTGAGCCAGTCAGAGATGAACCCTATGTTCTTCCAAGTCAATGTGAGCAAGTGTTTTACTTTGGTATTCCAAAAAAACCAAGTTGGTCATTTATTATTAGACATGACCCAAGAGGAAGGCTGGTAAAGTATAATGTGATTGAAGAAGAAGATATTGAAGAAGCACAAGAGGAAGTAAATGATTATCAGGAACAACACTTACCCAGTGATGAAGAAGAAGAAGATGGTGATGATTTTGGTCATGCTGATGATAATGGTGATAATGATGATGATGATGCTGATGATGATCATAATCATGGTGATGAAGATGGTGATGATCATGGCGATGATGGTCATGATGATGATAGTGATCAAGAGGATGATGATGGTGATGAAGATGGTGGTGGTGACAACGGCGATCAAAGTGACAAGTACAATAATGGTGATGATGATGATGATGATGATGATGATGATGATCAATGAAATCTTCAGGTACGATCAATGTCAACTATGATGGGGCCTTGTATGACCAAATATTTCTTTCCAAACCATATATGCATATATAAACATTAAGTAGAACATGTCAAATATTTTTTTAGATATAAACATTAGTTATGCTAAATTTTTAACTTAAGAGAAATGATTTACATATACAATCTACTTTATTATTAATATTTTTTTTGATAAGTCTATTACTTTAATTTTGTTGTTGATTTCTAAGACTTACTAATTTTTTTCATAGGGCGATATGGATGCACCATGCCAGACACCTTCAGTAGAGGTAAACATTAATTATTGTAAATTTTAACGTTACTATAGAAAAAAGTTTACTATTATTATGTTCTTTTCTTTATGGCTTTGGATTTATTTTGATGAAAGTACACGAATATTTGATGTCACAAATGATACAAAAAAGCTACAATGATCGTTGATCAAATGCAATTTGAAATACGGGCATCATATCTACATGACATTGGCCTTAGTACTAATCCTCTATTCATCACCCAAAAAATTACACAAAGATACACTGATGAGATTGTTCAAATTATCATCAAGGGTGATAGAAGTGAGGAGAAAGAGGCAGTGAGAATAGAATTGGACCGTAGAATCCAATCTTTGAAAGTAACCAGTAATTTGACTAAAGCAGTAATAGAAGTTCAATAGATATTAATATTTTATAGTATCTTATGGATCATAATCTCTAATTTTATGTGTTCCTGTATAGACATATGTGCCAGTTGTGACATCACATGCTGAACATGGTCAGGGTTGTTTCACAGTACCTTCGTGTAAGTAACACTTTGTTTGTTTTGATCAAGATTATAACACTTACATATTTTTTTTGTTGATGTTTCTCGCTAGTATCCCATTTGATCTTTATCCATTGAAAATGTCTTTGGTAACAATATTCTATTCTTTAGCTCATGATGAAGTGTGGACTCCTTCTTTGGTTGGTGGTCCACTATTGTCTACTGCATTTTCGGCAACAAGGACCATGCAAACATCATCGTCTATGCCCAGTAGAACTAGTAAAACCTTGATTTTCTATATTTTGTAATGTGCTATATTTTGTAATGTCTTTCTACAAGTTGATGAACAATGAAGTAGAATATTAGTGCTTAAATGATGTCTACAAAAGCTTGCATACACACAAACACATGCATACACACACCATGCATACATACATACATACATACATACATACATACATACATACATACATACATACATACATACATATATATATATAGCCATACATAGAGAGACATGGACATAGGCAGGGAGGTAGACCAATAGAGAGCAGTACAAAAATTGTCATTTAATTGTTATGATGTTTCAATTGATAGAGCAACAGAGAATAGTACTACTAAAGCTGATCCATTTCTTGGAGTAGTTCGTGTGATTAGTACTAGTTCGTATGAAGGGAGATTATTGCTGAATAAGAAAACTATGTTTTCATTAAGAGAACAAAAGCTTCTAGGTGCTTTAAAATTGATATTATTTAAAGTGTAAATTTAGTTTACTTTTACATTACTGATTTTGGACAAATAAATCCTTTATATTTTTGTAGGTAATAATGCTTTCTTTGAACATCTTTTTCATATGACATTGAGACTGTTTGGACCCACCATACATAAAAGGTACATAGTTTCATATCATTGCTACATAATTTTTCTTTTCTTCTATTTATTGTAATATATTAAACTTATTGATCTAACAATCTATTTGTTTTTAAAAAGGTGGAATTTACAAGCTGGGGAATTAGAAAATTAGCTAATTGCATCCATTGAGGAGAAATTTGGGAAAAACATTTTTGACACTAGCCTACTTCTGAAAAGAGCAACAAAGCATATAAAGATTGTGAGGGATCAATATAGAAGGGGTCTTAAGGATAAACCAAAGTATGACCATCCTCCTATGATTCCACCGATGGAGTGGAATGAAATAATAGAAGATGCAAAGGAGAAAAGGCTATGTGAAGATAGAGATAATGAAGCAGCATAGGGCAAAAAGAGGTATGTAATTATAGTATTAAGTACATTGTAATCATGCACTAATTATTGATATTTGTAAATATATAATCTAAGATGTTTGAAATTGTTCATAGATTGTAGGACACATCCATCGCTACAAAAGCAAGAATAGAAAAGTTTGGCCAACACAAACTTGGCTCTGGTGGCTATATGAATCTGCAGTCTCGACTTGTAAGTAGAGCAATGAATTTTGTTTTTTTTTTTAATATAATGTTGCAAACAGGTTTGTTTAATGAAACCATACATGGAAAATTGATGTTATCAAGATAAAAGCACAGGGCACAAATTTCAATGTGGAGGTCATAGATGAAGATAGAAAAATTTCCTTGAAGGAAGGCTATAAAGTTGTGGTTGCATGCCTACATGAAGAATTTGTAAGCCTTGCCCAAGAATCCAATGCACCAAATGATATCTCACAGGTAAATTGGTCAGATGAAAAGTAAATAAAATTAAATAGTTGAGAAGATTCTTTTTTGATATTAGTTTTAAATGTAAATTGACTACATAACAATGTGCATAACATTTTACTGCAGCCTTCATATCCTACCACAGAACCTACTCCTAAAAAAGGCCATGATGTGCATTATAGTGGTGGAGGTATTAATTTCCTATTGGAAATTAATTATGCAATTATGAATACAATTTAACTTCTTCAATTGGAATTTGACATGTATCCTTTTTTTGAATATTTCAAAGCATGTTGAACATCATGCTAAAGGACTGAACCATGTTCCAAGTGTTCAACATGTTGAAGTGGTGGCAAATCAAAATGTTAATGTACATGATGTGGCATTTTTAGGTAAGAAAAATGCATTTTATGTTCTACTTGTACTTAATTACAAACTTGTAATAGTTAGAAAAAGAAAAAGAGTATGCCAATATATTGCATTCATTTGTTCTTGCAATAGAGCCCCCTTTAGTGCAACAACCTCTTGCTCCTCCAAAGAGAAGGAGCCATCATAATTTGACATTACGTGTGCCAAAAGAGGAGTAGAATGAAGTAGATATGGATGTCCCTATGAGCACTTTTCTTAAGAGAGCTCAAAAAAACAAAAAAATGAAATGATGTTTTAAAAATCTTCTTTGATAAACCTTGTTAGATAATGAAAGAACTTTGTTTTAAGTAATTATGTATGAATGATGCGTATTAATACAGATTTTTTATTTTATGTTAATGAATATTGCTATGTGTTAATGAAGTTTTGATTAGTATTTTGTATTAATGAATTTTATATCATATTAATGAATGTTATGTGATTGTATTGATTGAATGTTATAGTTCATAAATGGATGAATGAACAAATGAAGTATGTAATTAGATGATAATGGGTACTTTAGATTGATGTTAGGGGGAGGGGGGTGAGGCCAAATGAGCTTCCACCTTCACATGGTTGGCCTTGTTAAGTAGAGAATATTATAGTATTCTTGAAACCAAGTGAAGCTCAAATTTGTTAAGTCTTCAAACACACATCCCAAATCTCTTTAACGAGACTAAAGTTTTTTCACTTGTAATAGTCTCATTGTAGTCATCTTTTGGTTCCTTGAACATATAGTTCTTGCTTAGTTTAAATTCCAATTATTAGATATTTGTCCACATTGGAGTTAGTTTGGCATAGAAACCTGGATATTTTATTATATATATTTCGTCAACTGAGAGCAATGTAGAAAGCATTCACATAGTTGATGTCTAACAAAAGAAGACAAGATGCATATACTATTTAGCATGGAAATCCTTGTAGGTGAATTGTGTGTGTGTGTACACACACACATATATGTCTATATGTATATAACTTCAAACAAATTTGTAGGCTAAATCAATAAGAGACACCAACCTCAAATCCTACAATACAAAAGGAACTGACCTTTGAAATGCAAAGTGTTTATAATGTAGGTAGATTTTCCTTAGATCTCCTTCAAGGTCTTCAACAAATATGCCTTGTACTTATGAATAATCCACTAAGATTTGAAATAGTGTTTTTTAGTAAATGCTCTAAACTTGGAATATACCCTCATAAAAATTCTACCTTAGATCTACTTGTCATATTCAAAATAAGCCTTCACATGTCTGTTCACTTAGGTCTGATTTAGGTCTTCCATAAATTTGGCTTATAATTATGCTCTTGAATCTCTTAAAATCTTCTTTTTATTCAAATGATATTTAATGAATTGATTGATACAAATTTCCTCATACTTGAATCCAAATATCATTATCATTGTCAAACATAACATAGACATAAAATCATTTTGGTTATTCACTTGTTATACAAATTAGTCTTATCTTTTTGGTTTTCACAAGTCATGCACTTATGCATCTTTGGGATATCCACAAGCTATTAGATATATTTGGATGGTTCATGTCCTTTTTTTTTCGTGTTGTGTGTAGAGCTTTTGCCATGAAGTCTAAGGACAGACACGTTGGATGTTTTTGATAGACATGTCCACCTATAAGAAAATAATCAAATGTAGGAAAAATGCAAAGAAAAAGAAATGTTCATGACTACCGCTACACATATCTTGACCCTTAATACCCATTTTCTTAGATGGGTTGGCTAACATTCCTAGTCTTTTATATGTTTAGAACTCTATCTCAGAAGCTCCAAAATTATATGGGCTTTGTTCAATCCTCTAATAATTCAGAGATATAAATGCTTCTTTTTATGTTTTTAAGTCCAAGCCCTCTTAATATAGTCTTTTTTGTTAATCCCTCTCTATACAATGTTTGTTAAACCCTCATAGTTAGCTTTAGGACCTCCTTATTACTATCTTTAAAAAATGTTATTATGTGCAAGACAAAATTTATGGGAAACATGGAATTAGTGCACAATTATGTATTATATTAAATCCTCTTTTCACAAACAACATCCAAATTTACAAGTAATTAAATAGTTATGGTCCATATAAATTTTGATACAAGATATAATATTCATATCTAGAAACTCAAAAATGAAGTGGATTTAGTAGGTTTGTGCATTTTGGCAAATTACATGCAGCAATCCAGTAGCTCTCTTTGCATTGTCCTATTTTCCCTTATGGGTAAGTATTATATGGTGAAGTATTGTAGGCATTATTACATCATCAATTGGAAAAATGTGTAGAAACACATGGTGATATTCATGAAAATTTATCTTTGTTCAGAGTCTTCTTACAATGTCATGTTCATTGGCAGTAGGTAAGAAGATATCATGCACAAAGAGTTATCAGTTAAGAAGAGGAGTTGTTTTATCTGAAGCCTTTGAAGTTAACATCACCATTCTCAAGAGCAACACTAGATCTTGGGTATGTTCTCTTCTTCTTTCTCTATAAACACTTTTTTATTAGGGAAGCACTAGTTTTTGTCTCTTTTTCTTTCTCATTATGCATGATAATGAATTTATTACCTCTTTGAGCTTCTTGAAGACCTCTTGGGAAATGTCACTCCCATGAGAATTTTCACTTTGTAATCATACTAGTTATGGGAGTTTTTGGTTGAGAGTAAAATCCTAACAAACCTCCTACATTAACTATAAAGGCCAAAACATCCCCTTAACCATGTCAATTCAATTAGTAAGAGGGCAATCCAAAATGGTTTGGATTTTTTATTGATCCACCTAAAAACTTTGAGCACTAATAACAAGGCACAAGTAGAGAAAATTTATAACCCCAACCTAGCACTAGCCCACTTCTTTAAAAATATCCTATTGATCTACTATTCCAAGAGCTATATTTAAATGCTTTAGATGGTATTTCTATGTTATGTGTAAATCAATATATCATAAATAAATAAACAAATCTTACTTGATTATTGATTGGCAACGGGTACATGACAAGAAAGTCGTTAGAGCATTTATTAGCCATAAGCCAGTCACCAGAACTCGTAGTACCCAAAATAGAATCTGAATGTTGTCTTGTGCACATCCTCATTGCACACATGGCTTTAATGATATCCTAACTTGAAATCAATCTTTAAAAAATAGATTTCTCCATGCAACTCATTGATAATTGCTCCATGCAACTCATTGATAAGCCATTCATCGTGAGAGATAGATACCTATTCTTGATGGTAGACAAATACCTATTCTTGATGATTTTCTCGCTCAAGGTTATATGGTCTATACACATCTCACATACCATCTTTTCTCTTTAGAAGCACCATATATGATTCAAAAGAGCTAGAACTTGGCCTGATGTGATCCATCTCTAGCAATTGGTTTGTAATGTTTTCTTTTTCTTCTCTATACATTTGTAGATGGTAGTAAAGGATGTTCATGACAAGCTTACAACCTATTTCCAACTCTATGATGGATTAAAATACCCTATCCAATAGTAATCCTAGAGACAAATTACTAAATAGCACATTATGGCTATCCAATATTATATGAATGTTATTAAGAAAAATGAAGCTTACCTAGTAGGCATGCCTTTTACTAGAGAGCAATTGGTTACCTATGCAATTTGTCCCTTGTGGAGAGTCCTCTCCATCCCCTCAGATGACCACTCATATTGATTAATCAAAAATGCCTTTAGGCACTATGTCTTTCCCTTTATATTTAAATTTTAATTCCATAGACTAATAATATTGTGTAAATTCTCTAACGAATGCAACCATTGGCTAGTTCTACTAAAAAAAAGTTTATAAAGAACTCACCACATTGAAACTACTGGATTCTTATTGACAAAACATGCTAGGCTACATTAATTAACAATAGCATGCAAAAGCTTGCAAATAACCTACAAAAATATGCAGTAGCTAATGAGAAGTTCTCTAAAACTGACCTAATGTTTAGTCTCTACTACTATTTACTATCAGGGCATCTAAAAGGTCCAGTTTCGGTGAGGATCCACTAAGACTGAAAATTTGTAAGGGTTATGTTGATTTTATTGTAGAGAAAGTAAAAGGTTTACACACAAATGCCTGAATGTATAAGAATTCTTTGCAAGCTTTCCATATCTATTTCACTTGGAAATTCTACTCATGGTATATCAATTATCAAGTGCATGTGAAAAAACTAAGATGGCGAAGATTAGATTTTTGGCTTTAAGCAATGTGAGTAGTCCTCCACCAGAATTTAACAATACACAATTGGCTTGTTGGTCTTTGTTAGTTTCTGGACTAATGCTAGTCATTCAGCACATGATTCATTATTCCACTACCTTTCCATCTTGGCTAATGTTGCAAATGAGGAATAAGTTGAGGCAGGGTTCATAGGGAGAAGATCTTCATCTATTCAAGGGTGTGGGACATCTAGGACTAGAATCATGGGTTTACCATGTAGTACAAAATGTTATAAATTTGAATGAGGGGATCTCAGGAGAGCAAGGAATGGATGATCTCTCTTTTCAACTTATTGATGTCAGTGGGATTTGTAATTTGAGTTTCATAGAATACAATGTACTTATGATTTGGGTTTGGATTGGCCTAATCTATATTCTGTGATTTCATGCATTTTGGAAGCTTGGCAGGGTAAGACACCTTCCCAAGTGAAGGAGCTTATACTGGAAAGGTACTATTTTATTCTTGGCTGGAGCACTTTATGTGATGTTGGATTTGAGGTAGTTAGTGTTCTACCGTGGAAAGATGAACCTGAGGGCAAGTTGCTGGGAATTGAATGCTTCATACATTTTAGCAAAATTTTGTGCAATAACATTAATTTGGCACATTGTTGAGAGCTATCATAGTCAAAAAGTTTCCTTTTGGAAGTACTTTCTACTCAGAAAATGGTGCATAAATAGGGCAATTTGAATGAGAAGGGTTGGGTTTTTTTGAGGCATGGAGCATGGCTATCTCTAGTCATATCATTACTTGAAGCAAGCTTGTGGAAAGTGTCCTTGGGGAGGTGGGATGTTTCAATGGTTGATACGCCTTGGATAGAATAGACATATAAGGATACTAAATTTCTCACACTATTCGAGTAGTTTATTTCTCATATACTGGAGGAAGGGCAAACAAGTTTGGTGCTAAACATTTTAACATCCATTTTAAGAATGTATGTTGAGGCAGTACAAGATGCTGCACTTGTTTTTCTTGATGGTAAATAGTTTTAAAATGATACACAATTTTCTATAAATTTACTCCTTAAATCAGGATTGGATAAGTCAAAGGAGGAAGCACTCCTAGAGAATCTTGGAGCTAGGTTTGAACTAATTAAATCTATATATGTAACAATGTCAAGTTTGGCAAGACTTGTGAATCAAGAAAATACATGGAATTTCAATAAATTTTTCCTAAGATCTTTATTGCATGGTTTCCCATCACACGGTTACCTGGGGAGTGTGGTATTAGTATCAGCTATCCTTTTGATGGAAGGTATTTTGGATACAATCAAAGAATTTCTTAGGACAAGGGATGCATTAGGTAAGGCTGGCATGGAGTCAGAAGTTTTAAATGCTTTGATGAATGTTACAATGATCATGAATTTTGACATATGGTTTGAGGGTATACACGATAAATGTGAGGCATTCCTAAATTATTTGATTTCCAAAAATGAAGAGAGGCACATCTATGCTGATCTATTTGTAATCAAGCATATGGAAGGTTTGGTAAGTGAAATGAACTCAAAGGATATATACTTAGTTGTACAAGAGAATGTAATAAAAAATGCAAATGATACAGTGGAATGTCTTAGGGTGGATCCAAATAAGCTTGATGTGCTTAAATGTTATTTGGGTCATGCTAGGGAATCAAATATGTTGAACGAGTTGAAGTTAAGAAATTTTCTGGGAGAACATAGCAACCTTTTAGCTCTTGTTGATTCTTTGGATGGATGCCATAGTGAATCAATAAATGTAAAGGTGTTGTAGCTTTTTGTCAACTTTTTGAATGACAATCCTAGTTATTTCAACATAAAGTAGGATTTGCAATGAAAAATTTTATTGATGGATTTTCCTACTTTGGCTGGATGGTTGGAGAAAAGGTTGTTAGGATATACCATTATATCATCATCAGGTATTGCATCAACACATGGAATTGCCAATTCAGTAAGGGACTCAGCAATTGCTTTCATAAATGCTCTTTTGTTACCATCATCTCATTTAAAATCTAGAGAGCTTCTTGATCATTTTTTGGATGCAATGCATATCAGTCGAGAGAAAGCATTTGTGTCATTTGATATTTCAATTGTGAAAGCCTACTTCAATTTCTTAGTTCAACTAGCAAATGGTGAGCCTACCATAAAACATGTTGTCAAGGGTGCAATTAATATAATCGTCAAGCTATTTTCTTGTGAAATTCAACTTGAAGGATTGAAGTTTATTTTTGGCTTCCTGATATCTGTGTTGGTTGCATGTGGTGCTAACAAACATGTTTTGGAAAAGTCCATAGAAAAACCATGGTCAAATACTAGTTGTAGCAGTGGATTTGCTATCTGTATGTTGAAGTCAAATGTTAGTAAAGAGAGGACAGATGCACTAGTTAATCCAATCAATTAGGGAGCTCAGTCTACCACAATGGTGTGTGATGCCACATCAACAGATGAAGATGAAGATGATGGTATGTCAGATGGTGAACTAGCTAGTATGGACAAAGAAGATGATGATGATAGTAATAGTGAATGCTCACATGCTCTACTATTGCACTTGATGTTGCATTACTAAAAAGGCTTCTATTTGCTTCTTATGAGGTAGTTCAGACATCCTGCAGGTTTCTACTTTGATATTCAAATATGCTTAGTTTGTATTTTCTTTAGGTAAAATTGACTCTTTTGGGATAATTGCATTTGTAAATGCCTAAAATTCTTTATTTTTTGTTCTCTTCTAGCTTGGCCATGTCTTCCAGGTTTCTTTAGGTTCCCTTCCCAAAGTAGACAATGTTGGAAACAGATGATGTGATAGAGAATAATAAATCTTTGCCATTTCCTTCAGACACAAGTATTGCCATTGGAGGTAGTGGCCAGGGGATTATTGAAGAAGATACCAATACTTCATCTATTTAGTATTGTTATGATGGTTGCTCAACTATTCCCATTCTTAGGTGACATTGGCATTATAATTTTTTCCTAGATTTTGATCTATGTGAAGCTTGCTATGAGGTGATGGATTCAGACAGGCTTCCACAGCCTCACTCGAGAGATCATCCAATGTCAACTATTCCAATTGAAGTTGATTCAGTTGCATTGGATGGGAGTGAGATCCAGTTTTCCATGGATGAAATGAGTGAAGAAAGTTTATTGCAAGTGGCAACTAAAATCAGTTTACACAATTCACCTTCATTGGATCCCCCAATGGAAACAAATGAAAGCAAAGATTTTCTTGTTACTACAAATGATACAAAATTAGTTCACAAGGCTTAAAATATGGAAAAACTAAAGCTTCAAATGTCTACTTATTCATGCATCATAGTGAAAACTTAAGTAGGTAATCTGCCAAAAATGAACAATGGTAAGTAAATACAGTAGAGATTTTTAGAAGTAAAAATTATCATTTTGAATTGCTAAAGACTCTTTATAATTCTATACTTGAGATTATTTAAATAATTTGAATAGCTAAACTCTGAACTATCAATTTTAAAAATACAATTAAAATAGTTGCTCAAAAATGTTGTCAAAGAAGTTGAATGAAATTAGTACTATCAAGTTGTCAAAATTGGAGACTTCCCACATGCTAGCTTCTATGCATAGTTCTAAAAACTCAATCCTATTAATGACCAAACACATTCCAAATTTTCCTTGTATTATCATTAGATGGGTTTATCATAACCACAATCCTATCTTTACGTTACAGTCAAATCTAGACAACAACTCTATGCATAAATCTTTGTTGCAGAACTTTACTTTGCACATTCTGATATATTAAAATTCAATAGCAACTTTATAAACTTACCTTGGAGATTCCTATAATTCTTCAATTTCATTCCCTATTATTTCTTGGAGGACCTTCACAACAACTTCTATATTGAGGAGAAACTCAACATGTAGAAAATTTAAGGCAATTAAAAATAACTCATTCCTCTTGTACTTTGGTAAATAGTTTGTCACTGAGCTCCTGCATCTCATTCAAAGATACATCAATCTGCATGCTCAAACACAAATCTTTTTCATCAAACCCTCAAACAATGTCTTTTAGTTCCATGTAAAAAAATCTAACCATTATCCATTTGGTTAATCTGCATAAAACTTGACACTAATGATATCTAGCCCCAAAACTTGGATTATCTTTTCCAATATAGAAATCTAAGGCAATTAGTTATCTTGACCCTTGATTAAACTTTGGAGTACAATCTCCTTCAACATGCATTTTTTTTTGTAATGACACCATGATTTGACTGCATTTAACTATGTATTTTTTGATCTTGAAATGAGATGAACATGATTGTGTAGATGACTTGATTATTTATAAATTTGCTAGATTTGATACACACTCTGTTAACCTCATAATGGTTTTTGACACTTGAGTGCCAATACACTTAACCACTTTCTATATTGTAGCCAAGTACACCATGTATGCCAAGCCACAACATGAGCCAAGTCAGGAAAGACTTCAGGTGTCGAGTGATCTTTAGGTGCCGAGTAGCCTTCAAGTGCCAAGTGAAGTTCAAGTGCTGAATGACTTTAGGTGTCGAGCATGATACAAGTGCTGAGTGATATTTAAGTGCCGAGTCATAGATGATGTCTAGCAATAAAAAAATGCAATAGGAGCCGAGTAAGCTAGTTTGATATTAGTGTTGAGCATCTAGAATTAGCAAGTGTCGAGTAACATAGAATGTACATATGAGTTTGTAACTTCGTTGATTCATATGTAAACTATTTTCATGGCTAACATATGATGAATCTTGAAGGATTAAATGATAAGATCAAATATTTTATATTTTCTATGCAATCTACATGCAGCCAATAAGAAAAATGGAGAAGGCATGCAACCAATAAGAAAAGTGAAAGGAATGAGCAGGAAGCAAAGATTCAATATGGATTGTAGATCCATTACAAGGAATTTTTTAGTGGCTATTATTCGCCAATTGGCTAATATGTCCCGATTGGGCTATAGAAATTGGCTAAAAAAACATTGTATACTAGTTGACTGGCTCACCCAGATTTTATAAAATACTCATATAGTGGTCAGAATGTTTGCCACTATTATTACATAATTTTAGTTTGGTAGTCAGGTTCTTCGCCCATATTTCTCTTTAATGTTTACTCTTATTCACCATGGAATTAATTGAGTGTCTCTTTTGAAAATCATCATTCACCAAATTCAAATTTTCCTATGCAATTTTTTTTTATGAGTGACACTGTACTCCATAGAAAAGTACAACTTACCTTGATACATGTCAACATTTTGGTGACTACCTCGACAATTCTTCTTCCTTCAAGAAATGTTGGCCAAAATTAAACCTCAGCCATTGATCTTGGATCATCAGATGGTCTAAGTTCTCAAATAATACATTTAACATAATTACATTTCAAAACATAATTCACCATCAATATTAATAATTTTATTAAAAACAAAAATTATAATCGCCATTATTTTATAAAAATTGTCTAAACTATTAAAAAATTTGCCACCAAATATCCATTGATTGACACATAATTTGCCAACACTATTAATTTTTTTCATCCAAATGACATGTGATTCGTCACAATTTTATAAATTTTGGGAGGGGGGGGTTCCTTAAAGTTATCCCTAATCCATACCTAACCCTAAGTCTTCGAATGTCTTTATAAGGAAGACAAAATCTCATTAGAAGAAGAAGTGGATGTACAAGGGTGTGGAAGGAATACTATTTTAGAGTAAAGAGTATCAGATCTCAGAGGATCAAGATCAGAGAAAGTAGATCAAGTGCCTGTATTCAGCAAACAAAGGATTGTAAGCTATTAGGTTTATTGTACCTAATACTCTCTAGAAATTGTATTAGAATGAAAAACCCTATGGTGATAGGTTAGCTTAACAACTATTTTGTAGATCCTTTAAATAGGTGATTAAATCCTCTAACAGGGTGACACTTCATGTAAAGTGTTTGTAAATCCTTTAACCAGGTCACTATTGATACAGTGTAAAGCCTTTAACAGGGCAAACCATTAGAAGCGGTTAAATATTATTACTGCAATGATTTTTTGGGTATCATCCCCACCCCAATTTTACCTTCTTATTTCTGGAGGGTTTTTGGGTTACCAAAATCTCAAGTGTTATGTGGTGATGCTTATGTGTTTCTCATAATTGTTTGATATGTTCATATGCATGTAATCTACTTTCAGTTAAAAAGTTTTAATGGTCAAAATATAGTACTTTTGATTCACCCCCCCCCCCCCCCCCCCCCCCCTCTTAGAAGCATTCTTCCTATTTGAATATTCCAACAATTGGTATCAGAGCAAGGTTCTCACAAGAAGAATTCGAACAACTTGGAGAAAAAGATCTAAAGATTGAAGTCTTCAAACTTGGGAAGATTATTGACAATCAAGTGATTGATGTGCAATTGGCTCTACACAAAGTAGAGGAACCAAGGGAGGAATTGATAAAATCCTTGAAGAGAAGGAAGGATATAGCCATAGCTGAAAATGATATAAACTATAAGGAGATTGATACCACAAAATTGTGTGCCAATGGAGACACCAAAGAGTTTGATGCAGCAATAGCAGAACTAATGGAGAAAAACAAAGTTCAAGAAGAAGAGATAAGATCTCTCAAGATGGAACATGAATCACAGGCCATAATGTTATGTGAAATCACTAAACAAAAGAAAAGAGCAGTTGAGGATAAAGTCATGATGGAAAATGACAAAAAAAATCTTGCAAATAGACTTGAAGAAAAATGTACTGAATTAACAAGGATATCAAACATGCAGATGGATACACTTGCCCAAATGATGAACCTTCATCATGAACTCAATATGAAAGATATTGAGATCTCTACTTTGAAGATGTAGAATGAAAAATTGTAGAATGAATTAAATAGAGAAAAAGAGGTAGCAGAGAATCTCAACAAGTCAAGTGAAGCCATCAAGTATTTTGAACAGTTGCTGAAATCCCCAAGATCCACCCATGATACATCAGGACTTGGATACAATAGCACTGAAGTTGGAGAATCATCAAAGAGTGTTGAGCAAAAAGATGACATAGGTAAGAATTCAAAACTCACTTGTCATTACTATAATAAGAAGGGGCATTCTACTAATGTTTGCAGGAGTAGGAGATTCAATCAGCCAAATACACCCAAGAGCAAGAGTTACTATCACAAGTGCAACATGCAAGGACATATGACACAAGATTGCAAATCCAATGTCACAAGGATTCAAAGATTTGATGGAAATTGTTATAATTGTAAGAAGTATGGACATAGAGCATTTGAATGCAGATCAAGGTCTATGTGGACATCAAATAAACCAATAAAATCAAAAGGAAATGAAAGTCACTATCATTGGGATTGCAACACCAGGTATAGCTATCATTATTGTTAGGAATATGGACATATACCATAGAACTACATAAGAACACATTTCAAAGGGAACTATAAAATATGGTTGAATCAAACCACATGTTTCAGTTGTTTGAAAATTGGTCATACCAGTAGAAACTATCCTACAAGGTCAAAGGCACCCAAGACTGAAGAAAATAAGGGAAAAGAAAAGATTGATGTCAAAAAGATAAGGGAAAAAATGAATAAGACTTGGAAAAAGAAAGATGAGTGCAACATATCAAGTGGAGGGATCACTTCACCCAATGTGTCAAGTGATCACACTTCATCAAACTAAGCATGAGAAGTATATGGGGCTGATATACAAAGTTATATCACACATCAGTCCCAAGACAAAGAAGCAATGCAAAGTATAAATTTGCATGAGACAAGATGTCAAGACAAAATCTAAATGATGTTGTCGAGCTATCTTTGGATGTCAAGTTAAACTCCAACACATGTCGAGTTCCTAATAGTGACTGAGTTGATAACTGATGCTCAGTTGGTTAACTCCAATGCAAGCTGAGTAAAGTGAAAATGTAGTGCAAGCCGAGTAATGTTAAAATCCATCAAAAGCCGAGTTGGCAGTTGAGCATTTAATGCGATGAAAATAGGGTATATTATTGGGATTCCAATAAATTTTCCTCATCATGATCAAGAAGAAAAGAAGAGAAAGAGAGAAGAGCAACTTCATAGAAGAGAATTCAGCATTTCAAGAAGATTGTAACATCTCTCAATGTGATTTCATCGATCTTGAGGCATTTTCATTTGTGCCAAGCTATGCAGTTTCATATTTCGTAAAAAAAAAAGGGAAACCCTAGTTTGCATAAATGGCATCAAGTTCCAAGAAAACCAAGGACAAAGAGTTGTTTGAAGTTTAGTTAGTGTCCAATGAGGTCAAGCAACCTAATTTTTGTCCCATTCCTAAAGTTTCATACAAAAATGACCTAGCTGGAGCTCTCTCCCAAATAACCCCCAAAAGTTGTAATGGTTCAAGACGTGAGAAGATGCTACAATTGTAAGATAGGAGCCCTAGGAGATATGGAAATAACACAAGCCTATGAGAAATTGTGCATAAATGGAGTTTTAAAAGATGAATTCAAAATTGTTGAAAGAAAGGGTTTGACCCAAGTTTGGAGCTTTCCCACCATATTCATAATTCATGGTGGAAGTCTTTGGTTGGAAGATATTCCCATCAAATTAACCAAAGGAATCATACATAGGGTAACTGGGTACCCTACCCTAGATCGGTTCAAAACTTTGAGAAGTGAATCAAAGGAGGTTATTGAAAAGAACATTGGTGCTCAGTGGAATAAAAGAGAAATGACAATTCACACCATTTAGGATCCTCTAGTTGAGTTTTTTTTTAGAGTCATTGCCCATAAGTTCTATCAATCTAGTAGACTCAATAGTGTGCCATGTATTGCAGTAGATGTAGGTTACAAATTGGTGAAAAAGGATCATACTTATGATCTTGCAGAACTGCAACTACAATAGATTACTGAAAACCTAGCTGCCATAAGAAGGAAAAAGGGTGCTTAATGAAAATTTGGAGCAATTTTAGTTTGTGTATTCTTTTATGTTCAGAATGAGTTTCCCTCTTTTGCCAAAGTTACATGGAGGAATGATAGAACTATCATTGCCCAAATCAATGAATATATAGAACAAATGGGAGAAAATTTTGATACACTAATGACAAGTTATTTTGAGGATTTCAAGAAATCCATGAAGCAAAGATCAAGAATACCAATTTCCTTAGTGGAAGAAAACACTAATGATTTGTGCTTCTTAGTTGACATTGATTTCACCTATATTCAATCAGTAATTCCAAGGGTGAGATGGCTAAGGCCATTTGGATATGAAATCAATATTGATGAAGCTTCTATGACAATAACTGCATTATTGGTAGAAGAAATAGATAAAAATGCTCCACACTTTGGCACATATGATGTGGTAAGATCACAGATAAATATGGATTTAAAGAGTACCTCCACATTAAAGAAGAAAGACAAATTGTTGAAGAAGATTAAAAATAAATTTGGTGAAGGAATTGAAGTTGAAGTAGAAGAAGAAGAAGATGACAATGATGATGATGAAGATGAACAAGAACAAGGCCCAATGGAATTGAACCAAGGCCTAGGTGAAGACAAGGAGGAAGGTGCACAGGAAGAAGAAGCCAAGGAAGCACCAATTGAAGCTGAGTCAAAGAAAAGAAAGGCAATAGAATAGCCTCTAGCTCAATGAAATCCAAATAAATCTACCATGCCATCACCTCAAAAGCCAACAAATCAAGCTACAACAAGGGCCTCCACTAAAAAGGCTAAAGAGAAAGCTACAAAGAAGAAACCAATCAAGGAAACACAGGACAAACTGAGGAAAAGAAGAAGATATGTGGCTCAACCTAATACTGATGAAGAAGAGCAATCTAAAAAGGTAAGCCATTTTTCAGTTAACACTTTATGTAAAAATATTGGAAATGGTGATTTAAGAAACTTAAATAAAGTTGATTTCAATATGTTTACTAAAGAATAGAATAGGATAGAGGAAACAATTTATGGAATGATGGCATTGTTCAAGTACACTCTTCTTGAACTAGATGGACAATTGCCAAAAGAACTGTCTAAAATTGTAGAAGACAGATGGTATTTTTGTTTGAAAATGGAGAAGGAGATGAGGGAATCAACCCTAGCAAGCTTATTGCCTGATTTGACTAAGGAAAAAATAAAGAAAGTAGTCAAAAGGCATAATACTAGGTTTACACCTAAGTATAGGGAATTATTCATTCTCCAAAACAAGATGGAAGATATTATTCAAAGGACAATAAAATCATGGAAAAACTTGTACAAAAAGATTGAAGATTTTCTTGAAGAAGAATACAAGGAAGAAGCTACTGCTCCACTAGAAGAGAGAAGAAAAAGGAGAGAAGAGAATATACTAGTAGAGAAGGGAGAAGAAGAAAACAAGGAAGAAGAAAAGAAAGATGGAGAGGAGGAAGAGACACAAAAATAAGATGTAATGGCAATAGCTGAGCAAGAGTAGCAACCAGACTAGAGTGTGCATGAAACACAATTTCCACCCTCTAGCCCTCCTCATGTACCCATCACACCTACAGAAACTATAATTATAAAAGATGTTCCTGACACTTATGGTCAGAACATCGATCCATTAACTACAGAAGACCTCAAAAGAATCCTTGACCAATCTAAACAGCAAGCAAGATTTTGTACAAATACAGTATTGGTCAGTATGGATGAATTAAAAAAACTAGTAGAAAGCATAATTAGAGATAAGGTGAATCCACAAGAACCACCTTCCATCATCTCTACAACTACTAGTGGTCAACCTCAAATGCCCATAGTTATTTCATCAGGCATAGTTGACACCTCAATATAGAAGCTGAGTCCAGTTTTAGAAAAAGAAATAGAACAAATAGGATAGACTATTACATCTAATCCTACAACATAAACACAAGGTGCACTTCCTAAGATTACCATAATTTATCAAGGTAGTAGACAGTAGGAGGAGAAAATAGAGGAAACACCTAAAGAGCAAGAGGCAATACAAACATTGATAAATTTTCCTACCTTAGGAACTCCTTCACAATAGCCATTGCAAATATCTACACCAGGATCTAGTACTACAAAAGTTGCAAGGGTACTTCACTATGGAGACCCTGAATTAGATGAGGAGATAGTCATACCAGGCTATGACTCAAAAACAATAACCATTGATAAAATCAATGAGGTGCAGGAAGTACTGAATAGGAGATAGTCACCAGATGAGTCAAAGGATATCATGGAGCAATTATCATATATTGTTGACCAGGTGACAAATGAAGACCAAGAGACAAATGCAAAACTTATAGAATGGTCTAAAAGGAAATTCCAGGGAAAAGTAAATGAGCAAGTATCAAGTCAAATTGCACTCTCCCAAGTTGAATTGGCAAAGCTAATAGACAAAGTGAAAAAGGTACTTGAGAACATATTCTCATTGTACAAAAAGTTGTGTGACTTTTCATGCTTCACATAGGAGACAAGCCAAAAGATACTGAGCTTGGAGAGAAATTTAAATATTTCAAGCATGCATCTACCAAAAGATCCAGCTCAAAGTGAGATGCATTTTTCTCAATTGCTTCACACTCAGAAAGAAATAGTGGTATTAATAGTAGATGAGGCCAATATCAAGGCAAAACTGATACAACTCTAGTCCTCCATTACCCCACATTTGGAAATACTCCATAAGGAACAAGTCTATGTAGAAAATGTTCTTAAGAAAGATCCCAATCTTTCTACTTCAGATGGACTTATTCATCTTGCTACAGAGACTTCCATCCAACACAAGTCACTAGAAATTGCTTTGAACAATTGGGATGCAGCTCTCAGGATGATTATGGAGGTAAACAATACATTTTTGGTGAAATATGGTCTTAACCCTTAAAATCCTTTGACATAAGTGTCAAAAAGGGGGAGATATATATCTTATTAACTAAGGGGGTGATATTATAAGATACATGGGGAAGTGAGAGAATGGGGGAAACAAAACCAAGGGGAGCATGATATACAAATAATGGCACAAACAACTAACTCAGCGGGAGTTACAATAATTTTGAGGTATATATATTGTAAGTTACACAAATTTTGATTAAAAGTTTTTTAAATTTTTGTATATACTGAGCAGATTAGTTAATGTACTCATAAGATCAGTTAAGTGTTTTTGTCACTCATGTCAAAGGGGGAGATTGTTAACCTCATAATGGTTTTTGACACTTGAGTGCCAATACACTTAATCACTTTCTATATTGGAGCCGAGTACACCATGTATGCCAAGACACAACATGAGCTAAGTCAAGAAAGACTTCAGGTGCTGAGTGATCTTCAGGTGTCGAGTAGCCTTTAGGTGCCGAGTGAAGATCAAGTGCCAAGTGAAGTTCAAGTGCCAAATGAATTTGGGTGTCGAGCATGATACAAGTGCCGAGTGATATTTAAGTGCCGAGTCATAGATGATGCTGAGCAATACAAAAATGCAATAGGAGCCGAGTAAGCTAGTTTGATATTAGTGCCAAGCATCTAGAATCAGCAAGTGCTGAGTAACACAGAATGCACATATGAGTTTGTAACTTCATTGATTCATATGTAAACCATTTTCATGGCTGACATATGATGAATCTTGAAGGATTAAATGATAAGATCAAATATTTTGTATTTTCTATGCAATCTACATGCAGCCAATAAGAAATGGAGAAGGCATGCAACCAATAAGAAAAGTGCAAGGAATGAGCGGGAAGCAAAGATTTGATATGGATTGTAGATCCATACCTAACCCTAAGTCTTCGAATGTATTTATAAGGAAGACAAAATCTCATTAGAAGAAGAAGTGGATGTACAAAGGTGTGGAAGGAACACTATTTCAGAGTAAAGAGTATCAGATCTCAGAGGATCAAGATCAAATAAAGTAGATCAAGTGCCTATATTCAATAAACAAAGGATTTTAAGCTATCAAGTTTATTGTACCTAATACTCTCTAGCAATTGTATTAGAATGAAAAACCCTACAATGATAAGTTAGCTTAACAGCTATTTTGTAGATCCTTTAAATAGGTGATTAAATCCTTTAATAGAGTGACACTTCATGTAAAGTGTTTTTAAATCCTTTAACCAGGTCACTATTGATATAGTGTAAAACCTTTAATAGGGTAGGCCTTTAATAGGGTAGACCATCAGAAGTGGTTAAATATTATTACTGCAGTGATTTTATGGGTATCATCCCCACCCCAGTTTTACCTTCTTATTTCTAGAGGGTTTCTAGGTTACCAAAATCTCAAGTGTTATGTGGTGATGCTTATGTGTTTCTCATAATTGTTTGATATGTTCATATGAATGCAATCTACTTTTAGTTAAAAAATTTTAATGGTCAAAATACAGTAATTCGAATTCACCCCCCCCCCCCCCCCCCCCTCCCTCCTCTCAAAAGAATTCTTCCTATTTGAATATTCCAACACACTCTTTGTTGGATTGTAGGAGGAGGCAAAATAGTTTCGAGAAATCTGAGATTGGTTCAATGGAAAGTCAATTGAAGGAAGAAAAATAAACTAGAATTCCTTGTGCCGTGGTGGGATCTACAGCTCAAACTCTCAGTTAATCAGTTTTTATTGATTTTCCTATCAAAAAATTCAGATTTTAGGTAGAGAATTTGTAATCTCAAACATAAATTTGAGTGTTATAAAAAATAGTTGTACTATGTACTATGATAATTATATTTTCTTATCAAGAATGTATTCATGACACTCAATTGCTTCAGCTTGGTGGGGTTGGTTGTATACTAGTTGAAACATTTAGTTGTGCTGCATATAAATCTCAATCTGTAAATTTAAAATAGTAGACATATATTTGAATAAATTAAATTTGCATCAGTACTATAGAAGGAATTTGCATTAGTACTGCATCCAAGTAATTCAAAACAATCCCTATTCTTTCCTAAATTCTCTGGCTTGAAACTGACTATGGGTAGCATTTATTAGAGATTATCCTTGTGATGTATCATGGTCATGATTGCTAGACTGTTATAAAGCTTTTAAATTCACCTCTATAATATCTTGTACATTATGATTCCCTTTGATTCATAAATTTTGAATAATGACTTCCTAATTTGATAATGATTCTTTTCCGTCTTTTTTTTTTCGGTCCCTTTTCCTTATAAGTGCTTCAAGTTTATAATAACAATGCTCTACATCTTGAAAACTTCTTATGATCATATCTAGAGAAATAGCTAATAGCTATGTGTTTGCACATCTTGTAGTTGCTTCATAGTAGAGCATATGATGCATTGTGCCAAGTAAATTCATCTGCATTCTGCACTTTTGTTGTTTCTCCCTTGTAGCTATTCATAGCAAACCAAGTCTTCGCAGCACCATGATTCACATCATTGATGTGTATGGAAGACAAGATACTAATGATATTCAGCATTCTCAATTGTTGAAGTCACTACCATAGAATCATCACTACATCAAGATTAGATTCTATTTTTTCCTCTTTATATTTTATTTAAAATATAGATTAAAATAAATTGCTCTTTTTATATTTAATTTTCTTTATATTTAGGTAACCACGTGAAACTAGAGGGAGAGGACAAATGCCATTGTGAACATTAAAATGAAATTTTTCTATTACGTTGGTTGAAAAATAACTTTATAATTGCAATTACTTTTTCCTCACTCTAAAACTTGATAGAACAAAACACCAATGATTCTCATAATTTATAATTATCATCCTCTTATCTGAGTAAGAATTATAAGATATCCATCATTACCTAGGTGGTTGTCTTTGTCACAGATAGTACACCTAGGCTTTGGATTCCTTCAATTTTTTGGATTTTTTTCAAGAGAAAGTACCCATCAATGTACTAAAAAGCATGAAGCTAAGGGAATACTAAAATAGTTTGCCACTTTACACTAACCATAGTCTTATCAGATACTTCATTACTAATTATTATAGGGGCCATATCATCCTCAAAACTCGTTCAGGTCCTCTTCACATTGTCCTCATGAATTGTAACAAACCCCTCACTCACAAGGTTTCCAATTGCATTACGAATCTGAAATTGAACAACATAACTCATAATGTATTCATTTCCCCCAAGAAAATGAAGCTAGAAATAGCTTGAAATTTACCCACAACAAAGAATTACTTATATCATTCAGGCCGACTTCCTTGGATCCCTATTTGTGCATTTCCTCGATCAACTATGATTGCATTGATTCATATCTGGTTAGGTGCCATACCAACAATTTTCTCAACACTATTTAGGGTAGTATAAAGAATGTTACCTTAGTAATATGGGTTGATGTTCCCCTTTCCTACATCCTTTCCATGATAAGAATCCTCAGTGATGAAATAAGATTGACTCATCTCATTCTTTCACTGGTTGAGAGTCCCATGTTTATGAGATCCATGTAAATGGTCCCTGTAACCATGACACTCAAATGCATTCAGTGGCTTCCAATTAACATGATTCTTTTAGAGCTAACTAATTTTTTGATGATAATGCATTCAATATACAACTAAATTAATTGACAATCCTCATTGCCAAAGATGCACAATGGTTACCAGTTGAATGATCAATGGCAGATTGTTGAAGTGCAACTTCAAGAAGTCAAAATGATTCTACCACATCACACCTTTCAACCTATAGAATTGGAATGTAAGATATCTTTTTATTGCCTCAATCTGGCTCTAAAATATCCAATAATGTAACCCACTTTTTTCTACATAGGATTTTCTTACCCACCCAGAGAATTTGATGTGGGCGAGGGCTTCACTTATTCTTATTAAGCTTTCAGTTTGGTGTGGAGTCATTGTGATAACCTATACAATTCATTTAGGAGAACAAGTTAACATAACATGAGAATTGCCCTGCATCTAGATGCATTCTTCAGTAGAAGTATGAGATATACTATTACTTTTTTCATGTGTGTAACTTGTAAGCATACTATACAGAAATTGAATTTGAGAATATATTGAGCTAACCTTCTTGCTACTACCAAGGAAGTTTCCCTTCCTACACATTTCAACATAACCACAAATCAGATCTTCTATTGCCTCATCAGATATCTTAGGATGTATATGTTGTCTTGCAGAAGTGATATACAAAGTGAGAGTTGGGAGGTCGAATGCATCTAGCGTTTGGTCCTAGAATCATAATGTAGTTCACATCAAAAATATCAGGTCATTGGACACCCCATTAATTACTACATAGTATTGACCAAATTAGAACTTACCTCTGGCTACTCATAATGTAATGCAACAAGATGCCTTTCAAGGTGCCTATCCATTTGTTTATCAGCTTTATCAAGCACTAGGTAGATCAAATCAAACCAGCAAGCATTTTTTGTGATTCTTTTATACTTGAGTGACAACAAATAAATTCTCCACCTTGAATTCTAAAACCAAATATACTCCACCTGGAAAGCAATGTTGGAGGAAGTTGGATATTGTCAATCACTAAAAATATAGGGTTGTAGCATGAACCACTAGGATTGGCACAAACTAAAATAGATGTTCTTGCATTCAAAGATGCTATGATCCCAGCCTTTGCAATTGACACTGTTTGTTGTTCCATAACCTACTTCAAAGGAATGACCAGACATTGATATACAAGTCAACCAACAACATAATTACGAAGTCAAGAAACTAGTAAAAGCACAAAATTCAAAGAGCTCGAAGAAATATCACACCACATGTAACATGCTATGAGCATTGTCTGACATCTTGTCAAACTTGTCTATGCAGCAAATGCCCCTATCACTCATTACCAATGCTCCACTTTCTAGAACCTATTGAGTTCAAAGAAATAAGCAGTTTATATAGAATAAAGTGGTAGGTAGCAGTAGGGGAGCAGGCAGCCCAAAGAGCTCAATGATCAACAAATTGAGTTAATAACTTACTATTTCACTAGTTTCAGGATCCTTTGATACATAAGTAGTCAAACCAACCACAAAGCTTCCACGACCACTTGTATAAATTCCTCGAGGAGCCAACTTATGCACATACTGAAGCAGTTGAGACTTACTCATACCTAGATCCCCAACAAGTAGGATGTTGATATCACCACAAAAAGTAGTTCTTGAAGATAGTTTTATTGTAATTCCCTCGAAAAGCTATTTAAGAAGCATAATGCTTAACATATGGTTCAAAGAACATGCAACAAATTACCAATTAATTGAACATGAATGCAAAGAAAGATACCTAGCAGAAGATCCCTTTCTTTATATCTTCTAGCTCCCAAATACTCGGAGCTAAGGACCTAGTTAGCCTCTCATAGATATTGGGCATGCAAGATAGTTCTTTCAACTTCTCAATTTGGAAATTGGCTGTCAAAATTCAATTTTAGAGCAGGTAAAAAGTATGAGTTTATACCTTAGCTTCATAATCAACTGGTGACATATCACCTCTTGAAAAGAGGCAAAACTATCACTATTGGTATCATGTTCTGTTGGATCTTCGGCTCACAATCTTGTCTTGTTTGTCTTTTTTAGATGAAGGCAATTGATGTAGGTCTGCACCAGCAAATGATTTACCAATTAGAATTAGAAATCATAGAATACAGCATTAAGGTCCTCATTTCCAACTTAAATGGACTAAGATAGGCTTGAGAGCTTTGCTTTAAATAGAGATTTCACAATCCTTTGGTTTGGTCCCACTCTAACTGTCATAGCTCTGAAAATCCCAGTAACCTAAAAAAAAAAACCAATGTCAACCTTCAAATGCTAACACTTGGCAATAAAAATGAGTGTAGATTTCATATATCATGTAATGTCAGACACACCTCAATTCGATCACCAAGTTTGGCCACATCAACAAGTTTTTCATGCATCAGCAAACTAACAGTGTGCAGGATTTCCCCCTTTGGAATAGCATCAGGTGTTTCTTGCAGCCTTACAATCTGCTTATCAAAAAACCTAACCACAAAGTAAAATGATATAGTTGCCTTTAGATTCTTGAAAATGTAGCTTCAAATCATGCATAAACTAAAATCAACAAGTTACTACTTGTATCTGTTATGCATCAATGTCAAAGAATTCATAGCAGCACATTTTGGCCTTGCAAAACATGTAGGTTCATCAATCTAGCCTAAGCATTTGAAGCATAAGATAGGATGTGAATACAAATCTAGCAAAAACACTTTTAGATAGCAAGTACCATTGTACATAGTGAAGTAAAGATATGATATTTTTTTTAAAAACATGAAATACGTTTGACAAAATTTGGTAGAAGATTCTCATGGAATATGAGAATAAAATTTGGTGTGAAAGTTCTCATACAGGGATTTTTCCACACTAAAAAGATGTGCTCTCTTATATATAGCTTTCATCAAGAAAACATCTCAATGTGAGAAGAACCTCATGTACGGTGTCCTATTAGTTCCAATTAAGGTTATAGAGAGTAGATCAATAGTGGCCGTGTCACAATAAGGAGTAAGATCTTATTTGCAAAATCTTGGAATCTAAAAGCTTCTGAGATCACTTTCATAAGCATGAATCTGTTTAAAGTTGTAGATTCTCTACCATAGTTTATGCAAAATAGAATTGAAAAACAAACATAAAATACAACGAAGACACAATTAACTGTTATATTAAGAGTTCAATTGTAATCCAACGAATTACCACTATCAACAGGTACTAGTGCTAGAGCATATCCACAAACAATGCACTTAAAGAATGCTTCTTTGATTTTTGTATAATTGAACTGCACCAAATTATCATTCCTTTGACTAAAACCATCTTCTCAATATCTAGATTTCAAAGACAACAAAACCCCCTTATTAGATTTTTCAAATAGCATTGAACAATGAAGACATAACTTTAAAAAGCATTGCCTACCTGATGGATTCAGATCTTGCATGTTAACTGTATCTCTAAGATTGAATATTATTGCTTGAATGAAATGGCATTTATATGTAAGTTTGAGGCATATTTATGTGCATAAATAAACAAAACTTGAAATAACAAAGTCATTAAATGAAAACATACTAACTGAAAAAACATATTTTTCCAAAAATACAATTCAGTCACCTATATGTGCTTCTCCCACAAAGGCTTGAGGTGAACAGCTACATCCATCAATACAATGTCAAAAATGGTGAGAACTTCAAGAGGATATTTGACCATCTTGCCATAAACTTCTTCATCATATTCGATGATGTTCATTGCATCAATATTGAGCGAATTACCTTTGACTCCCATTGTCTAAATGAGAAATCAACTAAATGAAGTCAATACAAAAGAAAATGTGCTCAACCAATAATTTGAAATGAGACTAGATGGTAACCATAAAAAGCCAATAGCGACAAATTTGAACCTATCCCAAGAGCCTCATGTATTTCCCCTCAAGGTCTGAAGGATCATCCCTAAAATTGCTTAGAAAGTGCTAAATTGCTTGATTGACATTTTGAACACTTATGTTTGTGCCCCAAACAAGCATAGGGGGGGTTGCCATCAAGGTCACCCTTAGAAGACTAGGGCATCTAATTATAACAGCCAAAAGAGGTAATTAATGTGTGTTTCAACAAAACATATATACAAATTGAAAATAAATGATTGACTCAATTGATAGGCAATTCTCTATCCAAAAGGTTTCTTGGTACAAGGCATTATCTTCAAAATAGGTTTCTTTAATGTAGAAGGCATCAAATGTTGGTGCATAGGAATCTACTATGCCGATTCCTTAAGGAGGCAAATGCTTGGACAGTCAATGTGGACCACCCATTGAGGTTTGTAATATAGAAGGGTTGTCTGGTATGACCCATTCGATAGGACCCTAGGAGTCTCCATGGTTGAACTGACCCAGAATCTGGGTGTGTAGGCTAACATACCATTAATATAGTTTTTAATGCTTCTCACTAGCAATAAAGCATGTTTTATTAGCCCATTATTTAGCTAGTTCACCTTTATTACTTCAAACAATCTAATCCAATGTTTATAATAGTAGAGTTCTATTTATTAGAATATAATACATTTTCTATTTTGGTATGTCTAGGTTACATACTCCATATTCTTAATATATGGTTCAATTTCTTTTTGTACTAGTCTAGTTTTAATTGCTTTAAAAAAATTTAAATGACTATTGTTTGGAATTATCAAGTATAGATTAACCCAGACTCTGCCAAAGGGCATAAAGCATGAGGAATGACAACTTTACACATCTGGAATTCATGATGTGAATGAAAAATTTACACATCTAGAATTCATGATGTGAATGATAATCTTCATCCATATAATGCTATTTTAAAATTTAGGACTTTGTCTTGTTATGTGTTGTTATATATAATTAATATTTATCAAAATTGTAGGAAGAAGCTTGCACTAAGACTTTTGTTTGATAAAAGTACAAATGATGATCATGAAAGAAGCATATTGACAAAGCTAAAGCAACAGTGTAGTGGTCAGTTTACTTCTAAAATGGAGGGAATGGTAAGCTGCATCATACATAAATAAAAAACTCACTTTGATTCTTATCAGTGAAGTTAATCTAATTGTAAATTGTGTAAAAATTTGTGTTCTTGTATGTAGGTCATAGATTTAACATTAACAAAGGAGAACCAAGGGCATTTTGATGATTATCTTAATGAAAATTCTCAAGCACATCCTGCATAGACTTGACTAAGATAGTTTTGACAACTAGGTTTTGGCCGAGTTACAAATCATTTGATCTTAACCTTCCAGCCAAAATGGTGTGCCCATTTTGTATACAGTATAACTTTTAAATTTTCCAATTTTTGAAGTAGTTTAACATTTTGACCTTTGCTACTTAATGTAGGTAAGATGCATAGAGGTGTTCAAGTAGTTCTATTAGACAAAGACAAAGCATAGAAAGCTTACATGGATATAATCTCTAGGTACTTGTAATATTAATGGGAAGTTTTACCCTAAGCCTATGGAACTTATTGTTACTACTTACCAGGTAATTTCCTTTTTGGTTGATTACTGGCTGACAGTTAAATTCCTTTATTCATATAAAATGGCATTATAGGTCATTTTCTACTGATCATTATTGGGAATTTATTCTTCTAGTTTATGGTTAAGAATTAGTTGGGTAGGATAAGTTAAAGAAATGGTTAATGTCATTAATTGTTAATGACCACGCATTGATAATTTGATTCATTTTCTACTTATGCTATCTTTTTAAAGGAAAACTAAAACTGATGTGTTATAGAAACCATAAATATGCAAAGTGAATACATCACATTTATTAGTGTCAGTTTCCTTGATATATTTGGAATTCACTTCTTTTTCCTTGTGTAACTTACTCTATGGTTATTATATGTAGACATCATCATTCTTTCTATTCAATGAATCTGAAAGCTTAAGTTACTTAGAAGTGAAGACTCAATTGAATTTGACCAATGAAGATATTGTTAGATTACTACATTCTCTTTCATGTGTGAAACATAAAATTCTTAATAAAGAGCCAAATACAAAAATTGTGGCACAAACAGATGTCTTCGAAGTCAATTCAAAATTCACTAATAAGATGAGGAGAATCAAGGTATGAACTCTGATATAACAAATTGTATACTATTTTTCCTGTCTATTTTTGACAAAAATTAATGCATGCGAAGATTACATGGGAATTGGTTTATTCCACTCCCACCAGTGGATGAGAAAAAAAAAGGTGATTGAGGATGTGGATAAAGATAGACATTATGCAATTCTAATCAATAAATTACAAGTTAGCTGAAGATTAATGCTAATATGTTTTCTCACAAATCTTTTTCCAGGGTGTTGCTACTCTAACTCCTAGACTAATTTAACTTCATTTTAAAGTACTGGCATTTACTCTTGGAATGATTTAACTTCATTTTAAAGTACTAGCTCTGAATTTGTATTTATTAGACATCATTTTAGAGTAGTAAAGTTGTAATATGGATAATATGGTAACAAAAGGTGATCAATGCCAATGGTAGTCACTTGGTGTTAAAGAAATTAGGAACATCTTAGAGGAGACTTGGAATATTGTATTGGCTATGTCATTTGTGGTTCTTCTGATAAGGTGTTAAATTGTTGATAAAAGCAACAAAAGTACTGCATCCCATAAAAATAGGTGTTGAAGCTCTACTTCTTTTCCTCCAAATATGGTAAGTTTGAATGACACCAAATTTTTCTTTTCTTCAAGCGACTTGGAGGGGTGACTTGGTGAGCTCACTAGGTGAGCTAACATGGCGAGTGGACTTGGTGAGTGAACTTAAAGAGTGAACTTGGTGAGGTAACTTGGTGAGCATACTTGAACAGTTGACTCAATGAGTCAACTTTGGGAATAGACCTAGCAAACTGACATTGTCAATAACCTTAAAGAGGTGACTTGGTGGGGCCGATTGGTGAGCCTACATAGAGAGCCCCACTTGGTGATATGAGATGGTGAGTCAACTTGGTGAGACGACTTGGAGAGCTAACTTGATGAGCAGACTTAAGGTGTTAACTCATTGAGGTGACTCAACAAGGTGACTTGATGAACAAACTTAGAGTCAACTTGGCAAGCATATACTTGAACAATTGACTTTTTGACATGACTTGGTGGGGTGACTTAGCGATCCCACTTGGAAAGAATACTTGGATAGTCAACTTGGTGAGCTGAACAAGTGAGTTGACATGGTGAGTGGGCTTAGAGAAGCAACTCAGTAGGGCAACTTGACAAGCACACATAACGAGCCAACTTGCCAGGGCAAGGTGGTAATACCACTAGGTGAGTTGACTTGGTGACCTGACTTAAAGAGTCGACTCATTAAGGTGACTAGGTGGGGGTGACTTGGTGAGCTAACTTAGGGGGCAGACTTGGTGAGCAAACATAAAGAGTCAACTTGGTGATCGTACTTGAATTATTGGCTTGGTGAGCTGACTAAGGGAGTCAGCTTGGCAAGCTAACATGGAGAGTCAACTTAAAGTGCCGAGTTGGTGGGGCAAGTGGGGGTGACTTGGTGAGAAGACCTGGAGAGTTGGCTTAAGGGGTGGACTTGGTGAGCGAACTTAGAGAGTCAACTTGGTGAGCATACTTCAAATGTCAACTTGGCGAGCTGACTTGGGGAGCCAGCCTGATGATCTAACATGGTGAGTGGGCTTAAAGTTGCAACTTGGTGGGGCAAGTTGGCAAGCCAACTTAGCAAGGCCACTTAGAGACACGACATCGTGAGTTGACTTGGTGAGCGATCTCGATGAGAAAACCTAAAGATTGACCTTGATGAAGCACTTTGGTGGGGTGACTTAATGATCGAACTCAAAGAGTCAACTTGGTGAGCATACTTGAATAGTTGACTTAGTGGGGCAAGTTGGCGAGCCAACTTAGTGAGTCCAATAAATCAAGAGGAGACAGTTGAGAGCTTAGAGTGACACAATTTTTAGAGATCATATGGAATGAAATGGGTGTGCAAGTAGAAAGAAACTAGAAAGACATTGTGTATAGATAATGGCATGAAATGGATGGTTTTGGAGCACTTAGCACAAACACTCAACATTCAGTACATATCATCATTTGAGATCAAATGGGTGTATGGGATTATATGCATAGTGAATAATAAAGGAGGGAATTGAACCCTCCCTAAGGCTCACAGTTGTTGAGGTCCACTTTAGCAATGGCCCTTCCTGCAAAATTGCCGTCTAAAACCTTTCTAATGAGATAATGTGTTATGAGTTGTTCATCAGTGGGATGGAACATGAATCTAGGAGATAGTTGTGCATCACTCATATGGGTGATGCACAACTACCTCCTAGATTCACGTTCCATCCAACTGATGAAGAGATCATAACACATTATCTCATTAGAAAGGTTTTAGATGGCAATTTCACAAGAAGGGTCATTGCTGAAGTGGATCTCAATAACTACAAGCCACAAAATTTTTTTGACTAAGCATTGGTCAAAATTTTTACCAATGACATGTAGTTTTCTACCAAGCCTTGGTAAAAATTTTGACCAATGCACTGTAGTTTTCTACCAAGCATTGGTCAAAATTTTGACCAATGCACTGTAGTTTTCTACCAAGCATTGGTCAAAATTTTGACCAGTGCCCTATAGATTTCTACCAAGCATTGGTCAAAAGTTTGACCAATGAATGGCAGAAAATGCGCTAACAATTTCCACATTTTTTGACCAATGTATTGGTCAAAATTTTGACCAACTAGTAGGTTGGTCAAAATTTTGACCAATATGTTGGTCAAATTTGGTCAATGTTTGGTCAAAAATTGGGTCAAAATTTTGACCAATAAAGGTCAAAAAATGAGCCCAAATGTACTAGTGGATCAAACCCCATAAAATTGATACTAAGACTAGGGGTGGCCTACAATCATTATTCTAGCCTATTTAGGTCTTATTCATATGGTTTCAATGGTTCATTCATTAAAAAGTAACCCATAACACCAAAATGCTTCAGACCCTATGGATTTGGCTGATAGCATGTTGAGCTATCATTTTGCACAATGCTTAACAACAGGAATCCTTTCAAACTCCTCTCTTGAAAATTTAATCTAAGATCAACTCCAAGGTTTTGGGTGATCTTGCAACCTACTAAAATCCACTTAGTTGAAGATAAATGTTTTTCTTCATGAGGAGGCCTTTGCTAGTTCGAATGATTTTGGATGAGATGTAAAATTTGTTTGCTGCTCCAAAATAAGACACATAAAAGAACTATGTTTTTGTATTTTCTATTTTTTATGAATGCAATCTAACAATGCAACTAATATGAACTCCTATTTTAACAATGGGTTCATAAAGAAAATAATGAAGATAAGTTAACAAGAAACTTAAGAAAATAAAATGAAAGAAAAATACTAATAGACATAAGCTATGGAAACAACATGTCTACAAGTTAAGATTACAAAGAAATTAATGGGTAACTAATGAAAGTAGAAGCAATGCTTCCTTGATTCCATTGATGCAATCATCGATGGGATTTTCTTAGCAACCATAAGATATTTCACTTTTCATTAAATCACAAGGCCATGGAAAGTGTGCTCATGCGAGACAAAAAGTTATGCATGAACCAAATGGGTGATCTCTTCTCAAACTAGATACATCAGTGAAATTCATAAAATTGTAGAAAACACCAAAATTTAGAGATTGCACAACTAGAAATAATGAAATAAATTTTTGGCTCAATCATAATTCCATGAACATACATTCACCAAAATATGACACATTTAGGTAAGAATCACTACACTCCAAATATGAGCACCAAAAGCATATATTATTGCAAAATAATAGTGGCCCTAATTACATATTACAATCTTGTATTTATAAGAAATTATCTCCTCAATTTGTGTTGAGAGTGAGAGATATATTCATGCAATCATATCCTTCTAATTTAATAAAACAAACTAATTATATACAAACTAACTATCTAATTGGTGCTTAGTAGGACTCCATCCATTTTTATATCATTAATTGGATGCATGAGCCTTTACATGTCATAAAACAAAGAAATAATGAGAAAATAAGAATAAGAGAGCCTTTAGTTGATGTGGAAGTGTTTAGAAGTGTCAAAAATAGAATTTCAACCTTTAGTGGGCATTTGTCAGAGTTAAACTACTGTCAAAATGCATTTTCGATGCATGGAAAGCTCTATTTTTGGAACTAACAATTAACTATCTATGCACCTTTGGAAAAATGCACCTCAGAAGAAGTGCACTAAGGCACCTATACACCTCTGACTTCTTCAAAATTATTCCAACTCTTTTATTGCCAAAAAGTGCACTAGTGCACCAGTGCAGTAAAGCACCTAGCACAGTAGTATAGTAGCACACCTCAAGGGTCCAAAAAATGCAAAATTTCACTAAGTGTCAAAAATGAAATATTTGCTTCTAGGTTTTGTCCCCCTTCATACCATAGTTATGTCTGGATGTTTTCCCTTGAATTTCCTTATTATTTTAGTGACCTTTTCCACATCCAATAAATCCAAGGCATTATATTTATCCTTGACTTTTTGCTTGTAGTTATCTAATTCTATATGGGTTTTAGCAAAATCCCCAAGTTTAGTATCTAGTTCAAGAAAACCTTCTTCTATCCTAAAGTCTTTCTAGATGTCTTCATTACTAGAAACTTAATAAAAAATCTTCTTAAAATTTTGCATGACCACCTCTACTAGTATTATTTTCTCCTGAGCATCATCTTCAAAAATCTCTAGGCATGCATCAATATAATGTTTCTCTTCTTCCAAAATTTGCTCTTAGGTTTGGTCCATGAGCTAGTGGATCTCTACATGTAATTATTCCATTACTTTATTTCTATCTAATATCTTCTCTATCCAATCATCAATTAAATTTAACTATTTTGCCATATATACATCCATGAGCATTCTATATCTCTAACCTTTTATTGCTTGTAACACCTATAAATCCTTTTGCCAGGTATGTACCTCCTCCATAAGACTGAAATCTTGGTTCAAAATTGCTACCATCTTATCTACATTCTCCTACATAACATGTAGTAGCTTTAGATTTCCTTGAATGATAAGCACACCTTTCTCCTCAAAACTTTCCCACCATTGCTGATAGGAATTCAAAAATAGATCTAATTGTACCCCTCCCCTATCTCTTCTTTCAATTGTTGTATTTAAGGTCTCTTTGGGGTGTTCAGGATCTAAGGGACCAACAACTTCAGTTAAATATCCCTTTAGGATTTCATTTTGTCTTCAAAGTGTTATCAATTCTACCCCTTCCTATTTCAAACTTATGAATAATTCTTTCATTCCCATAGTGACCATTAGCTTTGATGAATCCAATGTAGGCTTTCCAAGCATAAGCTCTCTAATTTGATAGTCATGTGGAGTCAAATCTTCTACTTTTGTATCAAGAGGAGGAATAGCCACTTGTGCAAAAAAATCTTGATTCTTTTCACTATTGATGAAAGCCAATGCTCTTGCTTCCTTTGATGGAGACCCAAGTTTCTAAAGAACCTCAATTAATTCTATCATATCCTCCTCATCCATATTGACTTGTTGCTTATTATTTCTTATCATTTCTTTCTATAACCAACTCAGAATTTGTTCCACTAAAGTTATAGCTTTTGAGGATGAAGGATTTATTTCAGCTATGCCTGTTCCCTCATCACTCATCTTAAAAGTCTTTTCCTTTTGTGTTGGCTCTCCTTCTACAATCTCTGTTTTGGTGGAGCTCACAATTTTTACCTCTGTGTCTTGGGAAGCTTGTTTAGGTTGCTCACCTATTTGTCCCTCTTTTAACACTACATTGGTAGACACTTGTTGTGGCTCTTTTTAAGGTTCTACCTAGACCTATTCCATTTTTTTTGCTAGAGGAGGAGGAGTAACTAATCCCTTGTCAACACAAAATGTGACTTATAACTGGGATGTGGATGCATGAACTATCTCAAGTCCTTGTGACTTTGGGGGCATTTTCTTTCAATCTTCTTGTTGAGGTTTATTGGTTGGCATATCCTAGATCTTATCCCCAACTAATTTAGTTCCTATGGGCACAAAATCAAAATCTAACAGCTTAAAGACATCATTCCCTTCAACATCTTACTCATCAATATATTGTTGCATTTCATCCTTTGATGTGGTAGTCTGCAAAGGTTCTTCTGGGATTAACAAGGGCATGACTGTATAACTTCTTCTTCTTTCCTATTCTATGTCTCTAGCTAGCCTAGTCCTTCTATTCAAAGGTACATCATCCTCTTCTTCATCTTCCTCAAGAATAGGTTCCAGAATTGATGGGATAGGAACTACTTTCCTGATCAACCTTTGCCCCTTTTTGACTAGAGTCTTGATCTTTCTTCCCTTTTGGGAGAAGAAGGGGATCCTTTTTCTACCTACTGAGTTGGGGAAACTTCTTGAATTTCAAGCACTATTTCCATATATCCTAGTGTAGTAGGTGGCACTTGAGGATCAACCTAGACTTGTGAAGCTCCAATATCTTTTGACCCTTGTACATTTTCTTCTCCTTGCTTTGAAGGTGCTAGTATTTCACTCTCTTCTAGTTCAAATCTCTAAGGGGAACTTCTTTTCCTCTTGCCTTAGCCTCCACCCTTCCAAGCTTAATAATATCCCACCCACCAATCAAGTTGATGTACCATCTTGAGCCTCACTAGTGACTAAGCCATGAATGTAGGGGTAGTGACTTTCTTTCCTCTACCTTTGGCTGGATGGACTTGTGCATGAAAGATTATTATTTCAGTTATTGGATCAATTTTGAATGGTTTCTTGATCCAATCCTATCTCATTTTATTGATGTGCCTTTCCCTATGGTTTATATCTGAATTCTCCTCCCTATCAACCTCAACATTCATAATAGGCCTATCACCTATCTTATCCCCATTGAATAGAGGATCAAGTGACTCCTTGGAATCCTACTATAATATCTTCAAGGGAATCTTTATTTTTAGGGGCTTCTCTTCCAAATACAAAGTCATTTGACAATAATCCCTTATTTGGACATTGTAGTCATTTGTAGCATTCATCCAATGATCTTCAATAGCCTCTTCATATTGAAATTACTTGCCTACCAAACATTATACTCTACTAATGTTATCAAAACATGGTCATGGAGAATTGTACTCTTCCAAGGGATACTAATCCCACTCATACTCAAAAGAGGAAATATATTTTCTTTGATTTACTTGAAAGGGTCCTATAACCAATGGCTAGGTCCAACATTTTTTGTGTTGCCTTCTAACTTGGTCATAGGTAGACAAGATTTGTCAAGAAATCTCCAAAAGAACTAGTCTGTCACAAGGGTACCTTGGGAGCTTCTTGGGGTTCATAGTTGTACCTACTACCCTCAGATATGTGAATGTTTTGAATTGAATGCAGTATGTTCTAAGTACTATTATTTGTGCCACTGCATCATGAGATAACCTCTTCACATAATCCCCTTCTATAAATCTAATTATAGTGAATAGAAATGCAACATTAACAATTCTATACTCTTTCATCTACTCTGAGAGTCTCTTCTTCACCAATTAAGGATATAAAATATAAGGCCATGCATTAGGATCTTGCATGATGCCCCTCTTGTATAGCCCTAGATAGTCTATTACTCTTGTAGCTAATAAGTATACTAGGTATGATGTCATATAAGACTTCCTTTTTCTCTTCGCCACTACCAACTGCTCACAAAAATTCTCATTCAAAGTAGAAGGCCAATCTAGTGGAATCTGCACTTTCTTGATTGTTTCAATGAAGTGTACTATGAAGATATTCATGTGTCCAACTATAGGTAAACCCATGAATCTACTCAAGAGTATGATTGAGTATCCAATGTCTTCAATCATATACCCCCTAGTCATATGAACTTTTCTAGTCTTCTTTCCTAGAGGAGCCTTCTCTATTAGATACAATGATTGAATGATCTCTGAGGCTTCCTCAATGTGTTCTCGGTACCACCTTTGTGCTTGCTCATATGTGAGCCTGATAAGCTAATCTACTTGTGGAAGATGAAATAATTTCTCAATATTCTTTGGGTGTAGATCAAGGACAATTTCTCCTATTACACTCTTCATCAACCTCTTCTAAGGGACAAACTGTTCCACAAGTGTCATGATGAGCTCTAAATATTGTACTAACACTCAGTGTGAAGCTACATTGATGAGTCCTAATATGATGAGTGTAGAGACCATCTATGACCTCTCAATTGGTTTGTTGCAAATCATTAGAAATTCCCCTAGGTTTGTATCTTCCAAATCAATATCCTTAATTTTTGAGTAGTCATCCTAAAATCTACTTTGTCAAGATGCCTTGAAACTTGAAGGACAATTTTCAATGTCATTTTCTCACCCAAGGAAGATGAAGATGATGCCATTATATTTGCACACAAAAACATCCATTAGTTCAAAATTAAGGGAAACATTAAATTAATAATGCCCTAAAACTATCTTGCACAAAAGCATAGACATTAATTGCTCAAAAAAAACTCAAAAACTTTATTTAAAACCCTTAATATGAAAGATTAGTGCACCAAAAGATTTAAGGCTCTCTTTTTTTTTCAAGGAGTTGGGTGTGCATCAACACACCTGAGAAGGTGAACTAATGTGCATCCATCTTTGAGTATGATTTTGTTTTAATTGTAAAAGTTCTTCTCTCTGTATGGGTGTGCAACATCACACCCAGATGGGTGCACATCAAGATCATGTATTTTGAGTTATTTTGAGTTTTATAAAGCACCAAATGGTTGATTTTAAGTTTTTTGAAGTGCCTAATGGTGGTTAGGTGCGCATTAGTGCACCCAATCTAGTGCACTGATGCACACCCAACATGTGGACTTTTTAACTCTATTCATTTGTGTTTTTATAGATTGAAGGATGGAAGGATCCGCACCTCACCTAGTGTGGAATTGTGCTCAAAGGGTGCAGTTGAAGACTTGTAGATGTGGCATGGTGGAGGAGATAAAAGAAAAGGTAAGTAAGAAAGAGGATCTAGGGTTTATATAGACCCCTTCCCTTATTTTATACTATGCAGGTGTGCAGCTATACAATTGTGCTACTATGCATTTGCACAAAACAACTTTCTTCCCATTTTGGTACACTAGTTCACCGATTGAGGTGCATTGGTCTACCATTTTTTTTAAAAAAGGCCTTTGGCATTGAATATCTAATCTTCTAAAAAAATGAGCCTCTTGGGTGAGACTCAAACACAAACTAGAGGACTAGGAAAATCCTCAAATGGCTCAGATTCTAGACTAGGATTCCAAAAGCCAAAAAACAAAGTAGGGGGTCCCCATTTCTAATAGGAAATGAGGTGTGCATTTTGGAACCATAAAAAATAGCCCCAAAAAAAGGAAGAAATGACAAAGGAATTTCTTCATCAACAAACATCCCTCCAACATGTGTCAAACACCAACTAAATCTTGAACATTCTGAGCATATTTTGAATAACTTCACAATCAAAACTTCAAGATCCAAAACCTCCAAGCTTAATGTGTGTTTTTTGTATTCATTTCCTTTGAAATCTTAGGATGTAGCTTATAAAAATCTTTTGAGAATATGGAAACAATCTTCCACCCCATTTGGCTCATCCATTAGGAATCTCTACGAAGGTCATTTATCTATCCTTTTCCTACCAGATGAGAGAATTAGTTAGAGGGCTCTTAGCGGGGTGTCACTTTATTTTAATTTATTTTTAATTTTTTGGAAATCTTTTGAGTACTTGCTCCATATAGTTCATAATATCACCATTTAATTCTTTGATGAAGCAATATTTTGGTACTAGATAGCTCATTTTGAAGGTGTATCTATTTATTAGATTACCCTTTTAGATCTTTTAGAATCCCTCAATCTTAACACCATTTTTTAAAAAAAAAAATTGTTTTGTATCTCAACCATGCTTAGATTATGTGGCCAAGACATCAATATAATTTCTTGGATTTAATCTTTTGTGAACATCCCTTTCATTCCTCTTTTAGAACTTTTGGAAACTCTCACACCAAACAATGATCTTAGCAATCGCTTCGAGAAAACCCTTCCATTTGAACTAATTTTGGTTTGGTTGTCCCTTGTTGTCTTCAACCTTAATTTGATAACACTTGAGACAATTGATCTTTAAATTTTTAAAGTGTTGAGAACTTGTTGGTCTACAATCTTGAATTCAAGATTGAAAGTCCCTTATTACTGCAAGAAACATCCATTCCTTCATTGGTATAAGACACACAATTGTCAAAATGTTTTGACAAAGAAATACCTATTCTTAAAATTGGAACCAAAAGAGTAGTTAGTAAGACATATGAAGATAAAATATTGAGTGCACATATCCCCCCAGATTGACATAGCTTTCAAAGCAAACCAACAACTAAAAAAAAAACACTCTTGTAGAAAATAAACACACTTGCAGAAATGAAATCTAACTAATTTTTTTTGGGGTCTTCTATGCTTCAAAATAATGTTTCAAAAATTTCCCATTGACTGGAAAAGGAACTAATTCCCCCTATAAGGAACTAAACCTAAGAGTATTTTCTTCAAGAATTTCCACAATTTGATAAGGACCAATCCACAAGCCTTGAAACTTAGTATGGCTGCTTGGCTTTTCTTTCACCTTATCCCAAAGTAGAACAAGGTTAGAAATTCTAAAGGATTTTATCATGGCTCTCTTGTTGAGCCACCTCTTCATGACAACTTGATGTTTAGCCATGTGCCCAATGTAGTTATCCACTTCTCATCCATCTCCAAAAGATTCATCAATCTAATTTATACTTTGTTAGCATCTTGAGCATAACCACTCATGAATTTCAAAACAAGAATCTTGAGGTTAACTAGGAATACTAGCTCTTACCCGTAGATAAGAAAATATGGAGATGTCTCAAAAGAATTCTTGACCCTCACTCAATCTATCCATAGAGCATATTTGAGTTGAGTATGCCAATCTTTAGGATTCTCTTTCAATAATTGTTTTATTACTATGATCAAATTTTTGTTTGTAGATTCAACTACCTCATTTCCTTATGGGTAATAATTTGAAGAGAAAATGATAATAACCTAATTTTCAAATGCCCATTGAGTCAAGAATACTGATGCAAAAGATGATCTATTATCACATACTAGGGTGAATGGAATGCCAAATCTAGTGACAATGTGTTCCTCCAAGAAGTCTGTTACCACCTTAGCAGTGCAATTGCTGAAAGTTTATACTTCTACTCATTGCATACAATAATTCATGGCTATGAGAATAAAAGTGTGTTTGGTTGATGATGGAGGATTGAATGGACCAATGAAATCCAACCCCCACTTTGTGAAGGGGCATTTCTCATACACTAGTTGTAAAGGCATTGTCAGGTGCCTTTCTTTGTTAGCACTAGTTTGACAAATATGACAAGAATGTACATGCTCAAAAGTATCTTTGAATATTGTGGGCCAAAAATAACCTGATCTTAAAATCATATGAGCAGTTGCTTCTATCGAACCATGCCCTATAAATTGTTCCATAACTTCCTTTGCTTCCTCATGTCCTAAGAACTTTAGGTAAATTCCTTTATATTTTATTTTGTATCATGCAACATATAGGATTCACACTTCATTTTAAGTCCTCTACATTGTGAACTATTCATCCAGTTGGGGCACTAATTCTATAGAAGATAGTAAACAATATCTTGGTACCATAAATTTGTTACTACACCTTGACCAATATCAACTTGAGATACTATCATCTTTTCTTGATCTTCCACATTTTTTCATTGTCAAACCTAAATTTCCTTTCATCTCCAACTTGGTTATTAGCTATCATTATTAATAATCCTTGACCTTTGACTAACCTCATGGGTTAGATCTCCAAATCAAATTCTTGCAATATCGCCATCCATTTACCTCATCTTCTACCAAGTTCATTTTGCATCAATAATGTCTTTATTGTTGGATCGGGAACACTAACATACACCTTGCTTCTTAGCATGTAATGGTGGAACTTGATTACTACTTTAATCAAAGAAAAAGATTTTTTATCAAGGTTGGAATAATTCAACTTGACATTTCTAAAAGGGCAGCTCATAAAAGAAATAGGTCTTTCATTTTCCTTTTCCTTCTTCTAGGTTAGGATCCCAATGCATGAATGTTCTAAAGTGAAAGAATATATCTTAAAGAGAAGCTCATAATCATGACTTACTAGCACTGGAGCCATAGAAATAGCTACTTTGATATCCTCAAATGATTTCTTTACCTTTGGAATATATTCTATTTTAGCCCCCTTTTTGAGTAACTCATTAAGGGGATGCACTATCTCTACAAATCCGCTTATAAATTTTCACACAAAATTTATCTTTTCAAAGAAAGACTTTAGTTTCTTTTTACTATGGGGAGGTGATAACTTCAAAATGGCTTTAACTCTATCAAGATCAATGGAGATGCCAACTTCAGAAATAATATGACCTAGGAGCTTTCCTTTAGTGACCCTAAATGAACATTTCTTGGAATTGAGTGATATGTCATATTTAGGACACCTATTGAATACCTATCTTAGATCAAAGATGTGAGTACTTCAATCCTTTGAAAAGACCATAAAGTCATTCATGAAGATAAATATACACTTATTTATCAATCCCTTAAAAGCTTCATTCGTGGCTCACTGAGATGTAGCCCCTACATTAATCAGTACAAAAGGCATTCTTCGATAGGAAAACATTCCCCATTTGGTTGTAAAGAAAATCTTTATAATATCTTCTTCTTCTACCATTACCTGATTATATCTTGAATATCCATCTAAGAAAGACATCATCTTTGAGCCATTCAAAATTTGCAATACCTCATCTAGTGAGGGTAATTGGTAATTGTCCTTTTGAGATGCAAGGTTCAAGTTACAAAAATCCACACAAAGTTGAATTTCCCTTAACCTCTTTCATACAAAAACTAAATTAGCCACCCATGTAGAGTGGTGCACAAGAAAAATAACCTTGGAATCTAGTAATCTTTTGACTTCCTTCATTATTAGAGGTTCAAGGATAGGAGTAACAAGGCTCTACCTTTTTCAGAAAGGTTTGGCATTGGGTTTGAGTGGAATATCATGTGTAATAATCTAAGGATCATATGTATTTAGTTCTTCATAGCTCCAAGAAATGGCATCCTTATACTCTATAAGCAATTTGAGCATGTCTTCCCTTTCTTGTGAATTGCATGCTTTCCCAATCCTTATCATTCTAGGATCACTATTTGTACCTAAATTATATGAATCAAATTCCTTGATCCCTTTCTCTTTAGTGGTCCTTTTGTTAAATGCTGATTTGTCATGATAAAAAATGTGCTCCAACTTGATCATCCCCTTAAGAATAGTGGTAGTCTTCAAATTTAGGATTCAATATTCATCTTGAAGATTATTGTCCTTAGGTTTGTCATCTACAATATCTTTCCCCTTAAAGTGACCACTACACATAATAAATTTTAGTATATGTTGATCATCCTAAAAGACCTAAAAGTTTGTGATATTGTTAGGAATGGATGGAGTAGCAACCAACTCAACTAAAAATCATGTCAATTTTTTTCTTTTGACTAGTTGTAATGCACTTTCTAAAATAGCGAGAGCATATTCTACCATGTTTTTCCTCCTTGGAATAGACTTTATGTTCAAAGACTCAAAATCATCCAACAAATCCCATACCCTTTTCCTATAAGCAAGCAACCTCTTGTCATTGTAGGAATATAATGATTTAATTTTTTGAATAACCAACTGAGAATCTCATTCTACTACAAGAGAGCTATAAATCCTTTCTCAAGTGCAAAAAGAAGTCCTCAGATCAACATTTTGTATTCTACAACATTATTAGTACATACAAACTACAATTGGTATGTTGCATAGAAAGACTTACCTTTTGGATTGATCAGCTCAATACCTATGTTGGCTCCTAATTTGCATATTGAACCATTGAAGCAAAGTGTCCAAATTGGGTTTTATTTGGCTTTTCTAACCTTATGCTTATTTTTACTTAGCTTTTCTTTTACCTAAGCTTGGAAGGATTGTCTCTTGGGTACCCATTTTAGTCTTTTGTGGGGTGGGCTTACTAATTTTCCATTGTCATTCCTTAAAACTAGGAGTGTATGTTTTTCTTGTTTGTCTTGAATTTCTCCTATCAACTCTTTGATTTCATCCACTTTAGGTTTAGGAAGGATGAATATCGAAGTCCATCCTTGGCCTTTTACATACTGTCTTCTTCTTTGAACTTTGATCATTCCAAGTGGAGGAGAAGACAAACCTCCACCATCTAAAGAAGTATCACTATATGATGTATTTAGATCTTCAATTTCCTCTTCAATAGAGTTAGACATGTTTGATAAAATTTGGTTTTCTATGGGTTCAGTTTTTGGATCATTGTCTTTATTTACTTCCATCATCTATGTTAATACCTTAGCAACTACTTCTTGACATGATGAACATTCAAACTTTGAATGGCTAACTTTATGCAATTGACAAAATCCTGGAAGGAGGAGGATATTGGGGATAACTTCTTATCCTAGAAACTATAAATTATCCATCATGTGGTCTATGAATTTAGTTATGACCTCATCTATCATGGTTGAAATCATGGAGTCCACATCTTGATCACCTAATATTTTGATTGAAGTTGTATCAAAAACCATTACTTTTTAGGAGCCTAAATCTATTTGTAAGAAGGCTACCTCATTAGGAGCATTGTATTCTGTAATCATCTTTTTAAACTTTGGCTCTCCATCTATTTTGATTTGATTGTTCAAACCTTTCCATGGTAACCAAAGTTGAGTAAAATCCATGGAAAACCATCCCCTAAGGCACTTTGTCCATTCTCTACTTAGAAGTAACCAATATGTTTTTGGGATATCAATTACACATATATCAATGATGTCTTGAGTCTATGGGTTGACTATTAATTGTATCTAAACATCTTTTAACACACCAATGAATTTCACCTTAGTTTTGTCCAACTTTATGACTATTTGTTTGGAAGTAACTTCTAACCTTTGTACTATGGACAACAGCATGAGGTTACATGAAGCTCCTAAATTGATTAGGCAATTGTGAAGATTTTTCCCATATATCTTGATGTTGAGAAAAAATGGGGGCACCTCAACCTTGTCTTTAAACATAGTGGGCATTGCCTCCATAGCATTAACTTGTTGAGATACTATCTTTTGAGGTGTAGTATTCATATTATGGGATACCTTTATATGATCAAGAGTCTTCATGAACACTTTTTATTGTTGTGGAAAATTTTGTAACATGTAAAACATGGACATGTTGGCCTTTGTTTGCTTCAAATATTCTATGGTACTATACATTTTAGTAGACCAAACAAAATTTTTTAATATTGTATGTACATTTCCTTGGTTCAAATTTGGTTGTCCTCCATATGATGGTCTAATTGGTGTCAAATTGTTACTCACTTTTAGATTGGGAGTTGGTTGTAGTGTTGGGGGAATTCCATCTATCATTAGTTCTTTTCTACTCCTTAGATTTTATGTATTTCGATTGTTGTTACGAAAGGCAAACATCTCTTCATGCTGAAGGTCAAGTTCTTGGCTAAATAGGAATCAGAATTCTTCATTAACTAGTTGTCCTACCTATGCATTTTGTGCAAAATATAGGATTCTAATAGCATAGCATTAAATTGCATAGGAGGAGCATTGTCATTTACTTTTAAATTTTGAGCAATTTCTTGATTTCCATCATAATATGAACCATAATTGTTAGATACACTTTGACCATCGTCATATCGATTGATATCTACATACTAAACATTGTTGCTATTGTTATCTGTAGGGATGCTGCCATTATTTGTATGAGTGTTCCATTTTTTTTTTGGTCTATGGAAGCCATTATTACAATTAGGAGGATTGAATTTTTTCCCTCCATTATTGTTTCATGTATTGTTGTTTCCATTGTTATTGTTCCCACTAAAGTTCCTTTTATAATTTTTGCCATAATTGTTGTTGTGGGGACAAACGTTATTCCTTTGAAAATTGTTATTTTTTCCCTATGACAACCTTAGATGAGTTAGCTCATTGTTCATTTGTGACATAGTCTTTTTCATTTGACCAAATTCAAAAATAAAAATATTGTCTAATTTTGTGGAAACTATTTCCTTTTGTTCAAAGAAAGTAGCTTTTGGTGGTTCATCCCATGGATATGTTAGATTAGGGTTTTACAAAGTGGGTGCCTATTGTAATGGAACTAGATTCATAGGTATGAATTGGATAGGCATCATGGGTACTCTAATAGGGTATGTTGGCATTGTTGTGATAGCTTGAGCTGGAAGCATCAATCCTCCTCCATTAGGATTGGCTTGTTTAGTGAAGGTTATTGCTTCGATGAAGACCTTTTCCAATGTATCAATATTTTTTGTAGGAAATCTTCTCAAAAAGATAGTAGTAAGAGAATCCATAGAATTTAGATAAATTTTAATAGCCACTTCAACTGGTATAGTATATGGTATTTTTGATTTGTGATATGCCATGTGAAAGCGATGATTGAAGCATGAAACCATCTCAATTAGGTCCCTTTTGATTGATATGAATTATTGATGTATCACTACTAGGGTGATAAAAGTTTTGAATTATTATAGGAACAATATTTTGAAGGTATCTCAATCTCCAATAGATCCATGTGGAAAATTGATGTACTAATTAAAGACAACTTCCCCAAAAGAGTAGGGGAATAAACAAAGAACCACATCCTCATTGGCAATCTATTTTTGGTTGCAAATTTCTTTGAATACTTTGATGTGATCTTTAGCAGTTCATGTTTCTCCATAAATTAATGTTGGGAAAAAAATTCTTGGGATGCTTAGGAAGGTCATAGAGTGCACCTCTCAAGATGATTGGTGAGTCTACAACATTTACAAAAAAGGCCATTGGAAGATTTGGTGGATCTAAGGGTGGTTTTTGTGTAGGTGGAACTATTGGAATATTTAGTGGTCCACCAAGTAGTTGAAGTGGAGGTGGAGTTGAAGAAGATGAAGAGATTTTGAATACAAGTGGTTGAATTCAAGGTATTCCTTTATTACTATGTGGTTTGTGAAAATGGGTAAGCTCAAGAAACTTGTGTGCACTTGGTGAAGATCTTAAATCTCACTAAAATGGGGATTTTGGATCAAAATCCTCCAATTTGGATCAACTCTAGAAAAATTGCACCTCTTTAGAAGTACACTTTCTCACAAAATGAGGTGCATCACAAAATTTAGAATAGCAACATACTAGTGCATGAGCACAATAGGTGCAACAATGCACCTATGCAATAGTGCACTTGAATTTCTCAAAGATGCAAAAAAAAATTTGAACTTGTAAAAAGTGAAAATTTCAAAACTTTGGCAATTTTATCTTCTATTCCAAAAATCAAGATGGCCCTCCTTCTAGTGCCACTTCTCTTGAGCTATCATTTCGTATGATGCTTAATGGTAGGAATCTTTTCAAACTCCTCTCTTGAAAATTTAATCTGGGATCAACTCCAAGGTTTTGGGTAATCTTGCAACCTACTAAAATTTGCTCAGCTGAAGATAAATATTTTTGTTCACAAGGAGGCCTTTGCTGGTTCAAATGATTTTGGATGAGATGTAAAATCTGTTTATTGCTTCAAAATAAGATAGACAAAAGAACTATGTTTTTGTATTTTTATTTTTTTTGTGAATGCAATCTAACAATGCAACTAATATGAATTCCTAATTTAACAAGGGGTTAATAAAAATAATAATGAAGATAAGGTAATATGAAACTTAATAAAATAACATGAAAGTAAAATCCTAACAGACATAAGCTACAGAAACAACATGTCTCTGTCTTAAGCTTTTGAAGAAATTGGTGGGTAACCAATGAAAGTAGGAGTAGTGCTTCCTTGATTTCACTAATACAATCATTGATGGGATTTTCTTAGAAACTTTAAGATGTTTCACTTTTCATCAAATTGCAAGGCCACAAAAAGTGTGCTCATGTGAGACAAAAAGTTATGCAGGAACCAAATGGGTGATCTCTTCTTGAACTAGATACATTAGTAGAATTCATAAAATTGTAGAAAACACCAAAATTAAAATATTACACAACCAAAAATAGCACAATAAACTTTTGGCTCAATCACAATTCCATGAACATACATTCACAAAAATATGACACATTTAAGCAAGAATCACTACACTCCAAATGCAAGCACTAAAAGCATATATTATTGCAAAATAACAACAGCCTTGATTACATATTACAATCATGTATTTATAAGAAATAATCTCCTCAATTTTTTTTGAGAGTGAGAGATATCTTCATGTAATCATATGCTTCTAATTTAATAAAACAAACTAATTATATACAAACTAACTATCTAACTAGTGCTTAGGAGCACTCCATCCATTTTTATATCATTAATTGGATGCATGAGCCTTCACATGTCATAAAACAAAGAAATAATAAGAAAATAAGAATAAGAGAGCCTTAAATTGATGTGGAAGTGTCTAGAAGTATCAAAAATTGAAGTTCAATCTTCACTGGCCATCTATCAGAGTTAAACTACTATCAAAACACATTTTTGATGCATGGAAAGCTCTATTTTTGGAACTAGCAATTAACTATTGGTGAACCTCTGGAAAAATGCACCTCAAAAGAAGTGCACTAGGGCACCTGTGCACATCTAAATTCTTCAAAATTCTTCCAACACTTTTGTTTCCAAAAAGTGCATTGGTGCAACAATGCAGTAGCACACCTCAAGGGTCCAAAAATGCAAAATTTCACTGTCAAAAATGAAATTTTGGCTTCTAGGTTTTGTTCCCCTTCATACTAGATCTATGCCTAGATGTTTTCCCTTGAATTTCTCTATTATTTTAGTGACTTTTGCCGCATCTAATAAATCCAAGGCATTATATTTATCCCTAACTTTTTGCCTGTAGTTATCTACCTCTATACAGGTTTCAACAAAATCCTTGAGTTTAGTATCCAGTTCAAGCAAAGCTTCTTCTATCTCGAAGGCCTATCAAATGTCTTCATCAATAGAAACTTCATCAAAAAACTTCCTAAATTTCTACATGACCACCTCTACTAGTATTAGTTTCTCCCAAGCATAATCTTCAAAAATCTCTAGGCATGTGTTGGGCATTCATTTTGCATGAGGTCAATGGCAGGAATCCATAGTGTAATTCCTCTCTTGAAAAGAAAATCTTTTTAAAGACCTACTCCAAGGTTCAGTGTTTGTCTTGCGATATACCAAAATCTGCTCAATAGAAGATAAATCTATTCACAAGGAGGCCTTTGCTGGTTCAAAAACTCTTTTGTCTTGGAATCGAAGTAAAATCTGTTTGCTGTCTCAAAAATATCACACCAAAAGAACAATGTTTTTTGTATTTTCTATTTTTCAATGAATGCAACTCTAACAATGCATCTACTATGAGGTCCTATTCTAATAGGGGTTAGCAAAGCAAATAATGAAACTGAAAGCAAATAACATGAAATCAAATAACTTGAAATTGAAATTCCTAAATGGACATAAGCTACAGAACACAACACGCTGCGAGTTAAACCTTTGAAGAAATTGATAGGAAACTAATGAAAATAGGAGAAGTGCTTCCTAAAATCCAGTGATGCAATCATCAATGAGAATCTTTAATAAATCAAATGATGTTTCACTCTTCATCAAATCACAAGGCCATGGAAAGTGTGCTCATGCGAGACAAAAAGCTATGTAGACACAATCAAGTGATCTCTTCTCAAGCTCGTTATGTCAACAAAATTCATATATCTATAGAAAGCAGTAGAACTAAAAGATCACACAACTAGAAACAATGCAATAAACCTTTGGCTCAATCAAAATCTCATGAATAAAACCCACAAAATAATGACACATTCAGGCAAGAATAACTACACTCTAAATGCTAGCACCAAAAGCATAATTTTATTGCATAATAACGGTGGCCCTTTTTACATCTTACAATGGGGTATTTATAAGAAATCATCTCCTCAATTTGTGTTGAGAGTGAGAGATATCTTGATGCAATAAAATGCTTTTAAAACATTTTAAAAAACTAAATATATACAAACTAACAATCTAATTGGTGCTTAGAGGGACTCCATCCATATTTTATTCATTAATTGGATGCATGAGTCCTTTACATGTCAAAAATAATGAAAGCATGAGAGAGAAAGTAGGAGGAAGCCATCAATCAAAGTAGAAGTGCATGGAGACACCAAAAATAGAAGCTAGCCCTTCGCTTGATGTGTGTCGGAGTTAACTTGCCATCAAAATGCATTTCCAATGCATGGAAAGTGCTATTTTTGGAACTAGCAGTCAACTGTCAGCACACCTCTGAATTGCAGATCTGTGGAGCTATGGAGCTATAGACTTGTGGACCTATGAAGCTATGGACCTCAACTAGGTCAAAATCTCAAAATTTTACTAAGTGTCAAAATTGAAATTCTGGCATCTGGGTTTTGCTCATCTTTATCCTAAAGATATGTTTGGATGTTTTCCCTTGAATTTCTCTATAATCTCAGTAATATTAGCAGCATCAGTAAGATCCAAAGCCTCATACTTATCTTTGACCTTCTGTCTATAGTTTTCCACCTCAATTCAAGTTTTTGCAAAATCTCCAAGTTTGGTATCCAACTCTAACAATGCTTCTTCTATCCTGAAGGCTTGTCTGATGTCTTCATCATTGGATGCTTCCTCTAAAGTCTTTCTAAAATTCTTCACAACTACCTCAACTGGTAAAAGCTTCTCTTGTTCTTCATCTTCAAAAATATCCAAGCATGCATCGTTGTACAACTTTTTTGCTTCCAAAATTTGCTCTCGAGCTTGGTCCTTGAGCCTATGTATCTCATCATGCAATGTCTCCATCACTTTATTTCCCTCTACAATATTTTCTATCCAATAATCTATCATGTCTAACTCTCCTTCGGTATATACATCAATCAGAATGTGGTAGCTTTGTCCTTTTATGACCTATAGAGTTTGTAAATCCTTGCTCCAAACCCATACCTCATCCATAATACTAAAGTCCTACCTCAAAATTGCCACAATCTTATCAACATTCTCTTGTGTAGCATTTAGTAACTTCAGACTTCCTATAATTATAGTGACACCTCTATCCTCAAGGTTGTCTCGCCAATCTTGAAAAGCTCTCAAAAATGGACTAAGTTTTACACCTTCCCCTTCTTTAAGAATGGTAGTCAAAGTCTCCTCGGGGCATTCAGAATCAAGAGGACCAATAACTTCAACTAAATATCCTTTCAAGATCTCAACTTTCCTTTGAAGTGCTCTAATTTCAATCTCATCATGTTCCATATGGTTAAGAACCTCCTTGACTCCTATAGTCATCATCTATTAAGAAGTATCCTATGTAGGCTTTCCTAACATGATATCCTTCACTTCATAGTCCTAAAGGCTGACAACTTCTTCATCTGTACCTTTCAGAGGGTGAGCCACCTGTGCAAATAAGTCCTGGTTCCAGGTAGTAGTAATGAATGCAAATGGTGTTGCATCATGTAATGGAGAGTCAGGCTTGTTCAAAATCTCTGTAATGTCACAAATATCATCCTCTTAAGCAAGGAATTAATGCTTAACACTTCTCATTATTTCCTTCTGGAACCATCTTGGGATATGTCTTTCTATAACCTTGGCTCTAGATGATGAAGGGATGTGTTCAACTACCTACTTCCCTTCTTCGCTCTTGCTCAAAGTCTCATGTTGTGAGGGTTCTTCTTCTGTAGTCTCAATTTCTGTAGATCCCATAGTTTGATCCTCAACTTCCAAGGGAGGTTGTTGTATACATTCTACTACCTATGCCTCTTTTGGTGGCTCATCAATAACCCTTGGTTTTGGTTCTCCTTGTAATGAAAATTCCTTCTAAACATGTTCTTCTGAACTCAGAGGTGGAGGTGTCACTAAAACCTTATCTACCATCATAACCTGAGGTGAAGATGGGGACATTGGATGAGGACCTTGTGTCTCAAGTGGCATCTACGTCCAATCTTGCTATTGAAATTAACCTGTAGGAGTATCACTAATCTTATCTCCAACTAATTCTGTACCCACTAGCATGAAATCAAAATCTAAAATGGAGAGAATATCATCACCTAGCTCCCTTTTTTCATTCACCCATTGTTGTACTTTATCTTCTAAAGAAGAGAGCTCTATTGTTTTAGCTTGGGTGGGCGGTGGGGTATTTGTGACATTCTTCTTTCTTTCCAATTCTGTGGCTTTGGCCAGTCGAGTTTTCCTTTATAGAGGCACTTGCTCTTTTTCCTCATCTGACTCTATTTCATCCTCATTTGATTCTTCCTCAGGAATGGTTTTAGGAACATATGGATTAGGCACTAATCTTTTATGAACTCTTTGCCTCTTGTTCATTCTAACATTGACCCTCCTTTGCTTCTGTGGAATAATAGGAGAAGCGGGCTCTTCATGCATCAGATGAATGGATGTCTCTAGAATCTCTCCTTCTTCTTGTTGGTTTAACAAAATAGGAGGCAATGGAAAATCAACCTAGATATGAGAAATTCCAGGGTCTCGGGGGTCCTAAGAAGTAGATTCGTGTTGCAACAAAGGGGCCTATTCTTCAACATGCTCTATCTAGATCCTGTGAGGAGAGGCTCTCTTCCTCTTTTCTTTCTTCTTCTCTGAAGGATGGTGGTATCCCGCTAGACGATCAAGTTGGTAGACTATTTTTGGCTTGATAGGAGACTGGAGTGCAAAGAAAGGAACTGTGACTTTCCTCCCCTTTACCCTTTCTGGGTGAGCATGTGCATGGAATATTACTATATCCAGAATTGGATCAAGTGGAAAGGGTTTCTTGATCCAACTCTTTGTCATTCTGATGACATGTCTTGCTCGATGATTAATATCATCTCCTTCCTCTCTATCAATTTTTGCATTTAGGATGGGCCTTTCACCAAATTTATCTATATTGAATAAGGGATCTAGTAGCTCCTGTGAATCCTATAACCTTATCTTATCTGGGATGATCAAATGGAGAGCCTTCTCTGCTAAATACAAAGTCATTCTACAATAGTTCATGATACAAACATCATAGTCATTTGTGGCATTCATCCAAAGATCTTCAATGGCATCTTTGTGGTAGAACTCTTTTCCTACTAGATTTTCCACTTTACCAACATTGTCAAATAATGACTGGGGAGAGTTATATTCTTTGAGAGGATAATTTTCCCATTCCCATTCAAAAGTTAGAATATCCTACTTTCTCTTTACCTGGTATGCTCCTATTATAAAAGGCCAATCCCAACAAGGCCTTCATTGTTTCTTAATCCTCTCATAAGTAACTCAATCTGCAGAGAAATTTCCATTAGAACTAACTTGTCACTTGGGTATCTTGGGAGCTTCTTTGGATGGATGGATGCACCACCAACCCGAATGTATGTGAATGTTTGGAACTGTATGAAATATGCACTAAGAGCTATGATCTATGCCTTGGCCTCATCAGACAATCTCTTCCCATAATCCCCTTCAATGAATCAAATGATGACAAAGATGAAGGCATCATTCACAATCCTATACTCTTTTTTTTGCGATGAGAGCTTCTTCTTAACTAGCTGAGGATAAACTATATATGGCCATGCATTAGGGTCATGCATACTACCCTTCTTGTACAACTTGGGATAGTCAGTGGCTCTCGCTGCAAGTAGGTATACCACATAAGAAGTCATATAGAACTTCTTTTTGTCCTTTACTATCTGCAACTGGTCACACAAGTTCTCGCTAAGTGTGGTGGCCCAAACCAATGGCATCTTTGTGTGTCTGATGGTCTCAATGAAGTTAACCATGAATGGAGCAAGATGACCCACTATAGGCAATCCCATAACTCTGCTCAGGAGAATGATTGAATATCCAATTTCATCCTTCATGTATCCTTGAGTCATGTCTACTTTACTGATTGTCTTCCCCCGAGATGACTTCTCAATGAAGTATGAGGAATATATGATATCAATGGCCTCCTAGTGATGATCCTTATGCCACCTCTTAGTTGCTTCATATGAAAGCCTGATAAACTGATCAGCTCTAGGTAGGTGAAAAACCCTCTCGATATTATCAGATCGTAGATCTAAGACCACTTCCCCAGTGACACTCTTTACCACCCTTTCCTCAGGAACAAAATGCCGAGATAAGGTCATAATCAATTTAGTTGATTGAATGGTCCCAGGATGTGATGTTGCATTTACCAATCCAGACCAGATTAAGGCAGATCTCAAAGAAGATCTTTCAGTTAGGTTGTTACAAACCCTCAAAAACTCTCCAAAGTTTGTGTGTCCAAGTTTTGTGTCTTTGATCTCAGAGTGTTCATCGTGCAACTGTGACTTCGGGGTTACGCCTTGGAACTTGTACACAATTGGTTTTGCTATTGATCTAGATGTGGACACCATTTGATTATATTACCTGCACATCACAAAGAGAAAAAGAATGATTAATTATCAGATGTATATAAAATGTAAAAAAAAAAAGCGATCTCCTAGAACTTATTTAATTTTTTGTTGTTGTTCTTTTTTTTTTTTGTTCTTTTTTTAAATTTTAAATTTTTTTTCTCTTTTTAAATTTTTTTTTTTACCTTTTGACTTTAAAATTCTAACTTATTTAACCAAGTTTCCTTCTTCTCCCGACTCCTGAACTATGAGTCTGGGAGTCAAAAAAAGGTAGGAGGTCCCCATTCCTAGTAAGGAATGAGGCGTGTGTTGTGGAGACCACAACAACATGCATCACTATAATGTTGCTTTACTTCTAAAATTTTCTCTTAGGCTTGGTCCTTGAGCCAGTGGATCTCTACATGTAATGATTCCATTATTTTATTGCTATCTGATATCTATTATATCCAATCATCAATTAAATCTAACTCTTTCACCATTTATACATCCATGAGCATTCTATATCTCTAGCCTTTTATTGCTTGTAACACCTATAAATCCTTTTGCTAGGTATGTACCTCATCCATAAGACTGAAATATTGGTTCAAAATTGCTACCATATTAAATACATTCTCCTATATAACATGTAGTAGCTTCAAATTTCCTTAGATGATAAGCACACCTTTCTCCTAAAAAATTTCCTTCCATTACTGACAGGCATTCAAAAATTGATCTGATTGTATCCCTCCCCTATCTCTTCTTTCAATTGTTTCATTTAAGGTCTCTTTGGGGTGTTTGGGATCTAAGAGACCAATAACTTCAGTTAAATATCCCTTTAGGATTTGATTTTTTCTTCAAAGTGTTATTAGTTCTAGCCCTTCCTATTCTAAACTTCTAAATACTTCTTTCATTCCCATAGTGGCCATTAGCTTTTCTAAATCCAATGTATGGTTTCCAAGCATAACCTCTTTAATTTGATAGTTGTGTGGAGTCAAATCTTCTATTTTCTATCAAGAGGAGGAATAGCCACTTGTGAAAACAAATCTTTATTATGGTTGCTATTGATGAAACCCAATGATCTTGCCTCCTTTTATGGAGACCCCAATTTCTAAAGGACCTCAATTAATTCTATCATATACTACTCTTCTGCATTGAATTATTGCTTCTTATTTCTTATCATTTCTTTCCACAACCATCTGGAGAATTTTTCCACCAAAGTTATACCTTTTGAGGATGAAGGAGTTATTTCAATGATGCCTTTCCCCTAGAGTCTTTTCTTTCTATGATGGCTCTCCTTCTATAGTTTTTGTTTTAGTGGAGCTCATAGTTCTTACCTCTGTATCTTGGGAAACTTATTTAGGTTGCTCACCTATTTGTCCCTCTTTGAAAACACCATTGGTAGACACTTGTTGTGGCTCTTTTTAAGGTTCTACCTAAAACTATTCCATTTTTTCCTTGGAGGAGGAGGAGTAACCAACCCCTTGTAAACACTAAATGTGACTTATAACTAGGATATGGATGCAAGAACTATCTCGAGTCCTTGTTGTAATACCCCAAAATTGGCTCATTACCATGATCACCAATTCAAGCCTATTTTAACCAATTCTAAGACCTATCCTAATAGGAAATTCTCATTCTGCTACTTGCTACTTGAGTTAAGCCATTGTTTTATTACATCCTTTGATGTGGTAGTTTGTAGAGGTTCTTCTAGGATTGATGAGGGTGTGACCATAGAACTTCTTCATCTTTCCTATTCTATGGATCTAGCTATCTTGGTCCTCTTATCCAAAAGTACATTATCCTTTTCTTCATCTTCCTTAGGAAACGGTTCCAAGATTGATGGGATAGAAACTACTTTCATGATCACCCTTTTCCTCTTTTTGACTGGATTCTTGATCTTTCTTCCCTTTTTGGGTGTAAAAGGGGATGCTTTTTCTACTTGCCAAGGTGGGGAAACTTCTTGAATTACAATCTCTATTTCCATCTAGCCTAGTATAGTAGGTGGCACTTGAGGATCAACCTAGACTTGTGAAGCTCCAATGTCTTTTGGCCCTTGTACATTTTATTATCCTTGCTATGGAGGTGTCAGTATTTTACCCTCTTTTAGCTCAACTCTCTAAGGGGAACTTATTTTACTCTTTCCTTGGCCTCCACCCTTCTAAGCTTGATAAAAACCCACTGGCCTATCAAGCTGATGCACTATCTTAGGCCTCACTAGTGACCAAGCCATGAATATATAGATAGTGACTTTCTTTCCTCTACCTTTGGCTGGATGGGCTTGTACATGAAAGATTACTATTTTAGGTATTGGATCAGGTTTGAATAGTTTCTGGATCCAATCTTGCATAATTTTAATAACTTTCCTTGCCCTATGGTTGATATCTAAATTCATCTACCTATCAACCTTGGCATTCATAATAGACTTATCACCCATCTTATCCTTGTTGAATAAAGGATCAAGCAACTCCTTGGAATCCTACTGTAATATCTTCAAGGGAATCTTTATTTTCAAGGCCTTCTTTTCCAAATACAAAGATCCTATAATAATCCCTTATTCAGACATTGTAGTCACTTATAGCATTCATGCAATGATCTTCAATAGCCTCTTTGTGCTAAAATGCTTTGCCTGCCAAATACTGTATTCTCTTGATGTTATCAAAACATGACCATGGAGAATCATACTCTTCCAAGGAATACTGATCCCACTTACACTCAAAAGAGGAAATATCTTCTCTCTAATCTACCCAAAAGGGTCCTATAACCAATGGTTAGGTCCAATATTTTTTATGTTTCCTTCTAACTTGGTCATAGGTAGACAAGATTTGTTGAGAAATCTCCAAAAGAACCAATCTATCACAAAGGTACCTTGGGAGCTTCTTGGTGTTCTCAGTTGTACCTACTACCCTTATATATGTGAATGTTTTAAATTGAATGTAGTATGCTCCAAGTACTATTACTTGCATGCCACTGCATCATCAAATAACCTCTTCACATAATCCCCTTCTATAAATCTGATTATAGCAAATATAAATGCATCATTAACAATTCTATACTCTTTGCTTCACTTTGAGGGTTTCTTCTTCACCAATTGAGGATAGAAAATATAGGGCCATGCATTAGGATCTTTCATCCTATCTCTCTTGTATAGCCCTATATAGTTTGTTGCTCTTGTAGCTAACAAGTATGTTAGGTATGATGTCATATAAAACTTCCCTTTTCTCTCTACCACTACCAATTGCTTATACAAATTATCACTCAAATTAGAAGCCCAATCTAGTGGCATATCTACTTTCTTAATTGTTTCAATGAAGCGTATCATGAAGATATTTAGGTGTCCAGCTATAGTTAAACTAATGACTCTACTCAAAAGTATGATTGAGTATCCAATGCCTTGAATCATATACCCCCTACTCATATCAAATTTTTGGGTCTTCTTTCCAAAAGGAGTCTTCTCTATTAGATACGATGATTGAATGATCTCCGAGGCTTCCTCAATGTGTTCTTGGTACCACCTTTCTACTTGCTCATATGTGAGTCTAATAATTTGATCTACCCATGGGAGATGAATTGATTTCTCAATATTCTTTGGGTGTAGATCAAGGATAATTTCTCCTATTACACTCTTCACCACCCTCTCCCTAGGGACAAACTATTCCACAAGTGTCATAACTAGCACTGAAGATTGTACTAAAACTGGGTGTGAAGCTACAGTGACGATTCCTAACCTGAGTAGTGTAGGGACCATCTGCAACCTCTTGGTGGTTTTTTTGCAAATCTTCAAAAATTCCTTGAGGTCTATATGTACCAAATCAATATCCTTGATTTTTGAGTTGTCATCTTGAAATCTTGACTTTGTTAGGATGCCTTGGAACCATAAGATGATAGGTTTCAATGCCATTTTCTCCCCAAGGAAGATGAAGAGTATGCCATTATATTTGTACAAAAACATATCCATTAGTCTAGACTTGAGGGAAAAAATGAATTAATAATTCCCTACAACTATCTTGTACAAAAACCTAGACATTAATTGCTCAAAAACATCTCACAAACCTTATTAAAAACCCCTAATATGTAAGATTGGCACACTAGATGCACCTAACAAGTGTGCCTAATGCACAACAATTTTTCAATTTTCTTATGTTTTTAAATGCACAATAGCACACTAAAAGATTTAAGGCTTTTCTCTATTTTTCAAAGAGTTGGGTGCACATTAGTGCACCTAGGAAGGTGTACTGATATGCACCCATCTTTGTGTATGGTTTTGTTTTAATTTTAAAAGTTCTTCTTTACATATGGGTGTGCAGTAGTGCTCCTGAATGGGTGTGTTGATGTGTACCCAATATGGATCATGTATTTTAAGTTATTTTAAGTTTTTGAAAGTGTCAAATGTTTGTTCTAAAGTTTTTTGAATTTTCTAATGGTGGTTGGGTGTGCATCAACACACCTGGTCTGGTGCATTGATGTGCACCCAACATGTGGACCTTTTAACTTTATTCATTTGTGTTTTTCACAGGTTGAAGGATGGAAGGATCCACACCTCACCTGGTGAAGAGTTGCACTCACAGGGTGCAGTCAAAGACTTGGAGATGCAACACAACAAAGGAGAGCAAAGATGAGGTAATTAAGAAAGAGGAAAGGGGGTCTATGTTGATCTCAAAATTGGTTTTGACAATTGAGTTTCAACACACTTAAGAAATTTACTAAGTTCATGCCAAGCTAGTAACATATGATGAGTATAATATGTATAGATGCTGAGTTGCAATAAGTGCTTAGTCACTCATGTGTTGAGTAAGTCAAGTGTTGAGAAAATAGTAAGTGCCAAGGAGTTCAAGTCTCAAGTGAATATTTAGTGCCAAGCCAAACAAAATTATAGTATGTGTTGAGCATCAGTATCAACAAGTGCCAAGTAACACATAATTGGCCTAGTTGTTTGTGATGGCACAAATAGCTATGTAAACCATTTTGAGCTAACATATGGATAGACCTTGAAGCTTTGAAGATAAAATTGAGTCTATTTGTATTCCCTATGTGAGCAACATGCAACCAATTAGAAAAATGGAGAAAATTGAGTGGGAAAGTTGGATGAATCTCAATCATAGATTCATACCTAACCATAAGCCACCAAAGTCTTTTTAAAGAGATACAAAGCCCCATAATTCATGTATGAATGAGAGAGCATTAGAGTATGCATGTAAGAAGGTGATGATAGCAGTGAAAGGGGTAAATTGATCAGCATACATTCAAGATGACTTTAAAAAAAAAAATAGAATTGCAAAATTAGTTATTAGAACAGAGGATCAATGTTACAACAATTTTGTATCAAATCAAAGAGGATCGAAATTAACTGAATTGAGATCTGAAATCAACAATATTAGATTGTAAGTCTATCTAATCAAACATTCTACTATAATTTCTAACAACTATATCAACATGATGAAATCCTTTGTATTAAGGTTGATTTAACAGTCACTGAGAAATCCTTTAACGGGGTGATATTCTAAGTGAGTGTTCTAAAGTCCTTTAACTAGACATACTTCTAATAGGGCATTAAAATCTTTTAATAGGGTAGGATCTAACAATCCTTTGTAAGCATTTAATAGGGTAGGCCTTACACAAGGAAAATAATGAGAATGGTCAAATCATGTAACCTTAATAGGTGAACTTTATTGTTGCAGTAGCAAAGAATTGTGGGTATCATCCCCACCTCAGTTTTAATTTCTCATTGGAGGGTTTCTAGGTAATCATATCTGGTGTAAAGTGTTTATTTGGATGTATTTACTTTAAATTCTATTTCAATATGTTTATGCATGCATCGTTTTAAAATTGAAAGTTTTTTTGGTTAGAGTTTAGTACTTCTGATTCACCCCCCCTCTCAGAAGTATACATTTACCATTTGTATTTCAAACAATTGGTATTAGAGCTAAGTTCTCGTCTAGAGAAGCCTTACAACTTGGAGAAAAGATCTTGAGATGGAAGTTTACAAGTTGGTAAAAACTACTAAGAATCAAGAGATTGAGATGCATCTCTTATTGCAACAACTAAATGAAGATAGAGATTCCTTGAGAAGTTTTCTAAAGAGAAGGAAAGAGATTGTCATAGCAGAGAATGTCACCCAATACAAAGACATTGACACAACAAAATTATTTGCAAATGGTAACTCTTGTGAATTTGAGACAATAATTATAGATCTCATGGATAAGAATAGAGCACAAGCTAAGGAGATTAGAAATCACAAATTGGAGCAAGAATCACAAGCAATATTACTATGTGAAGTGACTAAACAAAAGAAGAAAGCTATAGAAGACAAGGCCATGATTGAAGAAGGCAAGAAAATTTTGTTAAAAATATTGGAAGAAAAATTAGCAGAGTTGTCTAGGATCTCACACATGTAGTTGGACACCCTAAGCCAAATGATGAATGCCCATCATGAGTTGAATGTCAAGAACATTGAGCTAACTACATTGAAGTTGTAGAATGAGGAATTACAGAATGACCTAAAAAGAGAGGATTTTTTTGAAAGCTTTAACAAGCCAAATAAAGCCATCAAGTACTTTGAGTAATTACTAAAATCGCCTAGATCTAGTAAAGACAAATCAAGATTGGGCTACACGAGCACTAAAGAAGGAGAGTCATCTAAAGTTACTAAGAAAAGAAGCAATAATGATAAGAATTCTAAACCTACTTGTCATCATTGTGGAAAGAAAGGACATACAACTAATGTTTGTAGGAGCAAGAATGGTAATCCATATGCCAAGTCAAAGGGTATGATTCATTATTGCAAGTGCAAAAAATCAGGTCATTAGGCATATGAATGTAGGACAAGGACCATGCATGCACCAAGATTTGAAGCATGCTACTACAATTATCAAAAGTTTGGACACAAAGTCTTTGAATGTAGATCCAAGTCCACATGGTCATCAAACAAGGGAAGAAGCCATGAAAATTCCTATAATTGGGATTACAATACAAAACATAGTTGTCACTATTGTCAAGAGTATCAATACATTCTCTAGAATTGCATAAGAACACATTTTAGAGGTAGCTACAATAGATGGTTGAGCCAAACTACATCCTTTAGTTGTTTGAATACTAGTCATATTAGCAAGCATTGCCCAACAAGGACAAAGGCACCTAACTTAGAGTCAAACAAAGGAAAAGGCAAGATAGATATTGAGCACATTAGAGGAGAGATGAACAAGACATGGAAGAATAAAGATGGATGCAACACATTAAATGAAGAGATCACTTCACTTGAAGGGTTAAGTGATTAGATTTCATCAAACTAAGAAAAAAGAGGTATATGGGACTAGTACTTAAATGCATTACTATACATAAGTTCCAAGATAAAGTTAGTACTAAAAATAAAAAATTAGCATGAATAAATATGCAAGTCAACAAGGAAAAACCAAGGTAAAATCTTTAAGTTTTCATCTTACTGCTGAGTGTAAAAAGTTCTTTTCAATTGCTAAGTAAATTTTAGTGTGTGTTGAGTTGTCAGCCAAAGCTAGTTAAAGTTGAGACAGTAGTGTTTTTTGAGTGAAGGAAATTTCTATTGAAGCTGAGTAAGGGCAATTCTAATGGTTTTTGAGTAAAGAAAAAATTTCATAGAAGCCAAGTTTATAGTTGTACATGCACCATGCATTAAATGCGATGTTTTGAAAAGGTATAAGAAAAATTTTCATCCATTTTATGTCATTACAGAAATAGAGCAAGAGTGAGTAGAATGCAGAAGCAATTGGTGAGAAAAGATTGAAGCTTTGGCATAGATTCCAATAGAGATCAAGCATTGTTTCATCAATTTTAAAGGTTTCTTCATGTGCCGAGTTACATAGTTACATAGTTTAATATCTATTGAAACTCTAGTTTTGTAAAATGGCCTCTAGCTCTAGAAATCTAGAGGATAAGGAACCTTTTGAAGTTTAGTTGGTTAGTAATGAGGTTAAGGAACCAGATTTTAGGCATATTCCTAAAGTTGCATACAAGAACAATCTGACAAAGGCATTGTCAATCATTCCACCCAAGGTTGTAATGGTTCAAGATGCAAGAAAATGTTATAACTACAAGGTTGGAGGGATAGGAGATATGGAAATTTGATAAGCATATGAAAAAATATGTGAGAATGGAGTGTTGAAGGAAGAATTTCAAATTATTGAAAGGAAGGGCTTAACCCATGCCCTAGATTTCCCCACTGTCTTTAAGAATGAATAGATAAGAATTGTTTTGGGTAGAATCCATGATGGATGCCTATGGTTGGAAGGAGGACCCATAAAGTTGTCAAAAAGGATTGTGCATAGGGTTATAGGATTTCTAACCCTTGAATGTCACAAAACCCTAAGGAGCCATTCCAAAGAAGTAATTGAGAAAAACATAGGGGCAAAGTGGAATAAGAGGGGAATGACCATTGATACCATCAATGATCTAATTCTTGAATTTGTAGTGAGGGTCATATCTCACAAATTCTATTAGTCAAGTTAACTAAATAGTGTACCAAGCATAACAGTCAATGTAGGGTACAAGATTTTAAAGAAAGATCACACTTATGATCTAGCAGAGCTAAAATTGCAACAAATCATGGAGAATCTAGGAGTAATATGGAGATCAAAAGGTGCTCAATGCAAATTTGGTTTAATTTTGATATGTATATTTTTCTAAGTTGAAAATGAGTTTCCTTCTTTTTTTAAGGTAGGATGGAAGATAAATAGGTCTATGGCAGTACAGATAAATGAATACATAGAGAAAATGGGAGATAATTTTGAGTTTGTAATGACTAGTTATTTTGAATATTTCAAGCGAACTATGAAACAAAGATTGAGAATCCTAGTTTCCCTGGTAGAGAAGTATTACAATGACATGTTTCTTAGTAAATATTAATTACACATTTATCTAAGCTATAGTACCCAGAGTAAGATGGGTAAAATCATTGGGGTATGAAATTAATATAGATGAAGTATCAACAACCATCACTGTATTACTTGCAGAGGACATTGATAAGTCAGCAAAGATCTTTGGAAGCTATGATGTTGTGAAATCCAAAGTTGAAATGGAGTTAAAAATTGCCTCAACTCTAAAGAAGAAAGATAAATTGGTGAAAAAGCTAAAAGCCAAATTTGGTGAAAGTGTTAAAGGAGATGATGATGAAGAAGAAGGAGTACAAGAATAAGGACAAGAACCTCTTGCCCTCACACAAGGTATGGGAGAAGATGAAGAAGAATTTTTTGTGGAGGAACAAGTTGAGGAAGCACTAGCAATACATGAGACAAATAAAAGAAATGCTATGACATAGCTTACAACTTAGCCCAAGGGTAAAAAGACTGCAAAACCTAGCCCTAGCAAGCCCACTACTCTAGCCACAAGAGAAACTACAAGGGCCACAACTCAGAAGGCTAAGGAGCAAACAAAAGAGAAGAAGAAGCCTATTGAGCAACTAAGTCTAGTGCAAAATAAAATAAGGAGGAAATATTTTGCACAACCTAAATTTGATGAAGAGAGGACCAAATCATATGACAATAGCTAGTTTAGAGTCATAAGCTATGTGCCCAAGTCTAATATTGGAAATATTTGTGATAATATTAGGGATAATGTAGACTTGACTAGTTTGAAAGATATTGAATTCAATAAATTAAGTAGAGAATATTAGAATAATATTGAGGAATCGATGTATGCCATAATGGCAAAATTTAGGAACACTCCACTTGAATTTGACACTACTATGTCTAAGGATTTATATTCAATTATTAAGAATAAATGGCATTATTGCCTTAACATGGAAACGGAAATAAGAGAGTCCACATTGGCACAAGAAAAAATCAAATAAAAATCATGGTAGAAAATTTGCACCTAAGTATAGGGCCTTCAACATTCTTAAAAACAAGATTGAAGATGTTGTAAAAAAGTCCACTCAAATGTGGAAGATAATATATTGGCTAACTACTATTAAGGAAAGAGAGGAGGATCCCTTTGAGGGAAGAAACAATGAAGAATAGGAAGATAATGATAAAGAAGAAGAAATTGAGAAAGAAAAGGAAGGTAGCATAGTGGAGGAGGCACTACAAAAAGGAGAAGAAATGCCAACTACTAAGGAGCAGCAAATAGATCAAAGTGTGTGAGACACACAATTGTCACCACTAAGCCCTCTACATAACACCAATACACCTATAGAGACAATCAAAGTAAATTACATTCTTGATAGCTCAACTCCAAACATAAATCCACTAACTATAGAGGATCCTTGACCAATCAATATTGCAAGCAAAGTTATATGATAATCCAATATTGTTCAGTGTAGATGAGTTGTAAAAAGTAGTAGTTGACCTAACTAGGGACAAGGTAAAAACACAAGAACCACCTTCTATCATCCCTATAGCTAATAATAGACAAACTTAAGAGAAAATATCAAAAGATACATTAGCTAAGGTTGATACCATAGTTAAAGTTGTTATGACTGAACAACAACCTCGAATTATAGAGGAGCCAACAAAGGAACAAATAGGATAGACATAGGTATCTATTCCTATTACACAAACACAATGTGCACCATCAATAATTGCGATTGATCAAGGAAGAATAGAGGAAGAAAAGAAATTTCCAAAGGAAAAGGAGTAGGAAGCAATTCAAACATTGGTTAATCTATCAACTACTGGAACTCCTACAAAAATTCTTCAAAAGCCAAGCACTGAAGCAATGCCACTTCAAATTACAACACTAGGCTCAAGCTCCACCAAGGTTGCAAGGGTACTTCACTATGGAGACCCAACATTAGATGAAGAAATTTTCATACCAAAATATGAATATGCAACCATGAATATTGAATAGATCAATGAGATGCAAGAGGCATTGGAAATGAAAAAGAACCAAGAGATACTTAGAAAGGATTATAAACAAAGACGAGCACTACATGAAATCAAAGATACCTTTTTAGATGGATTCAACTTGAAAACACTTGATGAAACCAAGCCAATATTGGAACAAATATCAAAAATTATTAAATAGGTGACAAATGAATACTAGGAAACTAATGCAAAACTCATGGAATGGTCTAAAAATAAGTTTCAAGGTAAGATAAATGACAAAATATCTAGTGGAATAGCACTATCACAAGGGGAATTGGCTACAAAAATAGAAAAAGTAAAGAAGGTGCTTGAGAATATATTCTCATTATACACCAAATTGTGTGATCCCACACTCTTCACACAAGAAACAAGCCAAAGAATTATGAGTCTAGAGAGAAACTTCAAAATATTTGGTATGCAATTACCACAAAACCCAGCTCAAAGTGAGAAGCACTTTCATTTGACACTTCACACACAGAAGGAACTAGTTGTATTCATAGTAGAAGAGACTAATACAAGAGCCAAGTTAGTTCAAATTTAAGCCTCCCTAACCCCACACATGGAAATCCCACAAAAGTAACTAGCCTATGCTAAGACCATACTCAGTAAAGATCCTAATATTTCAACATTAGATGGCTTAGTTCACCTTGTAGTAGAGACAACCATCCAAATCAAGTCCTTAGATGTTGCAATAGACAACTAGGATGTTGCCCTCAAAATTGTAATGGAAGTTAACAAGAACTTCTTGGATAAATACACACTTAGTGTATAAACCCTTTGACATAAATGTCAAAAGGGGGGAGAAATATTTAAGGGAGAGAAATAGCTATGCAAGGGGAATTAGAATCATGTGAAAGGGGGAGTTACAAAATAAACAATAAGGGGAGCAAACAACAAGAAACAATAAAAAACACATCAGATAAAAAATATAGAATGAAGACAAAGAGTTACAGTAGATGAAAATCTACTTAGAGAAATTTTAGATATAGAAAAGACACATTAACTTAGGGGGAGTTATAAAATTTTGAGGTATATAGTTGTTTACAAAATTTTGAACATCTTTTTTGAAGTTTTATATATATGCCAAATTGGATGTATATTATACTTGAGGAGATTAAATTCATAATGTATAGTTAAGTATTTTTGCTACTCATGTCAAAGGGGGATATTTTTTATCTCAAAATTAGTTTTGACAATTGAGTGTCAACATACTTAAGAAATTTACTAAGTTCATGCTGAGCTAGTAACGTATGCCAAGTATAATATGTATAGATGCTAAGTTACAATGAGTGTCTAGTCATTCATGTGCCAAGTAAATCAAATACCAAGTAGTTCAAGTGCTGAGTGAATAGTTAGTGCCAAGCAAGTTCAAGTGTTGAGCTAGATAGAATTATAGCATATGTTGAGCATCAGTATCAACAAGTGCTAAGTAACATAAAATTGGCCTAGTTGTTTGTGATGGCATAGACAACTATGTAAATCCTTTTGAGCTGACATATAGATTGACCTTGAAGCTTTGAAGATAAGATCAAATCTATTTGTATTCCCTATGTGATCAACTTGCAACCAATTAGAAAAATGGAGGGAATTGAGCAAGAAAGTTGGATGAATCTCAATCGTAGATTCATACCTAACCCTAAGCCACCAAAGTCTTTTTAAAGAGAGAGGAAGCCCCATAATTCATGTATGAATGAGAGAGAATTAGAGAATGCATGCAAGAAGGTGATGATAGTAGGGGGTGAATTGATCAACATATATTCAAGGTGACTTTAAAAAAAAGGATAACAAAATTGTAGAATCTATTGGTGTTTGAAAATGCTGGAGGGTTTTCAATTACCCTAATGAGAACAAAACACATCTAGGGGCAGCTAACTCCCATTTTCAACATGCCCATTTAGACACTAGGCCAACTATAATGCTAGACCCTTCTTCTTCTTCAAGCTCTGCAAAACCTAGGCGGGTGGACCTATAGATTCTTTATATGGTACCAGTTATCAAAGCATACACTGAATCTAATATGAAGTAGATAAAACCCTTATTTCTCTTGATAACTCATGAAATAACATCAATCTATAGTAGCTAAATGCAAATCTAGGAATCTCATAAGCTGAGTGAGGGCATTCTATTATAGCTCTTCAACATGAAAGGGGGAAAATGTTTGATTATTGATGTTAATATTAGCAAGATCCAAATATAAGCAACAAAATCTAGTGATCTTATCTCTGATCAGTGCCTTATCTATTGGGAAATTAAATGAATTATAACCATACATCTTTTGGAAATCTCAGACATATTACTACATCCAAATCCCTGATCTATCCTTCACCTTGTGAACAGACATCTACTTCAGATTTGAATCCCATACTCAAATTATCCCATCATGAAATCTACAAACCCTGTGATAAACACCAAGCAATTACATGGCTCTTTGTTCCATCTGCAAGACATTTGAACCACATACATTCCAAAATGAAATGCAACCTACTTCATGCTCTTGGTTCACAAATTAGAATAAATTACACATCCATGAACAAGAGACAAGATTCAAACTCAATTTGCAACCCTTTTGTTGCACTTTATTTTTTTTCCTTGAAATAAAATACATGAAAGAAATATAGAAAATAACTCATAGATCACCTAACAGAATAGAACTATCTACATAAAACATACATGTTGCTCAATACAACAGAGAAATGCTAAAGAATTTGGTCACAGTCATGGGAATGCATCAAGAACTGGATCCAAAACCTTGGTACCACAGTAATGTGCCAATTTTATCCAAAGAACTAGAACTTACTAGTTTCTCAGTCACAAAAAACTAGAACCCTTACAATGGATCAGAGAAAGAAAGATATAGACAAGAAAGAATTCCTGGATTGACTTTGTAACCAACATCTTCCCACTGGGAAATCAATCTTTTGCAACTGAAAGCCTCTTTCATTTATTTACCCATCTAATTTGATTTGGTTTGGTTTCATCATTCTTTACAAAAAAATTGAAAATATCTTTTTTCAAAATGATGAAAACTTCTGAGTTACCAAGATATCCTGAAAACTTCACTGAAATGCTTGGTGAAATTCAAATTTTACTGAGTGAATGTGATCAAATTTTTCACCCAAACTATATTTTTACTACCCTCTAACCATATTCAGGTCATCACCATGTTTAAAAATAAGATCTGAACTTCCTGGTCTGAATACAATTGCAATACAAGTACCTAATATAAAACCTTGTGTATCTTGAACCAACTACTTCCTGTGTAGAAACTAACTTCGGAATTGAAAAATTCAAATTTTACTGATTCTGGCGATATATGATAAGGCATATCTTACCTACAAGAAACTCATTAAATCTTCATTTGAAAAAAGTTCCTTTAGGTAGAAAATTTAGGTCTATAACTCTTTTCAAATTTAAAATTTGAAAAATTTAAATTAACCTAAAGTTCAAACTTTAGCTTAATTGTCCTTTCAATTTAAAAAATCCTACACGTCACCCACTTTGTCAAAAATAATTAAAAATATTTTTTTATTGCCTTCATATTTTCCATTGTCCTTTAAATCTGAGGTCAAACCTCTATTGACCAAGTGCCACATGGTGCTCTGTGATTGGTCAACCCATGCCACCATTGCCACATCAGCACCATCCTGCTCTTGGATGCCACATCATCATGTTCAGGTCTCGCACTGCCACATGGAAAAAATTTGCATGCCTGCTTTATTTAACTTCCTCGCAACTTATTTTTATGGGAATGCACCTATCACAAGGTGTGCCACGTGGCAACATCCTATGCATCACTTTTGAACAGATCGTCTCTACCACCTTATCGACAATTGTGATCCATGTCACCTTGCCTGGGCCCTGCTGACACATGTCCCATTCTCGCTTCCCCACTTTATTTAACTCCCTTGCAACTTGATATTGTAGGGAAGCACCCTCTGCACAATCATGACACATGGTGCCATCTTGATGAATCTAGCCACATTAGTGCAGGTGGGCTTTCATTTAAAATTTGTATGAGTCATGCTAACATCATCATCTACTTAGCATCAACAATGGGTCCCCTACGTTATGACTTGCGGCTTACAAAAGCCTCATTTCTTTGTACAACTTGTTCTATGTTTAAAATGGAATTTAAACAACTTTGAAAATCACCACATGCCCAATGTGGGATAAATCAAATGCTGCTTGCTTCCTTTTGAATACAATCCCCTGCCGATTCCTTGGGTTCCTTCTCTGCATTTTATCATGATGGTGGTTTTAATTTATATATATATAGGCTCCTTTGATCCCTTGCTACAGACGTTTCCTACCTCTCATCTTGCTAGTTACTCCTTACTAATGGCATGGATGTCCTTTTCTTCATTGACGTGGGTCAAAACATTTCTTACTGTGGCAATGAATTCTCTTGCTTCAAGTTGCGAATTTACTGATGAGTGTGTTCTTCTCTCCTATCTCCAAGCCATGGATTGTTATTGAAGCATGTGGGTAACCCCTTTATTTTGTCACTACTTGGAGTTCCTCTCCTTAGCATGGATCTTGTATTCTTTAATGGCTCACACTATGGTTGCACTAACTGTTCTCTAGAAACTTCTCTGCTCCTCCCCTCATTTCAAATAGTAGTTCTCCTTCTAGATTTCTTTCTTCCTTCACATGAGATGGCTCTTTCTTTTGGCATGCATGAGCATCTACTATGATTGTAGTGGGTATCCTTTTAACTGTCGCAGAGTGCCTTCAAAACAAGGCATCTTCCTTTTTTATATGCTTTCCTCTAACTTGAAACTGCGGATCTTTCACTTTGACCTACAGGGATTGGCTTTAACTATTGTTTGCCACTCCTTCATGGTTTCAATGCTTCTTACTTTGGATGATCTGCTTTAAAATGGCATGGTCTTTTCTTTAAATGTGCTAGCTTTGCCTCTTTAAGGTGTCTACATGTTCTCTTTGTTGAAATTTAAATGGCACCTTCATCTTAAAAACATGTGCCCTCATTTTCCATTGTTGTCCTGCCTTGAACTGGTGGCTTGGTATCATTCTTTATGCGTGGAGCTGTATAAATTATGACTCTTTTCCTAGCTATAGGTTCTTTGATTAATATTTCTTATTTCAACATTCATTTACTTGGCTTGAGATCCTTCAACTTTTCCTTCAGTTCTCGAGACTGGTGCATATTCAAGATAATGTCTGAAACTCCTTCAAATTCCCCTTTTATAAAGATATGTGGAAAGGTAGGCCAATTGCTAAAATATTTAATTCCTCCCTTGAGTTCAAAACCTTCCAGTATATCTCATGAGCTAAATGGAACACCATATTGTCGAAGTCTAAGAAATATACTTCGCAGTAATTAAGTTGACCATCACATATGATGTATGCCTCCCATCCTTTAAGCCAAGTACTTCAATCAATCCATCATTGACTTGGGCTTTCACCTACTTGCATAATTGTGAAGATTTAATGTCATGATTGCTCACATGATGGAATGGTGATCTGCTCCCATTCAAAAAAATTTCTTTTGATGCAAAGATCTAAAAACTCATTTATCCCCCTGAACCAAGGATTGGTCGAACAGTGGGTGCAACTAGATCTAGAAAAGAACACTTTATTTGAAATTGGTCCTTAGGCAAGTTATGACCTCTTGTAGTGTAAATTATGGAATCCATAAGCAATTTGAGCATCCATTCTTATGCTAAAGTAGTTATAAAAGACATCTTCCAATCAGTAAACCCCTTTTAGATTCTTAGCCTGGTAAAATTAGTCGAGCCCCAAAGTGGTTCCAGCTAAAAAAAATTTTGAACCCAAATACTTGAACTTTCAAACTGGTCCATTAATTGCCTGGCACTAATTTGAAACAAATTTGATCACTGAGTCAACATTCAAAACTCATTTTACCCCTTTTTGCAACCTGTCACTTTTGCACCAAGAGGTCCTTTGACTGGCTTTAAAAACTGACCCAAACAACTGACCAAGCTCTCAAAATCAGCATATTGAATCTCTGTACCCCACACTTGCACCGTGTTAAATCTTGTCTCATGAAAAATTCCTAGTCAAAAGATATTGACTATTAAAGTTTCCTTCTCAAATTTACCTGCAAGAAAACATGTCAGAAGACAACAAACTGGGTTTTGATTTGACTCAGAAAACTATGCAAATGAGCACATGGGAAAACGAAAAATGGGATACTAGTTCTCTGTCATGAGGAAATTATGGATTTATGATTTGGGCTCATGAAAAATGACCGGGAAAATTTGGCAAGCGGTCAAAGTAGGCTACTTGGATTTTGCAGATTGAAGCAATGGTAGAAAAGTGATTTTGGCAAACATAATTGACCTGGAAAAGTGTGCATACGGATTTGTCATGACTTAAAAATTGGCACACTTAAAGAATTTTTAGGTGACAACATAGTGGTACAATCCATTTGATCTCACCAATCATCGATTAGGAATTATAACATCACGAATAGGGATCCCAACAAATCTGCAAATGCTGACACCAGTAAAACTTAAGGACTTGAGTTTGGAATCATGTTTGAAAACTGATCAATCGGATTCATCAAGACTTAAAAATTGAAACATAACAAGTCTCTGACATCTAAAATGAAAAGAAAAAGGACTTTTAGCATTTCTATCAATTGGGTCAAAGTTACAACAAGTTAAACAGGGCTTCCCAAAATTTTGCACAGTGTATCAGCATGAAAACATTAAACTGCCAACTTTGAGAGATTCAAAACCTTATCAAACGAACTTGAAATGACTAGAAATCTAAAACATAGCTTCTTAGGTATGGAGATTAGGCACTCCAAAAGCTTTAAGTCACAAAACATTTCTGGGTGCGAGATATTCAATTGCAAACATAACCTCCTGTCACTATTTGACACTTAGGTAAAATTGCAGATTTGACATTGGCTCAAAACAAGACTTCGCCACACAACTCAAAATGATGATTTATCTTCATGGAATAGGTAGATAGGCTAAATGGATGGTGTTAGAAACATTGAACACCTCATGGGGTTCACAGGTACAATCAGGTACATTTGCATTTATGGGGTTTTCATAGGCTTGACTTGATTCAAAATTTTAAATGGATGCTCAAAATGAAAAAAGCAATTTTGAGCTCCAATAGTGGCTCTGTCTAGGGATGCATGTCCCTTGAGGGCATGGCAAGATTTCAGGTCTCTGGGAGAAGCAGACCACACACCTAACTTCAAAAACTCTCTCGAACAACTTTTTTGAAAGCAAAAAACTACTCTAACTATGTACACATGGTGGCCTTAGGCCACCCAAAATTTTCAAGACTTCTTACCTCTATCAAAAACCTAATTCTCATTCACATCTACCTAAGGTAAACTAAAAATCTCATTATCATTTGTTTCACCCAACGTATCAACATTTGTAATTATCTCAATAGGAAAAACAAAACTATCATCATCTTCATAGTGCATATAAAAATTAGACATACTTTCTTCATCCCTCCCACTATGAAAAAATGGATCAGCATGACCATAACAACTGATATCAAATTGAAACTGGTCACTACTAACCGAGCCATGGATTCTTTCAACTGGAAACACAAAGTGTTCATATTCAACTTCATTCAACGAGTTACATGGAACAGATTATAACTCACCTTGTGCCTCCATAAATGAAGAGTATGTGAAATCTGATCATTGCCTAGTTGCAACCATGTTACTCTTTGAATTAGATTTATCCTTTGCTAAAAAATCTTCACATTCTTCAAATAACTGATTAGTTACCAAGCAAGAAAACTCATTCTGAAAGTGATGATCTACACTATGCTGATCACAATTATTTTCTTCATCTAATTGAAAGTCAGAATAGACCTTGAACTTATCTTCACATGAACAAAATCTATATTTGGGTTGACAATATTCATTGCTTTCCTCTTCATCATATGAAACATCAAAATAATGTTCAGCAAGATCAACATAAAAAGAATCTGAAATAGGATTAAACTTCCCTTCATTAACCTTCTCTACATCTAGCAAATTGTCATGTGCAAAGACATTTGAGGAACTATCACCTACACCTCCAAAATATGATAAGGATTGTTCGGATTCTACCTCTTTTTCCACATCAAACTTTGGGGAATTGATTTGACTGAATGAGAAAGTATTATGAGAGAAAAATATGAAGATCCTTAGAAATACTTACATGCTTTTCAAACACATGAGCCAACAATTTTGAGATTTCATCAGAGCTCAAGAAGATTGCCTCACAAATCTTCTCCCAACTGTGGTTATCATCTGGATAACATGAAGAACTTACAATAGCAAGATCCTTAGTCTAACAATATGGAAAATCAACATTATTACAACATTCTTTCTTATTGTAGCAATCACTAGATCTACTATTGTTACAACTTTCTTCAACTTCATATGTACTATAACAAAATTTATCTTCTCTTTTATATCCATCTTTTTCATGCTGATTGCTATTACCTGATTCATTAATATTTAAAACCACCTCTTCACATTCAAAAAATAGATTATCTTGCTCTATGGAATCATTATATTCATTACTACCTTGGCTTTCAACACACTCCTTATCATTAGGAGATATTTCATGAGATCTATAATCATTTCTTTCTATCTCCTGAATGAAACTTTCAATTTGCAAAATTATTTTTAGCCTTATAGGTGCTAGCCAATTGACTGAATCAGGTACTATAACATCAAGGAAGATACCAAGTAGGGAAGATTCCTTAGGTCTACAATGAAAAGGCATCTTACTGATTATTGATTTAAGCCTTAAATAACATTGTTCAACACTTAAACCTTGAGCACTTCCTACCTCAATTCTTATAAGATTGACACTCCTTTTGTAAACTAGTCTATTCAACATAGCAATGTTATTATTCACAATCTCCAAACTCTCAAAATTTGACAAACTAATCTTAGATCTAAGATTTGACTCCATTATAAAACAATATTTCTACCTCTTCCTTCTAGTGCTAAAAATCACTGAATAGAGGCAACTTTTTTAAACACTTGACTTCCATGAAAAGAAGCATGCAAATCAAAATACCTCAACTGTTGATGTTGAGCTTCAATCTGCTGATTTGGCACAAGTGCTATCTAATCAATATAACACCCTTTTAGTTGCAGGATTGGACATCCCTTACCACCAAAGTACTATGCTGATTTTCATTAAATGTCAATCTGGGAGTGTGAACTTGAGATGATGTCTGCAAAGTATATGCTCTAGTTTTCACTAAAAGTCACTACTACTTTGAATGCAATAACTGTTAAGGAAATCTAGTTTATCCAAAGGAAAGATGACTATCAAATACTTGGAAGGAAATTCTAATTATTTAGCCATACATCTATGCACTTACTGCTGCAGGAATAATGACTGGTTCTATTTCTAGTGGCTATAGGAACAACAGTTTTAACTCTAACTTAGAAAATTGAGTCTAACTTCTACTTACAAAAGTAAAACTCCACCTTCTGCGTGGGTCTCCATGGAAGAATGAAGGAAAGACAAACTTAGATAAAAGTGTAAAAACTTAGCAAAGGCATGTATTCATCAAATATGCAGTATTACAATAACTTAGGAAAAATAGTAAGATGTCTATCAACTCTATCTATCTATTCACTACTTAACCTCATAGATACAGATGAGGTCTTATTTATAGAGAAGAACAACAAACTCCTAAAACTATGACTTCCTCATGAAGGAAAGTTAGTTACAACTTTAAGACTACAAACATGCAATCGAAAAGACATTAATTCTCCTTAAATTCCCCACAAATATAGAGATCATAGCAAATGCTAGATTTGCTCATTTATCTATCTTCAAATAGCTTTCCAGGAATCCAGGTATCATGCTTTACATGTTTAACTGATTTCTTTTATGCTTACTTCCTTGCTCAGCCTCTTTATCAGGTCCCGCTTGGTTATTCATTAAAATAGGTCCCTTTTGACTTTTTTGCCAAGTCTTCTAGTTGCAATGGTGTCATAATGCTTCTCCTTAATGTCATCAATGCTTTAGTGTTGTTTCTCCATAGTTTATTTAACTCCACTCTGCCTGTATCCTATGATCAACATTTAATACACACAAGACTTCCTGCAAACATTTATTTTCATTTATTAGTTTATAAAGAAAAGGCATTAATTATTCAACTAACAATTTTTTGCACTCTCTTCAGTTGCAGGAAGATCTACCCACATCAAACATTCATGAAGAAAGAATTTTACCACAAAATTAACCCCTTTTTAAATATAATTCTGATTAGCATTTTATGCCCTATGTCCATACTTTATACATCAAAAGTTCAAAACATTTATACTAAAGGATGATAAAGTTTAGCATGTTACAGAAAAATGTTCACAAAAAGGGCTAATAAAACTTCTATTTCTTCATGTCATCATTTTCCCCCCAACCGTCCTGAGGCTGGTCCGTTCAGTATCTATAAGTTTCTGATCCTCATTCACAGTTTGAGGTCATTGGTGATTTTCTCTCCTGATTCATGAGCTCTATAATTGAATATCCATGATTTTTTTTCAATCTTTTCCATTTCTCTTCTTCAGCAGTCATGTTATATTCAACAAATAGATCATGTTTTCCAAGCATAGGATCCAAGAGTATTGGCAGTTGGGAATGAAGAGGTACCCAATAATTTTTTTGATTTCTTCCCAACGTTAGATACCTGGGCATCCTGCTAATGGCTAATTCCAGATTTTGGGAAGGGTGCAACTCCCTAGTTTTCAGGTCTTCTAGCAATTGAATCCATCTTTGAAGAGAAGCTTGTATAGCATCAGGGGCATTTTCAAAACAATGCTGCTCCCAATCCATAAATGCTTGTTCGCGAATGGGGTGGATTTTGGCAACAACACTTCAATTATTGCTAACAGAAAGCCAATCAAAGAATACTCTGTAAGTGTTCTGTATTTTTGGCCGAATGTACAATGGTTCAAACATTTCCTTTTCCCTATAAGGAGCAGCTTAGTTCTCTCGACTGATCTCATTCTACATCCATGACATAAAAGCCCTAAACTATACATCTCCCACATATAACAATGAATTCCAATCTTTATCATTTGGTACAACAAGATTATGAACATATAATTCATCTAGGGGATTGTTTAGAGTCGTTGGAACTGAATTGAATGTTGCATAAAATTCCTAAGGAGTATGTAAAGAAGGGTTCAATCCCTGAGTAATTTGAGACAATAGAAAATTAATCGTTTGCTCCTTTAGGAGCAATGTATAAATTGGAGATGGGGACCTACAATTTACAAGCTTTGGAATGAGCTCTGTGATCTTTGTGACATGTTGCTACAGGATCTTAATTTTATTATCCTTTTCTTCAATTTGTTGTGCTTGTTCCTTGATAGTTCTGAGCATTTATCTCTTCTCTAAATCCCAATTTTCTTTCTCCAATTGAAATTTTTGGTACAAATTAAAGCTGGCTATTAATGGAGTGGAAATGTCTAGTGGTGTATGACAATAGACAATAGGTCTATAATCTTCAAGGCAGTGCTCAGGATGATGGTGGTTAGTAGTGCTGTCATCCTAAGAATGTTGTTGTTCAACAAAATCCTTATGTTGACAAGTAACAGTGTTATCAACTTTTTTTGAGGGGCAATGGTTGCAGGATAGGGTGCAATAGTCATTTGTTCTTGAAATGTTTCAACAATTTCCTAAACCATTTCTTGAGCAACAGATAGATATTTCTCTAGTGGTAGATTATCAGTTTCCTCCGCTGGTGTCCAACCTTAGGCACTATCTCTTCTAAGGACTCTATGTCAATATCAACATTAATAGGACTATTTGGTTTTGCAAAAATTTCCTAAAGATTATTTTTATGTTTAGGAGTAGGTGTTGTATGCTTTGGTGACTGTGTAGGTGTAGGTACTGGAGTTTCAATATCAATAGGTGGTATAGGAGGCTCAGTAGGTGGAACAGGAGGTTTAGTTCTTATATTCACCCTAGACATTCTGGTGACTCGTCATGGGGTAGAAATTGGTTTCTTTCCCTTATCAACATATTTCTCTTTATTCATGTTAAGTGTAGGTTCTTGTGATACTGGAGGCACTTATTCTGAACCTTCCTCTGAGGCAATTGTGTGTGATTTTCTCTTCCTAGGAGTTGAGGCTTCTACAGTCAAAATTTTCCTCTTTGTAGTTTTAGGCGTAGAAGCAAAGTCGAAGCTTCTTGAGCCGTTCTATATACTACTTTTTTGACTCCTACAATGGTTTTCTCTCTTGTCCCTAATCCTTTCCCTTTAGGTCCACCCCTTCTAGGTCCCTCTGGCCTTAACTTTACAAAATCATCCCATGTTACCAAGTGTTTCCTAGTCAACTCCTTTTCAATTATAGCCCTAATCAAGCAATGGTGGGATACCGACTGGGTTTTTCCTTGCTGTACATAGGTATCTTGCCTTTTGATGATATTATAAAGGAAACTTGGAAGATTTACAAGACAATCCCCATGCCGCAAACCACTCAAAATTTTGAAATGAACAACATGCAAATGGGAATATCTTCCTTCACAGGTAAAATATCTTATGATAAATTCAGCAGGGTGGATAAATTGTAGAGGGAGAGATAACCATAATGTACCTTAATTTTTGTTTTCCTCTAGTCAAGGATCTCCTAGTATTGAGAATTGCTCTTTTTCTTGTCATGCATCCATGTCCTCTATCCAACATTCTCCAATTGTGGGTAACCCAAAAACTTCTACCACCACTTCTTCAGTGAATTCTACCTGAATGCCCTTAACAGTTGCATATCCATCCCTCAATGTATTATGAAATTGGAGCGCAATTTCTTGATCAAACTGCTTCAAACTGAGACAATAAGCCAGCCAACCTTGTTGTTAAAACAAACTACATGTGGCTGGGTCTACCAGTAAGACTCTGTGATTTGATGGTTCATACCGCTAAGGTTCTCCACCCATATTTTTGAAAAAAAAAATGCTAATACAGGCGATTTCACTGCAAGTGATTTTGAAAGTATGGGCGGTGACAGCTATAGGGGTTTCAACAAAGGGAAATTGCAATACTTCAATATGTTCCAAACATCACACCCTTCAATACTTCATGATGGCATTTTAATCACCAAACCATGATGGGAATAAAGATCGTGCTAAAAAACATACGCCATATTAATGAGGAGGTATGTGAAATCATGATTTAATATTATTTCACACATTTTGGAAGTACAAAGGGTCGCTAGCTCATTACTAAAATGAGCCTTCCCCGTACATCCTATATGCTAACTTAAGATTTCCTTGATTTTGCATTCATGATCGATTTCCCCTCCCCCTAACCTAGTAGAGACTGGGTCCCACCAAACCGTAAAGATTACAAATTCCAAAAATTTAAATAACATGCTTTCCTAAATAAATAATAAATGAAATAAATAAATGCAAAGGGGTCGAGTGTGAATGACCTGAGGTGCGATAGGAAGGATGAACCGAAAAGTGCCTTTTTAGAGAAAGAAAGTGAGATGGAATGATGATGGAAAGACAAGAAGATGGGATGGAATGAGGTGGAAAAGATATGAGTTTTTGCATGAGCGCAATTTTTTTTTTTATTATGAAGGCCTTGAAAATAAATTCAAGGGGTTGCAAGCATCTGAGTGGAAGCCTCAGATGAAGTGGCTGCAGGAAGAGATGTTTCTATTGTTGTGAACTGTTGAAGAAATTCTTCTCTGGTTGCTAGTTTATGATATAACTTCAGGTGATGCTCATTAACCAGGAGTTTGAATTTAATCAGATCAATTGTTGATAGTTGAACTGCTCCATTGTCAAAAATTGTAATGATTTCATAGGGACCAAGCCATCTAGTTTGAAATTTTCCTTGGTGATGTTGATATCGTGAATCATACAGGAGTGCCCAATCACCAACAGAGAATTCTTTGTCTTTAATGAATTTATCATGCCATTGCTTTCTTTGACTTTGAATTAATTCTGTGTTATGAAGAGCTGATTTTCACCATTCATCCAACTCATTGAGATGAAAAATGTGATCCTATTGTGCTACAGGAAGGGTAATATCAAGTTCTAAACCTGTGCACAGAGTTTTATGTTCAAATTCAATAGGCATAACAACTATCTTTCCATATAGGAGTTGGAAAGGCATAAACCTAGTATTGGATTTTCATGTTGTTCTGTATGCCCATAAGGCTTCAAGAAGTTTTGCTACCCAATCTTTACGATGCAAAGATACTATTGTTGTGAGAATATGTTCTAGCTCTCTATTTGTTACTTCTACCTATCCATTGGCTTGTGGATGATATGAAGATGATTTGCCATGCTGAATTTTATATTCCTCCATGAGTTCTGCTATCAAGTTAGATGTGAACTGAAGCCCTTGATCTAATTGTAATTCTCTTGGAACACCAAATCTGGTAAAGATACATTTGTACAGAAACTTTGCAACATTATTGTCACGAGGATGCTTCATGGGTTTTGCTTCATCCCACTTAGTAACATAATCAGTACAAACCAATCTGTAACTTTTCCCTTCTGATGGTGGTTCAATAGGGCCAACAAAATCAATTCCCCATTTATCAAATGGTTCTACTACTATCTGTGGCTGTAGGGGAATTTCACCTATTTTGATCGGTCTACCCATTCTTTGACATTTATCACATTTTTTTGTATACTGAACCGCATCTTTGTGAAGTGTAGGCCAATAATAACTTGTATTTAGAATCTTTATGTGTAGAGCTATATAAATTTTGACTCTTTTCCTAGCTGTAGGTTCTTTGATTAATATTGCTTATTTCAACATTCATTTACTTGTCTTGAGATCCTTCAACTTTTCCCTCAGTTCTCAAGACTCGTGCATATTCAAGATAATGTTTGAAACTCCTTCAAATTCCCCTTTTATAAAGATATGTGGAAAGGGAGGCCAATTGCTAAAAGCTTTAATTCCTCCCTTGAGTTCTAAAACTTCCAGTATATCTCATGAGCTGAATGGAACACCATATTGTTGAAGTCTAAGCAATATACTTCGCAGTAATTAAGTTGACCATCACATATGATGCATGCCTCCCATCCTTTAAGCCAAGTACTTCAATCAATCCATCATTGACTTGGGCTTTCACCTACTTGCATAATTGTGAAGATTTAGTGTGACAGTTGCTCGCATGATGGAATGGTGATTTTCTCCCATTCAAAAAATTTTCTTTTGATGCAAAGATCTAAAAACTCATTTATCCCCCTGAACCAAGGATTGGTCGAATAGTGGGTGCATCTAGATCTAGAAAAGAACACTTTATTTGAAATTGGTCCTTAGGCAAGTTATGACCTTTTGTAGTGTAAATGATGGAATCCATAAGCAATTTGAGCATCCATTCTTATGCTAAAGTAGTTATAAAAAAAATATTCCAATCAATAAACCCCTTTTAGATTCTCAGCCTGGTAAAATTAGTCGGGCCCCAAAGGGGGTCTGACTAAAAATTTTTTTGAACGCAAATACCTAAACTTTCAAATTGGTCCATTAATTGCCTGGCACTAATTTGAAACAAATTTGATCACTGAGTCAACATTCAAAACTCATTTTACCCCTTTTTGCAACCTGTCACTTTTGCGCTAGGAGGTCCTCTGACTAGCTTTAAAAACTGACCCGAACAACTGACCAAGCTCTCAAAATTGGCATACTGAATCTCTGTACCCCACACTTGCACCGTGTTGAATCTTGTCTCATGATGACTTCCCAGTCAAAAGATATTTACTATCAAAGTTGCCTTCTCAAATTTACCTGCAAGAAAACATGTTTGAAAACAAGCTGGGTTTAGATTTGGCTTAGAAAACTATGCAAATGAGCACATGGGAAAATGAAAACTGGGACACTAGTTCTCTGTCATGAGGACATTATGGATTTTTGATTTGGGATCATGATGAATGACTGGGAAAATTTGGCGAGCGGTCAAAGTAGGCTACTTGGATTTTGCAGATTGAAACAATGGCAGAAAAGTGATTTTGGCAAATGGAATTGACCTGGAAAAGTGTGCATACGGATTCGTCATGACTTAAAAATTGGCACACTTAAAAGAATTTTTAGGGGACAACATAGTGGTACAATCCATTCAATCTCACTAGTCACGAATTAGGAATTATAACATCACGAACAGGGGTCCCAACAAATTTGTAAATGCTAACACCAATAAAACTTTAGAAATTACATTTGGAATTGCATTTTAAAACTGATCAAATAGATTCATCAAAACTTAAAAATTGAAACATAATAAGTCTCTAACGTCTACAATGCAAAGCAAAAGGAATTTTAGCATTTTGATCAACTGGGTCAAAGTTACAACAGGTCAAACAGGGCTTCCCAAAATTTTGCACAAAGTGTATCAACATGAAAACATTAAACTGCCAACTTTGAGGGATTCAAAACCTAATCAAACGAACTTGAAATGACTTGAAATCTAAAACATAGGTTCTTAGGTATAGACTCTAGGCACTTGAAAAATGGTAAGTCACAAAACATTTCTGGGTGTGAGATATTCAGTTGCAAACATAACCTCCTGTCGCTATTTGACACTCAGGTAAAATTGCAGATTTGACATTGGCTCAAAACAGGACTTTGCCAAACAGCTCAAAATGATGATTTATCTTCATGTAATAGGTAGACGAGCTGAGTGGAAGGTGTTAGAAACATTGAACACCTCATGGGGTTCATAGGTAGAATAAGGTACATTTGCATTTATGGGGCTTTCATATGCTTGACTTGATTCAAAATTTTAAATGGATGCTCAAAATGAGAAAGCAATTTTGAGCTCCAACAGAATCAGTTATTAGAACAAACAATCAAGGTTACAACAATTTTATATCAGATCTATGAGGATCAAGATGAACTGAATTGAGATATAAAATCAGCAATATCATATTATAAGTGTATCAGATCAAACATTTTACTATACTTTCTAAGAACTGTATTAGTAGGATGAAATCCTTTGTATTAAGGTTGATTTAATAGTCATTGAGAAATCCTTTAACATAGTGACATTCCAAGTGAGTGTTCTAAAGTCCTTTAACTAGGCACACTTCTAATAGGGAATTAAAATCATTTAATAGGATAGGATCTAACAATCCTTTATAAGCCTTTAACAGGGCAGATCATGAGAATGGTCAAATCATGTAACCTTAATAGGTGAACTTTATTGATGTAGTAGTGGAGAATTATGGGTGTCATCCCCATCACAGTTTTACCTTCTCATTGGAGGGTTTCCAAATAATTATATCTGGTGTCAAGTGTTTATGTGGATACATTTACTTTACATGTTATTTCAATATGTTTATGCATGCACTATTTTAAAATTAAAAGTTTTATTTGTTAGAGTTTAGTACTTCTTATTCATGCCCCCCTCTCAGAAGTATACATTTCCCATTTGTATTTCCAATAGTTTACATAGACCCCTCCCCATATTTTATACTATGTAGGCGTGCAGCTATGTAGTTGCACTACTACATATCTACACAAAAACAACTTTCTTCCCTTTTTGGCACACTAGTGCACCAATTGAGGTGTGTTGGTGCACCCTTTTTTTTTGTAGAAAAGCCCTTCAACATTGGATATCTAATCTTCCAAACAAATGAGCCTCTTGGGTGAGACTTAGACACAAACTAGGGGAATAAGAAAGACCTCAAAATGGCTTAAATTCTAGACTAGGAGTCCAAAAGCCATAAAAAAAAAAGTAGGGGGTCCCCATTTCTAATAGGAAATAGGGTGTGCATTGTGGAACTACAACATAGCCCTTCCTAGAGTGAAATTTGAACATAAGTTTTAATGTTCCCAAATTAGATGATGATTTGGTTAGGGATCTTGATACCCTTTTGAGGTTTATAAAACATGTCAGAACCCCAAGGAATGGAAGTGCATGGAAGTTGTTGCTATTACAATATTAGACTAGATTAATAAGCCTAATTAGTGATCCAAATGCACTACAAGTGCTCTTTCTCCTATGCTAAAACAAAAACTAAGAATGGAGGCATGTTTGGACATGAAAAAAAACCTAAAGTCCAAGTTTTTAGGCTTTGAGAAATCCCTAACCAAAATCTAGGATGATTGTCCTAAATTGCTAATTGGTGTACACATACAGATGCATACCTAGGGTATGATGGAAAATCTAGCCCTCTACATTTTCACACTTCTAACCTAAAAAATATTATAGTACATTGATAAAGATTTTATTCCATTAAGGGGCTTCAATTTCCCATGGTGGAATGTGCCTAAACAATTAGGCCCTATGAGGAACCCTACTTTTAAACCTTAATTCTAGGCATTTTGAGTAAAAATAAGATATCTCCCAAACTAGATCAGACCAATGCATGATACCAACTAAAAAAGGAGGAATAATCAAGGTTTAAAATTTTGGAATCATTGGTTTATTCCCCCACATTCATACTTATCCATGCAATGGTCTACATCAAAAAATTTGTAGAGAAATGTTGATTATTTTTATTAATAATTGCAAAATTTATATTGTCTTCCTACCACCTAACTATAAGGTCTTATGTAGGGTACTCCCAATTTTTACATGACCTATTTGAAATTTTTAGCCATTTGGGAGGAGTGATACAAGTTTTTGACAACTTTTAAAAATGTTTCTCAAAAGTTGCATGACAACTTTTAGAGTAACTTTTGCAAAATTTGCAAAATTGCAAATCTAATGACCAAACATGGTCCTAGCACTATGTTAATAATCCAACATGGATCTTAATCTTAAAGACATGAAAAATCCTAAGATCCTATGATTTTTAGGCCCATACACCAGTTTTGACCCTAGTTAGCTAGGGGCTTATAATTATGCAAATCCTAGAACTAGGCCTTACAACTAGTTCTATGTGCTTGAATAGAACTTCTAAACTAAGTATAATGTTTAGGACTCTTAGGTACATTTTTTGATGAGTTTAGAGTAGGTGCTCCTACACTAGGTTACAAAACAGACTATTAGGTGTGATCATGTTAGAGGATTTTGATCACCTTGTTAGGAGTGGCCTTGTTAGAGGTTTGTAGACAATTCAATAGAACTACAAACTTGTTAGAGGATTTACAAATAGCTGTTAAGACAACTTTATTAAGAGATTTAGATCATTGCTACAATGGTTAGAGAGTAACAATGACCTAATTTGGATACAACTAAATTTTTTATTATAGATTTCAATTTCTAGCTTGTATACTTGATCCTTCCTGATCAAATATATTTATTTAGATTCACAAGGATATCCTTCTTATCCATCTAATTTTCTTCCTCATTTCATCATTAGATCTTCAAAACCTTTCATGCATTCACATCCCTTCTAATCCTCAACTTGACCTTTTATTTATATCTTTCATATTATTAAGTTAGCTTAGATACAACTTAGAATAATTAATATTCATCTTCTCAAATAGCTAGAACTAATAGATAAATCAATTAAAATCAATATTCAAAAATAAGAAAATCTTTCATTGACCAACCGTACTTGATAGACACTACTTTAGAAATAATTTTCCTATTTTGATCAAGTGAACTTAGTCAACACTACGTACTTTCATAGATCCTTTGGTAACTGAGTAAGCTCAGTTAGCACTGGTTCCATCCAACATTTCCTTCATTAACTAATTGAGCTTGGATAATACTCAAATTTTACAACCTTTCCTTTGTCACCCAAGTGAACTTAGTAGAAACTATATTCTGAACTAGGTAAACTCTAGAATACTCGGTAGCCATAGAAAACTATCTTCAATGCCCAAGTGAGCTTGACATGCACTGACTGGTAATTATATGACATTTTGTATAACATCAAAGATAATACACAATTAATCAACTGTTCCAACAATATCCCTCTTTGGCATTGATGGAAACATAACATGCCATAACATGATGAAATTTTAGAGTAAGAATAAAGTAAGGAACATATCCTTAGTTTCATTCTAATTCTCATCCATGAGAATTCCCTCTATCAGTGTGAACTCTTTCTACCTTCAATTTCTCCCTATGTTAGAAAACTTTTGTCTACTAGAATTTCTACTAGGTTCATTCTCCCTCTAAGGTAATTCTTACTTTTTACAAATCTTCTATGACAACAAACTTCTTCCTCTTTTATTTTAAAAAAATTCTATGAGATATGATAGTAAAATTCTACCTCTTTGACATCTCATGCCAAAGGCAATAATCAATGAGTATCAATGTACCTCAAGTATAGATTCTTTTGCAATATACCCTTGCCAATTTTGGATGAATTGATTGATCTTCAACATGCTCTGGTTGATGCATCACTAAACTTCATTTATTGAGCTTCAAATAGGGGAATGACCCCTAAATTACCTCTTAGATACATAAATGCATCCTTAAGTAATGGCTTCATGAATATGTTTGTAATTTTTTCTTTTGTATTTACATATTCCAATCTAGCTTCTTTGTCTTGCACCAATTCTCTTAGGAAATGATATTTTATAGCAATGTGCTTTGTTTTGGTATGCATCACTAGATTCTTTGATATATTTATTGCAGTGGTGTTATCATAGTATATGACTACTAGATCTTTGATCTCTACCTTCATACCTGTTAATAGTTGTTTGAACCAAACAATATTAAAACAATTGACTACTACTACCACATATTCTACCTTTGTTGTGGACTGAGAGATATAATTTTGTTGCTTCCTTGTCCAAGAAACTAGTCTTTTAACAAGAAAGAATGCTCCACCACACTAGTGTTTTTTATGTCATCAATACTTCCTACCAAATTAGTGTCTATAAATACTATTTAGTCTAAATTACCTCGTATTTTTGTACCATAAACCATATTCTTTAGTACCTTTTAGATATCTCATAATTCTTTTGACTTCCATCATGTGATTTTCTTTGGAGTTTACTAATAATCTTGCCACCATACCTACTTCTAATTCAATATTAGGTCTTTTGTGCACTACATACTATAATTTTCCAATTATTGATGTATATGTGGTCTAATCTACCTCTTTTGAATCATCATTTTTGGAGAGCTTATGTCTAGTAGACATGGGGGTTCCAACTAGTATTGAATCTTCCATTCCAATTTTCTTTAGTATCTCCTTGATATATTTAGATTGAGTGATGTAGATACCATCTTTCTTCTATGGAATTTTCCATCCAATAAAGAATTTTATCTCTCTAAACATATACATCTCAAATTCTTCACTCATTTCATCTAAAAATGCTTTGCACAAGTCATCATTTCCAGTGAATAAAGTTTCATCATCAAATATTTATACATGCCATTGTTATCATTTTTTCTTTGCAAACCAATATGTATCAAGTAGTTATGAAGTCTTTCATACCGAGCTCTGGGAGCTTTCTTGAGACCATATAATGCCTTGCGTAATTTTTAGACCATTTCCTTTTTTCTAGGATCTACAAAACCTTCTAGTTGTTCAATGTAGACTTCCTCATCAAGAATTCCATTTAAGAATGCAAATTTTACATCCATTTGATAAACTTTAAATCCTCTATGAGTTGCATATGCTAGTAAAGTTCTAACACCTTCTAATCTTACAATAGGAGCAAAAGTTTTACCATAATTAATACCTTCCTCTTGAGAATAGCCTTTACACACCAACCTTTCTTTATTTCAGGAAACTTTTCCATCTTCATTCAGCTTATTTCTGAACACCCACTTTGTACCAATTATATTTTTATCCTTGGGTCTAGGAAAAAGAGTCCAAATTTTGTTCTTCTCTATCTATTATATTTCTTCATTCATTGCTTCAATGCAACTTTCATTATCCAAATCATCTTTGACATTTCTAGGTCCAAATTCAGCAAGTAAGCATGTACCTTTTAATTTGCTTCTTTCCATTGTTCCATCTGATTTGTCTCTAATGATCTGATTAGGTGCATGATGCTTTTTGAAATATCTTTCTAATACAAGTTCTTTGGATTTACTAATTTCATTATGAACTTCAATATCAAGCTCATATCTATTAGACTCAATTTTCTCTAGCTCGATAGCCTTTGACTTGGGTCCTTCACACTGTGACTCAGGATGCATGTTTGCAACTTGGTAGCTAGTGGAGATTTTGGGAACTCAGGAGTTGAAGCCTCCTTTCTCTCAGATAGATTTGGTAGGATATCAAGTTCATAGTAAAAAAATATTCTATAATCTGTAGGCTCTTTTATTCTTTCTTCTTCACTCTTTTTTGCAACTCATCAATTCTCACATGTGCACTTTCTATGATTTTATGAGTAGAAGTTAAAAAATTTGTATGCTTTACTTTTGTAGGATTATCATAGTAATATGCCTTCATCACCTTTGACATCAAATTTTCCTTTTCTAGATTCTTTCAAGATTTAACATTTACTACCAAATACTTTAAAGTGACTTACATTAGGTTTGTAGCCATACCATAGTTCATAAGGAGTTTGGTTTGAGTCTTTCTTTAGCTGTACTCTATTCAATGTATGAACTATAGTACTGATAGCTTCCTTCCAATATTTGATTGCAATATTATTTTTTATCATTAATATTCTTGCACAATCGATGATGGATCTATTTCTTCTTTCAACTATACCATTCTTCTTTGGTGTACCAAGGGCTAATACTTGTCTTTTACCTCCTTTTTCAATGGAAAATTCATTGAATTCATTGGACATGAATTCACCACCTTTTTTTGATCGTAATAATTTCAATTTATTTCTTGTTTCTTTTTCTACTCTTGCTAGATACCACTTGAATTTTTGGAAAGCATCTAATTTTTCTTTAAGATACATTATAGTCATCGTTCTAGAGTAATCATCAACAAATAGAATTAAAAAATTTTCTCCACTATAACTCTCTACTCTAATAGATCTACATAAGTTTGTATGCACAAACTCTGAGACTTCATTAGAATGATAGTTTTGTCTCTTGAAACTGGTCTTTCCCATCTTACCAATTTGGAAATTTTTGCATAGACCCATATCAAGATTTTTCAAACTAGGACTACCTCTTACTCTTTTGTGTTTTCTTATCTTAACTAGATTATAAAAGTTTACATGAGATAATCTTTTGTACCATAACCAACTTTCTTCTACTTGAGCAATAAAACATGAACTTTCACTGAGATCAAGATAAAATAGATTACTTTTGTTTGTTTTCTATATCTAACTAGATATCCTTTTCCATCTAGAAGTTTGGCATTTCCATTCATAAATTCTACATTGAATCCAATATTGTTCAACTATAGCACACTTAGTAGATTATGTTTTAATCATTCAACCCAATAAGCATTATCACATATAAGTTGATTGGTCAAAGATATACATCATTTTCCTTTTATGCAACAAGGCTCATTGTTAATAAGGAGGACCATATGGCTATTACTGCTTCTCCTATTAAGGGGATAGAGGAAGAAAAAAGGAAGGACTCTGCTCATCCTGAGGACTATGTCGAGGGTCGAAAGGAGGATCAAAAAAAAATGGAGGATATTAATGATAATGTCTACTCCCCCTCTTATGAGACTACTGAAGATGATTTTTTGATGATATGTAGAGGGATACCATGCTTTCCTTCCTACATTCTGCTAAGGAGAAAGACGACACCAGTCTCAAGGTTGATTCCTAGATCTACAATGAAATAATGGGTTTGAAGAAAAAGGTGGAAATTTTGCAACATAACCTGGATACAATCAATGCTAAACTTAGTCATATGGAAGGATAGATGGGAGACATCCCTAAAAAACTTAACAACTATGAGCAAAACCTCACAATGTTAATCAAGGAGAGTAGCACTAAGATGGAATAGGTCACCTTGAGTATTTGGGCTGCCGCTACTAGCTTGGGAAAAAGGTCAAATGAAGATATCATTTCAGCTGAGGGTTTGAGCAAAAGAATTAGGAAGAGCTCGAGGAAGAGTGCTATGAAAGTTGCTGCTACTATGGATGTTGTTTCCATTCAAAATATTTCTGCTATTGGTAAGGAAGCAGCTAAATTGATCCTAGAGCTACAATAGTGACACTAGGGTGGGTTTTCTGGTCTGGTGCCTATCTGGTATTGGTCACTGGTTGGGGACTCTAGTCTTGGTTTCTGGTTTTTTTATATAGTTAAGACTATTTGTGGTTCCAGGTCCCTGTAAAACCTGGGTTAGTTTGTTTTTGGACTTTTCTAGTGGTTTCAGGTCCTTGTAAAACTTGATTTTGATATTGTTCTTCAGTTTGTTGTAGGTTTTTTCCTGGTTGGGATGTATTGCTTTATCTTTCTATTTTTTTGTTAAAGGGTTTCGGGGTCCCTTCAAAACCTGCTTTTACCGTAATCTAAAACAAGGCTCATTGTTTCCAAATATCACACTACCACCATCATAATATTCCATATGTTCAAACTTTGTTTTATCTCTAGTCATATGATGTGAGTAGCCACTATCAATAATCCATGGATCATTTTTGCTAACATGAGAGATAAGTGCCATCTTATCCACTTCATCATTAGATTCATCTTTTATACCAATATATACTATTCCATCTTCACTATTATCAAAATCTTTAGCCATAAAACAAGATTTCTTACCTTTTTCCTTGTGGTCCTTGTAGTTCTTGAATTCCTTCTTGCCTTTGTACTTGTTTCTTTTCTTCTCATCCTTATTTTCTTTGTTTGGGAACCTAGTAGCAATATGACCAATTTCTTCACAAGAAAAATAGATTAGAGGAATCTTTCCTTTGTACTTTCCTCTAGCTTTGGAATATTTCTTTGCAAGTAGGGCTTCAACAATTTCAAGATCACTATCAGAACTTTCTTCAGTTTCTCCATCACTTTCTAGTTGTTTGGTCTTTGATTTCTTTCTCTTTTCCTTTAGTGAGAGTTTAGTTTCAAATACAAACTCAATATTTTTGGAACTAGGAACATAGTTATCATAGTTATCCAACTCAAAAGATGTCAGTCTTCCAACTACAAAATCTAAAGTTATTTTGTTATTTGGATCACATCTCATTTCTTGAATAGCTGACACTCTAATTCCATAAATAGGAAGAAGAGTTCTAAGTACCTTGATTACAACTATTTTGTCATCAATGTCTCCTCTAGATTCTTTGATTGTGCTCACACTTGCTTTGATTCTTTTCACATATTTTCATCTTCTCTCATTTTCATCTGATGAAATTGACCTCTGAGAATTTCTACTTTGGCTCTTCTTACATTGTCACCTCCTCTATAGAGGTCTTTTAGATTGGTCCATATTGCATGAGTTTTTTTGCAGTCTTGATAAAATTCAACATAACTAAGAGCATATGTAATATCAATCATAATGAGGTTATGATTCTTCTTTTCAACAATATCTTCAACTAATAATGTTCCATTGGTAGTCTTGTATTGAAAATTAAGATATTTACAACTTGAATCACTGATAGTTGCTAGATGTAATCTCATAAGAGCTTTCCATATTGCAAAATTATCTCTTTTCAACTTGGGAATCTCCCTTTTGTAAGACATCCTGATCTTTAGCTTAGGTCCTTGAAAACTTCTCTACAAGCACCAAAAGCTCTAATACCAATTTTTGGAAATATAAGAGTAGTAACTAAGAGGATAATGGTGAATTAGTTACTACAAAATATATCCTAGATCCCTTAAATGTCAATACAAAATAATCTTCTAAAACTAAACTCTGTTGATGCTTAGCAAACACACTAAAAATGTTGTAACTTGGTAAACACTATAATTTCTCAATAAATGCTTAACATGAAAATCATAATATGTTATCTATGATTACTTATTACTTTAACTTAGTTGCAAACACATAAAATAATGGCATGAACACATTTGACACCAAGATTTAATATGGAAATCCAATTTGGGAAAACCCACCAATTGCAGCTAGCTACTATTTTTCACTCTTCTAAAGTGAGCCCTATTAGGAGCCAACCCTATCAAAGGTTACAAAACACACTATTAATTGTGACCTTGTTGGAGGATTTAATCACCCTATTAGGAGTGGCCTTGTTAGAGGTCTTTAGAAAATTCAATAGAACTACCACCTTGTTAGGGGATTTACAGATTGTAGTTAAGCCAGCTCTATTAAGAGATTTAGATCACTACTACAATGGTTATAGAGTAACAATGACCTATTTTGCATGCAATTGAATTGCTGATTATAGATCTCAATTTGTGGCTTGTATAATTGATCCTTCCTGATTGAATATATCTATTCAGCTCCACAAGGATATTCTACTTGTCCTTCTAATTTGCTTCTTCTTTGCACTATTATATCTTCAAAATATTTCATGCATTCACATCCATTGTAATCCTCAACTAAGTTGGGTCAAATACAAATTCAAATAATTAATATTCATCTTCTCAGTTGGCTAGAACCAACAAATAAATCAATTAAAGTCAATATGCCAAAATAAGAAAATCCTTCATTGGCCGACCCTGCTTAGTAGACACTAACTTAGAAATTTTTTTCCAATGTTAACCATGTGAACTTGGTCAACATTGCATACTTGTATAGATCCTTTGGTAACCAAGTGAGCTTGGTTAGCATTGGTTCCATCCAAAATTTCCTTCATTAACTGAGTGATCTTGGTTGAAACTCAACTTCTTCAATCTTTCCTTTGACACCCAAGTAAACTTGGTAGAAACTATCTTCTAAACTTGGTAAACTCTAGAATGCTTGGTAGCCATATAAAACTATCTTCAATGCCTGAGTGAGCTTGGCATGAACTGACTGGTAATGATATGACATTTTGTGTAACATCAAAGATAATACACAATTAATCAATTGTTCTAACAATTAGATAACCTAAGAGAAAAATATACTGATCTCACTCCAAGGTTTCCCAGGAACATAAATAGGTGTATAAAATCCATTATTTTGACTCACTCCCTTTAAAGCTTGACAATTTCCACAACTCCTTACAAACTTATGAACATATTTATACACATGTGGCCAATAATACTTATCTTTAAGAAAACTTAATGTCTTATCAATACTCAAATGTCCAGCCAATCCAACATAATATTTTTCCTTTATCAAATTCATCCTCATAGAGATTATCGGTATACATAATTGAATTCCCTTAAAAAACATACCATCTTGAATTAAATACTCATTAAAGTTACTTAATTGTTCTATCAAATTTGGTTCTCTACACTCTCTAGTCCACACCTTAGAAAAATAGAATTTGTATAATACAACTCCTTCATCTCATCAAAACTAAGAACTTCAACATTCATCTTGGTCAACAAAGAACTTATTTCACTCAATGCATTTGCAACTTGGTTAGTGACTCCACTTTTATGTTTTATAACAAATGTGAAACTCTACATATATTTAACCCATTTCATATGTCTCTGATTCAACTTATGTTGACTATCCAAATATTGTAAAGCTTTATGATCAATATACAACAAAAACCCTTTTGGAATCAAATCATGTCTCCAGTTGTTCAAGGCATGCACAATAACATAAAAATCTTGATCATAAATAGGATAATTCTTCTTAGTATCATTCAACTTCTCACTAAAGAAAGCAACATGCTTACGTTCTTGACTCAACACAACTCCTATTACACTTCCACTCATATCACACTCCACTTGAAATACCTTAGTGAAATTAGGTAAAGCCAAAATAGGTAACTCAACCAAATTTTGTTTCAAAGATTGAAAAATCCTATCAGCTCCATGTTTCCCCTTGAAATCCTTTTTATCTCCTCTCATAGTCTCAATCATAGCATTACAAATAGAACTAAAATTCTTTATAAACTTTTTGTAAAAACTAGCCAAACCATGAAATGATCTTACCTCACTCACATTCTTAGGTGTACACCATTGCGAAATAGCTTTAACTTTCTTAGGATTCATCTTCAAACCATTAGTTGAAACCACAAATCCCAAATATACAATATCTTTTTGCATGAATGAACACTTTTTCAAATTGATCAACAAATTCTCCTCTTTCAATCTCTATAGTACTTGTCTAACATTCCCTATATGTTCTTCCATAGTCTAATTGAATATTATAATTTCATCCAAATAACTGATGACAAATTTACCTAAGAATATCTTAAGAACCTGATGCATCAACCTCATGAGAGTACTAGGTACATTAGTTAAACCAAAAGGCATAACCAACCACTCAAATAAACAAATTTTTTTTTCTTGAAGGTATTTTTCCATTCATCACCTTCTCTATTCTAATCTTATGATATCCACTCTTCAAAGCATTTTTGGTAAAATATTTTTCTCCACTAAAACAATCCACTATGTCATCTATCCTTAGCATAGGAAACCTATATTTCACTGTTATCTTATTGATAGCTTTGGAATTATTATACATTCTACATTTTCCATTCTTCTTAGGTGCCAATATAGTAGGTACAACACATGTACTCAAAATTTCTTTGATCAAACCTTTTTGCAACAATTCTTTCACTTGTCAGTTAAGCTCTTCATTCTTAGTTAGTGTTAATCTATAAGGTTCTTTGTTTGTAAAATAGATCTAGGAAATAGATCCATACAATGACTTATACTTCTTACTGGAGGTAAGCTTTAAGGTATATCCTCTATAATAATCTCCTTGTATTCATCAAGAAAAGTTTAATTTCTACTGGAACTTAGTTAACACTGTTAGCTTCTATTGTTACTCAATTTTTACCATCCTATAACACTCATTCATTATTGTCTAACACTTGATCATCACTATTTTTTGTCACTCAGTTACTATTGACACAACTCAATCTTCTAGGGATTATGGAAAAACAAACTTAATTCTTCTTTATTTCCTTTTCAATTTTTTTTTAACTAACCATGCAATTTCTCATAGTAGTACAATTTATCTCATTAGGATACTCAATCAAAGGCATCAATCTAACCTTAATACCATTTATCCAAGTAGTACATTGATTCAATCTTCAATCATACATAGCATCTATATCATATTGCTAAGGTTTACCCAATAGAATATGACAACAATCCATAGAAATGATATCATACAAAACTTCATCAGAGTAATAACCAATATTTAATTTCACAACACATTGCTCACTTACCATTACTGTATGTTCATCCTTTATCCAAGAAATATGATAGGGCTTAGGGTGCTTCACTCTAAAATTGTAAATTTTTAACCAACTCCTCTGATTAACAATTTTTTGAACTTCCACTATTGATAATCACTTTGTAACATTTTTCTACAATCTTACATTTGGTCATGAAAAGACTCCTCCTCAGAATAAGTTCCTCATACACTTCCTTCAAAATGTTCTTCTTACTATAAAATTTTCACTAGCCTCAAGATCAAAATTTGTATTACCTCCTTCATATCTACCCGAGTACTTACATTCAATGGATCTATGACCTTCTTCCCCACATCTGAGACAATTACCATGAAAACCACTTCTTGGGTAAGATTTATCTCTTCCTCAATATGAACTAGTACCTCCTTGGTAGGAATTACCACTTTTCCACTTGGTCTTGCCTTTATCTCCATTATTCAATTTATATTTTCCCTTATCTTGCACAAAATTGTCAAATTTGACACTTTTTTCCAAAAGATCTACCTCTACCTCTCTGGAATCTACCCTTTTCCTTTTCTCATTATTAATATGTCAATATCTCTCTATCTTTAAGGGTATATTGGTATGCTTCCTCCACACTATCCAATTTCACAAAACTTATCTCATCTTGAATTTGATATCTCAATGCATTCATGTACCTTGAAACTTTCTCAATCTCATCATCCACATGTCCAGATCTAATATCCAATCTATAGAATTCTTTGGTGTACTCATTTATAGTCATATCATTTTGTCTAGGATTTTTCATCTTTCACAAAAAACTTAATTGGTAATTAGTAGGAAGGAACTTCTTCTTTATCTTGTACCATCTTCAACAGGCTTCTTATCTTTTATTTCCCTCTTCTTTGTCTATTAATTTGGAAATTCTCCCACCATGGTGGGGCATGACCTTTCAATCTAGTGAATACAATATTTACCTTTCTATTATCAAGAGTGCTTTCAAACTCAAAGAACTTCTCCATGTCAGAGATCTATTCCAACATAGCACTGGTGTCCAATTTTCCATCATAAAGAAAAACTTTTATAGTAGGATTTGAACCTACCCTAGTCAATACTCTCAACAGTCTTTCCTTATCTTGATCCTCTTTAGGTTTTGGATTAGGATTTGGTGATACAACTTCATCATCAATAACATCATCAACATGTTCTCCTCTCCTTTGGGCTATCTCCATAGTATCTAATTTTGTTGCAATCTATCTCAATTTTTCCAAAATGGCATTATTAACATTTCCTCTTCCTTGAACTATCTTGACTAATAGGTTCTTCAATCTTTGATAATCTTCACCCAACGTAAAGTCCCGATACAAACCACCTTAGCCTTGACAACTAGTCTACGCACTCAGGAATAACTTGCTTTGATACCACCTGATGCAAGGGAGGGTATCAAAATTAGGGCCAAAGGCACACCTAATGATCAAGCCACCTTTTAAAGTCAAAACAATCGAAGAAAAAAACACATAGAACAACACAAAGTAGAGCAGGAACAATAACTTAGTTATTTATTCATCCAACTATTATCATACATGCCTAACTATAAGGCCTTCTAGGTTATGGCCAACACTAAAAAAACTTATAACTTAAAATTTGACCCTTAGGTCTTTGATCTCCTTGGTCTTTCTTCCTAGTAAATTCCTTCCCAAAAACCCTTTTTTCTAACCTAATCCTAAAAAATATATTTATAATTTTTGAAATGGCTTACAAAATATTTTAGATCATTACATAATAGAATACCAGCCTCATAATAGTCTACACATATCCCAAGACAAGATCCTATCATTAAATTTGCAACCTAAGTTAAATACACAAGTCAGCTCAAACTAGAAACCAATCACAAAAAATTTGATCAAAGAAGGATCCAAGTATTAGCAAACAATTGTTTAGTTGGAACATGAAGGAACTTGGTAGCAATAGAACTCAATCTCCACATGAACTTGGTCAATATTGAGAAACTCTATCATTACTAAGGAACTTGGTCACAAAAGGAACTTAGTTGATATTGGGCCACTCAACAGTAACTACAACTCAATCATAACTAGAGCTCAACAACAACTATGACTCAACATTCATACCTTGGATGAACAGAGGTAAGCAGGATAGAAAATTAACCCAAGATGCTCCTGCATCAAAGTAATAGCTATTGTCCTTCTTGACTATCTTATATCCCAACTCTTGTACTACACAATGCACACTATTCAATTATCTTAATAGATAGAACTTATGTGAAATCACTCAAACTAAAAACTCAATGACTAGGTCATCAATTGCATCGATATACATTCATTTTCCATTCCACTTCTACTTAGTAAGTTCTTCAATTATATCCATGGCCTAGCATCATATAGTCTTCACTTGGTCAAGGATAGGGTAACCAGTAACTTGATGGATGATTGATTTGGTAATATTCACTGGCCTATTCTTCAACCACAATTTAATTTCATTCAATATGCTCAGAACTATCTTGATCCATTCCACCTTGAAAACCTTGGGAAAAGCTAGGGCATGAGTTAGCCCTTTCTTGGTAGCTACTCTATTATCCTCCTTCAATACTCTATTTTTACATAGCTTTTCATATGCATTCCTTTGCTCAAAATCACCATCCATTCTTATACATGTAACAAGACCCTACATCATGCACCGTAATGATACTAGGTGAAATCAATGAAAATGATCTAGTTGCATCTCTAATCATCACAATTTTAGGATAGGCCTTGAATTTTGGTGGAGGGCATGCGTCATTTCACATAATCTGAGCATTTTTGTACTTCAATGCCTCCTTTCCACTTCTAGATGTAGAATATGACATTTCAAACTAGGGAATCTAAACTTCAAATGAATTTCCAAAATAATCAAACTTGGTTCAAAGGGACTTCACAAACTTACTCAATTTTACCAATGACACACACTACAATCTTTTGAAATTTGCACAAATTGCTCTGGAATTGCCTTGGTATCACTTTGCAAAATCCTAATCACTAGGTAAATGAGAAAATGGACTCAAAATTGACTAAAAACTTTCAAATAGTTGAAATACCCTCTCATTTAATGTTGTATATTATTAGTAGGTAGATTCAAAATGCATGACAATTGTCTCAGCTCGTATAAAATAACTCAACATTCATAATTTCATTCACTAGCTTGATCCACACACCAACTTAGTCACAACTAAATTCTTAATCACAGCTTAGTAAAACATATTATCTTGGTAAAACATATAAGCTCAATCAATATAGGAGCTCGGTCCACATTGTAACTTAGTCACAACATACATCAATACTCATGCTCGATATAAACTATGTTCCAACTTGGTATATGTATTATTTTCTCAATTCACACTTTAGAACTGCCTTAATGCATCTCATCTTATTTAGATATGGACTTTACTACATCACATGCTAGGAACTAATGTATGATAAATCATTTGAAATATAATTCCTCACATAACTTCTTTTCTTAATTTTAGGTAGTGTGATCACCTAATCCATTAGATTAGGTGATCTTGACATCATTATTCCACTACTATTTCCTTCATCCTTCTTTCTCCAAGTTTGCTTTATCTCATTTCTTGAATGTTCTATATCAACATTTCCTTTTCCTTTATTTTGTTCATTTCTTATTTCTGGTGCTTGGGTTCTATAGTTTCTTCTCAAATGTCCAATCTTATAAAAAATATAACAAACTATGCTTCCATTCATCCAACTCTTGGATTTCCCTCTAAAATGTGTTTTCATACATTTTTTTTGCAATATGACCATACTCACCACATAAATGACAATTGTACCATGTGTTTTAATCCAAATTATATGAGTCACTTTTCTTAGGTGCATTCTCTTGCTTCTTTGTTATCTAGTTAGGTTTTAAATTTGATCTACATTCTTGAGCTCTATGCCCATACTTCTAACAATTGTAGCAACATCTTCCAAATCTATGTGCAAATAGTGTATTGCTAACTTTGTATCTACATTCATGTGTTTCATATCCTTGCTTCTTATAATTAAAATAGTATCTATACAATTTGGGTTTGAAATTTTTCTTACTAGTCTTGCTTTTGCAAACATTTGTTGTATGACCTAGTTTCTCATAATGATAACATCTAGGCTTGTTGTTTTTTGAATTTGTGTTCCTCTTTTCTCCACTCTTTGATGATTCAACTTCCTCAATAGATGATCTGTGCTCAACATAGCCTAATCTAGATGTATCATGAGGTCTTATTTTTTATCTCATCAAATCTTCATAGTATCTCACATCTTCTTTAGGGTTGTTCAACCTTTCAATGAATTACTTTCCAAATCTCAACTCATTCCTTAGATGCTCATTCTTAGATTTTAGATTTTTAACCTATTTAGCTCTTGATTTTTACTTAGCAATTAATTGAACATATCAAATTACTTGGGCATGATTTTTTGCACATCAAATATCATTTCATCAAGTCTTGTGTCCATTTTCCTTTTGTCTTCATCAACCATTATCTTGTCTTCCTCAACCTTATATTTCTATTTAGTTTTATCTCATCATTCAATGTATTATTCCTCTCTAATAGATATGCTATTTCTATTGGAAATATGAGGTAGGCAAGGTTATAGAGAGGGGATGGGTGAATTAGGAACCAATAATTAAACTTAATCTTATTTCACCAATTAAACCTTCATATAATATTCTAATCTAATTGCATGCATGAAAGAATGAAAGAAAATAAACATTCATAGCAATTTGACACAAGATATAGTGACCAAGAAAAATTCCAAATAGAAAGTAAAATTGGGGTGGGAATGATACCCACAAGATTTAGTACTGCAGTATAAAGTTAACATGTTAAGGCTTAAAATTGACCACTTTTGGTGATCTACCCTATTAGGAGAAATAAGAACTGTGAGGTCCACCTTGTAAAAGGATTTATAAAAATATAATGAAGTGTGCACTTGGTTAAGAGATTTATCAAAGACTATTAAGTCTACCATGTTAAAGGATTTGACTTATGCACCTATTAGGATGAACTAGTGGTTGATCTCTGATCTACAACTCTAATTTTTTGGTTGAGATCCCTTGTGTTACAATGATCACCTGACTATGATCGATAATACTTTTTTTTCCCTTATACTTCTTGTAGCCTTCTTCAATTCACACTCTTTCTCATCATATACTCTTCACATATATCATATCATATTTGGATGTGATATAATGTATTACATATAACTTCTTGGAGTCAACTACAATTTAAGTTTCACTAAAACCCACAAAGTTGGCCCAACTATTATAACTTAGGTTTTGAATACAAACTTGGTGATTTTATGATACTCACAAACCATCATCAACACTTAACATCATTTGATACTTGGTTGATGAAGAAACTTGGTTCATACTGATCACTTCCAAGTAGGTTGAACATGGTCAGCATTGTGTGACTCAGTGAACACAATGAAACTTGACATATATTGAATCACTTGGTTGACACTACATGGCTTGGTCAACACTAGATTCAAATTGCTAACATTGTGAGCTTAGTAGACACTAGAGAACATGGTTAACCCTAAAGTTTCCATCACTTAAGCTAAATAAATCAATAGCCTCTACTACACTTGGTTTACACTAAACTTTATCTTTGAAGCTCAGTAAACATTATGTAGCTTGGTAAACACTGTAAACTAACTTAGGTGCTTAGTAGATATTGTATTCTAACTACTTATCTCAGGAATAATTGAAGCACTTGGTTAACATTGCTGATGTAGGAGCATCCAGAGGTATAAGGGCAATCCTGTGTCACCCAAAAGAAATGTACTTAGACTTAGTTTCTGTTTCATGTCTTTACATTTTTGGATACCCATTTGGCTCAAATAAAGGTTCCAACTCTCATAGTTCAACTATCAGTGCATTTGAAAATCCTAAAAAAATAGGAGCATGTATTTGGGCCATCATTTTGGTAAACTAGAAGGTGTGAATTGGCCAAATGAATGTAATCATGATTTAGAGCATTCCAAAAAAAGAATCAAGTCAATAGGCCCCACGGTTTGAAAGTTATTATAGTTTTTTGGGTTTTGGAGACCTCCTAAGAATGCTTCAAAGTTAGGTTTGGGGCATTAAATGACCTCAAAAAGGGTCAAAAAATGGGGGACGAGTGAATCTGGTCCATAGGGCTATAGAACGCTTTGAGAGATTTCCGAAAATGTAAATGATTCGTCAATCGGAGCTACGGTTCAAAAGTTATGCCTCCTGGAAGTTCAGTTACCATTTCTGGATTCTTCTAGATTTGCACTGACTTCTAATGCAGCTTTTGGAACCTTCTATTTCGTTGGTAGATGCCTACTAGCACTTTCTAGAATGTACTCCTAGTCCTTAACCCTACGGGGTCTATTTAAGGAGATTTCTGGCATTGTAAAAGGCAGTTCGGAGGGAGTTTGAGAGGAGGTGCTAAAAGGAGAAATATTCTCTAGATTTATGCTATTGTAAGCCCTTAGAGCATGTTCTAAAGTTTATTTTCTCTGTACTATTTGTACTAGCTTATTTTCTCAATTAATATAATACCCCTTTTCTGTTGTGTCCATTCTGTGCTTGGGTTGTGTCCCCATCAAGTGGTATCAGAGCCAGGTTTTCCTAAGTGTGTAGACAGAGCGTCGACTATGAGGTAGTTTGCACTAGGACTGTGTGTTTGTAGGTTTGAGATAGAAGATGCCTCCATGAAGAGAGTGTGGTGGAAGGGCTAGAGCTATTGATCTTGAGGAGGTTAGAGCCCTCCAGAGGCAGGTACAAGCATTGCAAGAGGAGCTTCGTAGAGGAGCAAATGTTGCCGCAGGTGACAATAGTGAGGATGACAATGAAGAGGAAGTAATGGGACCAGAAGAGGAAGTTGATGGGGAAGTTCTGAATCCTATAGAGGAAAGGCTTTTTAGGGCCATTACTAAGTTTGGGAAAAGACCTACAATTGAAGTGGGTATATTTTCAGGAAATCTGAAACCAGATGAGTTGATTGATTGGATCAATGAACTAGAAGAATACTTTGAGTATGAGGATATAAGGGACCCAGATAGGGTTAAGTTTGCAAAGGCCAAACTGAAAGGCCATGCCAAAATCTGGTGGCAAGAGGTTCAACTGGAAAGACTTAGAAGAGGAAAGGAGAAGATCACAAGATGGGATCCCATGGTGGACAAATTGAAGAAGCAGTTCATTCCTGTGGACTACAAGCTTGATCTATTTAAGAAGATGCATGGGTTAAAGCAAGCAGGAAGATCAGTCCAAGAATATACAGAGGAGTTTTACTGACTCTTGATTAGAGTGGGGCATGTAGAAGCAAATAAGGAGAAGGTTGCTTGTTATATCAGTGGGTTGCGACCTAGCATCTAGGAGGAATTAAGTCTGGTAAGCATGATCGACATTGAAGAGGCATACCAGTTTGCCCTATGAGTTGAAGAGAAGCTGAATAAAAGGTTTGAAGGAAGACAAAGAGGGTGCGGTCAAGGAGGAAGGGGAAGTGGTAGATCATCTGGAGGCCACAATGAAACCCAAAAGAAAAATGAAGATGTGGGTACTAGCAAAAACCAGAGGAATGAGGGTTTCAACCGCTCCCATGATCAAGACTTTGGAAATCAAAGAGGAAGAGGTAGAGGACATGGACAAGGAAGAGGAGGCTTCTGTGATACCTATTTCCATTGCAATGAAGAAGGTCATCGTGCCTTTGAATGCCCTCAATGACAAGGAAGGACAGATAGGAGAGCTGAGGGCCAAGCTAGGGTTGCTCATGTGGATGAGGATGCACAATCATCGCATTTAGAGGATGCAAAAAGAGGAGAGACCTTGGTAAATGAAAGAGTCCTACTAAGTGGTGAGAATGAACTAGGACAACGAAGGAGTTTGTTTCGTACCAGATACAAGTGTGAGGATAAATGTTGTGACATGATCATTGATGGTGGTAGCACTGATAACCTGGTATCAGAAGAGATGGTCTCTAAGCTAAAGCTTAAGAGGGAGAAACATCCCCAACCCTATCGGATTTCTTGGGTAAAAGATGATCATAAGGTCCTGGTAAGTGAAAAATGTTTAGTAAAATTCAAAATTGGGAGTTACCATGATGAAGTTCTCTATGATGTTATTTCGATGGATGTTTTCCATCTATTGTTGGGTAGACCATGGCAGTTTGATAGACATGCAAAACATGATGGACATGCAAACACATACTCTCTAACAAAGGATGGAGTTTGCCACAAATTGAAGCCCATGAAAAAAGGTGAAATGGTATGTAGCAGTGCTACGATTTTTCTTGTTGATGGAAGGAAGTTTTTAGATGGCATGAAACATCAGCATATGTGCTATGCTTTGATTCCTAGGAAAGATAAAGAAGGTAGTAGTGAAATACCATTTGAAGTTTCAGATTTACTAGGGGAATTTGGAGATATTATCTCTGATAATGTTCTAGATGGATTGCCACCAGTAAGGAAAATCAGTAATCAGATAGATCTAATTCCAGGAGCTAGTTTTCCTAACAAGGCTGCTCACAGGATGACTCCTACTGAAACAGAGGAGCTAAATAGACAGGTTCAGGAGTTGTTGAGGAAGGGCTTGATTCGAGAGAGCCTGAGTCCATGTGCAGTACCTACAGTACTTGCACCAAAGAAGGATGGAGAGTGGAGGATGTGTATAGATTCTTGAGCTATAAATAGGATAACCATCAAGTACCAGTTCCCTTTACCAAGGATGGATGAACTTATGGACTCCTTGAGTGGAGCTCAGTACTTCACAAAGATAGATCTGAAGAGTGGCTATCATCAGATATGGATTCGAGAAGGAGATGAGTGGAAAACAGCCTTCAAGACCAAGGAGGGTCTTTATGAGTGGTTAGTCATGCCCTTTGGATTGACGAATGCCCCAAGCACCTTCATGCGGCTCATGAATGAGGTACTTAAGAAGTTCTTGGGAAAATTTGTTATTGTCTATTTGGATGATATTTTAATTTTCAGAAAGACTTTGGAAGAACATTTACTGCATATTTGTAGTGTCCTTGAAAGGCTAAGGGAAGAGAAACTGTTAATTAATCTGAAGAAGTGTGTCTTTGCAAAAAGGGAATTAGTCTATTTGGGGTTTGTTATATCACCCAAAGGTCTCAAAATGGATCCAGAGAAGGTAAAATCCATCTTGGAATGGCCTACTCCAAGGTCTGCTACTAAGGTAAGATCATTTCATGGTCTAGTTAGTTTTTACAAGAAGTTTATTAAGAATTTTAGTGGCATATGTGCACCCCTAATTGATACAATAAGAGGGGATAGAAAAGAGTTCAAATGGACTGCAGTAGCTGCGAGAAGTTTTGAATTGTTGAAGAAGAAGGTGACTGAACAGCCTGTGTTGGCACTTCCAAATTTTAGAAAAGTATTCCAGGTGGATTGTGATGCCAGTGGCAGCACTATTGGGGCTGTATTAAGCCAAGAAGGTAAGTCTATTGCATATTTTAGTGAAAAATTGAATGATGCAAAGAAGAAGTATTCTGTTTATGATCAAGAGTTCTATGCAATAGTTCAGGCCTTAAAGAAATGGAGGCATTATTTATTGCCAAAGGAATTTGTTTTGTATACTGATCATTAGGCATTACAGTACCTAAATAGCCAAGGTAAATTGAATCAAAGGCATATGAAGTGGGTAGAATTCTTGCAGAGTTATACATTTGTGTTGAAGCATAGAAGTGGAAAATCTAACAGTGTTGCAGATGCACTAAGTAGGAGATAGTTGTTGCTTACAACAATGCAGGTTGAAGTAGTTGGGTTTGATGAACTCAAAAATTTGTACCCCGAGGATCCTGATTTTGCTGAAGCATGGAAAGCTTGTAAAGAACTTGTTGTTGTAGATAGAACTAAGTGGTTAGACTATTTGATTTAGGATGGCATGTTGTTCAAAGGTAGTCAATTGTGCATTCCAAGGAGTTCCATGAGGGAAAATCTGATTAAGGAGAAACATAGTGGAGGGATGGCAGGACATTTTGGTCGGGATAAGACCATTTCCATTCTTAGAGAACATTATTTTTGGCCTCAAATTACACAAGATGTGAAGAAGTTTGTACAGAGTTGCCAGGTTTGTCAAGTTGCCAAGGTGTTTAGTCAAAATACTAGCCTATATCAGCCATTGCCTATTCCATCAAGGCCATGGCAGGACATAAGTATGGATTTTGTTCTTGGATTGCCAAGGACACAAAGGTGTAATGACTCAGTATTCGTGGTGGTTGATAGGTTCTCCAAAATGGCATATTTCATTCCATGCCACAAAACTCATGATGTTGTCCATATTGCAGACTTGTTTTTCAAAGAGGTGGTAAGACTACATGGTCTTCCAAGGAGTATAGTTTCTGATAGAGATACTAAATTTGTGGGGTATTTCTAGAGGACATTGTGGAAGAAGTTGAGAATAGGCTTGAAATTCAGTTCCACGCATCACCCACAGACTGATGGCCAAACCGAAGTGGTAAATAGAAGTCTGGGCAATTTGCTGAGATGTTTAGTTGGAGATAAGCCCAAGGGATGGGATTTAATTCTACCACAGGTAGAGTTTTCTTATAATAACTCTGTAAATAGGAGTACTGGAAAATCACCATTTCAAATTGTATATGGGAATAGCCCAAGGACTGCACCAGAATTGAGGAAGATAGAACAAGGGGAGAGGACAAGTGCTGAAGCTGAGGAATTTGCTGAACACATCAAGCGTCTACATAAGGAGGTTCAAGCACACATTATCAAGATGAATCAAGAGTATAAAGCTAGGGCTGATCAAAGGAGAAGACATAAGGAATTCCAAGTAGGGGATCTAGTCATGGTGCACTTACGAAAAGAAAGCTTTCCAGTTGGTACTTACAACAAGCTGAAAATGAAGAAATTTGGCCCCTGCAAAGTTTTGAAGAAACATGACTCAGGAAATGCATATGAGGTGGAGCTGCCAGATGGTATTCACATTTCTCCCATTTTCAACATTGCAGATTTAACAGAGTATCATGATGGTGGTGCAGATGAGGAGCTGATTTTAGAGCCATGTCCAATTCCTGCTTCTAAGAAGGAGGAGATAGAAGACATTCTAGATCATCGTACGGGTAGGAGTACCAGAAACAAGCAGTATGAAGAGTATTTGGTCAAATGGAAAGGACAGCCAATCGAGGACTCAACCTGGATTTCAGCAGCTGAGGTTTCCCATTTGGGATTTCCTCTACCATCCATAAAGTGATAGGGTCACTTTTCAATCTACCCTGGGTGTCTGATGCAGGAGCATCCAAAGGTATAAGGGCAATCCTGTGTCACCCAAAAAAAAATGTACTTAGACTTAGTTTCTATTTCATGTTTTTACATTTTTGGATACCCATTTGGCTCAAATAAAGGTTCCAACTCTCATAGTTCAACTATCAGTGCGTTTGAAAATCCTGAAAAAATAGGAGCATGTATTTGGGCCATCATTTCGATAAACTAGAAGGTGTGAATTGGCCAGATGAATGTAATCATGATTTAGAGCATTCCAGAAAAAGAATCAGGTCAATAGGCCCCACAGTTTGAAAGTTATTGTAGTTTTTTGGGTTTTGGAGACCTCCTAAGAATGCTTCAAAGTCAAGTTTGGGGCATTAAATGACCTTGAAAAGGGTCAAAAAATGGGGGACAAGCAAAGCTAGTCCATAGGGCTATAGAGCGCTTCAAGAGCTTTCCGAAAATGTAAATGATTTGTCAATCGGAGCTACAGTTCAAAAGTTATGCCTCCCGAAAGTTCGGTTACCGTTTCTGGATTCTTCTAGATTTGCACCAACTTCTAACGTAGCTTCTAGAACCTTCTATTTCGTCGGTGGATGCGTACTAGCACTTTCTAGAATGTACTCCTAGTCCTTAACCCTCCAGGGTCTATTTAAGGAGATTTTTGGCATTGTAAAAGGCAGTTCAGAGGGAGTTTGAGAGGAGCTGCTAAAAGGAGAAATATTCTCCAGATTTATGCTATTGTAAGACCTTAGAGCATGTTCTAAAGTTTATTTTCTTTGTACTATTTGTACTAGCTTATTTTCTCATTTAATATAATACCCCTTTTCTGTTGTGTCCATTCTGTTCTTGGGTTGTGTCCCCATCAATTGCAAACTGAATGATAAGCTCAGTAGCAATTGTAGAGCTCAATAGTAATGTAACCAATTGACTAATTGTGAGTGACTAATAGAAAAATTGACCTTGATATCAAAAATCTCCCCCTTTGGCATTAGTGACAAAAAAACTTATTATCCCAAAACTAAATACTCAAAATTACAAGCCAAAAACATTATTTTATTACTATTTTGTGTCTACAACTGAGTAACATACTCTATTTTTTAGATTTTTTAAAATTACTTTTGTAAAAGATGTTTTCTACTTATTTGTTGTTGTATCTATATAATACTACACTACTCCCCCATACATATACCTTATATATCTTTACATATACTTCTGCCATTTTTTGACATAAATGCCAAAGGTGTATACTATATATTAATACCAAAATGTGATAGGAATTCAGAGTATACCTATTAAGATGAACTAGTGGTTCATCTCTAATTGTTGGAAATATGAGGTAGAAAAGGTTACTAAGAGAGGAGGGGTGAATCAGGAACCAATAAAACTTAATCTTATTTCACCAATTAATCCTCCATATAATATTCTGATCTAATCGCATGCATGAAAGAATGAAATCAATTAAACATTCATAGCTTGACATAAGATATGGTGACCCCAAAACCTTCCAAATATAAAGTAAAACTAGGGTGAGGATGATACTCACAAGCTTTGGTACTATAGTATAAAGTTAACCTATTAAGGCTTACAATTGACCACTTCTGGTGATCTACCCTATTAGGAACAATAAGGATTGTGAAGTCCACCTTGTAAAAGGATTTAAAAACATACAATAAGTATGCAATCAATTAAGAGATTTATCAAAGACTATTAAGTCTACCATATTAAAGGATTTGACTAATGCACTTGTTAGGATGAACTAGTGGCTAATCTCTGATCTACAACTTTGATTTCTTGGTTGAGATTCCTTGTGTTACAAAAATAATTTGAATGTGATAGATAATACTTTGTTGTCCCGTATGCTACTTGTACCATCTTTAATTCACACTCCTACTCATCATATACTCTTCACATATATCATAGCATATTTGGATGTGATATAATTTATTACATGTATAATAATCCAAATCATAACTTGTTGGAGTTAGCTACAATACAAGTTTCACCAAAATCCACAAAGTCAGTCCAACTACTACAACTCAGGTTTTGAAGACAAACTTAGTGATGTTCTAATACTCAACAACCATTGTCAACACTCAACATCATCTAGCACTCAGTTGAAAAAAAGGTTCAATTCATATCGATCACTTCCAAGTAGCTTGAACTTTGTTAGCATTGTGTGACTTAATGAACATTGTGAAACTTGACATATACTAAATGACTCAATTGACACTTCATGGCCTGGTCAACACTAGATTCACATTGCTAACAATGAAAGCTTGGTAGACATTAGAGAACATGGTTAAAACTATGTAACTTAGTTGACACTATGGAGCTTAGTTAACACTAAAGTTTCCATCACTTACACTAAACAACTCAGTAGCCTTTGCTACACTTAGTTTGCACTAAAATTTATCTTTGAAGCTTGGTAAACACTATGTAGCTCAAAAAATACTACAAACTAACTAGGGTGCTTGGTAGATACTATAGTCTAACTACTTAGCTTAGAAACAATTGAATAACTTGGTTAACACTACAAACTAAATGATAAGCTTAGTAGCAACTGTAGAAGTCAGTGGCCACATAACCAATTTACTAAGTGTGAGTCACTAATTGAAAAATTGGCCTTAATGTCAACAACTATGGCATCACTTTTATTGGAATTTCCATCATCAAGTAGTCCTTTAATGTCTTCTTCTTGATATTGATGTCATTCTATAGGATTTCCATGTCCTTCCTTCTCTTTAATGATTTGTTCAATTCCTCTCTTGTTACTTCAAGCTATTGTAATGCATGGTATATATCAAGCTTCTAATTTTCAATGATCTTTCCTAACTTGTAAGCCTCTATCTCCAAGATCTTAAGTCAGAGGTGGTTAGACATTTTCTAAGAGAACAAAGCTCTAATAGCAATTTTTGGAAGTCTATTAGGAATGTTAGATACCAAGAGGTTGGTCGAGGTGGGGTGAATCAAGATCTATAAAAAAATTAACCTTTGAAACAATTATCAAATATGATAACTTCACCTTAAAACTCGTATCTCAATAATATCAAAAATCAGATAAATATATACTACAATCATGTATCTAATCTAATAGATAATCACATTCATAAACATGAAAGTAAATGATCAAGACATAACACAAATATTTGGTAACCCAAAAACCCTCCAAGGTGAAGGTAAAATTGGGGGGAGGGGGGGGGGGGATGACACCTACAAATATTCACTACTACAACAATAAAGTTTTCGTATTATGGCTATAAGTTTGTTCGAACTAATGATTTACCCTATGAGGGGTCTACCCTATTAAAAGCTTGCAAGAATTAATCAACCTACCTTGATTAACAAGTTTAAAACTTACAACTAAGTAAGCACTTTTTTAGGAGAATTACAAAGGTCTATTAGGATCACTTTATTAAGATATAACACTAAAACACTTTTCTAGAATGTGTAAATACCAGATCCTTTAGTTTTTACTTAATATGTTGATTATGGATCTCCTCTTTCCAATCTCTGATATGATATCTAATCTAATAGATTACTATTCTTCCCTTCACTGCTCTACTTGATCACTATATCTAATTCACCTTCAAACTTTTCTTCAAGCATCCAAAAAAACACAATCATACACCATATTGAACATAGGGTTTAGATCCTCATTTTATAACTAACTAAAGAAGGTTCTAGATCAAAATCAACAATCTAGATTTCTCCCTTTTTTTTGCTTAAACCTTCTATTTTTGTGATTGGTTGAACACCTTGTATAGGGATTAATGATCCATAACAAAATGTGTAATCATCTCCTTATATTACTCCTTGACCATAAAAACATGCATTAATTCGGCTAAAAATGGTTTAGCTCAATGTTTGTGCAAGTCCCAACAAATATATCAAAAATATTTTACTTAGAACATGAAAACTTTGACACTCGGTCACAACTAATCTTCATGATATCACTTACCTTCAATAAACTTGGGACTTACTATATAATTTGATAGGAAATAATTTTGTATAGCTTTATGTATACTATCCTTTGTCTCACTCAACATGCATAGGAGTACTTGACGACCATAGACTTGCTCCATTATAACAATTGTTTGGATTTAACTAAGCTATGAACATGTCTATATACATAGCTCAACCTTAGTAGGGTGGCTCAGTTGCAATGATGATCAACTCTCCTAAATAAAGGACAAAGTATTTGAACCAATAGACAATAGACCTTAGGGATCAATAAAATTATCTTTTAATACCATTCTCAATACAAAATCTAGTAAATTTAAAATACATTAACTCACAAACTCTATCAAATCTTAATCATTTCAAAAGATTTACTAGTTTCCTTTTCAACTCTAGCTTTATGCTATTTGAACATATCAAAAGAATTTGATTTCACCTTAATGAATATAGTAGTCACCATAATTGAATAATCATCAACAAACAATATGAATTATTTATCACCATAATAACTGTCAACACCAATTGGGCCACATAGATCAATGTGCACTCATTCTAGAACATCATTTGAAGTTTGTGTCTTTCTATTAAAAATAGACTATCATCTTATTGAGATGACATTCTTTATGGATAACATTCTCTATTTTTTTTAGATTTGGTAAGTCTCTTACTCTTTTCTTTCTACTAATTTTCACCATGTTCTGAAAATTTTCATGACATAGGCTTTTATTCCATAACCGCACATCTTCAATTCTAGAAAATAAGCATGTCTCAACTACAGAATGAAGATAGAATAAGTTAAATCTTATTTTCATTCTTGTTCCAATAAGATTACCTTCATCATAAAATATCTTGGCCTTTCTTCTCTCAAATTCCATCTTGTAACCTTAGTTATTCAACTATGCAACACTCAAAAGATTATATTTATGTCCTTGAACCCAACATGTCTTATTACATTTGATCTTATCATTCAACATTAGTGATTCTTTAACTTTCACTGGGCATGGAAAATTCATTACTAAGCTTAATTGTTCCTCCATCATCAATTTCTTAAAATTTATTAAACTTACTTGGACTACTAGTTATGTGATGTGAGCATCCACTATCAATAACCCATGAGTCATTCTTACTAACATGTGAAATAAGGGTAGTTTATTTTCATACCTTTCACAATTTAGGTCTTCCTTGATTGCAACATTAACCATTTCAACTACTTCTTGTTCAAAAAAATTGATAAATTGTATATTGTCTTTGATGTTACACAAAATATCATATCTTTACCATGTAGTGTATGCCAAGCACACTTGGAAATGAAGATAGTTTCTTCTGTTTGTTGAGCATTCCAGTGTTTTCCAAGTTCAAAAGGTAGTGTCTATCAAGTTCACTCAGGCAATGAAGAGAAGTTCATAGAAGTGTTAACTAAGATCACTTAGTTAATGAAGGACTATTGGATGGAACCCATGCTAACCAAGATCACTTGGTTACCAAAGGAATTTTGCAAACATATAGTGCTAATCAAGTTAACTTGGTTAACATAGGAAAAAAATTTATGAGATAGCATCTATCCAATAGAGTCAATTAATGAAGGATTTTCTTGTTTTGGCATTGTTGGTGTTTGAAACTACTTAACAAAAAAATGCTCAATATCATAGTGAAAATACCCATACAATCTAAGGATTAGCCAATTCCTAGCAGCAATTACATGAACAAACCACTATAACCCAACTTCAACAAAACCAAAATAGTTTTCTACTCTTTAGGCTCTACTAAACCAAGGTGGGTATACCTAGGGATAATTCTAATGCAAACTATTGTGTAGAGATTCTTTTAGTTTCATTCTGATTCTCATCTATTACCCACTAACACATGAGCAATTTATTTCACTTCTTTTAATGTTCTCAAACTTGTATGCATCCCTTATTAGTAGATCTAGTCATAATTCTCCTAGGATTTACAAATATTCCTAGAAATATTTGCTACCTAAGACTCAGAGAATAGATATAAACGAGTAGTGACTAGCATTTATAACTTTGAACAAAATGGAACAAAAATGATTTTGATTTTATAATTGGTTTGATATACAGCAACAGAATTCATCCTTGTTCACTTTTGAATTATATGACCAGTGCCTTATCCATTGGGTAGAAAATTGACTATTGGCAAAGATATAATTCAAATAACTTGTAAATGAATTAATCAATTGTAATCACCCATTCCCATTCTTATGAAGTATCCTTTCTATAAACTCATAAACCCTACTGATTCACTGAAGCATTTCTATAATTCCTTGGATTAAAAGAAATAATGAAATCAGTATACAACCCATCCAGATTGCATTCAATCAATTTAAACCTTATTTAAATGACTTTAAAGTAGATAAACCCATAAAATGGAGATAGAAATTGATGACACCGATATAGTGTAAATACCCTTTTGTATTATCCTTTTAGATGACTAATACAATGACCAATAGAATGGAAAGCCCATAATACCTTGTTGATTCTGTCATTTTGATATATCGTTAGAAAGTACAACTAGAAATAAACTCAAAAAAAAACTACACACTATTGGACCAACTGTATTCTCTCAAAAGAGTAAGGATTATACAAAATTCAAACCATCAAATTGCCTTGAAAACTCATTTATATAGGCATGAGTTGCAACAAGCAAAGGGTAGATGTGATTGATTGGTGTCCTTCAAAAAGGTTTTTTACATGCACCTGTAACAAATAGACAAAATGAAAATAATAGAAAGGCTAATACATCGAACATTCCTATGTGGGTCCACTTCTGTTATTTCCTTTGGAAAGGAAAAAATACTTTGATCAGATTCCTTTAGCATTCTGGTTCCTCAAGATAGGTGGTCATCAAATGTGATAGTGATGAGTCATCTCCTACTACCTAAGATTACTCTTTGTCTTTATCATTAGTAGCAGAGGTGGTTTCTAATTTTCTACCCTCTTCTTTATCATAATCCTCCACCTCATCATCTCCTTCTATCTATTCTATAGACATAAACTCTTTCTTCCACTTATTGTAGGTAGTGTCCTCCAGCTAGTCAAAATTTAGAACTTCTCTTTGTACAGTTACTAAAGAATTTGCATTTGCCTTTAAATCAACAAAATATTTTTTGATGATATTATAGAATAAGTAATTTTACCAACTCCTCATTTTTCATTGCCCATAACAAATGACCTATTTCATTTATAACCTTGTTTATTCTTTCACAAAAGACTTCATCTAGCTCCCTCTTCTATTCTTCATTTTCCTTTATTTTATCAATTGTTTTTAGAGCACAAGGGAATAAATCAAATTTTTTTGCAAAACATTTGGAAAAAAATATATTTAATCTTCTGTAGAAAGAATCTTGCTTATCATCAAAACCTTGCAACTTATTTAGCAAATCAAAAATTTCTTCTATCTGATGATATGTTTGCTGAATAATAGATACACACATCGCAGTGATATCTTCATTTCTCTCTATCCATTTCTATAAAATGGGTTTGAATATAGATTCATTTCTTTTCAATTCATCCTTGATAGTTGAAATCCCTGCTTGATCAAAAAATGTGGGTCATTCTATCCTATCTATTAAATACATGATACCCTACCTCAAATTTTCTTCATATTGAATATTAAGTTCTACATGCATTGCATATAACTTATTTTTCTCCTCTTCAAAATCCTCTGCAGTATAGAATTGAGGCCTTTCTAGAGTATCAGGTATCTCAATAATTGGTGTTGATTTAAAAGGTTCAACAGGTGGCCGTGGGGGGTATGCAATCCTGGGTTTACTAGTCTCTCCTAATTTTCTTTTCCCAAGAATCTTCTCCATCCGAGTTAATTTATTTTCTAAAGATTTTATTTGCATACCCCTCTCCTCATATGCTTTCAAAACTTCTTCAAAACTAGCATTGAGTTGGGAAAATTTATCTTCCTCTTGGCCAGACACCATGCTACCAAATTTTAGCATCTCTGATGCCATCCCAATTATTTGTTTACTACCTATCTCTCAAGCCCTGAACATTATCAATGCACCAATATGCTCTGCAGTGGGAATCTCATGCATTCTAGTATTTTTCATTTTTTCCATGTACCATATAATAAGGGCTTGGTTGTCATTACTAAATTTGACTCCTCTATTAGGCTATAGTATTTCTTCAACAATCCATAGTTGAACATCCCTTTGTTTCCTTACTGAATAAAAAATAATGGCATTTTCTATATCCCATTTTGGCAAAACGAGGACTCCTGACTGTCTAACTATCTACCTCCCAACTTTAGGAGTAAATTGAGCAAAATCATACAAAAATTTAGATTTCACCTCTTCCTTAATATCTAAATCAGGTTTGTTTGGTTGCTTACCCTTGGTCTTCTCATAGGTTTTCTCAAAATTTTGCATGATTAATCTCCACAAAAACTAAGAAAAAGCCCTAGATTTTACAAAATTCTCATCATTAATAAAACTTTTAGAGGCTTGGGCATCTATCAGATCAATTTCCTTACCTTGGTAATTAGCAACAGTTAAATCCAAGGAAGGTATAGGAGGTTGCTTTGGTTCTCCAATCTCCAAATCTATGGATGTAACAATTACATCCTCTTCTCCACCAATTTTTCTAAGCTGCTCCTTTAGGGATGCTTCATGATCTATATGGATTGGGGACTAGCTTTGGGAGTATTGTTCCTTTTGAGAAGAAGAAGACCCTTGCTCTAATTTTTTCCTTTTTGGAGAGCTAGCTGTAGATGGACTTCTTAACCTTGGCCTCTGATGAAGGGGTGCCTATTGCACACTCTGAACCATGACATAACCTAGCCTTCTTTGCAATGTATACTAGGTAGGAGCCACTATATTTTTGTAGCTTATCTTCCTTTATACTTCTATAGCCTTGTCTGAATATGTCTCAATATACATGGTTTTTCATTCATAGTTTGGATGATCATAGCAAAATTATTCATTAATGCTTGCATTTTGGCTCCCAAATACTTTTTGTCTTTCAATGGGTCATATTGGGGGTCAAAAGAATTGATAAATTCTAGGGTCTTTCTGAATACTATCCATTTTTCTTTCCTTAGTTCTTGTTCTTGCAAAGTGAAAATATTTTTGATTATATCCTTTGGATAATAAACTTGTTGTACCATGTGAGAAGCTTTCACCCTCTCTCTTAAGAGGTCATATAATCCTTCAAGATCAATAAATCTAGCATGAGATTCTACCATGTTATATCAATCTAAAAAAAAATTAGGTGCTTACACCCCTTCCTGACAAAGACAAAATCGTGTACCACAGTAACAATTGGAAAAAAGGTACCCTTCTTAGACAATTCCTGTGCTTATTTTCCATAGGAGCTCGGCTATCCCTATCTTCAAGGGCACATGAAAAGGCAACACATGTGGCTTTCCCAAAAAACTATTTACTCTTATCATAGTTGAAACATTATAAGGGACTATATCCCCCCAATTATGACTAACTAATAGTCCTTATGCATGGTCCTTGGGTCTGACCAATTCTAACAATGCTTGTGGAATTTTGGGGCTATCCCCTTTCAAAAGCAGCCTAAGCTTTGATGCAAAGTATCTATCAAATCTCACATAACTGTCATCTATAGCTTTTGAAGTCATATCTACACTCCGCAGCTGCACTAGATTCCTCTCTCCCTCCCTAGTTGTTTCTAACTCCATAACCTTGGAGAAGAAGGTAAATCCCTTGTACAAGAATACATGCATAAGAAATGAATACCAATAGAATGGTTTGTCCACTCTTCCCCATGCTATCCCCACCAAGCCATTATGAATTTCTTTCGCAAGAAAAGTAGCAAAATTCAGAATAGTGCTCATCCCAAATTGAAGAGTTTGAGCCATGATAAGGAGAATAGAGCCTGGGATTTGTTCAACTTCATCCATCCCAAAAATATTGCAAAGAGAAAAATATAATGCTTGAGCTCTCGGGTTGAAATGCCTTCTTAGCAATGCCTCTGGGGTGCTAGCTATAATCACATGCAAGGTGCCAATTTTAGCAGCATGCTCCTACAATGGACCTATTCTTAGGTAAATTGTTTGTGTATCATACCTTGCTTGAAGGTCATCCATATCAATATTTTTATGCATAGAATGGTTAGAATTGAGGTTAAAAACCTCACTAATTAATTTAGGGAAAAACCTAAAGAGATTCACTCCAACATGGTTCTTTACTCACCCTACAATCGGATCATATTTCTTGGCCAAATCCATCAAAAAATCACTATCAAAGAAAACTATGGGAACTGGTAATTTACCAATGTCAAACTCCCATACATTGCTCATAGGAGTGTCTAGTTTTCACTCTAAAACCCATTTCTTGAACAACTCCAGACCCCCCATGGAAACCTGGGCATCTCTTACCCAATTTTCTCTGTCATAAAAACCTTATGCTATAGCTCCTCTTGGGTGTTTTGGAATGAGTTCCCTCCCCTTAGTTATTTCATGTACTGATAACGGTAATTATTCAAGAAAATCATTGTGCATAGAATGCTTCAAATAATCTGCTTGTCTAGTGAACTCTTTTTGGGGAGGCATTTTGAATAAAACCCTAGAAATTTTATAATAGCAAGTACTTGAATTTTTTTAAGAGTCATAGAGTACTTACCTGCTAGAATTTTCACTTCTACACTGTGTGATTTCTTCTACAATTTGTACTAGATTGCTAGCTAAAAAATTTGTGCCCTCGCTTTGAGAATTTTTTATGTCCTGATGTTATTTCTACACTTTGGTGATTCATTAATGGTGAGATCGTGAGTTATTTTCATACATTGAAATTGTATGAATGAAATCTAAACCATATTTACTCTCAGTAATCATTACCTCCAAATTGCAACCAAATTTGAATCTTATTCGTAGATTTTCACCAGATCAAATGGCTTTGATTTAAAAGGCAACAAGCTTTATGGATTTAAAAAATAAGGCTACATGTTACAATACCACTTGCCCATATTTCTTAAATTTCTTGCACTTTAGAATTGTGTGGAAGTGCTACTCATTGATCATGACAAGATCAATGATCATATCAATTCACATTTGAACAAAATCTAGTTAGCTATACTGACCAATAGGAAGCCTTTATATGTGTTTGTGCCTTCTAACAACTTCCACGCCAGTGGTCCCATATCTTCTTCTGAGCGAGCAAGTGCTTGACATCATTATTTCCACATGTCAAGCTGGTGCATTCCCACTTTCCTTATTTATCGAGCATTTCCTTATTGCAGGATTGCACCCACCGTTAATTTTCAAAAGATCAACTATGACACTAATTATACCCTATAGAGCTTCTAAGTTAAAATTTTAGACATCACCATGGACACATGTCTGCATGGTGCATACCTTCTTTACTTAAACTTCATTCAAGTTCTTAATGCAGGCAGACACCCTTCGTTGAACAAGACAAGATCAACGGTGTGAAACAATTTTGCATTTTAAGCTTGCATCATCCACTTGGGCCAATGAAATGACTGCTTTCAATCCACGTGCTCTGACTAATCTGACGATTGCATTAGTTTCTAAAAATTTATGTACCCACATCATAATTATTTCCAGCTAAGCACAAGTGGTAGACCACATGGCATGACTCAGCGTTCTTCCATAATTTGGCCCCACTTTGATGCGCATCACAAAGGCGCATACCCGAATTCCTTATTTGACTAGCAGCTTCATAATGTAAGCATGCACTAGCCCTTAATCTTTGATAGATAAACAATTATAGAATCAAGTATCTTAAACACCACATTGGATGAAGTGACAAATAAAAAATTTCCAACCACTCCAACTTGTTTGACACTTGTCACGGAAGACATCTCAACATCATCCTTGAGAATGATGGGCCCATCTTGTCAGACTGTGCAACTTGTCCTATTGATGCTTCCCCACATTATTTATTTCATGAGAATCTCCTTCTTGCAGGAAAGTGCTAACCCTTGATTCAAATGAAATCAATTGTTGATGGTTCTTGGTGATAAAGGCATATCTCTATTAGTAACTCAACCAATGATATCACAAGAAATCTAGAATGTACACGAAAAGTACTGACAAACCTGCAAAAGTTTTTGACAACTTATGACTCCCCACAAATTTTATAGTTCATTGAAACTTAAAAAAGGCAAGGGCTATGTGTCACCAAGTCACATGCCCACATTATTTAAAAACCTTGCATCTCAAAATTGTGAGAATGCAACACCCATTAATATGAACAAGATCAATGATTATAAAGACTTTGTGTCATCAGAGGTATTTCCTAATAGAATGATCAAACAATTTACAGGCCAACCATGACCATGTAAAGTTTAGACAAAATTATAATGAATTCATGCTTACACAAGCCCTTCCTTGGGGTAAAAGTAATAAATTATTTTGAGAGTTTTGAAAACTAGGGCAATCTAAGGGTTTGAAAAATACAAGGAACAAAACCCTAATTTGCAAGATTTTAAGACTCAAATTATTTTTCTCTAAAATTTTCCATAATTTTTGCATTGTGAAAAATAAAACCAACAGTGGCTTTGTTTGGGGATGATAGACTACCTGATTCTATGCAAGAATTTAGAATCTTTGGGAGAGCAGACCACATACTTGATACAGGGATGACAACTTTTTCAGAGAGCACAGAACAACACATAGAAACAAGAAGCAAGAAACCAAACTATATAGAGTGATGGAAACACAACCCAACAACCAGAATAGACACAATAGAAAGGGGAAATTATATTAACTGAGAAAATAAGCTGGTACAAACAGTGCGGAGAAAAATAAACTCAAAACATGCCCTGCGGCTTACAATAGCATAAATCTGGAGAATATTTCTCCTTTTAGCACCTCCTCTCAAGCTCCAATCCGAACTTCCTTTTACAATGCCATAAACCTCCTTAAATAGACCCCAGAGGATTAAGGACTAGGAGTACATTCTAGAAAGTGCTAGTGGGCATCCACCGACAAAATAGAAGGTTCCGGAAGCTGTGTTAGAAGTCGGTGCAATTCTAGAAGAATCCAGAAACGATAGCCGAACTTCCGGGAGGCATAACTTTTGAACCGTAACTCCGATTGACGAACCGTTTACATTTTCGGAAAGCTCTCGAAGCGCTCTATAGCCCTATGGACAAGCTTCACTCGTCCCCCATTTTTTGACCCTTTTCGAGGTCATTTAATGCCCCAAATCTGACTCTGAAGCATTCTTAGGGGGTCTCCAAAACCCAAAAAACTGCAATAACTTTCAAACCGTGGGGCCTTTTGACCTGATTCTTTTTCTGGAATGCTCTAAATCTTGATTACATTCATCTGGCCAAGTCACACCTTCTAGGTCACCAAAATGATGGTCAAATTGCATGCTCCTATTTTTTCGGGATTTTTAAATGCACTGATAGTTGAACTATGAGAGTTGGAACCTTTATTTGAGCCAAATGGGTATCCAAAAATGCAAAGACATAAAATAGAAACTAAGTCTAAGTACAATTTTTTTGGTGACACAGGATTGCCCTTATACCTCTAGATGCTCCTGCATCATAGAGAGACAATTTATAGGGATTTACAAAATATATAGAATGTATAGGAAAACCAAGAACCCTAAAACTACTATTCATGAAAAATAGATACCTTTAAGAAATGTACCTCTTCAAGAATTATCCATGAACTAGAAATTCAAGAATACCTCCAATTAAATCCTTCAAAAATATGAATCTTCTCCATTTCTATCACAAATGTTATATCGATCGAGCTAGATTGGGTCAAATTTACCATACTTTCCTTTATCTTCCAATCTAGCATTCCACATCAGTACCATGTCACCTATTTCAAATTTCCTATTACTAGATTTTATGTTATACAAATGTTTCATCCATTCTGAGTTGCATATCATCAATGATATCATCTTCATACAATTGAACAAATCTATACATCTCTTTGAGGTTATTTTGTGGAAGTCTAGCTTGTATACCATAGACCAAGTCAAATGGGGCACATCTAATGGCCCTTTTCATAGTAACCCTATTAGCCCATAGAGCTAATGGCAACTTTGAGTCCTAGGCCCTCTTTTTTTCCCCCAAAATCCTCTTAATGATTTTCAATATACTCTTATTACTAGATTTAGCCTGACCATTACCTTGAGGGTGATAAGGTGATGATGTGTATTCTATAATGCCATACTTTTTATAAAAATATTTATATTCCTTTGATCTGAAACACATGGAATTATCAGTTACAATCTTCTAAGGACATCCAAACCTAATTATAATATTATTCAGGATGAAATTAATCACCACCTTGCTTGTTGCATTCCTAGTAGGGATTTACTCAACCCACTTGGTGAAATAATCAGTAGCCACCAAGATCCAAGAATGACCTCCACTAGACTTGTTTGTGATTTCACCTATAAAATCAATTCCCCATTGTTGGAAAGGTGCTTGCACCTCAATAGGTCTTAAGGGTATATTTCTAGAAAACTTCAACTTCCCACTGAATCTTTGACAAGTATCACATAATTTCACAAAGTTATGAGCATCTTTAAAAAGTGTTGGCCACCAAAACCCAACTGTCAGAATCTTATGAGCAGTAGTTTTAGCCATATAGTGGCCACCACATACACCTTCATGCATATCTTTCAAAATCCTTCTAGACTCAATTTCATCCACACATTTTAAAAGGACTCCTTCCATGCTTCTCCACCACAACTATCCTTGGACTATAATGTATCTTATAGCATGAAACTTAAGGGATCTCTTTTGATTATTAGTTAACTCTGATGGAGATTTCATAGTTTGCAAATAATAGATTACATCCTTGTACCAATCAGAGGTGTCCATATCACAAAGATCTTCTTTACAATTATCATCCAATTGATTAATTTGGTTTGCCTCTAGATTTTATTTTTCCATCAACTTGGCCAAACCTTTTCCTCCAACCAATTTAGTAATCTAGATGTCAATATTGAATTCTTGTATTCTATTGATCCACCTACAACTCCTACCAGATACCTCTTGTTGTGAGAAGATGTCCTTCACAGTAGCTGTAGGAACAAAAGCAATGACAATAGCTCCCATTAAGTAACATCTAAAAGCTTTCACCCCTTTTAATAGTGCATATGCCTATTTTTCATTGATGTCATAATTTAGCTTAGTTTCTTGCAATGACTTGCTAAAGAATGCAATAGGTTACTCATAACCCTCCTCATTTTTTTGTAACAATATTATAGCAACAGTGTGAAATGAGGCAAAAGAGAATATATGCATTGGTTTATCATAGTCTGGAGCTCTAAGAATAGGGGCATCTTTAATAGCTTTCTTAATTTTTTGAAATGTAATATTAGGTTCACCATCCCATTTTATCTCAGATCCTTTCTTTAGCATTCTTGATATAGGCCTACTAATTTCTGCAAAGTTAGTCACAAATCTTCTGAGAAAATTAATTTTCCCAAAAAATTATTGAATTCCTTTAACACTTTTAGGCTTCTGAGTCTTTTCTATTGCTTCTACCCTTTCAAGATCAATCCTTACTCCATGCTTGCCAACTAAATGTCCTAACAACTTTCCTTTAGTGACACCAAACTAACACTTTCTAGGATTTAAAGAGACACCATACTTGAGGGCTCTGATAAACACCTTTTCTAAATGCATGCAATGATCACTTTAATCCTTAGAATAAGTAGTTAAATCATCTTGATATACAACAAAGAATTTATTAATGATATTAGAAAAAGCCACATCCATTTCTCGTTGAAAATTTACCCCAGCATTGGTAAGCCCAAATGGCATTCTGACATAAACATAAGTACCCCATGGAGTAGTGAAAGTAGTTTTAAATTTTTCTATTTCTTTAACAACCACTTGGTTGTAATCTAAAATTCCATCCATCATTGACATAAGCTCTGAACCAATGACCCTTTGCAACATGGCTTCCATATTTGGCAATCCATAAATATCTTTTAAGTAAGATATATTGAGGTTTCTAAAGTCAACACATAACCTTATGTCTCCATTTTTCTTCCTGACAGGAACTAAATTGGATACCCAAAAAGAATTTCTAATAGGTTTTATGATCCTAGAATATCTTAACTTGATCAATTCTTCTTGCATTTTGGGAGCCAAGGTTGGGTTTATTGGCTTTTGTTTTTGCCTAAAAGGTTTAGCATCTAGTTTCAAAGGGATTTCATGTTAAAAGAGATCTTCTATATAGGCCTTTAAATCATCATATGACCATGCAAACATGTGCCAATACTTCCTTAGCAGGTCTATTAGATCTTTCCTAATTTTAGGTGGCAGTCTCTTACCAATATATACCTTTTTAGGTGTTTCCTGAGTTCCCAAGTTCACCTCCTCTAAATCTTTGACATTATATCCATTAGTATCCATTTGTGTCCTATCTTGGTTGTCAAAAATAGTTTCTAAAACAACTAGCCCCTTTGGAATTTTATTTGTCTTCAATTGCACAACTTCTTGCCCAAAAATAGTATCTTTTCCATTTATATTCTCCACATAGGCTGCACAATCAATTTTTTTTCCTGACAACATATTTTCATAGTTCAAAAATCTCAAAATGTCCTTGTCATCTTCAAATACTTGCCAATTTTGGACATTTTCAAGAACAAAAGGCCTGATCTAAGTTTCAATTTTAGATATACCAGCAAATGTAATATCATCAAGTTTTTATTGCTATATTTTCCACCAAATTTTTCATCTTATTATTAGATCTATCCTTCCAAATTATCCCAAATGCATCAAAGCACTCAATCATATCCCATACTGCATTTCTATACTATTTTAACCTTTTATTCTTTGACACATAAACATTTCTCACCTAGGATACAATTAACTTAGAATCCCCTATTACATGTAAACACTTTATCCCATGCTTGTGAGCTAGTCTAAGTCCTAACAACAAAGCCTCATATTCTACTATGTTATTAGTACAAGAGAAATTCAATGTGAAAGAAAATTTGTAAGTTACCCCAATAGGAGAAATTAATAAAAAACCTACACCTGCTCCATCTTTGCAATAAGCACTGTCAAAGAACATGGCCCATAAGTCACCTTTATCTATCTTCATATCAAATTCCATTTCTATCTGAGATTTTTGCTTACTTTTCTTCAGAGTTAAGACCTCAGTTCTAAATGCATTGACATCTATATCCACAAAATTTTTAATATCATCCTCAACTTCCTCTACTATCATATATATGGTTTTTGGCTCTCTATTGATCTTTACAAAATCTCCATCAATATTAAAAGTAGCAAATGATAGGTCACATTATAAACTTCCTCCCATGGCAGCACTCCATTTTCTAGATAATAATATACCATATTGAGGTGGTACATCAACAATCAATATGCTTATAGTGAGTTCTTTATTTGGACAAGTTGTCAATCTATAGGGCAAGGAACTAATAGTTCCTATGATTGTAACCTCCCTTTTATCCATAGCACAACATTATCCTTGAGTAGTGTCTACCTTCAGACCTAATTCTTTCATTATCTCAAAAGGCATAATAGTACTAGAAGCACCAAAATTAATCATACAATTATTTAATGTCTCACAATTCACTAAGATTCTTAAGAAAAATGGTTCAACATTTCCCAAACATTCATTGATAGAGTTATCCAAAAACATCTGAGGAATCTGAAACACAACTACTTCAGTGTCCTATTCCTTCACCTTTTCCTTTTTCACTCTTTTAGGAACATGATTTACATAACATTCTTGACTTAACCTTACATCAGTATTCCCCAACCATGCTATGGCTTTATCCCAGTGCTCTAGGATTCTCAATAAATTAGACAAAGGAACCTTAATATTAATCTGAGACAAAACATAAAACATATCTATAGAAGAATCAGAAAGGTTATCATTATTCACATTCCCATTCTCATCATGCTTAGCCAAAGTATTCAAGGGATTATGATGACTTTTATCTTTCTTAGTGACATTCTGTGATATCTTCCCATCTATTTTCTTGGAGATATTATTTGAGCACTCTATATCTTTAGGGTTGCCCCCTTTCCTTGGTTCCCATTTTTTATTTGCAAATTTAACCTTCATAGTAGGGGACTCTTTAGGTTTTATAATTTCCCCTTTCTTATGGTTAGTCCCCTTTATGAAAATACTAGCTACCTTATTCTCCTCATTTCCTTGAACCATACTTCTAGTTTGAACCTCAACCACCATATTAGCAGTAATTTGGTCAATTTCTTCTCTAGAGGGTTTTCTCAGGGTCACTTCTTCCTTTGAACCTATCATGTTACACACATTATACTCAACATCACTTTCATCATAAAATACTTGCTATTGATTGACACTATGAAAACATCTCTGATCATTTACATCTTTGTCACAACCTTCATTATCAGAAAAATGTGAATCGAACATGATATATCCTACATCATCATTAGTTTCCTCCTATTCCTAACATTTTTTGACTATATTCTAATTCCAAGAAAATGACAAAGCTACTGCACAATATTTAGGGGCATGAGGTAGTTGACAAGCAAAACACCATGTAGGTTTAGCAGTGAATTCAAGATCATCTACCAAATTTACAGAGTTCTTGGATAAAGGATAAGGGGTCACCTTGTTATTTGTGTTATTGGGGGGAGGAACATTAGGCTAACCATCCTTCCAAGTAGTGTTATAAGGGAAATTTTGCAATCTATTTTGTCTATTGAAATTTGATTGGTAAGGAACCCTATTTTAGTTGGGTTCCTATCATTCTTTACCTGAGGAAGATTCAAACCTTTTATAGCATTTAGAATTTGACTCATTTCACTAGGATCTTACTTTTTCCCTCTAGTAGCTTTATGTTATTCCTTTCTATTTCCCTTATTCCCAAATAACCTAGGATCATCTCTTTTGCTTTCTAACCTCCCTAAAATCCTTAAGTTATTTTCTATATTAATGGCAATTCTAAAAGCATCTCTTAAAGTCTTGGGCTCCTTATCCCTAAGTTGGTATGTCATTTTACCATCAAAAGCATTTAGATAAGTAATTAGACATAACTTTTCATCAATTCACATGGCTTGCATTAGCTTGTACATCCTTTTCTAGAATCTAGTGTCAAACTCAGTGATAGATTCATTAGGAAACCTCGTAATATTATTGAATTCACTCAAAATATAGCTCTGATTTTTATTGTCACCATATTTCTCTTTGAAACAATATTCAATATCTTTCCAATCAACAATAGATAATTCAAGAAGTCTCTTGAATCATTCTCTAGCATCTTTAGTTAGTGACCAAACAAACAATTTCATAATGACATCTTCAGCTTCAACCCTATAATCACTCATCATATCAAGAAAACTCCTCAAATGGTCCTCACAAGAGATAGCATTATTTCCATCAAATTTAGACAATCTTTTCCTCATTTCTTGTGGTATATGATTAGGAAAACCAAGGATTCCATCAAAACATATTTGCGTATAACCTTCTAAGTGGATAGGTCTCCTTTGTACATCAATCTTGAGTTGATTAGCACTATCTGTCTTATTATTATTCAAAGTGTTACTAATGCTAGCATCACCAAAAGATTTTTTGAGATCTACTTTTAGTGAAGATGAAGACAAGAAAGAAAGAGGTACCTTAGTAGTATTCTAATTTGCATCATTAGATCCATCATTATCTTTAGGCATAGCTACAGACTACTTCTTGGTGTTTTCCAAGAATTTGATCTTATTGTTCATCTCAACTATAGCAGCCTCATTTTATGCAATCTCCAATCTCTTGGCTAAAGTATCTCTTTCTTTCCTTATCTTTTCCAATTCAATATCAAAGAGTGCCATAGAATCATGGATCTGAACTATCTTCACTGGCTCATTAATCTTAACACCAATCTCCTTTTGTTTTCCTTTGTCCTTAGCCCCTACAATAGGTTCCACATTTTTTACTCTATTGTTATCAACTTCTAGAGTAGTATAGTTCTTAACTTGTTGTATCATAGGTCCCTCTAGATTCATTTTTTGAGTTTCCAACAACATTTTCTCTTGCCTCTTACGTTGTTCAACTTGTCTGACAATCTCAGGCTACCATGCACTAGCTGCTATCTCATTTTTCTTCTTTAGAGCAGCAATTTGCCTTAGTAATTCTTGTTTTTCTTTATAGTTCCTCATAATCACTTCTTCCCTTTCCTTTTGAAATCTCCTATTAATAGCTTCTTTCTTAGCAAGCTATGCTTTCAAAATTTCATTCTCATCAGAATCAAGGATAGTAAACTCAGACCCAAATGTTTTCTCATCATTAAAACTTTTAGGTTCTAAGTGTCTAGGTTTGACCTTTTTAGGGGAATAATATGACATGAAAGGGTTTGTACTATGTTGGAAAAGATTGTTACTAGTCCTTTCCTCAAGACTAAATACATGTGGTTGCACAATCTTCTCCTAGCATATCATTTCAGGTGTATTATATAAATTATCATCAGACAAAACTAGATGAGACTTCGGACCTTCGGAGAAAGGCACTTTTTCAATAGTATAATGGTGAGCATTATCTTTCCATATCACTTGCTCCTATGAATGGCTTCCTTTCTGCATTTGGTTTCCCTTCACAACCCAATTTGGTCTTCCTCTAGGAGGGAGATCAGTTTGTAATTTGATTGACGGGTTTTTCCTCACATTTTCTCATGTATTTCTTTCATTCTCCATAATTTGGGACAACAATTTTCCTAATCTTGACACTAGTTAAAACCTTTTGAGTTGCCACTCACTCTATCAGAATGGGAAAAAGAGCTAAACAAATGATAAATCCTTTAGTGACAATCTTAGGGAAAATGTATACAAATTCCAAATCCACAGGAAACTTCAGCATAAAAATCTGCAACTATACCCAAGGGGACACAGATCTCTAATAATTCACTATTTATGACAACACTAAGTGTAAATCCATAGTAGAGTTTCCATTTTGTTGGTATTTGAAACTACTAAACAACAAAATGCTCAATATCATAGTGAAAATACTCACGCTATCTAAGGATTAGCCAATTCCTAGCAGCAATTACATGAACAAACCACTATGACCACCCTTCAACAAAACCAAAATGGTTTTCTACTCTTTAGGCTCTACTAAACCAAGGCAGGTATACATAGGGATGATTCTAATGCAAACTGCTATGTAGAGATTCTTTTAGTTTCATTTTGATTCTCATCTATTACCCACTAACACATGAGTAGTTTACTTCACTTCTTTTAATTTTCTCAAACTTGTATGCATCCCTTATTAGTAGATTTGGTCATAATTTTGCTAGGATTTACAAATATTCCTGGAAATAGTAGCTTCCTAAGAATTAGAGAATAGATATAAATGAGTAGTGACCGGCATTTATAACTTTGAACAAAATGGAACAAAAATTGATTTTGATTTTATAATTGGTTTGATATGCAGCAGCATAATTCATCCTTGTTCACTTCTGACTTATGTGACCAATGCCTTATCCATTGGGCAAAAAATTGACTATTGGCAGGAGATATAATTCAAATAACTTGTAAATGAATTAATCAATTGTAATCACCCATTCCGATTCTTATGATGTATCCTTTCTATAAACTCATAAACCCTACTAATTCACTAAAGAATTTCTATAATTCCTTGGATTAAAAGCAACAATGAAATCAATATTCAACCCATCCAAATTGCATTCAGTCAATTTAAACCTTATTTAAATGACTTCAAAGTAAAGAAACCCATAAAATGGAGATAGAAATTGATGACACAGATATAGTGTAAATATCCTTTTGTATTATCCTTTTAGATGACTAATACAATGACCAATAGAATGGAAAGCCCAGAATACTTTGCTGATTTTTTCATTTTGATATATCATCAGAAAGTACAACTGGAAATAAACTAAAAAAAAAAATAACACACTATTGGATCGACTGTATTCTCTCAAAAGACTAAAAATTATACAAATTTCAGACCATCACATTGCCTTGAAAACTCATTTATATAGGCATGAGTTGCAACAAGCAAAGGGCAGATGTTATTTACAAGTGTCCTTCAAAAAAATTTCTTACATACACTTGTAACAAAAAACTAAAATGCAAATAACAGAAAGGCTAATACATCGAACATTCCTTTCTGGGTCCACTTCTATTATTTCCTTTGGAAAGGAAAAAATACTTTGATCAGATTCCTTAAGCGTTTTGGTTATTCAGGATAGGTGACCATCAAATGTGACAGTGATGAGTCATCTCCTACTACCCGAGGGTCCTCTTTGTCTTTATTATCGGTAACAGAGGTGGTTTCTACTTTTTTACCCTGTTCTTTATCATCATCCTCCACCTCATCATCTCCCTCTATTTGTTCTTTAGACATAAACTCTTCCTTCCACTTATTGTAGGTAGTGTCCTCTAGCCAGTCACAATTTAGAACTTCTCTTTGTACAGTTACTAAAGAATTTGCATTTGCCTCTAAATCAACAAAAAAAAATTTGATGATATTATAGAATAATTACAATTTTACCAATTCTTCATTTGTCATTTCCCATAACAAATGGCTCGTTTAATTACTAACCTTGTTTATTCTTTCACAAAAGACTTCATCTAGCTCCCTCTTCCATTCTTCATTTTCCTTTATTTTATCAATTGTTTTTAGAGCGCAAGGGAATAAATCAAAATTTTCCACAAAATACTTGGAAAAACAAATAGTTAATCTTCATAGAAAGAAGATTTCTTATCATCAAAACCTTGCAACTTATTTAGTAAATAAAAAATTTCTTCTATCTGATGATATGTTTGCTGAATAAAAAATATACACATGCAGTGATATCTTCATTTCTCTCTATCCATTTATGCACAATGGGTTTGAATACATATTCATTTCTTTTCAATTCATCCTTGATAGCTGAAATCCCTACTAATTGATCAAAAAATGTGGGGCATTCTATCCTGTCTATTAAATACATGATACCCTACCTAATTTTTCTTCATACTGATTATTAAGTTCTACATGCATTGCATATAAGTTATTTTTCTCCTCTTCAAAATCCTCTGCAATATATAACTAAGGCTTTTCTGGAGTATCAGGTATCTCACTAATTGGTGTTGATTTAAAAGGCTCAATAGGTGGCTATGGGGGGTATGCAATCCTGGGTTTAGTAGTCTCTCCTAATTTTCTTTTCCCAAGAATCTTCTCCATCTGAGTTACTTTATTTTCTAATGATTGTATTTGTATACCCCTCTCCTCATATGCTTTCAAAACTTCTTCAAACCTAGCATTGAGTTTGGAAAATTTATCTTCCTCTTGGCTAGACACCATGCTACCAAATTTTAGCATCTCTGATGCCATCCCAATTATTTGTTTACTACCTATCTCTCAAGCCCTGAACACTATCAATGCACCAGTATGCTCTATAGTGGGAATCTCATGCATTCTAATATTTTCCCTTTTTTCCATGGACCATATAACAAGGGCTTGGTGGTCATTACTAAATTTGACTCCTCTATGAGCCTATAGTATTTCTTTAGTAGTCCTTAGTTGGACATCCCTTTGTTTCCTCACTGAATAAAAAATAATGGCATTTGCTATATCCCATTCTAGCAGAAGGAGGACTCCTGACTGTCTAACTATCTACCTCCTAGCTTCAAGAGTAAATTGAGCAAAATCATTCAAAAATTTAGATTTCACCTCTTCCTTAATATTTGAATTTTGTTTGTTTGGTTGCCTAGCCTTGATCTTGTCACAGGTTTTCTCAAAAATTTCCCATGTTTAATCTCCACAAAAATTAAGCAAAAGCCCTAGATTTGACAAAATTCTCATCATTAATAAAACTTTCAAAGGCTTGGGCAACTAACAAATCAATTTCCTTACCTTGGTAATCAGCAATAGTTAAATCCAAGGAAGGTATACGAGGTTGTTGTGGTTCTCCAATCTCCAAATCTATGGATGTAACAATTACATCCCCTTCTCCACCAATTTTTCTAAGCTTCTTCTTTAGAGATGCTTCACCATCTATACGAATTGGGGACTGGCTTGGGGAGTATTGTTCTTTTTGAGAAAGAAGAAGACCCCTGCTCTAATTTTTTCCTTTTTAGAGAGCTGGCTATAGATGGATTTCCTAACCTTGGCCTCAGATGAAGGGGTGCCTAGTGCACACTCTGAACCATGAAATAACTTGCCCTTCTCTACAATGTATACTGGCTAGGAGCCACTATATTTTTGTTGCTTATCTTCCTTTGTACTTTTACAGCCTTGTTTGAGTATGTCTTAATATACATGGCTTTCTTTTCATTCATAGTTTGGATGATCACAACAAAATTATTCATTAATGCTTACATTTTGGCTTCCCAATATTTTTTGTCTTTCAATGGGTCATACTGGGGGTCAAAAGAATTAATAAATTCTAGGGTCTTGCTGAATACTATCCATTTTTCTTTCCCCAATTCTTGTTCTTGCAAAGTGAAAATATTTTTGATTATATCCTCCAGATAATAAACTTGTTATAACATGTGAGAGGCTTTCACTCTCTCTCTCAAGAGGTCATAGAATCCTTCAAGATCAATAAATTTGGCATGAGATTATGCCATGTTATGTTGATCTAAAAATAAATTCAGGTGCTTCCACCCCTTCCTGAGAAAGACAAAATCATGTACCATAGTAACAATTTGAAAAAAAGTACCCTTCTTAGACAATTCCCTCTCATATATAGTGCCTATTTGCCATAGGAGCTTGGCTATCCTATCTTCAAGGTCACATGAAAAGGAAACATGTGTGGCTTCCCAAAAAACCATATACTCTTATCATAGTTGAAACATTATAAGGGATTATATCCCCCCAATTATGACTAACCAATAATCCTTGTGCATGGTCCTTGGGTCTGACCAATTCTAACAATTCTTGTGGAATTCTAGGGTTGTCCCCTTTCAAAAGAAGCCTAAGCTTTGATGAAAAGTATCTATCAAATCTCATGTAATTGGCATCTGTAGCTTCTGAAGTTATATCTACACTCCACAACTGCACTAGATTCCTCTCTCCCTCCCTGGTTGTTTCCAGCTCTATACCCTTGGAGAAGAAGGTAAATTTCTTGTACAAGCATACATGCATAAGAAATGAATACCAATAGAATGGTTTGTCCATTTTTCCCCATGCTATCCCCACCAAGCCATTGTGAATTTCTTTCACAAGAAAAGTAGCAAAATCCATAATAGTGTTGATCCCAAATTGAAGAGTTTGAGCCATGATAAGGACAATAGAGCTTGGGATTTGATCAACTTCATCTATCCCAAAAATATTACAAAGAGAAAAATATAATGCTTGAGCTCTCAGGTTGAAATGCCTTCTTAGCAATGGCTTTAGGGTGCTGGCTGTAATCACAGACAAGGTGCCAATTTTAGCAACATACTCTTGCAATGGCCATGTTCTAAGGTAAATCCTTTGTGCATCATACCTTGCTTAAATTTCATCCATATCAATAGTTTCATGCATAGCATGGTTAGGATTAAGGTTAAAAACCTCACTAATTAATTTAAGGCAAACCCTAAAGAGATTTACTCTACCATGGTTCTTTACCCACCCTGTAATTAGATCATATTTCTTAGCCAAATCCATCAACAAATCACTATCAAAGAAAACTGTGGGGACTGTTAATTTACCAATGTCAAACTCCCATACATTGCTCATAGGAGTGTCCAATTTTCACTTTGAAAACCATTTCTTGAACAACTCCAAAATCCCCATGGAAACCTAGGCATCTCTTACCCAATTTTCTCTATCATAAAAACCTTATGCTATAGCTACTCTTGGGTGTTTTGGAATGAGTTCCCTCCCCTTAGTTATTTCATGTACTGATAAGGGGAATTATTCAATAAAATCATCATGAATAGAATGCTTCAAATAATCTATTTGTCTAGTGAACTCTTTTTGAGGAGGCATTCTGAATAAAACCGTAGAAATTTTATAACAACAGATACTTTAATTTTTTAAAGAGTCATAAAGTACTTACTCACTAGAATTCACACTTCTATACTATGTGATTTCCTCTAAAATTTGTACTGGATCGCTATCTAAAATTTCAATGCCCTGCCTCTGAGAATTTTGTATGCTCTGATGTTCTTTCTGCTCTTTGGTGATTCATTAATGGTGAGATCATGAGTTTTTTTCATACATTGAAATTGCGCGAATGAAATCTGAACCATATTTACTCTTAGTAACTATTACCTCCAAATTGCAACCAAATTTGAATCTTATCCATAGATTTTCACCAAATTGGATGGCTTTTATTTAAAAGGCAACAAGCTTTATGGCTTTAAAAAAATAAGGCTATGTGTTGCAATACCGCTTGCCCACATTTCTTAAATTTCTTGCACTTTAGAATTGCGGGGAAGTGCCACTCGTTGATTAAGACAAGATCAATGATCAGATCAATTCACATTTGAACAAAATCTAGTTAGCTATACTAACCAATAGGAAGCCTTTATATGAGTTTGTGCCTTCTAACAACTTCCATGCTAGTGGGTCCCATATCTTCTTCTGAGCAAGTAGGTGCTTGACATCATTATTTCCACATGTCAAGCTAGCACATTCCTGCTTTCCTTATTGATCAAGCATTTCCTTATTGCAAGATTATGCTCACCATTGATTTTTGAAAGATCAACGGTGACATTGATTATACCCTGCAGAGCTTTTGAGTTAAAATTTTAGACGTCACCATGGACACGTGTCTGCATGGTGCATACCCACTTTACTTAAACTTCATTCAAGTTCTTAATGTTGGCAAGTGCCCTTTTTTGATCAGGATAGGATCAACGGTGTGAAAAAATTCTTCATTTTATGCTTCAATCATCCACTTGGGCCAATGAAATGACTACTTTTCAATCTGTGTGCTCTGACTCATCTGACTATTGCATTAATTTTTGAAACTTTCTGTGCCCACATCATAAGTATTTCCAGCTAAGCACAAGTTTCAGACTACATGGCATGACTCAAAGTTCTTCCATAATTTGGCCCCACTATGAGATGCATTGCAAAGGTGCATACCCACATTCCTTATCTAACTAGCAACTTCATAATGCGAGTGTGTGCCAGCCCTTGATCTTTGATAGATCTATGGTTATAGAATTAGGTATCTTAAACACCACATTCACTAAAGTGACAAATAAATTTTTTTTACCACTCCAACTTGTCTGACACTTGTGATCGAAGACATCTCAACATTATCCTTAAGAATGATGGGTCCATCTTGTCAAATTGTGCCACTTGTCCTATTGATGCTTCCCCGCATTATTTATTTCATGAGTATCTCCTTCTTGTGGGAAAGCGCTAGCCCTTGATTCAAATGAAATAAATGGTTGATGCTTCTTGGTGATAAAGGCATATCTCTATTAGTAACTCAACCAATGATATCACAAGAAATCCATAATGTGCACAAAAAGTACTGACAAACCTACAAAAGTTTTTGACAACTTATGACTCACCAAAAACTTTATGGTTCATAGAAACTTAAAAAAGGTAAGGGGTACGTGTCATCGAGTCACATGCCTACATTATTTAAAAACATTGCATCTCAAAATTGCAAGAATGAAACACCCATTGATTTGAACAAGATTAATAATTATAAAGACTTTGTGTCATTAGAGGTATTTCCTAATAGAATGATCAAAAAATTTACAAGCCAAGCATGACCACATAAAGTTTAGACAAAATTATAATGAATTCATGCTTGCATAAGCCCTTCCTTGGGGTAAAAGCAATAAAAAAATTTGAGGGTTTTTTAAACTAGTGCAATCTAAGGGTTTGAAAAATACAAGGAACAAAACTCTAATTTGCAAGATTTTAAGACTCAAATGATTTTTCACTAAAATTTTCCATAATTTTTGCATTGTGAAAAATCAGACCAATAGTCATATTAAGTTTAATAGATTTATTTGTTGGTTCTAGCAAACTAAAGAGATGAATATTAATTATTCTAAGGTATATTCAAGCTGACTTGATAATGTATTTGATATAAGTATAAGGTTAAGTTGAGAATTAAAGTGTGTGAGAATGTGTGGAAGAGAAGAAGATGCTTAGAAGAAGTGAATTTGAAGGATACAAAAAATATCCTTGAGGAGTTGCAAAGATACATTCAATCAAGAAGGATGAAGTACTGAAGCTAGAATTGAGATCTAAAATCAGCAAAGATAAGTTTTCATCAATAATTAGGTCATATCATTGTTACTCTCTAACTATTGTATAAGTGTATGAAATCTCTTAACAGAGTTGGCTTAATAACCATTTTTAAATGCTCTAACAAGGTGTCATTTCTAGATTGAAGTGCCTAAAGACCACTAATAAGGGTACTCCTGATAGGGTGATTAAACCCTCTAATAGGATCACACTAATAGTTTATTTTGTAACCTTTAACAAGGTTGGCTCCTAATAGGGCTCACTTTAGAAGAGTGAAAATAGTAACTAGTTACAATTGGTGGGTTTTCCCAAATTATGTTTCCACATTAAATCTTGGTGTGACTTGTGTTCATGCTATTTTTTTCATGCGTATGCAACTAAGTTAATTAAGGTTAATCATAGTTAAACATACTAAGATATGGATGTTCATTATTTGCCAAGTTATAATATATTGTTAGTGTTAATCAAGTTCTTATGTGTTAATAGAGTAACAACAATTTTAAAAGAGTTTATGTTTTGTATTGACATGTGAGGGATCTAGGATTTATTTTTGTGGTAATTGACTCACCATTCCCATCTTAGTCACTCCTCTTATATTTTTGACCAATTGGTATTAGATAGTTTGGTTCTTGCAGAGAAGGTTTCAAGGACCTAAGCAAACCTAAGCTAAAGATTAGGATGTCTTGTAGAAGAGAGATTCCCAAGTTGAATAAATATAGCTTTGGGCCATGATAGTAACTTATGAAGCTACATATAGTGACCATTAGTGATTTAGTTATGAAATATCTGAATACCTAGTATAAAGTTCTAGTTGGAACCATGACTATGGATGAGACTTCTAAAAAGAAGAATCATAATATTATGATGATGGACATAGCATCTACTCTTAACTATATTGAATTTGATGAGGTCAAAGGGTGCACTACTACCCATGAGATGTGGACCAAACTAAAGGATATCTATGGAGGTGATGGTAATGTGAAAATAGCCAAGGAAGAAAGCTTCAAAGGTTAGTTTGATCAAATGAAGAGGAAAAATGATAAAAACATTACAATATAGATTGAAAGAATCAAAGCTAGTGTCAGTGCAATAAACGCCTTTGAAGGAAAAATTGATGATGTCACAGTGGTAAGAAAGGTACTCAAAACCCTTCTTCCTATCTATGTAATCAGATTGTCTACTATTCAAGAGATGAGATGTGATCCAAATAATAAGATAACCTTGGATGTTCTAGTGGGAAGATTGACAATATTTGAGCTAGATAACTATGATAATTATGTTCTTAGTTCTGACAATCTTGAATTTTTATTTCAAGCCAAGTTGTCACTCAAGAAGAAAAGTGATAAGTCTAAAGAAAAACAATCTCAAAGTGAAGAGGAAGATAGTTCTAATAGTGACCTTGAAGCCTTTTAAGCCCTACTTGCAAGAAGATATCCCAAAGGAAAAGGAAAGTACAAACACAAAATTCATCTAATCTATTTTTCTTGTGAAGAAGTTGGTCACATTGCTACAAGGTGTCTAAATAGAGAAGAAAAAGATGAAAAGAAGAATAGAAAGCACAAAGACAAGAAGGATTTCAAAAGATACAAGGATAAAGGTAAGAAATCTTTTTTCATGGCTAAAGATTCAAATAGTAGTGATGATAATGAAATGGTCTATATATTTGTAAATGATGAATTTGATGATGAAGAAGATAAAATGACACTTATATCTCTTGTTAGAAAAAAATATACATGGATTATAGTGGTTGTTCTCATCATATGACTAGTGATAAAAAAAAGTTTGAACATATGGAACACTATGATGGTTGAAGTGTAAGATTTGGAATCAATGAGCCATGTTGCATCAAGGGAAAAGGTTGTATCTCACTAACCAATGAACTTAGATGTGATAATGCTTATTGGGTTGAAGGACTAAAACATAATTTATTAAGTGTGGCATAGTTGAATAACATTGGGCTCAAGGTACAATTCATGAATGGAAAGGCCAAGTTACTAGATGGAAAAAGAAATATAGTTGGGTCTAGTAACCAAATAAAAGGTGACCTATTCTACCTAGATCTTAGTGAAAGTTCATGTTTCATTTCTCAAGTAGAAGAAATTTGGTTATGGCATAAAAGGTTGTGTCATGTAAAATTTGATAACTTTATCAAGATAAGAAAAAAAAAAGAGTGAGAGATATTTCTAGTTTGAGGAAACCTAATATGGGTCTATGCAAAAATTGTCAAATTGGTAAGATGGGCAAGACAAGTTTCAAGAACAAGAACTATCATTTTGAAGAAGTCTTGGAGTTGGTTCATATAGACCTTCTTGGACCTATTAGCATTGAAATTTATAGTACAGATAAGTACTTTATTCTATTTGTTGATGATTATTCTAGAATGATGATAGTAATGTATCTGAAAGATAAGTCTAAAGCTTTTCAAAAGTTTAACTAGTATCTAGCTAGAGTAGAGAAGGAAACAGGAAAGAAGCTAAAGTGTTTGAGGTTAGATAAAGGAGGTGAATTCATTTCTAATGAATTGAATGAATTCTGCACTGAGAAAGGAATCAAAAGACAAGTATCAACCCCTAGTACACCACAATAGAATGGTATAGCAGAAAAAGGAATAGATCAATCATGGATTGTGCAAGAACTATAATGATAGAAAATAAAGTTGCAATCAAATATTGGAAGGAAGAAATTAGTACAAATTTTCATACCTTAAATAGAGTAAATCTAAAGAAAGACTCAAATTAGACTCCTTATGAACTATGTTATGGCTACAAACCTAATGTAAGTTACTTTAAAGTATTTGGTAACAAATGTTATATCTTGAAGGAGACTAGGAAAGCTAAATTTGATGTCAAGAGTGATGAAGGAATATTCCAAGGATACTCTAGTAGAAGTAAAGCATCCAAATATTTGAATCTAACTACTCATAAGATCATAGAAAGTGCACATGTGAAGATTGATGAGTTTGCAAAAAAGAGTGAAGAAGAGAGTAGCAAAGAACCTAAGGACTACAAAAAGTTCATCTACTTTGAACCTAATACATTGCCAAATCTAATTGGATGTCAAAAAAATTTACCTCCCGAGTCCCCAAAATCTCCAGAAGCACCTAAGTTGCATCCAATGTAACCTAAGTTATAGTCTAAAGGACCCAAGTTGTAGTTAGAAGCTACCGAATTGCAACCAATGCAATTTGAGTTTGAATCTTAAGGACTCGAGTCATATATAGTGGGATGCAAGAATAATATAGAAAATCATGGTGAGGCAAGTGGAACAATTTCTAAATCCAAAGTCCCTATATTAGCAAGATACGTTAGAAGGCACCATGTAGTTGAACAGATCATTGAAGACAAGTTAGATGGAACAATGACAAGGAACAAATTAAAAGGTACCTGTTTTCTTACTAAATTTAAACCTAGATTAGTTAGAGATGCTTTGGATAATGAAAGCTAGATTCAAGAAAAGAATGAGTATATAGAAAAAAGAAAAAGGAATAAGATCTAGACTCATGTTCTTAGACCCAAGGACAAAAATGCAATTGGCACAAAATGGGTTTTCAGAAATAAGCTAAATGAAGTTGGAGAAGTTTCAAGAAAAAAGCAAGGTTAGTATGCAAAGGTTATTCTCAAGAGGAAGGTATTGATTATGGTGATACTTTTTCTCATGTTGCAAGATTAGAAGGTGTTAGAACCTTACTTTCTTGTGATGCATATAAAGGATTTAAAGTATATCAGATGGATGTGAAATCTACATTCTTGAATGTAATTCTAGATGAGGAAGTCTATATAGAGAAACCTGAAGGTTTTGTAGATCCTAGCAAAAAGGATATGGTTTGTAAACTACACAAAGAATTGTATGGTCTCAAGAAATATCCTAGAGCTTGGTATGAAAGACTTCATAATTATTTGATGAAGATTGGTTTTAAAAGGACAAATAATAACAATAGCCTATACATCAAAGAACTAACAAACAAGAAGATTGTGTTGGCAATGAATTTTTGTGGATGATACATTGTTTACTAGAAATGATGATTAGTGCAAAGCTTTTTTAGAGTAATTGAGTAAGGAATTTGAAATGTCAATGTTTAGAGAGATCAAATTCTTTGTTGGCTTGTAGATTCAATAGAAGAAAGATGGTATCTATATTACTCAATCTAAGTATATCAAGGAGATGTTGAAGAAGTTTGGAATAGAGGATTCAAGACATATTGGAAAACCACATATAGATCAATGATTGGAAAATTGTAGTATGTAGTACATACTAGGCTTGATATTGCTCTTGTAGTTGGTATGGTGGCAAGATTTTTAGCTAATCCTAAATAAATTCATATGGTAGAAATCAAGAGAATCATGAGGTATCAAATGGGTACCAAAGATTATGGATTATCATACAAGAAAGGAGAAAATTTATATTTGAAAGTCCTCACTAATGCAGATTGGGAAAGAATTGTTGATGATAGGAATAGCACTAGTTGTGGAGCATTCTTTCTTGCTAATAGACTAGTGTCTTGGACAAGTAAGAAGCAAAATTGCATTTCTCATTCTACAATAGAGATAGAGTATGTTACAACAATAGTTAATTGTTCCAATGTTGTTTAGTTCAAGTAGTTGTTGGCATGTATGAAGGTAGAAATCAAGGATCTAGTAGTTATATTTTTTGATAACACTAGTGCAATTAATATATCAAAGAATTTGTGATGAATACAAATACTAAGAACATTGCAATAAAATATCATTTTTTGAGAGAATTGGTGCAAGATAAAGAGGTCAGATTGGAATATGTGAATACTAAAGAACAAATTGCAGACATTCACTGAGTCATTACCTAAGGATGCATTTTTGTATCTAAGAAGTAAGCTAGGAGTTATTCCCCTATCTAAAGCTCACTAAATGAAGTTTAGTGATGCATCAACTAGAGCATGTTGAAGATTAGTCAAGTTGATGCAATAATGAAAGAGAAGATTTGATATGAATTAGTACATAAGGTACATTGAAACTAACTAAATATTGTCTTTGGCATAAGATGTCAAAGAGGGAGAGTTGGTTGTCATATCACAATTTTTTTTTTTGAAGATATTTAGGAGATCTTGGTCTAATATCAAGAAGAAAAGTGTGCTATCAAAAGAAGGTGTTGAAGATAGAATAAGCTTGGAAAGTTTGTTGATACAGGGAGAAACTAAAGTCAAAGGGAGTTCACACTGATAGAGGGAGTTCTCATGGATGAGAATCATAATGAAATTAAGGATATTATCCTTACTATTATTTTTCTCTAAAATTTCATTGTATTATGACATTTTGTGTTGCCATCAATGCCAAAGAGGGATATTGTTAAAAATAACTAATCAATTGTATATTGTCTTTAATATTACACAAAATTTCATATCTTTACCAATTAGTGTATGCCAAGCTCACTTGGGTGATAAAATTGCCAAGTTGCAAAGGACCCAATACCAAGGTACAAAAGAAAAAAATTGAGTCTAAGGGTTAGATATTTCCTATATTCAATTGTATTTTCTTTAGATCTAGACCAACATAAATAGAGTACAGAAGACACTCTACATTTTAGGCTCTACAAGGCCAAGGTAGGTACATGTTATGGATGGAAATGTAGCTGGTTTTATGGTTCTTTCTTTAAACATGTGTTCACTAATATTCTTGTTTTAGATCTATCTCCTATAGTAGATAATGGCTGATAGTTCTTCTTAGATTTATAATGACTCCCTAATTACAATAGCTAACTATGATTTAGAGAAAGACTATTACAAATAAGTATTGACCAATAGTTTGAGTCTTCATTACAAAAAAGTAAATATTGATTTGATTATAAATGTTCTTTGTGAAACCACATGAACTTTTCAATTTGCATCTTAATTGATGATTAGTGCCTTATCCATTTCTACATAGAGTCTAACTAGAAAAACTTGACATATTTAATTTCCTTACAATTAAATTATCAATAGTTAACCCTAAACCACATTCTTATGATATCCCTCTCATATGACTAGAAACCCTACCAATGTATGGAAGCATTTACTTAATTCCTTGCATTAAAAGTAAAAATAAAATGATATACAACCTATCCTAGTTGCATTAAATTTCATGAACCTTGCTCATTCAATCTCAAAATAAGAAGCGTATGAAAATAGAGAGATAATTTAGAGACATGGATATTGTAGAACATTACTTTGTATTAATCTTTATTGAAAATAATACATTACTAGTTTGAACTCAAGAATAACTCAAGACATGATAGAGCTATCATTCAATATTCACTTGTATTCTTAGATTTGCAAAATTGAGTACAACACATAAAAAATGACACCAAGACTAAGTGGACAAACTATAAATAGCATAAACACTAAAATTTTATAGACTTTGGACCCTCACTCCACTTCTTGGAAATCCTTTTATAGGAAGGGTTGCAACAAGCTCTAGATGGGAGGACATATGTCAAAAATCTATTAGAAAACAAATATGAAGATATTTTTCTTGTTAAATTACAAACATTCTTTGCATTTTGATCAAAATTTAGTCCTGATGTAGTTGCAAAATTAGTAGGTGTCTTTATCATAATTTTGTTTTTCTTGAAGCTCATGCCATTTTCCTTGTCTTTTCTTTGTTTCCTTTGTCTCTTCTACCTTTAACTACATCTTTATACTACATAATCACTCTCTCCTAATGGTAGGGCCTTTATGCCTATTGTGACCTCCCAGATGTCAATATCTATATCTATATTAGGCCAAGTGGAATCCCTAACTACATCTAACTCTTCAAGGAATTTGTTCCATTTGGAATCTATTATTGCCTTAACCTATGTAGTTATCTTTGATATTTCTGGTTCTAACTTGTATATCATGTCAATTAAGTCATATAATACAACTATACTTGCCTCATCATTGCAATATGCTAGGAACTTGGGATGAATTAGAATGCCATCAAAAGATTCTAACCATTCCACCTAGTCCTTAATTCTTCCAACATTTTCCAAAATTGTAGGCACAAAACTAGGCATTCCTGTGGCAATTGCTTTCATCTTATTTTGAATTAGCCACAACTTGCTAGTAAAGAAAATATTTAGATCCTTCAACTTATTGATCTTTTTTGTAATATTTATAAAAATAACCTTGGGTAGATCTTTCTATGCCAATAGAGGTACAAGGCTATCAAAAAATGGAGTGTAAGGACCTTATGTGTTAAAAAGAGGAGATAGTAGGTCAATTTCCTCTGAACACCTATATTTTTCTCCTTGCAACACAAGATAGTTGCTATGCACATTCTAAGAGACTAGTTGTAATGCATTTACCTTGTGAGCTAGCAAGTTCTTTATGGTTCTAATTTCAATCTCTTTGCTGGACTCCAAGTCTTCCTCTTCAACTGCCATGGCTTGTCCTAATGTACCTTTTATCTTTGATGCTTAGCCCTCTATCTAGATTAACCTCTATAGCTAATTTGACAATGTTTTTGAGTGCTACTATTTCATTCTCCAATATGAGGGTTTTCTATTCTAAGACATAAGTCTTCTTCATTTCTTCCTCATAGTGCCTCCTAGTTTTAATGTACTACTCATAGGCTCTCTCCAATTGTGCTTTAAGAAAATCCATCTTGTTCTTTCCCAATAGTGCCACTAAATTTTTTATTTCATCTATTTGGCTACTAGAGGTGGAGTGCACATTCCAAAATATTACATTCCCCCTTGGGGACACTCTTTGATTTCCATAAGGGTAGGATTTTGATGCTTTGGAGCTAGAATCCATATTGCCATTGTTTGAGAATCAATATTGTACCCTAATCTTCTTAGTTCTCCCAACTAATTTTCATCTTCAAATGAGATAGACTTGTCTCATCTTCTCATCTAGTCTAATTGAAATGAGTAACCATCCTAGGAAGACAATCATACCACTTCTTCTCACTAGGTCTCTTTCCTCTTCTATAGTGAGGGTTTTACTAGCATGATCATGTTCCTATAGTTTTTGTACTAATTTAGCAACCACCTCATCAAAATATTTGGGCTTCATTTGTAGAGATAGCTCATTTTGTTTCAACTTGAACAAAAAACTTTTAAATTCTTTAGTCTTGATGAAATCATCATCACTCATAAACTCATTTTCTTCTATGATTCTATCATTAATCATTTGAGCTTACAATCGTAGTTTCTTAGCCCTTTGTTCATCTTCAAAGGCCTAAGCTATCAGATATCTTCTTTTGACATCATCAAAGAACTAACTACTCTTAGGTTGAATTTTCAAGGCCTTTTGTTGAGCCTTTTGTGGACTCGCCACCATTTTTTGGTTTTGATTCCTCTATTATGCCTACTCTAAGCTCTTAACTTGATGTTCCTCATTATAACTAACTTCAACAACAATGTCTTCATAAGAATAGTTAGGATCAACTTTCTTCCTTATATCTTTAGTCACTTGTGCTGATATCTCATCAAAAATTTCTACACACTTATCCAACCTTGACAAATAGTCTTCTTCAAGATAGAATCACTTAAAGGATGGATTTAATTTTTTCATCTCCATCTCAAATATTAGGACATCTCTATATTTGATCATCCTCTCTCTACAAACATTCTCATTCAATCTGTCAGCAATGACATCTTCTTACCATAGAGGTTTTGTAGGAGGTAAATTATATCCCCTCATGTTCTTTAGAGCATGTCTGACTACATTGTAGGGGTCATGCATTCTTGCTGGTAAATTTGGAAATTTATAGCCTTTCAAATAGTCACTAATATCCTCAATGACATTCTTTCCTATCTCAAAATCTCCTACTTTAGTGCATCTATAGAAAAATGTTCCTTTCTTGATGGCTTTACCTAAATACTCTTTGTTTAGTGAGATCAATTGCCAAAAAAATTCTAGAAACCCTAGTCTTTGTGGGACATATTTAGGTAGAATGTGAGGTGGATGAGGGCACCCATATACTCTAATAAAAGTATACTCTTCAAATAGAAAAACACTTCCCCAATCATGTGTCAATTATTTCTTGACCTAAAATTTTCTAGTTGTCCTTGTTGTGTAACAATGATCTCCTCATGGATCTTGTCAATGATATATGTTACATAATAATACCCAACATTGGTGTTAGGGTCTTAAATATTCAAAGCCATGACATAGTGTCCTCCTAGGGAATTCATGGCCCCATCTAAACCTAGGGCTTTGTTGAGTCCAAAGACATATTTTGGAAATACCTCTAAGAGAATTCAAGAGGCATCATTTTATCTACTTCCTTCTTCTTTGGAATCTCTCCCTTTTATTTTCTAGACATAGGGATGTGTCTCATCATTGCTCGACCCTTATAAAAGCTCTTTTGTCTTTTTAAATTTCTATTTAAGTCATCAATGTTAATAGGCAATGACATCAGGCCTCCCAAATAAAATGCCTCTATGAATGTCTCCTTCTCTAAGGCTAGGAAGATGCTCCTATTTCTCTAGTGGAATGACTTGCTAACTAGATTATAACATTTGATTAGTGCCTTTACTAGGTCCACATCCACAAATACTTCTAGCATAATCAACTTATCCAAATTCCTAAAGGAAGGGTTGCAAACTGGAACTTTCTCTATTCTATTCTTGTAAAAGAACCAGAATAATTTATATTTATCCCTATCCAAAACCTCTACATCTCTATAGAGTACATATGGATCTCTGAAGGTATGGCCATTTGTAGATTGTTCATTAGTAGAACCATATATAATATGCATTCATTCTTCCATAAATGAACTAGGGCTTTTTATTTGTGATGTAGATTCTTTATTATGGACTTGTGCAATTAATCCACCTTCTTTCTAAGCCATTTTTCAAGATAATTCAATAAACATTGAATTTTCTATTCTTGAAAATCACTTCAAATCACTTTGCAACTCAAATTCTCTTTGAAAACTCAAACAATTATGCAAATGGTGATGAAAATCTTTGTGACTTTTAGAATTTATCTGTCTTTGGAACAGGAGCATGACATTAATGGAATTTAAATCAACACACCTCAAAACTAATCAATCTTTAAAAATATGGCAAAATCTTTCTTTCTTTTTCATATTTCATACTTCCATCTCATACTCCTTTTATCCAACTTAGACATGGCTATTGAAAACTATTTTATGCATTAATAATGAAAGTTGCAATGATGCATTGAACACCTTATCATTTCTTTTCCAAGGTTTTCATTCTTTTCTTATCTCTACCTATGACCATGTGAATAGGTCTATCTTTACTAATTTGCAAATTCACTCATCTTTCTTTAACTACTAAGTCTGGCCTACAAGGTTGCAATTACCTTTAATCATTACTTCACAACTTCATTTCACTTTATCTTTCTAACTGCTATGATTTGGCAATGACTTCTTTGTTCACTACTTCACATCTTTGCCATAGTTTTGAATCTAAAATCTTTAATGGATAAAAGCACAAACTTGTGTCACCTTTTATAAAGAAATGTGATATCAGAATGTGACAGTTCAACATTAGTGACAAAAAAAATGGTATTTGTGTTTAAAATATGAAGATGATGTAAATTGATGCAATGTGTAGAATTGGATGAATTTTATGCCTATAATTTTTATAATTTTTTTGAGTAGGAATTTATTCATTTTATTTTATTTTGAAGTCTATTTTTTATCTATAAAAAATATAGGGTGTAGTTCCCGTCAAACAAGTATATGTAAATCATCTTTTTTTGTTCTGATTTGAAAATATCTTATAGATGACATGTATAGCTAGTGCACAAGAAAAGAAATAATTATTTTTTATGTATATTTTCTTTGTTATAAGTACTCAAGTTCAACCTTTTCAGAATCCAATAGTTTTTTCCTCCCGTCGAATCTTTCCTATCAAATCTATACGTTCTTGAAAAAAAATTACATATTCGTGAAGAGGATTCTCTCCTCTAGAGATAAATATAATTTTTTAATTTTTTTGATATGATTTACTTTTTTTTTTTCATTTTTGAGGGAGAATCTTTTGAAATGTTGAAATATCGACTTATAATACTTTGAGATTATAACATATTATAACTAATCAAAACACACAAAAAATTATATAATGATGATATTGAATCTGAGATCTAGAAAAGGGTATTTTTACTTTTTGAAAAAAAATGAGTTTTGATAGAGAAATGAGATTTGACCAAAATAGGTTTTGGTATCACAAATGGTGACACAGATATGTGCTTTTACCCTAATGGTTGCAATGATGTGATGCTTCATATATTTACCTTGTTACTTCTTTGTAACCACCAGACATTATCCTTACTCTAACCATTCAAAGTTGTGCTGACCTTTTTCTTTGACTGCTACTTCATCTCACAACATTGTAACTTAACATTTTAACTATCTTTGAATCCATGGAAAGATGTGATGATCATTTTAAATGTAACATTTTCTTTGTTTTCAAGCTCACAAATTCATTTCTTAATCATAGGTTTTGACCCATGAAGATGTGATTGCTTCTTTTCACAACCTCACAACCAAAGACCTTAACTATGACTAAAACCTTATGATCTTGCACTAGCCTTTAACTTTAACTATTATAAATTCATCTTGCAAGCTCACAACTTCAAAAATTAATTACAGCTAAACCTTGTGATAGTATGATTCCAAGCTTTGCTACTTCACCACAATAACCTTGAGTCAATCAAAAACTCCTACAATGTTGCAATGGTCTAAAACTTTAACTGTATGATTACATTTTGCACTTGCACAACTTAGTATTTCATTGTAACTTAAATACTTGCAATTTTGCAATGACCATTTCCTTTTATCATTAAATTCTTTTTTTAGTTTTGCTACTCACAATATTTCTTAATGGCTTAACCATATGATCATGTAATAGATTCTCAACTTGACTATTTTATCCATTATTGTTGTTTTATAACTTAAACTTTCTTAACCATTCAGCCTCCTACGATCTTGCCATGACCATCTAAGTTTAACCATTTCTTCTTATCGTAACATCATGACTTGAAATCCCTTCAATGCTAAGTGACCTACGATAGTGTGATATCCACTTAATATTAACCTTTTAATGCCATTGCAACATCATACCTAGAAAACTCAACTCTTTTCTTGACACTGTAAAGGTGTGATTACAAGCTTTTGCAACCTTGCCATCTTAACCCTAGGTTTCTTTTGACTACTTGCAAGCATGCCACAACCTAAAAAGATAACCACTACTACCTTTCACACCATCATGACTCAAAGTTCACAATTTATTTGACTAACTATGATGAAGTGATGATTCAATTTTGACCACCATTTTTGCTCATCACAATATTGCAACTTGAAATTTGTTAAGCCTTCATTTACTTATGATCATGTGCTTTCTAGTTTATCACTCCTTCACACCCTTAACATGAATGCTAATAGTAATTGTTGTGATGCCATGATGAATTGTTGATAAACCAATTCACATCCTTGCATCCTTCAACATAGTTAGTGATTAAAATAGAGTGATGTTGTGATTAAAGGATGTTCACAACATCACAACTTGAAAGAATAATAGAAGCATGATATATAATGAGATAAGAGATTCAAAATATCTGGTATTTAAATGTATAAGTTAGATTTTTCATATATCCCTATTTAATAATTTGCAAGTCAAATCTGAATGAATTCCAATGAAACAAAAGACAAGACAATTTCCTTAGGTTTTTTTCATGAGGAATGACAAATTTTCAGAAACCCTAAGCAAATGAGAACAAATTTCTTCCTAATTTTCAAAAGAATATCTCAAAATTTGGCAGGTGAAAATATAGACCATCATGATGAAGATAGTTTCCTATGTCTACTGAGCATTCTAGAATTTTCCAAGTTTAGAAGATAGTGTCTACCAAGTTCACTCAGGTGTCAAAGAGAAGTTTGTAAAAGTTGAGTGTTAACCAAGATCATTCAGTTAATGAAGGAAAGTTGGATGGAACTAGTGCCAACTAAGCTCACTCAATTACCAAAGGAAATTTTAGAAGATATAGTGTTAACTGAGTTCACTTGGTTAACATAGGAAAATTATTTATAAGTTAGTGTCTACCAATCTGATTATGTTAAATTATTTATAAGTTAGTGTCTACCAAGCAGCATCAAATAATGAAGGATTTTATTGTTTTGGAATATTAAGTTTAATAGATTTGTTTGCTGGTTCTAGCTGACTAAAGAGATGAATATTAATTATTGTAAAATGTATTCAAGTTGACTTGACAATGTATTTGATATAAGTATAACTTCAAGTTGAGGATTAAAGTGTGTGAGAATGTGTGGAAGATAAGAAGATGCTTAGAAGAAGCAAATTTAAAGGATAAGTAGAATATCCTTGAGGAGCTACAAAGATATATTCAATCAAGAAGGACCAAGTACTAAAGCTAAAATTGAGATCCAAAATCAACAAAGACAATTTCTCATCAGCAATAAAGTTATATAATTGTTACTCTCTAACCATTGTAGTGGTCTATAAAAGCTCCTAATAAAGTTGGCTTAGCAGATATTTGTAAATCCTCTAACAAGGTGGCATTTCTAGATTGAAGTGTCTAAAAAACTCTAACAAGGTCACTCCTGATAGCATGATTAAATAATTTAATAGAGTCAGACCTAACAGTGTGTTTTGTAACCTTTAACAGGGTTGGCTCCTAACTGGGCTCACTTCAAAAGAGTGAAAAATAGTAAGTAGTTGTAATTGGTGGCTTTTCCCAAATTGGGTTTCCACGTTAAATCTTGGTGTCACTTGTGTTCATGCTCTTTCTTTCATGCATATGTAATTAAGTTAATTAAGGTTAATTATAATGAAACATCTTAAGATGTAAATGTTTAATATTTGCTATGTTACAACATATTGTTAGTGTTAACTGAGTGTGTATGTGTTAATCTAGTAACAACAGTTTTAACAAAGTTTATGTTTCATATTTATATCTAAGGGATCTAGGATTTATTTTTGTGGTAATTGATTCACCCATCCCTTTTTAGTTAATCCTCTTATATTTCCAACACTTCCTTGTCATCATCAAAATTGGACTCAATATACTCTTCCTCAACTATGTAGCATGACTTCTTGCTTTTGTCTTTGAGGTCCCCTTTTTTCCTATAATTGACATCTATCTTGTCATTTATGTAACTCATACTTCTATTAGAAAATTTAGTAGCAAAATGACCAACCTCATTACATTTGAAACAAATCAATGGAAGTTTAACTTTGTATTTACCTTTACCTCTTGATAACCTTTTTGCAAGAAATGTTCAAGATCATCAAGATAATCCTCAAATTTAGAATAAATTTCTTCTTTACTTTTCATCTCTTTCTTTTAATTGTTGATGGTTAGTAAAGACTTAAATTCATTTACCATAGTAACCGTATTTTTATCATAATTTCTCAACTCAATTGTAGTCAAACAACTAGACCATCATGTGTCATCTCATTACTAAGCATACCTCTTACTTCTTGAATTACAAAAACTTTGATAGTGTAAGTAGGAAAAATAATCCTAATAACTTTACTTACAATTTTAGAGTCAAGAATTGTTCCTCCAACAACTTTTATTACACTAACCACTTCTTGATTTAGTTCACATATTGTGCAACATTCTCATCTCTTTTTTCCTTCTCATGTCATCATACTTGTCTCCTAGAACATTTAAATCTCCACCATGTATAAGTTTCAATTTATCCCACATCTATTTAGCATTAGTGTAGTTCTTGATATCATTAAACTCAACATCATTAAGAGAAGATAAAATATCAATCTCCAAGCTATTATGGTTCTTCTTCTGATTCGTTTGTTCCACATTTAAGGGAGTGATAGTGGTAGCATATTTATGTTCCAACAAATATGTGATATTATCTCCAATGCTAGAAAGATGTAGCTTCAGTATATCTTTTCATGAGGAAAATTTCTCCTTGTTTAGTTTTGGTACCTCTCTCTTATATATCTTTTTCTCAAGTTCCTTTAAACTTCTTTCTCCAAGAAAATCGTTTTGATATAATTTGTTAGATAAGTAAGAGGGGGTGGGGGGGTGAATATTTTATGTCCATTTATCATAAAATCCCTTTAAATAATATTTGCACCAATAAAAATTTATAAAAATTATTAGAAACCACTTAGTGTAAACATTCAACTTATCATTTAACTCTTTCGATCACTTTATTCCAAACTATTAACTTACTATTCTTTACATTACTTAGTGTTAGTAAAATAATTTAGTTATTTCCTATCAATTACTTTGTTGCGACTAAGTTGCACTAAAATGTAAAAAATTTAAAATAACCTACCACATAAATAACATCCACAAATTTGACACCATGATTTTAACATGGAAACCCTATGAAGGGAAAAACCACTTGGAATTGAAAACCCAAAAATATTCACTCTTATAAAGTGAGCTTTTCTAGGAACTAACCTTGTTAAAGGTAACGTACATATTTCTAATGTGACCTTGTTAGAGGATTTCACCAAAAGATCATCACACCTTATCACTCCTTGATCTTGTCTTAAGAGTGGTATGATCTAAAGGACTTACAAATACCACCAATCAATGTTACCATATAGAATTTCACAAAATTTTTAGGTTTACTAATTTTTCTAATATTTTCTACTACAATGGTTAGAAATTAATAGTAGAAATGATTTGTTAAGAATGAAAACTACCTTTCCTTATTTAGATCTCAATTTAGTTCTTGTCTCTATCTAATCTCTCACTTGCTTGATTCACACCTTCTCTTTCACCCACACTTCTTCTCTCTTCCCTCTACTCTACTCAATTCACCTTGTACTTATCTTCTTCTAAAAATTTTTCATTCACAAAAAAAACATTAGAAACATTCTTAGAAACATGATAAAAAAAATGTCTTGATCTCCTCCTTAAATAATGTTCTTCAAGCTTCTAGATTCTTCTATCTATTTTTTCTTAATCACAATCTTTGATCTTAGGTTCATTCCAAATTTCTAGATTCAAACTCCATACAATGAATCTAGACACTTAGCCAATATAACTTTTTAAAAACTCTATTCTCATCCTTATCTTTCTCTAATCTCCATCATCATATCCTTATTGAATTTTCCTAGTTTTTAATCTTGTAACAAAATTTTATTCATGCCTTAGACCATCTCAAACTTTCCAAATTTTCATCAAAATTTATCCTTAGATTCAAATTCTCCAAACTTGTTCATCCAACTACTACTTAGTAAACATAACATTTTCTCAAGTAGTATAGAGCTTGGTGGAGACTAGACTCTCTCAGGAAATATTGAATTTCTCTTTTACTTTTTCATTTTGTCAAGAAATATTGTAGTCACTTGGTGAATTCAATATCCCTTCATTAAAGTTGTCACTCTGTTAAGCTTGTTTTCTTCAATACATTGCAAAAATATATGATTGTAAAATAATCAAACCAATATTACATTATCACTATCAAAATCATTCAAGTAATCTTTGAATTTCATACTTATCATTTTTTTCTTCATCATAATTTCTTCAAATTCTCTTCATCAATAAAATCCTCTTTATCAATTAAATGATATGGCACTATACTGAGCTATAATTATGTCTAGCCAACTAAGACCTTGATAAAAATGAAAATATAACAACTAATATGACTCTTTTACATACATCCATAGAATTATTAGTTATGGCTAACATTAATTCCTAATTATAATTTTCTTTATTCTTTTTAATTTAACGAAATAATTTATACTATTCATGGCCACAAGGTGCCAAATTCTAGGCTCACATTATGCTATTGAACAAACAATTCTTACAAATGTCTCACAACAACATAGATTTTCCAAAAAGGTTAATAATATGAAATTTGGGGATATAGATAATTAAAACAAATGATCTATTATAAAAATCAATTATATTCCTCATAACCCAATCTACTATAACTTTTTAATGGATACCTTAATACTTACACATTTCTTTGTAAAAGAAAACTCTTCAACACTAAAACAATATGTTGATATATACTAAACATAATCCATTTATTTTATTTTTATTCATGAGGAAGCATAAGTATATAGATGACTACACTCCACAAAGAGAAACATAATAGGCACTCATGACCAACCATCAATAAAAATTATTAAATCCAACTAAGGGGTCATAAAAGAGATCAAGCCATACTAGGGAATAATGATTTCAACCTAACTCCAAGGATTAACATATTTACACCAATATCATACCATATCAAAGGACAATAAAGCTACAGTTTCCAATTCATCCATGCATATAGATCACATAATGGTCACTAAACACTAAAAATTCAAGAGTAACCCACTAATCACATGGTCTAAAATCATCTTATGATGTTCTTAAAAAGGGTTATTATGCATCCTAAGATGTGTACAAGACTAATAGATTTACATCATTCTCCTCATGTTACTTAGGTTCATTCCATTGGATACACAATCTTTCCACACTGACATACCCACGTAGCAAGGTGCCACAAACTCATGACACTAAAAAAATGTAATCAATCATCCATAAAATATAACATAAAGGAAACATATAAAAAAATATCCGAGTATTTGAACATGTTCTTTGATACTACATGTAATGCCCCACCAAGGAATTCTTGGGAATGAAGATCAATCAAAGACTGACATACTTTTTTTTGTTAAATAAAGGTGTAACACATATGTACAAATGCATAACATATTGTAATAAGAAGAATTTTTAAACAATTGAAAGATCCCCAAGCCTTTAGTTATGTTCATACATTTTAATTTCCACCTAAGTGATTAATGTACAAGTTTTACTCTAATTACTACATGTCTATTCCAATCAATATTCATTCTAAATCCCAATGTATAATTCCTAGATTATTAGCCATACAAGTTCATTTACCGTTTTATCTAAGAAGAATAATCATGATATTTCCTTCACTTTTACCATCCTAGGTATTTTCTCATCTATTTTGATTAGGAATGATGCATCTCCCAAAAGGGTACCTTAATATACAACAAGATCATTTACTACACATGTTGAAGTTCCCATTGTTTCAAATATGACTTACCAAATGTGACTCTTAACCCCAAAAATAACCCAAGACTTTCTAAAAATCACCCAAGTCTCCGAAAAATGATGTAAGAATTCTTACATGTGATTTTTTGAGATCTAGTCTAAAGATGAACATAAAAGAAGTCAACACATAACTAACTCCAAACTTGAGAGTTCTTAAAAAATATGAGTCAAGGACATAGAGACTTAAAAAACTTAAGTTATACATGTAAAAATATATATAGAAAAAATATGAGAAATTGTATGAAGAAGAAAAGATTTTGAGAAAATGAGTGAAGAAGACAAATATTCTAAGAAAATGTGTGAAGAAAACAAAGATTCTAAACGTATTGACAAAACAAAACCTGGAGAAAATAGATTAATTCATAATGTTTTAAAAATTTGTGGTTTTTGTGATAAGATACATCTAGTATTAACATATAAATAATCCATCATATACAATTAAAATTCCATTCTATCTACAAGAGGATATGCATAAAAAGTAAAAGTATAAAGATAAAGAAGATGAAATAGAAAGAGAAGGTCAAGAATAGTTTTGCATCTAGACAAGAAGACTATCCTTATTCTCCAATCCTCAATATTGGTATAGTTAGAAACACCTCCCAACTACATGGAACCAAAACTTCCATGCTCATAGAGATAATGACCAAAACACAATAATATAATATATAAACATCCAAGGCTTATATACATGCCAAACAATGCATGTGATAAATATACAATTATCATGAATATAATTTAGTACATCAAGTCACTAGTTAGAACACTCAATATGATAACTATGTAGGGACTCTAGTAGAGTGTCATAAATTGAATCATGCTATCCCAAGATGTATATGGTATAGTAACTCAACTCCCTTGAGAGGCCTCATACTGGGTATGTTAACTCACCTCTATGAGGCCTCATGCCATGTTCTTGTACCAACTCATGTAGGAGACTAGCTACTATACATACACCACACCCTTACATTAGATCCCTTGCGATGATTGACTATTATAAATTTAATATTTTATCTTGAACCGAGTTTCATTATACCATGTTTATTATTTAGTTATTGCTTTGTTTAGAACCTCTTCAAGTTACCTTGTCAACCACTTTTTTTTTAGGCCACTCATGATAACCCACTCCACTTGACCTGTACATATCCTTCTCATTATACAATTTGTGCCATAAGGAAATTAAAATTTATAATCTAACTCCCAAATGAAAAATAACTCAACTAGCCTAAATCCAAAAATTATGGTCTCACAAGATCTCTCCATAGGAACACACATGTGCTTGTGGGTGGGAAAAACAAAATCCACATGAAACAACAATATCAATATACAAGGTTTAGATTCAAGAAATGCAACATCTCAAGAAAATCATAAAAAAACCTAGCAAAGAAACTGAGCGGAAACTATAAGAAGATACAATAACACATAGATTAACAAGTCACTTGTCAAGAGCACAAATTTCTATGGAATCCATTAATAACCTCATAGAGTACAAGGATGGAATATAATGCCAAAAAAAGAGATAATAATTAAAATTTTAAAAAATATAGAAAAGGGAATAAAATGTACGTTCTACAACTAAAAATGCACATTTAGTGTTAGAAATTAGGTTTTTTATTGCACCAACAAATCAACTTATCAATATTTGATACAACCAATAGACTTATAGAAAATATTATATAGTTAATTGATGATTAATCCAACAATCCCCCCTTAGTGTTACCTAAGGAGAGTCAAACTTATGACCAAGCTCTAACACTACTTGTTAAAACATAGAGTTCTTGTTACACCAAAAGGTTGACTTGCCAATTCCTAATGTGACCACTAGACTTATAAAGCATAGGAGGCAGTTAAGGCATGTCATGAATCTTGAAGGGTAACATTGGTGGTTAATCCAACAATTAGATCAAGTTATAAAATTATTTATAATGTCCTTTATGTATTATGATTCCATAATCCTACTCTATGTAGAAAATGATACTAAAAAAGATAAAGTCAAGATAAAAAAGAAAACAAACAAATACTATATTACATGTAAAATGAGGAAACACCCAAAATTTAAACATTTCAAAATTTGATATAACATAATGTTGCAACTCATGGGAGAGTGGGGTAGAGCGAAGTGGGAAGGGGTGGGATTTTTGAATTGTTTAAGCGAGAAATCCATTGTAGCACAAGGATCCCAGTTTGCAATTTTTGTGCAAGTTAATGATGATAGGAAGGGTGAAGCTAGAATATGGGACCCACATAACCTATAGCCACACCCAAGAAAGATTCCTACTCATGATTTGGTACATGGAGCATCTAGAGGAGGGACCTCCCAAGATTGGTAGAAATAGAATAATATTTTTGGTGTTAAGCCCATAGGTAAGTCTTCTTTTCCCAAGATCATTGATTAAATAGATAAGTATAAAGGAGTTTTTACTATTGAGGTTCCCTCTGAAATCATAGAACATAAAATTTTGGGAATGTCAGTTACCCTAGTGGGAAAATTCATTGGCCCCTAACCTAATATTGATCTAGTGAGGACCTTTGCTAGAAACAAATGGAATTTGAAAGGGTAGGTAGAAGTTATGACTATGGGTAAAGGGTTTATGTACTTTGAGTTCTCTTGTCAAGAGGATTGCTCTAGGGTTCTCTATGTGGGGAACTAGACTATGGGAAAATCCACTCTCATTTTTCAAAAATGGACTTCCAATCTAGATTTGAACAATGATTTTCTTACCCAGGCACTAGTTTGGATCAAGCTTCTAGAGCTCCCCTAGAATATTGGCATGAAGATGTTTTTTTTGGCATTTCCAACTCTTTTGGGGAATGTTTGTCCATAGATCTAGTCACAGAAACCAAGAAGAGACTAATGTATGCTAGGATATGTGTGCGTATGGTTGAAGGATGGGATATGTCTTAGGTGATTGAGTTGTAGTCTCATCTGGGTAAAATAATGTAGCAAATCAACTATGAGCCAGTTCCTTTTTCTTGCTTCCACTACAAAAAGGCTAGACACAAAGCTAAGGCTTGCCCATTTTTCAAATACAAAGAAAAGAACCAAAAAGCTAATCTCAAAAAGGGTAAACACAATTGAATGGTCTTAGATGAGGCACCTAGAAAGGTATGGAAGGAAAAGACCTCACATGAGAAGGACCAAGGGAGTAAGGACTTGGTGCTTCTACCTAAGGAACCCAACACATTGGATTTGAATGTAAAAACTAGGGATATTGCATTTATGAAGGAAATACAACCTATTTCCCCATTCGGGGATAAAAATGAGATCCTAAAAGCATAACAATAATGAGGAGGAAAATGCAAAAAAGGTTCTCCCTAGAAATCTAACATTAAAGGAGGATAAACTTGGTATGGAGGTATCGAGCTCCACAAAGACTCAAAATGTTGTGGAAACCATAGACTCTCTAGATGGGACTCTTGTGGAAGGGGAGAATAAATCTTCTTAGGGTAATTGGTTTTCTCCATCAATGGTAAGTAGACTCCTAGACATAGTCTCAACTGCTTCACTTGAGCACTTAATTCATTTGGAATCACTCTTTGATATTTGCAAGGACTCAAAGGAGAAACCCTACACCCAAGTTACCCATAAGAAAAAGAAAAAAAATAGAGATTTGTCACTAGTCTCACCAACAACAACAAGGAGCAAGATCAAAGTTAATACTAGAGGATCTTCAAGTAACCCAAGTAGGAAGAGCTTGAAAAAAATCAAGAAGGAAGAAGAAAGAAGGAATATTTTGGATGGATCTCAAAAGACCATCCAGGAAGCTTTCTAGAATTTCAAAGTATGAAGATTATATTTTGGAACATTTGTAATCCACAAATAGGAAATTATTAAGAATATGATTAGGGATCATAGACCAGATCTTTTTCTAATTAAGGAAACTAAAATGAAGAAGGAAAAAGTGGATAAGATATCCTTTGGTAAAGGTTGGAGAAACTTGGCCACTAACTCAGATGGGTCATCTGGTGCTCTTCTTACTTTATGGAAAGATTCCTTGGATGCTAATATCATTTTTGATGAAGATAATATTTTACTCATGAATTTTTTTTATCCTAAAACTTCAAAGAGATGTTTCCTTCTTAATCTTTATGCTCCTAATACTAAGAATGGTAGAAGAAACTTTTGGTATAAAATTTTGAACCTTGTTTCTCAACTTGGAGGGTCTTTGGGTATTATTATGGGAGATTTTAACACCCCCCTTTTGGCTATTGAGAAGAAAGGAGGCCTTTTACCTAATGTGGATAGTAGGAAACATTTAGCTGATTCAATAAGGGACTTAGCTCTTATGGATATGGATCTTGGTGGATGCAAGTTCACATGGTCCAATAGGAGAACAGGCTCTAATTGTATTCTGGTGAGATTAGATAGAGCTCTCTTAACTTTACACTAATTGTGTTAGTTTCATTGCAAGATTTCCTCACTAGTTTGGCTTGGCTCAGATCACTCCCATATCTCCCTCTATCGATAGAATTAATAGAAGGAAAGCTTTCCCCTTTAGATTTGAGAATATGTGCCAGCACACCCTAGCCTATTTGATAAAATCAAGGGGTGGTGGGGGATAGAGATTGATGGAACTACTATGTATAAGGTGGCCAAAAAACTTAAATTCATTAAATATGAAATTAGAATATGGAATAAAAGTGACTTTGGGAATATTTTCCAAACCAAAGAAAGGGTTATGAAGGATCTTGCAGAGGTTTAGGAAGGGATCCACACATTGGGGTATGATGAAATTAAGTTGAACACAGAGAAGGATATCCTTGCTAATCTTCACAATATTGTTGGAAAGGAGGAAATTTTTTGGAGGCAGAGGTCTAGGTCAATTTGGCTCAAAGAAGGGGACAAAAACTCAAGGTTCTTTCACCTTTCCACTATGAAACATAGAGTGACCAATAGAATTTATTAGATTAAATAGGGAGGTAAGTTGATTAGGGAAGATAATGAGATAGCTAAGGAGGCCATGAGGTATTTCTCCTCTATTCTCACTAAAGACCTCAATTTGGCTGAAGAAGATCAAAATATGATCATTGACACTATCCCCTTAGTTATCAATGAGGCTTAGAATAAGACCTTATTGGCCATTCCCAAAATGGAGGAAATTAAATAGGTAGTTTTTTCTTTTCCTACTAAAAAAACCCTTGGTCTTAATGAATTTCCCACCATTTTATTCAAATTGTACTAGGGTATAATCCACTATGACCTGGTCAAAGTTGTTCAAGAATTCTTTTGTGCTGAGAATCTGCTTAAAGAAATTAATGCTACTTTTTTTGTTTTGATTCTAAAAGTCATAGGGGCTGACTCTTTTGGAGCTTTCAAGCCTATTATCCTTTTCAACTCCCTCTATAAGATTTTTGCTAAATTCTTAACCAATAGAGTTATCAAATTACTTCCTAGGATTATTACTCCATAACAATCTGGGTTTATGCTTGGTAGAAAAATTCTTGACTCTATCATGGAGGTCCATGAAGTTATTTATTCTCTAGAAGTAGGTAAATAGGAGGGCTTCCTACTTAAACTTGATCTTTCTAAAGCCTATGATAGGGTGGATTGGGGGTTTTTGGATAGGGTGCTTGAGGCCTTTGGGTTCAATTTTAGAGTGAGAAAGCCAATTTCTCAACTAATCTCCTTCCCTACCTTTTTGGTTATTGTTAATGGTATCCCTTCAAATTTTTTCAAATCTTCTAGAGGTCATTGTTAGGGGGATCCTCTATCTCCTATTATTTTTATCATCCTTGCTAAAGGTTTGGGTAGACTTATTAATTCCAAGAGAAGTTGGGGGACTTGGTGGGACAAAAACCTTATTTTGGCCCTCTAGTCTTTACTCGTCAGTAATTTATGGATGATACAATTTTGGGAGGTTAGGCCTTAGTTTGAGAAGCTCATAATGTCAAAGGGATCCTCAACATCTATTCCAAGGCCTCTGGTTAGCTCATAAATTGGGATAAGAGCTCAGATTTTTTCTTCAACACTCCTCTGCATAGATAGAGGAAAATTGCTAGCATCCTAGGCTATAATATTGGGACTCTTCCCTCCACTTACTTAGCCCTTCATTTGGTACCAAACCACCTGGGTTTGGGACAATCTCATTGACAGGTTTAATAGAAAACTAGCAAGTTTGAAAGGTGTTACTCTTAGCCAGGCTAGTAAAGTTTTATTGATCAAGTCTTCCCTCCAAAACCTTCCTACTTATGCTCTTAGTCTCTTTACTATCCCTCCCAAGGTTGTAGAACATTTGGAGGCTATTTAGAGGCATTTCATGTAGTCTAGATCCAATGAGAACTAAAAATACCCTCTAGTGGTTTGGGAGAATATTTTTAGACCCTAGAAAAAAGGGGGCTTAGGGATTAGAAAGATGAAATATATTAACAATGTTCTCCAAGAAAAAAAATCTAGAGAATCTTCAATTCTAAAGGAGAATGGAGAGATTTTATGGAGCTCAAGTACATGGCAAACCCTATTCTCATACAATTCATCAATAGAATTGCTGATCCTAGGGGTTATATTATTTGGAATGGCATTCTAAGGAATAAGAGTTTTGCCTTTGACAAAGCTAAATGGAAACTTGGCAATGGAGAAGACATCAAATTTTGGCATGATGATTGGCTCAGTGTTGGTCCTATTTGGGAAATTGAACCTTTCATTAGATGGGCTAATGCTTGCATTAATAGGCTTGGGAGCATGGTAAGAGATTATAGGAATTAGAATGAATAGATTGATTTGGCTGAGATATTGTTGGGTCTCAAGGAACTCATGGACCTGATTAGACATATTCCCTTATCTCACAAGAAAGACTCTATCATCTAGGGAGAGACTATTAATGTCATTTACACTGTGGCCTCAGGCTACGAGAATCTTCAAAATTTTAGTCCTCCCCCACTCTAGGCCAAAGCTTGGTTCTTAGGGCTCACTCCAAAAATCAATGTCTTCTTCTGGATTATGCTTTAAAATTACATCTTAATAGTGGATAATCTCAAGAAGTGAGGAAATATTATGCCTAACAGATGCATTCTTTGTAAACATAAATGTGAGAGTGTTAATCACCTTTTCATCCATTGCCCTTTCATTAACAATATTTGGTCTCTTTTACTATCCTATTTTAACATATATTGGTGTTTTCCTTCCAACATCCTTAATGTTTTTGAGTAGTGGATCTAGGGTAGATTTGGGTGTGATGATAGGGTTTTGTGGAATTGTACCACTCCCCATGTTTGCTGGGGGGTCTAGAAGGAGCGTAACAATAGAATTTTTTAGGGACAAGGAAACCAAGGCTGAGGTTGTTTTCCACAAATGCTCTAATTCTTTGATGGAGAATTATTCTACTATCAAAGGTCCTATCCCCTCTATTAGAGCCAATGAAAATAATAAAAGCAAGAGGGTGGGTGTATTTGGTTAATGTAGCCTGAGGGATGGTGTAAAGCTAACTTTGATGGTGTAGCCAAAGGAAACCCTAAAAAGGCTGGAGCTGGTGGTATTATTAGTAAAAAATTTGGCATAGGTATTTTTGTGGTGGCTACTCCCCTTGGAACTCAAACCAAGCATTATGTAGAGGCTATAGAAGCTCATTATACCATTAAACTAGCATTGGATATGGGTGTGAAAAAACTTTGGCTTGAAGGTTATTTAAAAAACATTATAGATTTCCTTAAGGAGAAGAATAAACCTACTTGGACAATAGAGAAAATTATAGAAGATTTCATTCTTCTCCTCAAATAATTTGAAGAAATTAATGTGGCACATGAATACCATGAGGCAAATCATGTGGTTGATAGCCTAGCTAATTGGGTAATCAAGTACAATGGGATGGCCAAGTGGATGGAAGATAATAATCTCCCATGAGAGAATAAATATGTGATTGAATGGGAAAGGATCCTAAGAAGATTGGGCATAATTTAATATCATTATGTTAGGTAATATGATTTAGAGGAGGGTCTAAAATTTGATTTATAAATTAATTATGATAGTTAGTGCTTTATGGGGAATGTGCAAAAATGCAATGTGGAAGAACGATATCACTCATACTTCTCACATCAATCATCTCTATCCTCTTAATTCAATGATAGACTTTAGATTGCTAGAAAATAAAACTAACAACATACTCAAGAAAATCAGAAGAAGCTCATTTATTCTAAGGGGTTTTGGTACTAGGTTTCAAGTTAGTAATGAGATCAAGATGGTTGGGGAAATTCATAAGAGGGAACTAGAGCATGAATCCCAAAAATGGTGCAAAAGGTCAAAAGGTCTAGGAAATTTTTTAAAAAGGGGATCTCACAACTTTTATAGAAAGGCTTCATGGTTGGAAACCCTCAGTCACCAAGGCTATGGTGAAAAGCTAGAATGAATGCATTATGAAAATTGATGGAGTTAAATTTACTCTGATAGAGGATGTTATTTCTAAGGTTACTAGTATTCCCATCATAGGGAAGAAATTTTACAGAGACTAAAAAATCTTGAACCAAGCAGTGCTGGAATTTACCAAGGACCAAGAGGAGAAGAAAGCTCTTGTGAAGAGAGGTACCCATTATCTCCCAAGTTCCATAAAGAGGCTATGAAGGTTTGTATTAAGGGCTATCATCAAGTATATTACCCTTGATACTAGATTTGATCGGCTATGCACTTATCACTTCAGGTATGGGGCCAAAATTTCTATCCCCTTTTACCTTTACTCTTTAATGAATGAGAATATAAATGAATTTTAGGAGAAGCACACTAGGAATCCTACACTCCATGAGGGGATTTTACTTTTAATTTATGAATTCTTCAAACCTAGGACAATTGGTAAAAAAATTAAACCTAAAAAGTATGGGAAGAAGGATAGGGAGGACTCAGAAGAGTTGGAAGATAACTATCTACCATCAGACATTGAAAACAACAAAGACTTGCACACAAAGTTAGATAAGGATGATACCCCACTAAGAGGCTTCAGGAAACACAACACCAAATAGGAAAATAAAATTGATTCTACTACTCAACCCAAGCACAACCTTGATTCAACCTTTGATAGGGAGTATAATGAATGGGTTGAAGGAATGGATACATGGGAAGAGAGTGAGGAAGGTGCAAAGGATAATAGAGAAGAGGATGGTTTGGAGAGGAAAAAGGGAAAGAAAATAATCACTATCAAAATGACAAAAAATAGGGAGGGTTCTAAGAATACTATTAGAGGTCAAAAAATGAAACACCCTAAGCCTAAGAAGGAGAAGAAAGGGGTCAAGGAGGATCTATTAGAAGGTAGTGAAAGGGATGATCAAATTCAAGGCTTTGAGAACTATGACACTAATCGATAAAAGTGCTTGATCACTGGCAAAGAGAAAAAGGTGGTCTAGAGAAATAATGGAACCACCTTGGCCAAGATGGGGTTAAATAGAGAAATTATTAGAACTGAAGTTAAAGAGGATGGTGAAGGCAAAATTCTAATGGAGCAATTAATTGATCTGGCCCTAATTTTTTTCAATGACATTACAAAGGAGCATCCAGATATGGATGTCATCAACAATGCCAAGAACAATGTAGTTGATGGATTCCATACAACAAAATGGATATTCCATGAACTCCAAGACCTAAAGTACAAAGTGTGTATCCTTGAAAGAGAAAACTTCAACCTAAAGAACAAAATTACAAGAGAAGAAAAGAGCAAGGATGAAAAGGTGTAGGAAATCACAATAAGGGTTGAAACAATGGAAAGTTCCTTGAGGAGTATTGTGGAGCAAAGCTACAATATTCTTAAGGAAACCAATGAAAACCTCAAAGTCCTTAACAAAAATATGGAAGACAAGAGATCTAGCAAAGGATGATGATCCAACCTCCCACAAAACCAAGGAAAGGACCTCAGAGGATTGCTCTAGGAAGTGCACAAGATAAGGATACTTTGAGTCTTGATAAAGAGCATTCAGTGATTAGGGAGGTGGTAGGAAGACTTTTTGAGCTTGAAATTAATGTAGCTAAAATTTTAAGAGAGATTTCTTGAGCATTCTAGCTTTTTTGGGGTGGCCTAGTTTTTTTTCCTTTCTCCCTGGCTTTCTTTGGTTCCTATCTTTTTTCAAGGAGTTGTTTCTTTTGTTTTCTTTTAGTTACTATTGTTACTTTAAGTGATCTTTTATGACTATTCCTCTTTTTTGTATGGGTTTTAGGGCCTTGTTAAATCCCATTTTCCTTAATCAAAAACCTTTCAAATTTTGATGAAATAAAAAAATTACTTCCAAATTGTATTCCAACTACTAAAGTTAAAATAACATTTAAGCTTTAGATACACACACATACATGCAAAATCCAACAACATAACTAGGTAAAAAATTTAAACACCTAAGAATGGAACACTCACATGCTCATTCTCATCCAAATAAGTGATGAAATAAATGAAAAAATGAGTAAAAACTAGCTCTCAACCCACACTACTATTGTAAAATATTTCATTTGAATTAGAAAACCCATTTAAAAATGGTGAGATTCCCCAACTCACATATTTGGTAAAAACCAAGAAAAGGAAAAAAAAAGTGAAGACTCACCCAAATAGGCTAAAATATTTGGAAAGTGAAGCAATCCTAACATGAATGCAATGAACCACTACAAAGAAGAATATAACAAATAGATTTAAAAAAATGAGAAAAAAAAATTCTCCAAGAAGGTCTTGAAGAAAAATCCTCAAATTATAAAACATTTGAGGAGAAGTGAGTGTAAAAACTCTGTTTTTGCCTAATATAAGTACTTTTATTAACATGACTTATAAATTAGAATATTAAATGATTTATTAAACTATTTGGTGCCTTTGCCAAATAAAATAAAATAATTCTAGTGTAGGACCAGAAAAAATGCGTTAAATGCATAATATACTATGAGCAAATCACAAAACTCAACCAACATACATTAGCACCCACTAGTTTACCATGAAAGCCAAACTAATAGAGAGAACAATAGAAACCCCCTTTTTCATTTGTAGCTCCCATGTCCTTCTTTCTTCTCCAAATGATTGTAGCTCCAAAGTTGCCTGTAGTGCACACAAAATTGAAGCCAAAGTCTATGATGTGGATAATGCCATGAGAATACTTGAAGTTTTGATTTAATGTGAGAGCAAGAACGCAAAATTCAAAGGATTAGAGACTCAAAGACTCAAAGATTTGAATTTTCAAAACTTCAGCATTCAAGGATTCAAGGACCCAAAATGAGAGAAAGAGTGTTCATTTTATAATCAACACTCAAAGTGAGGGCATTGGATTTGTCACCCATAGCTGTGCGATGTGGCAAGAGATTCCTATGATGCATATGATAGAATATGCCAATTGTGAGATTCTATGACACATGCAAGTCAAACTTGGCTAAATGTGGAAGAGAATCTATGACACGTCATAAGACACCTCAACCCACTTAAAGCCAAGAATCTATGACAAAGGAGCCAAATAGAGACATGCGTAAGAGGTAATAATATTTGATTATGACAAATCTCAGCCAAGTGTCAAAGGAGAATCCATGAGTTGTCATATCCAAGTGTCATGATGATGGAATATTTGAATAAAAAATTCTCTTATTCCACAAAATAAGAATTAGTAGAAAATGGAATTAATGATGGAAAATGGAACTTAGGAAATTAAGAATTTCCATGGTTTGCAAATAATGAATCAATTAATTAATAAAATTAATTAATTGAGGATGATAATTAGGAAGAATAATTAGAAAGAATAGGATTAAATTATGGGTTATTTAATCCTATAGAGAAAATTAGTAGATAATTGGCCAAATTGATTAAATGAATGCGACCATATCCTTTGACAAAAATGTGACAATGATGGATATCGAATAAGATGATGGAAAGTAGACCAAAGCCATGGTCAAATTGATTGATTGAATGTTGAGAACATGCCAAAGACACATGACATTAATTGGTTGACATGTAACATTTAACCGACATTGTAAATGCTACAGGTTTGATCATAATAACATTGACGGACATTGCCAATGTTATTAAAATTGTCAATGATGCCATGATCTGACATTGAAAGCCTCAACAATGTCAAAGATTGAATGACATAAATGATAGTTTGACCTAGCACTAAGAGCCATGATAGTACTAAGGTCAGATTGATAAGATTAATAAGTTGATAGGTTTCCAAGGCACTGAAAGCCACAACAATGCCTAGGAGCGGATAAATGATGATTGATTTGAGATGTTTGATATGTTATGGGTTGATTAGAACTGATTTTGAGTGATTTTGAGTTGATTTTGGGTGATTTCAAGTTGATTTGATATGATTTCGAGTTGATTTGATATGATTCTGAGTTGATATGAAATTGATATGAAAGGGGATACAAATGACAAAATATGGTCAATCTGGCCAAAAGATCAAAGTTAGTAGAATGAGAAAATGGGAAAAATTAGTATGGAGAAGTGATGAGGTCATAGATGTGAACCATTTTTGAGCATCTACATTTTGCCCCTCTTTGATACAATGTGATTTAGAGCGTTGTATCAAAGAATAACTGATGAGAAAGCCACAACATGTCTCAGTAGGGATGATATATATGGGTGCCCCCTCGAGAAATTGACTAATATAAGCATATGATAAGTCAATTTATCAAAAACAAGAAGACAAAACCATAGCAATTGACGAAATGAAAATCACAGCTAAAATGTGAAAGTTATGAGGTTTAGAGTGCAAAATAGGGTCAATCGGGAGCCTGAGAGTGATTGCATGGGTTACACTCAAGGAAAAAAAAAATGAATAAAATTATGTTTCATGTTTTCCAAAATAAAGATAAAAATCCAACGCAACTGACAGATTGCAAATCTAAGTTAAAACGCAAAAGTTATGGGCTTCGGAGTGCAACATAAGGGCTCCGGGAGCAGTTCTATGTATCCTAGGTCCCCAACTACACCCAAAACTCAACCAAGTGTGTCATTGACACACTTGGTAAGCCCAATTTCACCATTCAAAGTGTGTCAATGACACACTTTGGAAGCCCAAGTGGTCTCAGAAAGTGCAAAATGTGCCCGAGAAGGCTCTGGGGGCCAAAATCAACATGACGTGGGGGAACTAGGAGGCCAAGAGTAATTGCAAGGATTAACACTCCATATGGTGATAAAATAATGAAAATGATAGCTCATTTTGTTCATAAGTTCAAGCCTAAGATAGCTTCAATGACACACTTTGGAAGCCCAAGTGGTCTCAGAAAGTGCAAAATGTGCCCGAGAAGGCTCTGGGGGCCAAAATCAACATGACGGGGGGGAACTAGGAGGCCAAGAGTAATTGCAAGGATTAACACTCCATATGGTGATAAAATAATGAAAATGATAGCTCATTTTGTTCATAAGAAATATATGAGTCCAACGCAACTGACAATTTGTAAATCAACGTTGAAACGCAAAAGTTATGGCCTCCGGAGTGCAACCTAGGGGTTTTGAGAGCAATTTTGGACATCCTAGGTCCCCAACTACGCCCAAAACTTAACCAAGTGTGTAATTGATGCACTTCGTAAGCCCAAGTATGTCATTGATGCACTTGGTAAGCCAAAGTGCACCATGAAAGTACCAAGTAAATCAATGATGCACTTAAGAAGCCCAACTATGCCTTGAAAGTGCAGATTGTGCCCTAAAAAGCTCTAGGGCCCAGAATTAGCCCGATTGGATTCAGAATGACCTGAAACTGTGCATGCATGCCCAAAATGATGGAAAGATGTCATAAGATGAGGGAAATCATCAAAAATGGTCATATTTGGTCAAATATTATGAGACAAATTTTAGACTGAGGTTGAACCAGGTGGAAAGCCACAGAAAGTTGATTGACAGTGTAGGATGATGGAGGAATGCATGAATGCAAGATGAAGATGATTTGGTGAATCAGAAGACATGATTATGGTGATGGAAAATGAGATGAAGAAGAAAGATGAGATGAGGAGATGTTACTATGATGGAAAGACTTTTTTCTTGTAGAAAGTGCACTATATGTCAAATGGAGCTTTATTTTGATATGGCAAATAGAATGCAACACATCATGGCATAAAGGGCCAGAGCGCAAATGCAAGCCTTTTGCGTAAACAAGCACAATGCAGATAGAGAATGACCTTGTCCTTCATAAGGCATATGTACATGCCTTAGACTCTCAAAGGTACATTATAATAGACAAAAATGGAAAAAGATGACCATGAACCATCCTGACCAGTCTCATAGATTAGTTTTATATCATCGAGTGGCATAGGAACATGATCAAAGAAAAATAAAGAAAAAAAAAATCACTCACTAAACAACGTGAGTCAATAGCTATCCTTTTCCATTATTACTTGCTTTTTAGTGTTTTAGGTGTTTAGATGGTGTTTGACATGTTGATGATGTGGTAGCTTTGTTTTTGGATTCAGTTGATAGGTTCGTAGTGATCTATTGGATTGATTGTTGGTTCATGTTGCTCAGATATTGTGATTGGCATTGAAGTGTAGTGCTTTGATTTTTAGTCTACAAAGTGCAAGTTTTTACTCAAAAGGGATGGTTATCCATAGTGAATATGTACAAGGTTTATTGCAATTTTTTCATGAGTTTTGTGCTTTTTAAGGTTTTTTCGGATATTTGATGTTTTTGCGTAACTAGTTTCTTCAGGACATTTTATGATTTTTAGGGTTTTTTAGGACATTTTATGATTTTTAGTACTTTTTTCAGGACATGTTATATTTTTAGTGATTTTTTTTAGGATTGTATTTGAATGTTTAGGATTTTTTTAGGACATTATGTGATTTTTAGTGATTTTCTTAGGACATTTTATCATTTTTAGGGTTTTTTTCAAGATCGTATAAGCATATACAAGTGTTAGCTCCAATCCGTTATGTGATAGGTCCAATGGATAGAAAGAACTTAGGGATATGCCCCTAGTTCAAATTCAAACTTACACACCATGTAGGTAATATGCCCCCAGAGAAGATACAAACTATGTACAAAGGCCAATGATAGAGTGTGTGTGCAGACTGGTGATGCTTAGGCAAGGTAACAAAGGACATTAACTAGTTCATGAGCCATGATAAGGGACCAAGGATGTCTTGCAATATGAAGGGTATGATCAAGGAATGATAGAGGAGGAAAAGTCCAGATGTAATCCTGATAGATGGAGGAGCAACATTGATTATACATGGCGCCTGTTTGCCAGGTTTTCACCATGGTACTTGCCCAAAGTGCCTGTTTGCCAGGTTTTCACTTTTGGACAGAATTTTTCTCCTGACTCAAATTTTCGTGCCAAGATTCTTGTTTTCTAGGTTTTCATGAAGGCATCCATTTTTTCATGACTTTTTTTCACTTTTTCTTTGCTTTTTTTATGACTTTTTACTATTTTTTGATATTTTTTTCAAGACTTTTAGATGAAATCGAGAATGTCACTGACAAATGCTAAGAAGATATCTGTTGTTGGTGCTGCTAGCTGATGAGCTCTGGATCGATGAATGACCATAACTACATAGGAGTCATTCTGAGTTTGTAGCTAAAATCAAACCACTAGAAAGGCCTTGAGATATACCATCATGTACCGTATGTAAGACAATGTCTATCTCTTGCGAATCAAGGCAGCTAAGGATAAATGGGTCAATAGAAATGTCATGTGGGATGTCACTGATGATGACATATGCAAAGGATTGTTGGTTAAAGTACTGATTTTGGTTATAGGAAAAATTAGGTAGCTGGATTGGGGGATAACTAAAGGGATATATGGGAGGGTTGGGAGGGTTGAGACCGATGACATTCCGCATGAACGCTGATTGAGAGAGCTCCAAAAGACTTTGTGGCATGTTGAACACTGGAATAGTGATATTCATGGCATCATATTTTTCATTTTCTATCGATGGGAGCTGCTTAGCTTTTGATTTTTTATGGTCTAATGGTGCTTTTCGATTTTCACCAAGAGACCTATGCTTGTTATCTTTCTCTCTTTTTTCTTTGTAGCTAGAAAGTGGAGTTGGCTCCCCAAAATATGCTAATGTGTTCTCTTTAGGAGAAATTGCTTCTTTATGATCTTCAGTCATAATGCCTTCAAATTCTATTATAAGAGTGCCATCATTGTTGAATTGATCAAAAATTGGTGGTCCACGTTGGTCCCAATCCAAAGGTTCAAGATAACTTGAGGAGAAGTCATCATCAGTGTTGAATGAGCTTTGGTTGAAGGTAGATATATGGGCAACTAATTCAACTGGGTCATTGGGGTTATGCTCAGAGGCTAGGGGATTGTTGGTTTCAAGTGGGATATCCTCAAATGCCTTTTCATCATTCAAAACATCCATTGTCTTACACGTAGGTGCCATAGTACTAGGAGGACCTATTCGTAATGGTTTAAATCCAAGCCCCAAACTAGGATGTTGTCCTTCTGTAGTGATAGGTTCAATGATTCCTTGTTTTTGAGATCCAAGACCACTATAGCCATCATAACCTTGTTTCTGCATGATGGTAAAACCAAGTCCATACTTGCTAGGAGATATCAAAGTGGGTTCTCATTCTAGTTTTTCTTTCTCAATACATATGGATGTATTCTCATTGATAGAAGTATCATTCTTTGTGCTGATGGGAGAAAGTAGTGACTCCCTAATGTGAGAGACTTGAGACATAAAGTACTCTCCACACCCATTGTCTTCAATCTTCATCTTTTCCTTGGCTTTACTAAGTAGTATATCAGCATCCACATACTTAGAGGGATTTGTGGATTATGCTTCATTGTTTGTTGGGATTTGGAATGCAGTAGCATCTCTTAGATTAGCACAAAACTGGAAAGGATCTAGATCACTGGGGATGGTAACCTCTATGTTGTGATAGGAAAACTTCAAAAATTGATGATATGTAGAAGGGACTACTTTCATAGCATGAAGCCAAGGGCATCCTAGTATCATATTGCAATTCATTTCGATTTCTAGGACATGGAAAAATGTGTCTTTAGTAGTTGGACCAACTCTAACAGGTAATGTGATGATGCCCCTAGAGAAGCATTCACCATAATCATAAGCTTTTATTGTGATTCTTCGAGAGGGATCCACATCATCTTCAGAATAACCCAAATTGTTGACAACCTTAAGAGTACAGATGTTCAGTCCTACTCCTCCATCTATTAAGACATGTTTGACTTTGGCATTATGGATGAAGACTTCGAGATAAAGGGGATCATTATGGTTAGGTTTTTCCTTAGGAATATCTCAAGGTGAAAAAGTGATATGTTGTGATCCAGATAGGTTCCCAACCATGGCTTGTAACTGGGCAACATCAATGTTATCTAGGACAACTAACTCTTTAAGGGCTTGCTCCAAGATCTTTTGGTGTTGGGGGGATGCACATAGGAGGTCCAAAATGAATACTTGTGCAGGGGTTTTTCCAAGTTGTTCAACAAGGCTATAATCAGATGAAGTAGGAGCAATAGGTCTACATGGGGGTGTAGGTCTAGTAGAAGCAGTAGGTCTAGATGCGGCTCCAGGTAGGGTGATCTTGCTATGACATGTAGTGACAGCACAACGAGGGTCTTCAGCCTTCAATGTGAATGTGGATATGCAGAAATTAGACTCATTAAAGAAATTGATGGTGTAGTCATAGTTGGTGCGTTTGTAATACACATTACCTTGTGAGTTTAAGTTTGAACTTGGGGGTTTCTCTTTTTCATGATTACCCAAAGGATCTTTGAAAATAGTATGATCAGAGTTGGATGCTAATAGTGATGGATCAACTATGATTACACCATCATCAATAAGGTCTTGTATTGCATGTTTCAATTGGAAGCATGATAAAGTCTTGTGTCATTCGGTGTGATGGTAATCAAAATACTTTTTGTCATCCCACCAATATGCTTTAGTTAATGGTTCATCTTTGATTGGGGGTAGCTACAGGAAGTTATTACTTAGTAATTGTTGCAATGCAGTCTCAAGTGGTATTCCCAATGGTGTGAATTTCTTGTCTTTGTTTCTAGGATGTCTTTGAGGTTTGTCTTGCATGAAAGTCTCAGTTTTCTATTGTGGAGCTAATGTTTGATTAGAGGTTTGTGAATTTGTAGGGTTTACACCTTTCAAAGTCAGTTGAGGTTGTGCTGTGCTAATCATGCAGGCATCCAAAATGCCATCATTAGTCACATTCTTGTTTTTGGAGAAAATTTTTGGCTTGTCATTAGATGAGTTGGTATTGGTGTTATCCTTGTTTGTCTTGAGGATTCCCTTATGGATAAGAGCATCTTCAATACTAGCCCCTTTTTTCATTAGTTTAGAAATGGTGCTTGGGCTCTTGATTTTAAGTTCATACATTAAGTCGGGGACTAAGTTTTCAATGCACAAGTTTACTTGTTGTTCTTCAAGAATGTTTAGTGAGCATTGAATAACTAAGCTTCTCCAACGGAGTAAGAATGTGATGAATGGCTCTTCTGCCTTCTGTTTAGTTCAACACAAATTAGAAAGTGTCACCTCATTTGTAATGTTAAAGAAAAAGTGGGAGATAAACTTGTTTTCTAGCTCTGACCAAGATTTGATATTACCAAGAAGTTTGGAGTACTATTCAAGTGCAAGCCCACCTAGCGAACGAGGGAACAATCTCATAAGTTAAGTGGGCTCATTGCTAAGTTTGGTGCATGAAGCACAAAATTCTTGGATGTGATCAATAGGGTTTCCTTTTCCTCAGTATTTTTAAAATAGTGGAGCCTCAAAGTGTTTTGGGAATGGAGGCATATAAAGACTTTTATCGAATGGATTAGGACATAGGTCCCTTTCTATATATAGAGCCTATTTCTTTTTTACTCCCAATGCCTCAACTTGTTTGCAAAGTTGTTTGAATTGTTGTAATAGTTCTTCATTGGGGTTTTGCATAACGGTCTTTCCTTCAAGTCTTTTTTGTCTGTGAGTAGACATTTTTGTGCCTGATGAGTTTGATGAAGTGTCGCTAGGTGGTGGAGGTATGTTAGCACCTTGAAGATAGAAAGGTCCTTGTTGTTGGGGAACTTGTTGTGGTATTTGATGTGGCACTTGTTGTTGTTGTAACAAATGTTGTTGGTATGCAATTTGTTGCTCAAGGCATCTTTGGTATTCCAACTATTGCTTGAGTTGCTCTTGTTGTTTAGAAAACATCATTTGTTGTTGTTGGAATTGATGCTGAAATTTTTTTGATGAATTGTGTGTAAGTCAAGTGGGTTCACATGGGATTGCATATTAGGAATGTTGGATGTTTTCCCCACTTGTGGTTGTTGTCGTTGTGGTTGATGTTGTTGCTAATATGTGGGATGTGTGTCAAGTGGATGTAGACTTGGTTGTGCCTTGGAAGTGTTGAGTCCTTGTACCATTGTAGGTTGTTGTTGTCATGGGGGTTGACTAAGACTTTTAGAGTTGAACGTCATGTTTGTATTGTTGTTTTGGTACCTTTGTGTTTTAGATGTTCCTACTTGTGACATCATATTGACTTGACTATGAGATGTGTCCCTATTGGGAATGGACATAATGTCAATAAGACTTTTCCTTTGTGTGTCCATTGGGATGGTTGCACTTGATGTTTCACATGTTGTATTTATGAGAGGCTCCATAGCATTTGATATCATAGCACTTGGTAAAGTTAGGAGTAAAGGTGTACTTTGTTGATTTTCCTCCAAAGAAGGTATGTTTGGCATTCCTAGAGCACAAGTCCCTTTAATTGAATCTTGTTGTTGCATCATGTGACTAAAATCAAGTCTTAATGTCCTTTTAGGGTGTTTAGGGATTGGTGGTATTTCATCAAACAAGGGGTTAACATTGATGTGTTCAAATGTACTTTGGAGGATTTCAATTGTTGGTTCTTGATGGGACCTTATAGGTGCCATTATTGTGTTTGAAAACTCCAAAGGTTGTTTTCCCTTGTCTAAGTCCAAATTTATCATGGTTTGGATGTTTTCAATAGTTGTGTTGGTTTGATTTTTGGACTTAGGACCTTCCAAGTTTGGGTTAAATTTGACAATTTGTTGGGCTGCCAAACATTTTAAGTTCTTGCGAAAACTTTTGTCTTGACATGCCCTAGCCATTTCTTCATCAGTGATGCCATAATTAGTATCAGATTCATCACTTAGGTGTATAGTACCTTGTTGTATGTTTGATGTGTTAGGTTGGCTGAATTCAAAGGAATGTGATTGTTCATCTTTAGGTGAGGTTGGTACACTTCCTCCTCCTAGTGGCATTGGCACGAATATAGGTTCAAAGTCAAGACTCCATTGAACCATCCCATGTGTGGGGGAAGTGTTTGGAGGAAATCTCATGGTAGGTGCATTGTTCAAGGTTTGTTGTGCCATAGCTTGATTATGAGGATCTTGCAGATACATGTTCAAGGGATCTGCTAGTATGGTTGTGATGCCTCGATTTGGTTTTCATCAAAGGTTTGTTGGATTTTCTTGCTCTTTCTTTGTCTTGAATGAGGTTTTGGTTTTTTTTTTGCCTCAAAAAACAAAGGTTGATAGAGTTCTTCGGGTCTCTGATCTAATTGTGTCCTAGTAAGTGTTGGCATGATACCTAAGAATGCAGATATAATGGAAATTTTGAGTGTTTTGAGTGATTTAGAGTGGTGGGTATGCAAGATATGAGTGTTTTTGGAATTTTTAAGTGTTTAGGAATGTTATGCAATGTGAGAAAATGCTAGATGAATTATGGTTTTGATGTGCAAAGTGCAAATGTCCTAGGGATGTTATGCAAATGCAAAATGCAAGGTGATGTTTTGAGGTTTGACTGGAGGGGATGAAAATGACTCTAAGGGTATGCAAAATGACAATTAGGGTTATGTTTTGGACTTGTTAGGGAAGCTAAAGGTTGATGTATGCAAGTTATATCATACAAAGGATGATGTTCTAGGGTTCATAATGACGTTTGGGACATGCAAAATGAGGGTAAATGCTCAAGAAGACAATTTGGTTGATGGATAATTCGATAGGGTTTGGTAGTGAAAATGATGCTAAGGATTTTGATCAATGCAATATGAAGGGGATATACCACTAGGGTAAGTCAAAATGACATTTGGGGATGCTAGGGATATGATTATGCTATGACAAGGGTATATGGAAAATTTTGAACTTAGGTAAAACCTTTTGAAAGTATTTTGCCTAAGAGTTTAACCTTGTGATAAAGGACTTTGGATCTTGACCAAAAACTGATAAAAGACAAAAAGATCAAATTGATAAAAGATGAAAAGGTCAAATATATCAAGACATAGATAGATTTTTACCAAATAAAATGATAAGAAAAGAGGTAAAAGGACTAGTCAAGATCCATTATCTGTCAACACTAGGAGATACTCTAAGACTTATACTTTGTCTAGATTTTTGACTAAACTCAAAGGTTTTGGGGGTTCAAAATAATGTTTTGAGGACTCAAAATGATGGTGATGTTGAGTGGATATGTGATAAAAACAATTCCTATTATGAAAAATGGGATTTTGGGTGCAGGATACGATTTTGGGTCAAGTGCAGAATGGGTAGGTCTAGAGGCTCCTAGATGCAGTTTTGGGGTCCTAAAGTGCAGTTCGGAGGCCCAAAATGGTCATGTAGGTACCCAAGTGTGCCATAATAGTTTCAAGTGCATCCTAATAGTACCAAATAGATCACTAAAACACTTGGAGCCAGTTTGGGTGCAGTTGGTAGTTTCTGGGCGCAGTTGGTAAGCTAGGAAGAATGTTTGCTGATTCTGAAGGGTATGGTTACCAAACTGACATGCCAGGAAACTAAGATGATAGGGTTGATGTTAGGATGGGTTGGGAGATGAAAAATGAAGGTTATGATGTATATAATGATGTATTAAGTGAAGGTGATGAATATTAGGTGTTGTAGAATGCAAATCTAGGCAAGCTAGTGCAAGGGGAGCTAACCAGGTACCTAAGGACACTGTCAAAGCCCCAAAATGTTATCTGGAACCCAAAACTAGATCTAAGGACCACCAAGTGTGCCCAAATAGTGCATAATTAATCAATGACATAGTTGGGGCCCAGTTGGGTGCAGTTGGTAGTTTTTGGGCGTAGTTGGTAAGTTGGGCTGAAACTAAAGCAATTCTGGAAGCTATGGTTTCAGGATTGATGTCATAGAGAGGTAAATGGTAGAGGATAGTGTTAGGTCCAGTATGAATGCTCAAAATTATGGTTAGGACACTTGAAATGATGGATAAAGTGGTCACAATGATGAATAGGCATGCAAGGATGCGAGGTGGTGAATGCAAAGTGTTGATTTTGATATGGGAATACAAAAACTAAGGAAGGTAAACTGAATCTGAAAGGATGCAACATGAAAGGAAATAGGTACTAAATGAGGACTAAAAGGTGCAATATGAAGTCTATATGATGCATGAATATGACCTATACTAGGGTGAATGCAAGTGAAGTCTATGCAAGTGTGAGATCTACGTTTTGCCAAGCACGTTTAAGAGCACAAGTCACCATGTTTTTCAAGGTTTGAGTGTGTTGAACCAAAGTTTACAAAGTTTGATAAAGGTTGAAAATTTTTGGCCATGTGTGAGGTTTTGACAAGTTCGAATGATATCCAAGGTGTAAATTTAACAGTTTGGCTCTTATCTTGATTATTTTTTACACACACGCAAGACACATTAAGACAAGAATAGTTGTTGTAAAAATTTAATAAACACACCACAACCTAGGCTTTTAGGACTGTATCCACTAAATTCCTACTTGAACTAAAGTTCAACCATGCTTATCCAGAGTGGAAAACCTAGGATCGTAGCACCACAGGCTCCCCCTTATAGTGCACTCACTTCTTGGGGCTACCAAGATCCGCTTCCTAAGGGGCATGACTTCCCAAGGGATTGTTGCCTCTACTGAGGACCACGAGAATGTAGGATGTCTTCACAGGCATGGGTGACCCCTTGAGCTAGTGGATAGAAATGATTTTGGCCACTAAAACATGGTTTTTAGTAAGGGCATTTTGTTCAGTAAGTTAATGATAAACTTCTACAAAAGGTCTCCCAGCCCCAAGAACCGGGGTTTGATGCACCACAAGGGTACTGGAGGAGAGCTATCATGTAGCAATACCATCGACACAACTTTCATAATAATCAAATTTTATATAGCAGCTGGAACATTGACCTAGCTTTGGATTGTTACTGCTCTAAGGTCATCCCCTGGCATACCCAATATTGAGTATCTTGGTCCAAGGTAGGCCTCCTATAGAAGTTACATGGATTTCTCTTACACCCAAGATCCATGAATGGCGAGGGGAGATGATACATCCAATGAAACTCCTAGGGATCTAACATCATAGACATGCCAGGAAGAAAAGAAAAAGGTTCTTTTAAAGAACCAAATGAAATGTTATCTAATCTAGGAAATCCACACACATAGTTTTGAAAGACACACAAAGTCTTCGACAACGTCCTACAAAGCACACGCATCAGTAGTTTGTTATGATCATATCTTCATCCAACAATTTCCACATATTGCAAATAGATCATCAGTAACACAAAATCACCTAATCTATGTCCTAGAGAGTGATAGGAGCTTGAAATGCAGATTTTGATTGGTGCATGTGCTTACTATGAACCTAGGTGTGCTCTGACAGTGCAAATTGCTCCCCAGAAGGCCAAAATGGATCTGAACATCCCCAAGTGTACCCAACTAGTGTAGACTACATCAATGATATATTTGGGGCCTAGTTGGGAACAGTTGGTAGTTTTAGGGCATAGTTGGGAAGTCAAGTGCAGGGTGTGGGGAAATGGTGCCCAAACAAGACCTAGAAACTAAAATTTTCAAAGCTACACTCCTAAGTGTGCCCAAATAGTGCAGACTATGTCAATGATGTAGTTGGGGCCCAGATGAGCACACTTGGTAAGTTGGAAATAGAAGAATGTGATTTTGGTGGTTTCTGGGCTCCTAAAACTGCTCCTAGGGGTCCCAAGTGTGCCCTAACAGAGTAGAGTGTGCCCTAGGACAACAAGCTAATAGAATGCATAAAAAAAAGCATATAAACATTTTACTAGACCCCCTAATTAATCTAGGTGTAAAAAGAAAGAGCAGATAGTTGTTATACCCTTCCAAGTGAGCTCCTTCCTTGCACCTACAAGTACAAAACAAGAAAAGCTAAGTTAGATATGCATGTTCACGTCGGGTTCACCAAATTTAGGACCATAAAAAATGGGTTAAATGCATAACATACTATGAGAAAATCACAAAACTCAATCAACATACGTTAGCACCCACTAGTCTACCATGAAAGCCAAACTAATAGAGAAAGCAATAGAAACCCCCTTTTTCGGTTTGTAGCTCCCATGTCCTTCTTTCTTCTCCAAATGATTGTAGCTCCAAAGTTGCCTATAGTGCACAAAAAATTGAAGCCAAAGTCTATGATGTGGATAATGCCATGAGAATACTTGAAGTTGAGATTTAATGTGAGAGCAAGAATGCAAAATTCAAAGGAGCAGAGACTCAAAGACTCAAAGATTTGGATTTTCAAAACTTTAGCATTCAAGGATTCAAGGACCCAAAATGAGAGAAAGAGTGTTCATTTTATAATCAACACTCAAAGTGAGGGCATTGGATTTATCACCCATAGCTGTACGATGTGGCAAGAGATTCCTATGATGTATATGACAGAATATGCCAATTGTGAGATTCTATGACACATGCAAGTCAAACTTGGCTAAATGTGGAAGAGAATCTATGACACGTCATAAGACACCTCAACCCACTTAAAGCCAAGAATATATGACAAAGGAGCCAAATAGAGACATGTGTAAGAGGTAATAATATTTGATTATGACAAATCTCAGCCAAGTGTCAAAGGAGAATCCACGAGGTGTCATATCCAAGTATCATGATGATGGAATATTTGAATAAAAAATCCTCTTATTCCACAAAATAAGAATTAGTAGAAAATGGAATTAATGATGGAAAATGGAACTTAGGAAATTAAGAATTTCCATGGTTTGCAAATAATGAATCAATTAATTAATAAAATTAATTAATTGAGGATGATAATTAGGAAGAATAAATTATGGGTTATTTAATCCTATAGAAAAAATTAGTAGATAATTGGCCAAATTGATTAAATGAATGCAACCGTATCCTTTCACAAAAATGTGACAATGATGTATATTGAATAAGATGATGGAAAGTAGACCAAAGCCATGGTCAAATTGATTGATTGAATTTTGAGAACATTCCGAGGACACATGACATGAATTGGTTAACATGTAACATTTAACCGACATTGTAAATGCTACAGGTTTGATCATAATAACATTGACGAACATTGTCAATGTTATTAAAATGGTCGATGATGCCATGATCTAACATTGAAAGCCTCAAGAATGTCAAAGATTGAATGACATGAATGATAGTTTGACCTAGCACTGAGAGCCATGATAGTACTAAGGTCAGATTGATAAGATTAATAAGTTGATAGGTTTCCAAGGCACTGAAAGCCACAAAAATGCCTAGGAGTGGATAAATGATGATTGATTTGAGATATTTGATATGTTTTGGGTTGATTAGGACTAATTTTGAGTGATTTTGAGTTGATTTGGGGTGATTTCGAGTTGATTTGATATGATTTCGAGTTGATTTGATATGATTTTGAGTTGATTTGATATGATTCTGAGTTGATATGAAATTGATACAAAAGGGGATACAAATGACAAAATATGGTCAATCTGGCCAAAAGATTGAAGTTAGTAGAATGAGAAAATGGGACAAATTAGTATTAAGAAGTGATGAGGTCATAGATGTGAACCATTTTTGAGTGTCTACATCTAGACATTTAAAATTTAACAATGAAAAATTAGCTGAAAAGTAAAATTAATCAATTAAATAATTAAAATCTGCCAACATTCAATTAAGTCAACATTTTAGTTAATTATCTCTATGATAACTAAAAAATCCTAAAATGCATAGACACACTCACTATACTAATCACATCATACATAATGAATCTATAGTTACCAACCTTACCAGAGCAATAATAACATAGATATATCTCCCATACAAGGATTAAATTTTCTTGGTATGCAAGGTCAAAATTATTATCTCTTAGTGCCTACTATTAGGGATATAGGTACATACTAATATTCTATAACTAGGGAAACTATACCTCATACCTATTCAATAAAGAAGAAAAAATCAAGTTCATATGTTCAATATATAATATCCAAAGCACAAAAAAACACATGATTACATTGAACAAGAATGAGACACCATGTAGATCTTGCAAGATAGTGACCATGACTTTGTCCTAGCATTAATATGAAATAATGCATAGCAGTGGTGTAATATAGTATTAAAATATATATATATATATAATTTAAACTAAAACATTAAAGTAATCATTTACAACCTTATAATCATATATCTACTAAAGGTAAAAAATAAGTAACCACAAAACAAAAGAAAAATAATAATCAATCCAATATCATCAATTAGATATATAACCAATCACTAAAATCAAATATAATTAACCATTTCCTTATTAATCTAAGTATATATCAATGAAATAAATAAATTTATTACTCAATAACATATAAGGCATAACACTTTGTAAAATCTTAGAGATTCATCCTCATGAAGCATCGATAACCTAAAATATAAAAATACACTAGAAAACATCATAAGGCACCACTATAATGAGATATTCAAAATATTAATTTATATATATATATATATATATATATATATATATATATATATGAATCAACACTTCTATAGGGAATGTAATCAAGTGCATTACCAAATAAATCATATAGTGTAGTTGTTACTGATAGCTCCAGGGTACTCATGGAATAACATCATGATATCATAAAAATCTAGGTAACTATTGGAATACACCTTGATGAACCCATCAAACACATCATGAGACTTATTAGTCAAACATATAGCACAACTCATCTACAAATATAATATTATAAGTAAGATGTCCCCAAGGGTGTAGACCACTCTAGGGTCCTAACATGATCCCTCAAAATAAATAAACATCAAGGTAACATCCATCAAGATGACATAAAAAATTCAAATAGAAGAGGCATTACATTCTTGAGGTTCACCAAAAATGTGTTGGAAGAATGAATTCTGGTGATATTCCTTTGGGGGAGTATTGTAGATATGTTGCTATAATGATATGTTACATTCATGATTGAGTTTGTCATTGATGTCAATGTAGCAATTTTTTGTGGTATCCAACATAAGAATAGTGGAAAGATCAAGTTGGTATAGATGACTAGTTAAATATACTAACTATCCAAAGTTATGAGAGATACTTTTGAGTATCTAGTATATGTCATTAATGTTAGTAGTAGAAATGATAAGTCTAGAAGAAGTTATGTAAACTTTTGTGATGTATATTCTAAGATAGAGTTTATAGTTGCCTGTTCTAGTAAACCTATTATATCTCTTAGCAGAGTTGTTATTCTAAGAATTGAGGTTAAGGACATGAAAAAGACATGTTGGTGATGATGTTTCTAAGTTCACTTGTCATAATATTGTGTATACAAAAATTTATTTAAGTTGCAAAGTGGAAGATTTATGTTATCATTAAGTGTAACGTGTTCTTAGTGTGGTCCTATAATAATTAATTAAGAAGGTCTAATAGCCAACTTAGGAAAAAAATTTGAGGACTAGATATAAAGGAAGAACATTATCCTTTATCATATAACATAATGAGATGATTGATAATAAGCAGTAGCAAAATTGGAGTGCGAAGTTGAGCAGAGTAGTGCAAAAGTGAAGGAAACTTCATTGCCAAGGTTTTGCTAAGTGATTCAAGTTTTGATATTTGGATCCAAGGTTTATAACCTAGTCTACAAGGTCTAAAAATTATTGGTTTGGTTGATAGAACAAAGGAAAGAAGAAAATAGTAGTAAACTACATGTTTGAATAGTGAGCTTTTCTTGTAGTTGAAATTGCATGTTTGGATAGTGGGCTCATCTTGCATACATTGTACTACAACTCCCAACAAGGTTGGAATCTCCTAATAGGGATTCAAAGTCTCCTAATAGGGACTCTATGTATGAAATGTTGTAATAGAATACTAATCATCTTGTGGGCATCATTCCCACTGGAGTTTTCCCTCTCATCAAGGGTTTCCCTAGTCAACATATCTAGTATAATTTTCTATGTGCATCTTATTATGGTTGATCTTTACTTTGGTTGAATGGTTAATTTTTTTTAAAGAAGATAAATATTTTTATTGTTGGATAACTAATTCACCCCTCCCCATCTTAGTTATCTTGGTGGACTATTATTTCTAACAATTGGTATCAAAGCATCAGGTCCTTGAAGATAAAGTTTAACAACTTTGGGAGATCCATGGCAAGCATGTTCAAGAAAGATAGTCCTACATCTACCAAAAGAAATTTTGACAACCGAATGGTGGAAATTCTTGGTGAGTTATTAGATTTGTGTAAAGAGTAGAGTATTGAGTTTTTAGATCCAAAATCCTTCTATTGTGTACAAGGGAACATAAGTATAAGATCTAGATCTAAGGAAGACATAAAGATAAAAGAAGGTATTGATCTACTTACAAAGAGAGAACTATAAGGTATGAACATTTTTGTTTGCTGGACATGTAAAAAATTTGGTCATTTTTCATCTAGATGTCCTAGGAGAGTAAGGAAAACTAGAAAGAGTCTACTCTATGATAAAGTTGAAGAATTTAGAACAAGTATTAAAAGATCCTTAAAATACTATTATAATGAGGCTAAATTTATTAATGAGAAGAAGGTTATAGAAGAAATAACTTTAGTGACTATTATGGAAAGTTCAAATGTGAGAATTGATGAGAAATTCAAGATATTAGATAGAATAGTTGATTACAATTCTAATGATGATGTTTTTACTAAGCCAAGAAATGATGACATATTTTTTGAGACTAATAATAATTTGTGAAGGAGAACCAAGACAAGAACAAAGATTAGAACCTTTGGTAGAGCCAACTGTTGAAATAGAAACTCCTACTTTAGGAAAGAATATGATAAATAATCACCCATCCAAATAGATCATCAAAAGAAAAGAGAAAGGTGCAATGAAAATAAATAGAGTCAATGAAGAACTATTTTTTATATCTCAAGTTGAACCTGAGAATGTAGATAAAGCATGCAAAGATGATTATTCAAACAAGCTATGAAAGACGAATTGGATTAGATAATAAAAAATGAGACATGGGAATTGGTCCCCAGACTAGTAGATAAGAATATGATAGGAACTAAATGGGTATTGAGGAACAAGATGAATGAGAAAGGAGAAGTTGTAAGGAACAAAGAAAGATTGGTATGTAAAGCTTACACATAGCAAGAAGGAATAGAGTATGAGGAGACTTATGCTCCAATTGCAGCACAAAAGAAATTCAAAGTATATTAGATGGATGTCAAGTTAGCATATCTAAATGGAGAACTTGAATAAGAAGTGTACATTGAGCAGGCTGAAGGATGTTCTTTGATAGATAATAAGGACATAGTATGCAAATTGAGGAAAGCATTGTATGGTTTGAAGCAAGCACTGAGAACCTAGAATGCAAGGTTGGAAAAGCATTTGACAAAGCTTGGATATAGAAAAGGTATGGCAGATAGTATTCTATACTATAAATAAATTGATGATGGTTTGATGATTTTGGTAATATTTGTTGATTATATCATATTTGGAGGAAATGATGAGGAAAGCAAGAAGTTTTTTGAAGAGATGAAGAAAGAATTTGAGATGAGTATGATAGGAAAAATAAAATATTTTCTAGGGCTTTAGATTATATAAAATAAAGAAGGAATCTTTATTTCTCAGACTAAGTACTTAGAGGATTTATTAAAAAGGTTTGGTTTGAAAATATGAAACCCTATTGGAACCCCTTTGGTAACTGGACACAAGTTATCTACAAAGGATGATACACCTATTGTTGAACAAAATAAGTACAGATCTATGATTGGAGGATTGCAATATCTAACTCATACAAGGCCGAATATATAAAATGTAGTTGGAATTATTGCAAGATCCTAGGCTGATCCTAGAGAAACACATTATGCAATAGCTAATAGGATACTTAGATATTTGAAGGGAACATCAGAGTTCAGATTATGGTTTGAAAGATTTAATGATTTTACTCTAATTTATTATAGAGATGTAGATTGGGTAGGTAGTATAGATGACAAAAAGAGAACTAGTGATGAATCCTTCTTTCTCAGAGGAAGATTGGTTTCTTGGTTAAGTAAGAAGTAGGATTGTACATTACAAAGTACAACAAAAGAAAAATATGTTGTAGCAAAAAATAATTACATTCAAGTCATTTGGATGAAGAAAATGTTAAAGGATATAAGAATAGGAATTAGTGAACCTATTGTTATACATTGTCACAACACAAGCATGGTAAATATGTCTAAGAATCCAGTATTGCATTTAAGGACTAAGCACATTTCTATTAAGTATCACATGTTGAGAGAAAAAGTTGCAGATAAGGAAATTAAATTGGAGTATGTGAACCCTAAAGAGAAAATTGTAGATATATTCACTAAGCCTCTTCCCAAAGAGACTTTTGAGTATTTGTGAGGTATGCTTGGTGTTATGCCCCTTCCTACATTAGAGTTGAAGATGCAAGAGTGAATTAGTCTAGTGTAATAGATAACCATTATTGTTTGTACTAAATATTGATGCTTCCTATATGGGGGAGTATCTGTGATGGACAAACTCATCTAGGACTCTTGTTGGATGTTGTTTTTGAATAGCATATTTTGATAGTTGACCTAGTAAGAATCAATTATTGAAAATTTTGATGCAATAAAGTTGGTTGTCAGAACCTTTGATGTTGATGTTAATGGGGGAGAATTTTGGCATGAAAAACATCATGAAAAAAAAGTATGCATGATAGTTGGAAATGATCCACATAAGTACAACATGTAATGATAGTTTGACAGAAGTACATTGAGGTATATCAATGGGGGAGAATGATTGATGAAGAGGTAAGACGAACAGTCTTTTGTTGGCATTCTTGGAACTAGATGTTTTTCATCTTTTTGGCCATTAATGCCAAAGGGAAGATTGTTGGAAACATGAATTCTATTGATATTCCTATGGGGAGTATTGTAAATATTTTACTATGATGATATGTTGCATTCCTAACTAAGTTTTTCATTGATGTCAATGTAATAGTTTTCTATGGTATCCAACAGAAGAAGAGTAGAAAGATCAAGTTGTTAGGGATGACTAGTTAAGTATTCTAACTATCAAAGGTTATGAGAGATACTTCTAAGTATCTAGTATATGTAGTTAATGTCAAAAGTAGAAATGATAAGTATAGAAGTTATGTAATTTTTTGTGATGTATGTTCTAAGATAGAGTTTACAAAGGCATGTTCTGGTGAACTTGCTATATCTCTTGGTAGATTAGTAGATTTTTTATTCTAAGAATTGAGGTTGAGGACATAAGGAAGATATATTGGTGATGATGTGGTTAAGTTCTCTCATCATAATATTGCATGTATAAAAAGTTATTCAAGTTGCAAGGCAGAAGATTTATGTTATCATTAAGTGTAATGCATTCTTAGTGTGGTCGTATAATAATCAATTGATAAGGTCTAATAATAGACTTAGGAAATTGTTTTGAGAACTCGTTATAAAGGAAGGACATTTTCCTTTATCATATAACATGATGAGATGATTGATGATAAGTAGTACCAAGAGTAGAATGTAAAGTTGAGTAGAGTAGTGTGAAAGTGAAGGAAACTTCATTGTCAAGGTTCTACTGAGTGATCTAAGGTTTGATATTTGGATCTAAGGTTTATGGCCTAGTCTACAAGGTCTAATAGTGATTGGTTTGGTTGATAGAACAAAGGAAAGAATAAAATAACAATAAACTCCATGTTTGAGCAGTGAGCTCTTCTTGTAGTTAAAATGGTATGTTTAGGCAGTGGGATCATCTTGCATACATTTTACTGCAACTCCTAACAGGGTTGGCACAACTCCTAACAACGTTGGAATCTCCTAACAAGGATTCAAAGTCTCCTAATAGGGACTCTATGTACTGAGTATTATAATAGACTCCTAATAGGGTCCATCCTCTAACAAGGAATATTTGTATTAGTTCATCATCTTGTGAGCATCATTCCCACCATGATTTTTTCTTTGATCAAGGGTTTCCCTAGTCAACATATCTAGTGTAATTGTCTATGTGCATCTTATTATGATGTTTATTACTTTGGTTGAATGGTTAAGTTTGTTTAAAGAAGATAAATGTTTTACTTGTTGGATAACTAATTCACAACCCCTAGTTATCTTGGTGGACTATTGTTTCTAATAGAATGATGCTAGAAAATTAGATGATTTGGATGCATTTCAATGTTATGTGATCTTCATGATGTGTTTGGGTATTCTTAGATTATGTATCTACTAAGTTATAGATTAAAATTATGTAATTTGCCACCTAGGAATCCTTAGAGCACAAGGATAAAACATGCATTGGATAATTTTTTTTCTTAAGATAAGTTATTTAACAATAATGTGGAGTAATTGGATACAATAATAAAACATCTATTTAAGATAATATAACAAGGAACATGGCATAACTTACATGTTCAACTATACAAGAAAAAATATTTCTAACACTTCCAAGTATTTCCAAGCACTAAATCATAAATTAGAATTGAAGATCAAACAATTACAAAGATAATCAAAGAAGATTTGGATAATATCCATAGATCCCAATAGGGAGATATTGAACTATCTATCCCAAGCAAGATATCATTATTAAGTCCAAAATGAAAATTCATAGCATGGTTAAAAAATACATGTCCATTCTCAACTAACCATAACATAGTCAAAATAGTAACCAATGACCCTCAAACAGTCCTACACAAGACAAGGGCTCAAGGTTATAATCATTCATGCAATGGAAAATATGTTAAAGGATAAAAGCTAAATCTTGAAATTAGCCAAGTCTAAAATCTCTTGAAAGCCTCTGTGATATAGAATCTTTAACTTAACTCCTAGAGAGCTAATACCCAACTCAAATGAATTATGCACATGTAAAATATATCTTAAGTATAAGAAAGAAGAATGATATATTTTATAGATAGTAGTGGTACTTAATTGGGCCTATAAGGAAACCTTAAGCACCCAATCTAAAAGGTAAAACACATCTACCACCATTCAAACTTGCATCACAATCCAAAATGGTAGAGATGACAACTTTCCAATGTGAGCACCAAAGTATACTTGCAAAGACACCAAAACTCATAGACACCAAATAAACTATTGAAGACCAAAAATAACAAAGCCTAGTAAGGTTGTAGGTGTTGAACCTTAGGAACATATGCTAAAACTCAAACATTATAATAAAGATTCCAAAATATATATTTCAAAAAATCGAGATGCCAAAACAAAGATGTTATTCTATTGAAGGATGCTAAAGATATAGACCTACGAGGGTGCAGACACCAAACAACAAGTGAATATTCAAATTTGCAATTCTAAGGGAAAATGCACAAGGAAAATAATATACACACAATGAAGTCAATGTGCCATCAAAATATAAATACCTTCACATTTTGGAATGCCAAATTCACATAATTTAGGGAAATAACTACTCAAGTACATCAATAAATAAATGAAAAGCATAGAATGCAAGGCTAGATCAATATCAATATCTAAAAAATCAAATATATATAAATACCATGACATAACTTTAAAATGAAAAGAGTGATCATACATGCTCTAAATCCCATAGCTAGAGGAAGTCCATCAATATTCATTGGTCCCCAAGAGTGGTATAGTTAGCAACTTGACTCCCAACCATTCAGAACCCATAGGCCCAACCCGCTATTCTCATAGAGATAGTAATTAAGTAGGTTACACACAAGGTATATTCACAATCAAGGAGTGGCTAATACACACACATACACTAGAAAAATACATAAACTTTTAGGACATTATACTATCCAATACAATGGACCATAGAAGATGTAATCATACATGGAGAACACTCAACATGAGATCCACTATTCAAATATAATAAAGGACACTAAATGTCAAAGCACAACAAAGGTGCTACATAGTACTAACAAATTATTAGTGTGGAGACATTGGAATGGAGTGTCATGACATAGCTCACAAGGACTATAGGACATAGTAGTACCCTTCACTCATAAATGATGTTTGACATAGTCATATCATCATCCATAGATGGAAAGGCTATAGAACACCATATTAATGTCCTTAAATAACAACAAGGTATTTCATCATATCTATGTAATCAACAATGAAAGATGAGAAACATCATATCTACATCTTCAAATGTAGACAAGGTATTTAGTCACATAAATATCTTGTTAAAATTTTATTCTCCCATTAATTTATTTAGTTATCACTTATTAAGGACTCTACCAAGGGATACCTTGGGACCCCTTTGTGTCCTATCCCACCTTGGAGAGCCAATCCACTCCACTACTCATACACTAAAAAATGTCATACCATTATAATAATGAGACACCAATAAAAAGCATAAATAAGAATAACCAATATGGAAAGAGTCATTAAAGACCAAGAGTTTGGTTCACTTGGACATTAGCATTGGAGCATAGCTCAACTACATACCAAGAGTTTAGTTACTTAGATCTTAGCATAGGATCATAGCTCAACTACATGCCTAGACATGGTCTCATACACCATACATCCACATATCACATGCAAGTTAAAACTCAAGCATGGTAGGTTCCAATACATGAAAAAAGAAACAACAATGGGGATATTTGAACTCTAAAAAACTTAAGGAAAAAAATTGAGTGAAAGCCAAAGAAAGATAAAATAACACATAGCTCAATTAGCCACTATTCCAAGATACATAATTCCAATGAAAGCCATAATTTATCTTGTTAGAACATGAGGAAGGCACAAAACACCCAAAAGAAACCAAACACCCAAATTCTACCAAAATCCAATAAAGGGAAAAATTCAACATTTTAACATTAAAGGAGCACTCTCAAATTGAGGCATACAATAATCACAATGTCCTCTATGCCTTCTACCCCTATGATCTTAATCCTCGTAGAAACTACTAAGTACATATTGTAATCAAACCAAAACATGATGATAGACATATTTTGGGTGGTGTTGATGTTTTTACACTATTAAGAAACAAAATACTTAATACCAAGATAAAAAGATCACAACAACCTAAGGACTAGATAATTCCCATAAATAGTTATATATGCTTCAGATCTAGACCCAAATTCAACAAAATCAAAAAGATTTTCTACTCTTTAGGCTCTACAAAACCAAGGTGGGTGCACCTGAGAGATGAAAGATTTATAACATGATACTATACACATATTTCCCTCATTCCATGAAATTCCTAAAATAATACACATCCCTTACAACAGATTGGTCACAATTCTTCTTAGGTCTACAAGTAATTTTGGGAAATAGTAGCTAACTAAGACTCAGAGGTTAAATGTAAACAAGTGCTAACTAGCTTTGACACTCTTCAAACATGAAAGTAAAATTGATTTTATTTTATTTTAAGCTTAATTGTTATTCATGGTTTCTCCATCTATACATTGAACTAATAGATTAGTGACTCATCCATTGGGATTTAGATTCCATCCAATTTTTAGACCTAATTGACTTCATTACAATCAATGTTATCAACAATTCTCACTGAAACTCGTTCTTATATACACCCTTCCTATTACCTAAGAAATCCTATCAAATTCACTGAAGAATTTTCTTAATTCATTTGAACTAAAAGAAATAGTGAAATTACATATAATTTGATTTAATTGCATTCAATTGAACAAAATTTGCTCATATAATTTCAAGATAACCAAGCAATAAAAATTGAGACAAGGTTCAAGAAGAAAAAATATGGGGATAGTTCATCTTTGTATTAATTTCCTTTGAAAATTTTATAACAATTGTAATAGAACTCAAAAATGACTCAAGATAAGACATTAAATCCTATAACATCAATGTATTCTTAGATATTTGCAAAGCAAATATCATAAAGTTTGCACCAAGAAACTAGACTGAACAATACTGACTAATACTAAAATTATGACTGGGACCCTTTCTCTAGCCTTGGGATCTCACTTATATACTGTGAGATGCAACAAGATTTAGGAATAGAGAATTGATAGCTATCCTTTAGAAAAAAAATAAAATTTACAATGTTACTACCATAAAGGACAAAAATTTGTCCAACAGAAAGACTTTACATTATAATACCTTTTGGTGGGACCATTTTCTTTTACACCTTTTTTTGCATTTCTTTGTGAGTGAAATATTTGATGATTGGCCTTATTATTGTTGTTTCTCCTTAGAGGTTGTAGCCAATGGGATTGATTATGAGATATCTACCTTTTCTTGTTATAGACTCACTTCCACTCAAGGCTCTCCATGTATATTACAATGAATTGATAAGATAATAGTTATATCTATTTTCTCTTCTGCCAAGTCATTAGTTTGGATTTCTATGCTAGCAACTATAATTTGTTGCTCACCTTTTTCCTCTTCTTCTTTTTGATCTGTTGCTAATGTGTTGATTATTTTTACCTCATCTTGTTCCATTTTCTCATCATCATCAATTTCATCATCTTCTAACTACTCACCATGAGTGATATCTGCCATCCACTTAACAAAAGGTGTGTCATCTGGCCAATTGAATTGTAGAATGTCATGTTCTTTCTTAATCACATATTCAACAATTTGTCAATTTCAATAAAATCTTGTTTTAAAGAATCAAAGAATAACTAAAATTTTACAATTTCTTCAATAGTAGCTGCCTAGCATGCATTTCCTCTTTCATTTATAGCTCTATTCATCCTTAGACAAAATAGGTCATCTAATTCTTGGGCTCATTCGTCCTTATTTTTCAATTTATTCTTTTTACCTAAAGCATGTGGGAACAAATCAAATTTAACACTCTTGTACTTGTCAACATACTAACAATTCTCCTTTGTAGCTCAACTCTTTTATCATCAAAATCTAAAAGATCATTTTCAATATCATAAGTCTTTTCTATATGGTCTTGTGATAAATTGATGATAGAAAAACATAAAAAAGAGACCTCTTTTCTCCTCTTACTCCACTTGTTGACAATTAGTTTCAAGGCTTCATCATTTGCCTTTATTTCATCCCATATGCTTACTATCTTTGCTAGTTGCTCATAAAATGAGGGCCAATCAATTTTATCAACTAAATACATGAGGGCCTTTCTTAGCTTATCTTCATATTGTACATTCAGTTCCACATGTAATGCTCACAATTTGCTCTTTTCTTCTTCAAAATCTTTTGTAGTATAATACTATGGCCTTTGTGGTATGTCTAGGGTCTCAATGAGGGGAGTGGACTTAAAAGGCTCCACTGGTGGGCAAGGGTAGTGATTCTTGGCCTAGTGGATTGTCCCATCACTTTATTTTCAAGTTCACTTTATTGAACTTCTTTATTATATGCATCTAGAACCTTCTAATACTTGACTTGTAACTCCAACCTTTCCTTTTCATCTCTTAAAGTTGTGGCTAAGGTAAAGTGGGCTGATCCAACACCCAGATGTACAACTTCTACACTAGTAACTTCTTCAACTCTTTCCACAATTAGGTTGCCTATCAACCCAATATCATTAGGCTGGGAAAAGCCAATCCTAGATCCTTGAATCACTGACCAAATGACCAATGTAGCCTAGTTCTCACTAAATTTGGCACCTTTCATTTCTTTCTTCCCTTGATCCTCTACACTCATTTTGTTTGCAACAAAGTTAAAAACCAAAGCATCTACAATATCCCAATTGGGTAGCAACAAAACACTAGATTCTTTTATCATTTCTCTTCCTTCTTTAGGGGTCAAGCTCTTGAATTATTACATCATTTTTTCCTTTATTTGATTTTAAACATCTACCTCTTCCATTTCTAGATTCTCTCTTTTTAACTTATTGCATCCTTCTTCAAACATTCCCATGTTCATTCTCCAAGAAAATCAGTAGAAGGCTCTGGATTTGACAAAATCATCATTAGAGATGAATTCATGGCTGGCCTATTCCATTACAGGGTCCAACTCTCTTCCTTTGTAGTCTACCATTGTTAATTCAAGGCTTGGCATTAGAGTTTCATAAGGATTTCCCTCTTCTAACTTTTCTTGAGTAATGAAGACTCCCCCCTGGGATCCCAATTGTTCCACCTGTTCCCTAGTGAGCTATTCATCTCCTATTTGTAATGGAGACTCAGCAGGTGAATACTCCTCAATTTGAGGTGTTTTTTCCTTTATTATTTTCTACCTCTTAGGTGAGGGCTCATTAGGTCTTTCCTCAAGAAAAATACTTGTTGATCCCATTATCTATTTCCCTTTATCTACAATGGTTCTTTTATTTTGGATCACATTGTAGCCAGGCCTCTTTTGAATAATCAACTACCCTGATCCAAATATAGGAGCAAAAGATAATGTCCTCGTGACCTCTCTGCCTTTGTCTGGAAAAGAATTTATAAAGAATTATTTCTTTTCATTCATGATCTCCATGATTTCAAGGAAAGTGGTCATTAGTTTATTTAATCTGCTTGCCTCTATTTTTTCATAAGCAAGAGGCTTATAATTATTATCAAAACAATGAATGAATTCCAAACTCTAGAATAAACTCTCCACTTTTCCTTTTTGATCTCCTGCTCTTGTAGAGAGAACTCATTCCTTATTATGTCTTTAGGGAATTATAATTGGTGGTCTTTTGCACCCACCTTAGCCCTTCTTTTGAACACATCAAAAAATTCCTCAGTGTCACAAAAATGGGGATGAGACATAGCCATCTTGTACTAGTCCAAGAATTTATAAAAGAATAACCAACCACTCTTTGTGATTATGAAATGGTGGCCTATAATACAAGTTGGGAAAATTGATCCTTTGTTCCTTATATCCAATTGTGCTTCCAATCCTCCTAGCTGCCACAACATCTTAGCTATCCCTACCTTCAAAGGCACCTAATAGGGCAGTACATGGGGAGTCCCTTGGAACCATAAACCATAAAAATGGTCAAAATAGGGTATGGTATGATATCTACCCAATCATGTGATACTTTTAGATCAAAAGGATTATCCATGGGTCTAATAAAATCCATTAGTGCCTTGGGGATTCTATGATTTTCCCTTAATATAAGGCATCTTAACCTAGATGCAAAGTACCTATCAAACCTAACAAAACTAGCCTCCTCTACATCCTAGGTCATGTCTAGGCTCCACAACTAGACTAGCAGAGCTTCTTCTTCATATTTTTAGTTCAAAACCATATCCTTTTCAAAATATGTAACCCATTTAAATAGGAACATGTGGATTAATAGTGAATAATGGCCAAAAGTTTTTTCTACCTTACTCTTTGCAATTCCAACTAACCCTATATAGATTTCCTCTATAATATATGATTCAAAATAAAAAATAATATCCACACCAAAAGAAGAGATATGAGTCAACATATACATAAATTTTATTGGCACAAAATTTTGTTCATCCTCACCAAAAACCCTACATAGAGTCATATATTTCAATGCCCTGGAAGTAAAAAATTCCCTTTTAAAGGGATCCTTAGTAGTTGTTGTGATCACTAGAAAATTTCCAATTGAACCTATGTCTACCCTTAGTGCACCCTACCTAATCTTATCTTTCTTAGATAAGTAATCTTTTTCCAGTCCTGGCAGGTCAATGGTTACATGATAATTTGGAAATGGTTCTAAACCAAAAAAATTCTCAAATTTATTTAGGATTTATTCTTACCAAGCATTCCCCATCAATTCTTCTCACTATCCTAGCTACTCAATCATAATTTTAGGCAATCGCCATTAGTAGGTAAAAATCCATAAAAACACTAGGGACCACTAGTTCTCCCAAATCAAAATTCCAAATGTTTCCATCGGGAGCAAATAATTTTCTTTCTCAGAACTACTTAAAAAGATGGAGCCCTATTTTAGTAGTGGTAGCATCCCTAACCCAATTCCCTCTATCATATAAGCGATCCACAATCTTGAGCCTAGGGTTTACAAAAATTAGCTTTTTCATCTGGCAAAACTCATTTGTAGACTCAAATAATAATTCAAGAAGGTCATCATGTATATTCCTACTTGCATAATCTACATTTTTTGAGAAAACTTTCTTTGGAGGCATGTTTACTAGTGACACTGAAATACCAGAACTCTTCACTATCTAATGGATTTGGATACCTACCTAGCTCTTTGTTATTCTTCTTAAAATTCTATAACAAAATGGTGGATACTAAAAATCTTTTGCAATTTCAAATGTGCGAGGAATAATTCTTCAGTTGAACTGGGCTCTGTAATTCTGAAATTCATTTGTGTAGAGAAGAAATGAATTTTTTTTTGCAATATGTCTCTAGTTTTGGTTCACACAAGGAGCCTTCAATTTTCATAAATGAATTGTAAGGAGAAACAAGGTAATTTTGAAAACACACCATTGATTCTAAAAAATCTAATGATCTAGCAATAAAAACATGAGTGACTCATTTTCAATTCGCTAGGTTGGTAATCAACCCAATCAACTTTCACCACATAAGATTTTCCTTCCATTGTTGGAAACTTATTCTAGACCCATTGATGCTCATGGACATGTGTCACACCCTCGCTATGTCGCTATACATAAATATCAATCATCTTCTATATGCAACATAGTGACCATTGTTGATGCACCTTGATCTAATAATATATATTTTACAAGTTTTCTAATGCAACTATAGTGGGTCCTTCTATTTTTCCTTTGGTCACTATGTCATGTGCACTAAAAGTTGGGCAAGTTTTCATAGTGACATGGCACCCTTCATCGATTTCTCTTTGATCTAATATCTCACATCAACATGTATCCTTTTCTAAGTGTGGATCAATGTGGTATGTGACACTAGACGACCTTGACACACTGACATAGTCATTTATAACTATTAAGCCTATTGACACTACTTTTTGAAAACAAGTCCTACATTTTTTTCTTTTCATAGGAAGTCACCATGTCACTACCAATGAAATTCTCACAATTTCTTGTGGTAACATAGCGACCACAATATTCTCTAGAAAAATTTGACATTGTGAAGTAACACATGTTCTTTCCATGGTACACTCTTTACTACATCTAACATATTTGATAGTACATAATGTTTGACGTGGCTCATTACTAACAAATAAACTTTATGGCATCCATCTTTAGTGTTGGCCCAATGATTTTTCACTTTTCATGGGAGGTTTCCATATCGTTACTAGTGAATTCTCACAATTTTTGGTGGTGACGTAGCAACCACTATGACTCCACAAAAAATCTAGTGTCGTAAAATACATCACATTGTAGCCAATATCTCCTTTACTATGCCTGACATTTCTGACATCCCATCATGCTATCAAAAACCACAAATAGTAATTAAAATCTCAGTGCCCATCTTTTGGAATTGGGTCTCACCATGTTTCTATTTTGTGATGGTCACCATGTCATGAAGGGTAAAAACCTTACAATTTTTGGTGGCAACATAATGACCACCATTGATATGGGAAGATCTGATGATGTGAGCAAAGCTCTTTAAAAACATATCAAAAATCAGTTGGGTCCCAAGTGTTATACATACTCGGTTGATATGTCACATGAGATAAATTAAATGCATGTTTCTATAGCAACATGAAAATTACCATAGATTTGGGAAGATGTGATGGTAAGAAATTTTTTGGGGAAATATTAAGCCAAAAATGAAAATCTTAAAAAGTTCCCAAAAATATATATCTTTTCAAAAAAGATTTTTCTTGCTCAAAACAAAAAGTGAAACATGTGACCTAAAGGGCTCACTTAGGGCATAAATCATGGTTTAATTAAGGATTTTATTAGGGTTTACAAAAATTTGAAAATACCAAACCCTAACTTTCATATAAGAACTAGAGACATTCACAGAATGACATATTCAAGAGGTAAAAATATGACCAACAGGTGGCACACAAAATAATGCGAGAAATGAAAAGCCCAAACATAAAAAATATAGTAACTTAACTAAATTAAAAACCATTGATCTAAATTCACCAAACATCATACTTTTAAAATAAAATATTGGATCAGGATCCTTCAAATAAATTTAGTAGTGTAAAAATGGAAAAAGCTTCAAACCCTAAATGGGCAAACTATAGAAACCTGTCAAACTAGGTGGAGGAAAGCAATGAAATTGTGAGGATACACTAGTTCTCATTCCATAAACTAATAGAAATTTACTTCAATTAATAATATGAAATGAATCAAAAGATCTAAAAACACATCCTACATATAATTGGTAAAAAACAAGAAAAGGGAGAAATAAATAAAAAGTCCACCAAATCGGATGAAACTTTTGAGGAAGGATAGAAATTATATCATGAATCCAACAAGTCACTCCATGCATAAATAAGATAGCCACATTCTACCCAACAAGAAGAATACTTATTTTCACCAAGAGGGTTTGGAGCAAAATCAACAAATTCTCATAACATAAATCAGAAGTGAGAATAAAACTTACTTTTTGACATTATAAACACTTTTTCAAAAGTAAACTTCAAAATAGATTATTTGACTAATTAAATAATCCACTTGATCTTTTTCCAAATAATAAATAAATAAATTCCAATTAAATTTAATTCAACTATGATAAATTATCCAATAATACAAATAAAACCATTAAATCCCCAAAATACGTTAAATCAACATTTAAATAAAATTCTTCCATGATAACTTCAAGAACTGTAATTAAAAAAATTCACTAGTCTATCACAAATTAAATATGAATATGGATTTACTAATAGATTACTAGAGGGATAAAATATAATAATCAAATACCTTTCCCATACATGGATAAAATTGGCTTAGTATGCAAGGCCAAAGCTACTATCTCATAGTACAACTACCAAGGATATAGGTACACACTCAATTCTTGTAATTCAGGATGAATGCACCTATTAACTATTCATTAAATATGAAAAAATAAAGTGTAGATGCTCAATATATAAATATAGAAAGAACACACACAAAAAAATCATGTGAAGGAGAACAAGACATCATATAGATCTCACAAGCAAGTGAATATGATTATGTTCCCTCTTCGTTTTAGCACCCATGGGAAATCCAAAAATAGAAGGGGTTCATTACATCATAAAAAAATATAATCATATGTTTAATCATATAAATTAAATTATTAAGTTGTTCATTTTACTATTATTCTAAGCATATATCAATAAAAATAAATAACTGGAATACCCAACAACATATATGGCATAGTATATAATGAAATCACATAAAATTATTATAATATAACATCCATCATTTTGAATGTAAAATATGCTGGATAAAATCATAAATCATTAATATAAATATATGATCAAATTAATATCGAACACATAATATAATATGTAAATCAAAGCTACTATAGGAACCAAAATTAATGCAAGAGCATTTTGGGTTGTTCTAGTTATCTTTCTTGATTAAGTAGAGGTGCTTGGTTGTTTTCTTGAACCTGCTTGGTACCTCTTGTGGTAGTTGGCTTGATGAATTTATCTTGTCTTCTTTTGCTAGGTTATATTGACTTGGATCTACGTGCAAGCTCACCAAGTTATTCTCTATTTAATTTATCAAGTGTGCCTAGTGACTTGTTTGAGTTTGTTCAGTGATGTTTGGTTGCTTTGTTCATTGAGTTTTCTATTTGTTTCTTCTTTAAGAGATGACCTATTTATTAAATTTAATATTTTTATCTAATATATGGAATAAATAATTGGAAAGAATGTGGACCAATTTTGGGTCATTTCTTTATCCAATTTAGATCTAGAATCTTCTCTAAGCCATTTTGGTAAGTATAAATAGGGAGTCAAGTCTTAGGTTTAGGTATGTTGGGGTAGAGTTTAGAGTTTGAACTCTGGAAGATCGTGGATCACACATGAAACATGAAGAATATATTCTATTATTGAATCTTTTTATTTTTCTATAACTAGGAAGTCCTTACAACCATAATTGTATGAAATGCATTGTTGAATCAATCAAAATCTTTTTTTTCTCACTGTCTAGAATTTTCTCTTGGTTTATTTCCTTCCATTGTGTTTTTTCTATGAGGTTTCATGATAAATGGGTGATCATATCCCTATATATCATTTAACCTTGTATTAGGTGGTATTAGAGCCTAGTTTTGTTCTTGTGGAGTTTGGAATTATGGAGAACCCTAGTTGGATTAGTTGCAAGGTGGTAGATCTAGTTTTTGACCTATAAATTATAGAGGGTTAAAATATTATAGGAACCTATTATCAATATGGTTTAGGGTAGAGGAAATGTAGAAAATGTGATATGGAGGTGTTGAGACAAATTATAGCCAGACTAGATGTTGTTGAGATAGCCCAAATGAGAGGAGTACATATTGATGATGTTAGTGATGATGAAGTAGTGGTAGCACCTAATATTGAACCTAAAGTTGAAGAAGATGAAGAAAGGATTTGAAGAGTTTGTCTAGGAAAATTTCTAAACTTGATATTAAAGTTTCTAGTTATTATAGGAAATCAGATACTAATGTCTTATTAGATTAAATCTATGAGATGGAGAAGTTATTTGAGTACGATGGAACCCCTAAAAATAGAAAAGTGAAGATAGAAGTCACCAAGCTAAAGGTTCATGCTTCACTTTGGTAGGAATACTTTCAAAAAAATAGGTAGAGAAGAGGAAAATAGAAGATCTAAACCTAGATGAAGATGATAGGCAAACTAAAGAGGAATTTCCTACAAAATACCAGGTTAATTTTTTGAGGAGAATCCAAATATTAAGGAAAAAGGACATGATTGTGAAATCTTGTATAGAGTTATACAAGTGAGATATCAGATCTAGACATGTGGATGATGAGGTTGAGAAATTTTGTAGATACGTGAATGAATTGAGGATTTCAATTCAAGAGGAGATCAATTATATAAAAATGGACAGTGTAGATGAGGCATACTAGTATCCCTTGAAGGTTGAAGAGATTTTGATAACTAGGCATGAAAAAAGACAAAGAAAAAGAGGAGGAAAATTTCAATGAGGAAGAGGAAGATTGTATGGAGAAAATAGAAGATCTAATGGTACATCATAAGATAAAGACAAAAATGAATGGAAAGATGAAGATTAAAGAAAAACTAAATGGAAAGGTGGTAGTTTGCACCAAGGAAGGGGTAGCTCTTATCGAGGTAGTTATAGTAGAGAAGGATTTTTTGGAATATGTTTTAAATTTAGAGAAGAGGGTCATAAATGTAGAGAAGAGGGTCATAGAGCTTTTGAATGTACTCACCATAAAAAGAAGACTAGAAATAGTAGCAAAAATGCCTTGGCTCAAGAAGAATATTTAAGTCCACCTAATGAACTTGAAAATGAAGAAATTGGATGATGAGTAGAATCTTGTGGAATGAGAAGGTTGATGAGGAACTTATTTTAAGAAGAAATCTATTGAAGGTGAGATACAAGATTACAAGATGATATTGCAAAGTAATCATTGATAGTGAACCTCTTCACTTTCTTACTTTCAGCCAACAACTATAACAACTTTGAATTAGTGTTAAGTGATTCTTTTTGAATCACTCCATTAGAATATGAATGAAAATTGTAAAGTTTTCCCACTCAAAATGTAATTTAAATTTTGAATTCATAGTCACAAGAAAACCACCTACCTATCCATAAATGCCTATTCTTATTAACCATCTTGATCATGTGCAATTGTAGCTAAGCTTGTGACCTTGCATGCATTAGCCATATTTCTCCACACTATTCTACTACACTTCTTTTTCATGTTTATAACTCCATCTCATGTTGTCACATAAATGGTGACTAATTTGTGGCCATTTAACATTCACACTTCTCTCTTCACTCCGCTGTCTTGACTGATAATCCTTTGAGACTTCTTGTTAACTAGTTGCCAATAAATGACAATAGACTCTTCTAAATTAGTGCATGTGTTCATCATACACCATTTTCTTGGTTGATATAGTTTATTTCAATAGATAGTTCATGGATCTATCTTGAAAATTATTGTAAGGAAGGTTCCCATGTGGGTTTGTATATTGTATTTTAAAAAATTTCTAAGTCCCCCTTTTTGGTGAAAATAGAAAGCCCATATTTTGTTCTCTTAAATTGTTATTGGTTCTGCACTTCTATTATGTGTTTTTTGCATTAACGGGAGTACCCTTCATCAAATGGTATTAGAGAAGGAGTTACTAAGTGTGTAGATAGTGTAGAAGTTGTGAAAACCAACTTCATAGATCGCTAAGAACACCTACATACAAATAACTTGTGCTGAAGAGAAACTAGAGAAGGAAAAAATAGAGCTTGAAAAATATCAACGATGTGAGAGCAAAATGTATTCCAAGATTATGAAAATGAAAAATACAAGAGTTCAACCTTAAAGGTGGATGAAACCCTTAAGCCTAAGAAAGCTAGGTTGCACATTAATAATTAATAGAAGAATTAATTATTAATCAACCTAAGAGAAAGCTTAAGCACTAAAGTTAACTAATTAAATAAAAATGATTTAAGTAGTAAGAAAGCAAAAATATTACTCTAACACCCCACCTTAAGGTAAGTGAAGGGGAAAAGCTAACCTATCATAGCTATGAAAGTAGGAAATGGGTCCTAGCAACAAGGCCTAATCAAGTACCCAGTATAAGGAAATCTTCATAAACTAGAGACAAAGGAGAAAACTTAGTGGGAAAAACTCCTCTCCCAAAAGGGATAAAAAAAAGAAACAAAAAGAAATGGCTCAAGAGACTCTCTCAAAACCATAAGTACAACCAGCCCCCCACCCCTCAATGGGAGAGAGAAGAGACACCAAAGAACCCCTAGAATGATGGAGCCCCTATAGAAATGAGTGAACCAATAGAAATCCAATACGAAAGAAACAAGGGCATAGAACATGTAAACCCTTGAATGACTAGAAGGCCCAACTGATGCACAAAGGAGAAAACATGAGGATCCTAAAAGGGAATCCCCAATGTAGGTGTGCTGACACAATCATTAAAGAGGAGATGAATTTCCACTATAAAATCCTCAACAAGTGCACCTGGAGACTCAATAAATGGAGCTGGAGGGTCAAGCAAAGTAGAAGAAGAATCCTGTTAAAGAGAAAATACCTCAACTAGATGTGGTGTTTTATATAAAATAGGGGTCTTGGGAATAATACAAAGGTTTGAGTGCCCTGACTGCACTACATGATACTCTCACAAAGGAGAAGAGTTGTGATTTGATAGTGGAGATGGTGGATCAAAGTGGGAGAAGGTGTAGAGATGGATGGTATGATATAGAGTCCTTGTAGCAAGAAGGCCTCTTGTTATACTATCCCAAATAAAGACTGAATCTACAATGAACTCAACTATCTTCCCTAATCCATTATGTGTGATCTAGTAAATTGAGAGAAGGTTTGTAGATAGAGATGGAACATACAATACATCATTGAATGTGCCACCTTGAATACTAATTGAACCTTTCCCACAAACTATTAGACTAATGTTATACCCCATGAGAATATGAGGAATGGGAGAAGCCTCAATAGTGGAGAAGACCCCTTGAGAAGATGCCATATGGTGAGAAGCACCTAAATCTAGTATCCAAGGGACCTGGGAAGGGAATGTAATGGATTCCTATAATGCATGACCCTGTCTAAAATCTAGTGTAGATGTCAAAGATGTGGAAGATGATTGAAAAGAAAACCCTTGTGAGGTAGAAGAGGATGGAGAGGAAATAGTGCTCTTTTGAAGAAGAGATTGCAAATCTGAAATTTGTTGCTCATAGCCATCAAATCTCTTCTGAAAAAAATGTGACTCATTATGAGGTCCCTTTCAACAATTGGAATAGATAAGAGTCTTATTCTTATTTTTATCCTTCTTAGAAGAAGATAAAGGACCAATAGAGTGCTAAGAAGAGGAATCAAATGTCTACTTCAGCTTCGGCTTTTGTGTATCCTAAGGTGACTTGGCAAGCAATGCCTATGACTATGAACTTGTAAGTGAATCCATCTGAGTGAGCTTGGACTACACATAAGTTAACCTATCATAAAATGTCTCAAAGAGGGCATAACATGTTTTTCACCTAGAGCATCTATAGTGGAGTAGAAGGTAGAAGTGAAAACTTGATAAGGACCTTGAAGCTTTGAGATTATTAGAAAGATAACTCATCATTTGACTTTGTCTTTCCAACAAACTATAAAATATATTGAAGAGACTTGAATTTCATCAATAAGTTATCAATGTTGGTGAATGATTTAGGAACCAAGGAGATGAATTTTGCATCTATTTGTAGAACCCTAAACTGATTCATTGTGCCAAACATGATGGAAAACTTGTCCCACATAGCCCTAGGTGTAGTCAAACCTTCCAAGTGAAATAGTAATCCACCTAAAATATTCATTTCAATGAGGCCCATTGCCTCATCCATCTTATTGCACTGCAAAGAACCTCATAAGGCCTTTGTAAAATTGGTTGAGTTACATCAACGCATAACCATAACCCCTTTGCCATAAGTAATTTGGTCATCTATAATTTCCAAGTATGGTAGTTATAAGGTGTAAGGTAGTGACATAAGAGTTCACCATTAAGAGAAGAAGATAGAAGTAGAAGGGTCATTTTTGAATTAAATGAAAAAAATGAAACTACACCCCCCACAAAGTGTACATTTATCCCTTGTAAACCAAAAAACCAACTAATAAAAGCACAAAATTTGAGAAGAAAACCTGGACACTAACTATAGAGAAGGGGGAAATAGAAGCATCAAATTTAATAAAAAAATAGGAGCTCAAATGATCTTGTAACAAAATGAAACCTACATCATCATCTCCAAGTTAGAACCAATTTTTAGGCACTTTTTTTAGATCGAAAAAAGACCTTTGTATGCTCAAGTTATGGCCAAAAAATGAAGTTCTCCTCTAAAATTAAGTTCACTGGAAAAATACAGTCATGGGAAAAAAATTGACAACCATATAGCTATCAAATGCCCATTGCTGGAAAAAAATCCAACTACCAAAAAATGACATAAGCTAACTAGAAAGTGGCATCAGTAGTCTAGAAATTTTTTTTACTGGAAACTAATGTTAGCAAATAGGAAGCTAATGTTAGCTATTGGAATTCTGAAATCATTTGCTAAGAAATGATATCACCTATGCTAGAACATTGCATCAGCTAGTTAGGTGGTGGTCAGGTGGCAACAATGGTCACCAGGTGGAGCTATGTTAGTAGCAGTGGTCACTAGGTAGTGGTACATTGACAACGCTGGCAACAAGGCACAGGCTACACTGCTAGTGGTGTGCCAGCTATGGCTACACATAGGAAATTCTTTGGTGGCTATGGGGTGGTGCATGGGTGGCCATCGGGCTAAGTGGCCATAAGAACAAGAATTTTGATTTCTTTTATTTTTTTCAATTTTAGTGTCTGCATAACCCTTCGAGAGGCCAAAATTTTTTTCCAGACCAATCACAAATTTTATATGAATTTTGACTATACCAGGCCTTTTGAATGTGATGGAAGTGTCTATTTTTGCCCAAAATGTGTTGAAAAAATGTGCCTCCTCTTGATTGAAGAAAAAACCTCAAAAAATTAGGGGTTTCTATCTCTAAATCATGGCTTCAAAATCTCCAAACCAAGAAGCAATAGGAATGCTCAAATACCATGTAGAAGTTGTGAAAACTAACTTTATAGATTGCCAAGAACCCCTACATGCAAATAAATTATGCTGAAGAGAAATTAGAGAAGGAAAAAGTAGAGCTTGAAAAATCTCAATAGTGTGGGAGCAAAATGTATTCTAAGATTATGAAAATGAAAAATACAAGAGTTCAACCTTAAAGGTGAATGAAACCCTAAAGCCCAAGAAAGCTAGGTTGCACATTAATAATTAATATAAGAATTAATTATTAATGCACCTAAGAGAAAGACTAAGCACTAAAGAGTAATAACTTAACTAATTTTAAATCAAAAAGATTTAAGTAGTAAGAAAGCAAAAATATTACTCTAACAGATAGATTGTTGATTGAGAGGCAATTTCTACTAGGGTTTTGACAAAAGCTTAAAAATGCCTCCATGAAGGCAACATGGTAAAGGAGCAAGAGGTATTACACCTAAGAGGTTTAGAGCCCTCCAAAGACAAATTTAAGCATTGGAAGAAAAAATGCACAGAGGAATAAATCTTGTTGTAAGAGATGAAAGAGAAGGAGAAGAAGAAGAAAATGTTAAAGAAGAGGCAATTTTAAAACCAGAAAAGAAAGGCTTTTAGAGCCATTTCAAATATTGGAAAGAAACCCAAGTTTGAGGTTCCCACATTTTTGGGAAATCTTAACACAAAGGAATCAATTGATTTGATAAATGAATTGGAAGAATACTTTGAGTATGAAGATATTAAAGATCCTAATAGGGTAAAATTTGTGAATTCCAAAATAAATGGCCATGCGAAGATCAGGTGGCAAGAGATTCAATTGGAGTGAAATAGAAGAGGAAAGGATAAAATCACAAGATAGGACTAGATGATAGCTAAGTTGTGTATGTACAAAAACTATTCTTACACATACTTCATCATGATCATTCTATGTCAAAGTTCATCCAAGAATGAACATTAGCTTTCTCATCTTAAAAGTTCTAAACATGGAAACCTATTCCCTTCTATTTAATTAGGGTTTGAAGGGTTGCTCTTAGAACCATGAGCTTAGTGACCATAGACCAATTAAAGGACAAATGGTTTATAAGATAAATTATGATTAAGATAATGTATACAACTATTATAGAATATTCAATTAACCTACAAGATCAAGTATTAAGCTAAGAAATTAGATAACAAATTAATCTAACATGAATACAAGTATAATCTAAAAATGAGAAAAAAAGACTATAAATGTAAACTAGCAATTATTAGCAATAATTCCAACACAAATCCATCAGCATATCAATACTCATAAACTTGTTTTTGAAATGAGAGATGACAAGTTCCCAATTTATAGAAATATAGAATGGATAAATAATGGAGATTAAATCAAATGAGTTATTGAGATCAAATGAGAGTAAAGTTTGAATAGAAAGTTTCCCTTTAAGAAGGATCTTTTGAGTATTTTTAGGAATTAAATATTCTAGATTGAGAGTTAGTTGACTAATTTGTTTCCCTTTATTTAACTTAATGTTTCTAGTTTTGAGCTCAAGAGAAGATTTGAAGAATATTATTTGAATAGTTTTCTCATATTTGAATATTTGGAGACATTTAATTAAAATGATTTAGTAAATCCCTTTTCATGTATTTTTGGCAAAGATGTAAGTGATTTAATCAAACTACTTATACTTTTGAATTATATCAATTTATTAAGTGGGTTTAATAGCTAATATGTCAATAATAAGGAATTTATCAATATTTAGTGATTATTGCAGATTAATAGTTTTTTGTAATTGATATTTAAATCAAGTTGAAAAAATTAGGACTAGAAATTCCTAATAAATTAGGAATCTGTTGATTAATTTAGAGATTGGGAGAAAGTATTTTACAAGACCAATTTTGGGTATTACATTTGCCCCTCTTTCAATTGGTGTTTGAGCAATGTATTCATTCAAAAATTAGTCTTATTCTAAAGCATAGGATTTGATGTGATATTGGGTATGAGATCAATTATACGAAGACCAATTGATGAAATAGAATTGATTTCCAACATGGTTGGATGATAGTCAATCCTCAAGAATTTAGTTTATATGGGTTGCAAGAAATTAAATGCCTTTTTTATTAAAAAGTGTTTTAGATTATCTCTAGAATGAAGCTTGATCCTCAAAAATTTAGATAGAACATCAAAAAATCTATCCATAAAAGAAGAACCATTTCTAGAATGAATCTTAATACTCAAAAATCCTAATAGAACACCTAGACATTTGTATGACAAGAACTATCATGAGTTGACCTAGATAACTAATAGAAAGTCAATCACTTGATTGAAAGATAAGACAATACTATATTGATACAGGTTACACGAATCTAATATATCCCTAGAGATTTGATATAGCCATAAATAGATAATGGGATACATATTTTTGACATGAAATAGGAGAAATGAATATGCTCCAAGTTACAAGATGCCCCTGGCAATGAAGAAATTGGGTTTTGACTAGATTGGTTTTCAATCAAGACTTGATTAATATAAGAAATGCAATTATCCTTCCCCATAAGAGAAAAATAAAAAGTTAACACATTAGAATGGTGATGTAGAGGGATTGTATTGAAGCCAAAGATGTGATTGGAGATTAACAAGAATGTAGAATTGGTTGTAATAGATTGAGAATAATGTGCATAAGAATTTGAGTCCATTTGTCAAGGTTTTGGGCCCTATTTGACTAAGTTTAACCTTGGGTGACCAAAGTTGACTTATTGTTGAAAAAGTTGAAAATTTGGAGAAAATATTGATTTGATGAGATTTGGGGTGAAAATGGTGTCAGAATGATAATTGTACAAGCATTTGATCACGTTGGTCCCAAAATTATAAATTGCATATTTTAGCTATTTAGGTGTGTTAGATTTCAATTTTGATCTTGAAAATGGATCTAGGAATACCAAATTAGGTAGGTGGTAATTTTTACACTAATTTGATCACTTTTTAAAATTAGGTTAAAGCCTATATAACACCCCAAAAGATCATTTTCAATTTATTTTACTCATTTTTCTTTTATGAAGAGTGCTATGAGACAATGGATAAAATTCTAATGAAAGATCATTGATTCAAGCTCTAGTGGTGGTATAACTAATTGACAGACTACCCATGCCTGGTAAGTTGATGACTACCTATGTATTAATTCAATTTTGTACATTTTTCTTTTCAATTTAGCATTTACTCATATGAGGACCTGATCCCTCATCTTGTATAGTGGGAATCCTCATATGAGACTTGGCATTAGGGTCTCTTTTGTTTCTTTACATGTACAAAATTCTATGAAGGTATTCCCTTGTATGGGACACTAAGAATCCTTGTACATGGATTACAGATTGTGCAACATAGAATCTTGGCTCGTACAGGCCTTGAAGTCAGTTGGTTTGTCTTTGCTTCCTTGTAAGATAAAAAAGAGTACTTTTTATACCTTTAGGCTTATAATTTGTTCATGTTGATTATCCTAATGGATTTTTTTATTTGTTTAGCACTTGTATATATATTTTATGTTTTCAATAATTTAGCATGTCTTAGCAGTCGAGTACTAATGTGCATTTGTTATTCTTCTCTATGCAAGTAAAAATTCTAATTGTTGAGTTCTATTCCACATATCTAGTGACTTAGGGACTTATCCAATAGCTATCCAAGATAGATTTAGAACATATTGATATCTTAGGTCTTTTTTTATCTCCTTGATTTACCCAATATTCAAGTGAATAATAGACTACAAGCAACACTACTAGAGTGTTTCCATAGTGAAATGAACACATTTAATTTGTCAAGTGGGGAGATGATAATGATGCTCGAGGATGTCTACAAGATTATGAGGATTCCATTTTATGATGTACTAGTAGAATATGATTCTCAAGCATGACCCAGGGTTGAGGCTAGGTGGTAGGTTTTTGTGGATCAAGATAATCTGTATAGGGCCGTGCCATGGATGAGTTGGTTCAGAGATATAAAACCACTCATCTATTGCAATCATGAATGTTGATGATATTCCTATGGGGGAGTATTGTAAAAATGTTATTATGATGATATGTTACATTCATGACTGAGTTTGTCATTGATGTCAACATAGTAGTTTTCTATGGTATCTGACAAAAGAACAATAGAAAGATCAAGTTGGTATAGATGACTAGTTGAGTATTCTAACTATGTAAGGTTATGGGAGATACTTCTGAGTATCTGGTATATGCAGTTAACATCAAAAGAAGAAATGATAAGTCTAGAAGAAGTTATGTAAGTTTTGGTGATGTTTATTTTGAGATAGAGTTTATAGAGCCATGTTCTAGTAAACTTGTTATATCTCTTAGCAGAGTTGATATTCTAAGAATTGAGATTGAGAAAATAAAGAAGATACTTTGATGATGATGTGGCTAAGTTTTCTTGATATAATATTGCATGATTGGAAATTTATTCAAGTTACAAGGTAGAAGATTTATGTTATAGCTAAGTGTAATGTATTCTTAATGTGGTCCTATAATAATTGATTGAGAAGGTCTAACAACTAACTCAGGGAATTATTTTGAGGACTTGGTATAAAGGAAGGACATTTTCCTTTATCACAAATGACATGAATTATATTAATGTGAAGAGATTGTAAATAGAGAGAGAGCAGAATGTGAAGTTGAGTAGAGTAGTGCAAAAGTGAAGGAAGCTTCATTGCTAAGGTTTTGCTGAATGATCTGAGGTTTGATATTTGGATTCAAGGTTCATGATCTTGTCTACAAGGTCTGATAGTAATTGGTTTGGTTAATTGAACAAAGGAAAGAAGAACATAATAGTAAATTATGTGTTTGAGCAGTGAGCTCTTCTTGTTGTTGAAAGTGCATGTTTGGGCAGTGGCTCATCTTGCATTTACTATACCACAACTCCTAACATGGTTGGAATCTCTTAACAAGGACTCTATGTACTAAATGCTATAATAGACTCCTAATAGGGTCCATTCTCTAATAAGGAATATTTATATGAGTACATTTTCTTTTGGGCATCATTCTCACTAGGATTTTCCCTCTGATCAAGGGTTTCCCTAGTCAACATATTTGGTGTAATTGTCTATGTGCATGTTGTTATGGTTGTAGTTTACTTTGGTTGAACGGTTAAGTTTTTTTAAAGAAGATAATTTTTTAAATTATTGGATAATTGATTCACCCCCCACCCTAGTTATGTTGGTGGACTATTATTTCTAACAATTGGTATCAAAGCATCAGGTCCTTAAAGGTAAAGTTTAACAACTTTGGGAGATCCATGGTGAACATGTTCAAGAAAGATAGTCTGAAGTTTGATGGAAAAATTATCATAGTTGGAAAGAAAAGATGAATACACATCTATTGTGTATGGGTCTAGGATATTGTATCTTAACAAAATCAATGAAGACAATCATTGCTAAAAAGAATTTGGAAATTTGTACTAAGGCAGAAAGAGATCTTTTTATATGCAACATAGGAGCTAGAGAAGCACTATTTGTAATCACCTAAAAATGGTCATCTAGACTATTAGCCCCCTTTTCAACATTTTGGCTAAATTAATTTAATCACTTACCTAAGCCAAATTGCTAATAATCAATTTATTTGATTATAACCTATAGTTTGACTATGCTATCCTAAGTTCATTATTTGATTAAAAGAACATGTCCCCTTTTAATTAAATAAAAGACCCCATTCTTCTAACCCACTTAAAGTGCACACATAAAGTCTTTTTTCTATTTTGCAATTAAAAGAAAAGGCTTTGTGACTTTTGTCTTATATGACAAGTCAACTTATATTCTATTGGTTGATTTGTGTGTGCACATGGATCACTCCTATTTTCGAATTCCACCGTTGATCATCCACCATCTTCATCTTGATCTCCACCGTCCATACATCTTTAAAAGGGAGAGAGCTTTCCCCCTCAATCAATCCATCTTTTGAACATTGTTATGCTGCAAGTTTTCTAACAGGTTTCTTTGGAGCTTTGTGGAGAACTTCTATTTCTTGTCTACATTCTCTCATCCATGGCATCCATGGAATTTTAGCTTAGCTTAGCTTCATTTTTACATTTAGCTTAAATCATATAGTCTAATTGTTGGATTGTAACACTCTCATTCATATTCTAGCATAGCTGCATTTGACATTCTCATTTTAGCTTAATCTTCATTTGCATTGCATCCTTGAGGAACTCCTTGGGACATTTGCATTCTTGCATCTTGTCTTTGGAACCTCCCATTGCATGGTTTACTAGCAAGAAGAGTATCTCTAAGGCTCATCTGAGAGCCTTTTTATTCTTGAAATATACTCTCTTGCACTCCATGGATAGGGAGCTCTAAGCCGGCATCTAAGCATTCCAACTCATGGAATTGTTTGGATAGAAGGGTTTAGAGTGGGACACTTTCGAGTGTACATTTTTGGCGCCCACCGTGGGGCCTGAATCAAATTTTCAGCTCCATTTGCTTTCATTTCTTATCTCTAGTTTTTTACAGCAGCATATTGGGTCTAATCAAATGCTTTTGTAGAATTTTCACTTTGGTTTTAAGGCCAAGCCATAAGTAAATTGGTTTGAAGGCCAAAAACTTAGTTGGTTTAAAGATTTGATCATATCTTTTAAACCGCTTAGAATTTGGTTCTGAAATTTTGTTTGCAGGTTGCGTATATGATCAAAATGTTTCAGTCCAATTTTCAGAGCATTTTGATGTGATTTTCGGAAGTTATGATATTTTCTTTATTTTTCATAAAAAGCCATTTTTGATCGCAAATCAGCGCATTTTTTGGAAAAATTTACATTTTCAAAAAGATTTTTGAATTCTAATGGGGGTTCTTTCTTTGTGTTTTTAATTTTGAGATCGTATTAAGGATAAAAAATTCGATTTGATAAATTTGACCTGTTTTGACAAAATCAATCTCTAGGGAGCAAATGAAGAGATTTTTTAAAATTTCTTGCATTTTTGGAAAGCTCTCTGATTTTTAATAGGGGTCTCTTTTTTTCATTTTCATTTTTGGATACGAAATCATAGCAAAAAAGTTCAATCTTGCTGACTAGGTCAAAACCAAAGAGTAAAAATGAAAGCATTTGTGATTAACTTGCACTTTCTTTGCATGTACTTGGTTGGAGGATAAATTAGATTTTTGAAGCAACTCACCACTTTTTATTGCAGATTTTTATGTTATTTCACACTAACTTTTGTTGCTAACAAGTTATGATTTCAGGTTGCCATCCTTGTGAAAAAAATTGAAACATTGCATAAAAAGAACGCATGTCAAAGCTTCAAATGCACAAGAGCTACTAACGATTGTTTGCAGGGCTGCCCAAAGCATAAAAACCCAAATTTCTTGCTTTTTTGTTTTCATGTGTGGCATTGAATAATTGTTCATTTTTCATAGGCACATAAAACTTGTGATTGGAGTCTTTTGGTAATAGGAGAGTATGCTCTTCACCCTTGTGGTGAATCAGAAATCTTGACTTGCCATTTGGTTTCAAAAGCAAGGGGTAACTGAATCTTCTTGGCGTGTTTGGGAGAAAATGATTGGAATAGGAGAGTATGCTCTTCACCCTTGTGGTGAACCAGAAATCTTGACTTCCAAAATTTGATCCACTTTGTGTAGTTAGAATCCTTTAGAGGGCCTGCTCTCGGACAACCTGAGAGGAACGACCCAAGTGGGAACAAGCCAATTACCTGGCTCTTCCAACCCACTATAAACTCAAGGCTATCAAGGACACAAAACTTTGGTAGACGTAGTGTTTGTCTTCACCTAGTGTGATCGCTTATGGGATTTCGACCATAGGGAGATCACTAGGCAAGAATGCTTAAGGTACTCTTGTGATCGCGAGATCGGTTACTCATCGCAAGGTGAGGTGTCCCGTAATTGGGAGCAAGAGGAACACTATGAACGGAAGCCCTATCTAAACACCCTTAGTTAGTAACTACCCTTTTTAGCCACTCAACTTCTTGGTGCAAGGATTGATCCTAGTGGACTACCCGGATCACCCCAAGATTTACACTCACCATATGTGTTCCCTTGGTTATGCTTATGGCATTTCCATGACAAAGCTAATATCTCTTGTGGGCAACCACTTGGTGTGAGGCGAAGGAGCATCAAGCGTGGGCTAAGTTGTTGAGTAATGAACCATGACTTCTAGGTAGATATTGCTTGATGTGTTCTCGAATGTGGTATACTTGTGAAAATCTTTTGAACATACACATGACGATAATTCTAGAGAATTCTTTTGAGATGTCACATATGCTTGTATCATGCAAGGTTGCTTTGTCCCTTGCTTGATTGTTTGAAGACTACTCCATGTGTCACTATCTTGCTTGGAAAGAAATTGCTTTTGAACATCAAACTTGCTATGCTATCAACTATTGTCAAACTTTATCAACCAAGTCAAAACATCAAATGCAAACATTTTCTTGTGTTGCTTGCTAAGAGGAGTCTCATTATTTGACTTTTCTTTTATATGTCTCTAGTGCTTGAACATGCTTAAAGTGAATCTTTGGTCTTAGTGCTCATGGTCTTCCTATCTTCATGGTCTATGTTTGCTTGCTAGTTATCCTTTTGCTAAAATGGTTACCTTGATTTCTTGACTACACTCTTGGGTTGGAGAGTTGTTCACTTGTCACCCCGCTTGCTCTATCTATTTGGCTATTTGGGCATCTTGCCTAGCTATTGACTTGAGTCATTCATGTCGTAAGTTTCTTGGACATATTGTTTGACAAGTCGCTTTAATCTCTCTCTACTATCTTGGCAAGTGAACACTCTACCTCCTATAGTTTCAACATCAAGTTATCTTCTAGGCTCTTTTATGCTTGGCTTTTCATCTACCACTATGGGATCTAAACCTTGTGCTATCAAACTTCAACTGAATCTAGATGATCATGATATCCTCCATGTCACTAAAGAGTTTCAAGATCTATATGTGCAATACAAAGAACTAGAAGAGACAAATGATCTTTCTTACCTTCATCTCTCTAAGCGCATGACAGAAATGAAGTCTAAACTTGAGAAAAGGTTGGAGGAGAAGATTGCATCATTACATGAATCTTCCTTAAGTTCTTTACATGCATGTGAGTCACCTTGTTTGAGGTCATCCTCTTCTTCTAGGTCTACATGCTCTACTTCAAGACATCAAATGTCTTCATCTTCTAGATCTAAAGACCTTTTTAGAGAACAAGCAAGTGATACCTACTTTGAGCCTATTCCAAGATACCATGATGGACCTATCTTTGACCAAGACAATGATGAAGACATGGATGCATTCTATTCACTTGAGAAACAACCAAAGGACTGTAGACATACTTTTGAGAGAAATTTTACTCCCTTGGGGAATTCTTATGATGACATTTTGAGAACACTTCTTGGCACCAAGCTCATCATGTTGCCTAAGTCTAGCTCCTATGGAAATCCATTCTTGGATACCTATTGTGCCTATCATCAATCTAATGACCATGCTACTTCTAATTGTATAGAGCTGAAACATAAAATCCAAGATCTCATTGATGATGAGATTGTTGATCTTGGAACCTCTAGTGACTCATGTGTTGAGGATACTTCTCTTGAGCAAGATTATGTTGATGAACCTATGTCTAGTAGTGGCTCCATTACATCTTCCACTTCTTCCAACACTCATGCATCTCCCAACATTTCAAATCTTTCCAACATACCTCCATCAAATAAAGAACCTAATGCTTTCCACATTGACTACGTGTATCCTCAAGGGCTACCTCTAAAAGAAACTCAAGCTAACCTTCACTTGGCTTCAAACCTTTTCCATGCTACTAATCCTAAACATCCTCAACCTTCATGCACTACTATGCCTAATCCAAGCACTACTCCGCTCACTCTTCATTCTCCCTTGTCCTTAGAAGTGGCTCCATGTCAAGAGGACTCTCAAAAAGAAAAAGCTACAAATTTCAAGAAAGATCAAGATCAAGCACCCTTTCATCTCTTTCAAGATTTTTCCCCTCCATATCCTATATCTTTCCCACCTCCTAAGTATGATGAAGATACCACTTCCATTTCCCTTGAGCTTAGTGAAAATTATGAGAAAAGTTCTCTTCATATGCTATCCAAGGCTACTTGTCAAGATCAAAGCATCCCCTCATGTTCTACTTCTTCATATCCACTTCAAAATTGTGCTCAAGCTTCAAGTGCTACTATTAAAAATGTTGTTCCTATCAAAGGTAATCATGAGTCTATTGATGGCTTTGACCATGTTGCTCATTCTAAAGATGTTGATATCCCTTCCCACTATCCCTTTGCATCTTCTAAATCTATCCTTGGTCCTTATCCATCTAAGCTAAAGCATTCAAACCTTCCATCCATATTGGGACCTTATGTTCCTCCATCTCCTACATTCACTCCTAGTTCATTCCCTAGCTCTCCTATCATACTTCAAGATCAACAAAGACACTCATCCTTGATGACTTTTCACCCATCTATACATCTAAACCAGTCATATCATCCTTATTCATCCACAAATCCCAAGTCCTTTGGAAGTGAGAATAAACATAAGAATCCATTGAAAAAGAAAGATCACTATGTCCCATCTAATCGACATGTGAATATGAAGAAGGAAAATGCACAAAAGAGACCGCAAAGGTCCACTATTAAGAGAGCTAAATCAAAGAAAATATGGGTTCCTAAACCCATTATTGAAGAAATGTGTTTTGAAGTATCCAAAGGAAAATCTAAAGCTATATGGATTCCCAAGTCTCTTTTAAAAGACTTGAATATTGAAAATACTTCAAAGTTGACATTCAAGCTTCCAAAGGCTTCCATTCCATCTTCTTCCAAAAATCTTCCTAAAAATATTCCAAAGCCTTCCACTCGACTTTTTTCAAAATCTCTTCTACCAGCTCATACATCTAAACCTCAAGCTACTTCATCCATGATTCCTCCATCATTCCAATACCCTTCAAGGTGTGTGTCAATGTTGATCTTGTACAATATTTCAACTACCCTCATGAAATCCTCTAAATCTTACACTAAATTTCTATACATGAACTCTTATCCTCCATATATTTTTCCTACTACCATTTCCCTTTCATCACCCTATCAACATCTTTGAGCATACCTTTCTATGGTCTTGGCTTATCATGACTTATCTTTTCTATAAGAGCACTATCTACATTCAAAAAGCTTGAGCTCTTTCTAAAAATTCAAAAAAAAAAAAATGAAAAAAATGAAAATGTGCCTTGGTGAAAACCACTTCTTCTGGCACCTTGGCAGCAAAAGTAAAGAGAAATAAATGCATCCTATGGTGAAAACTACTTCGTGTGGCACCTTGGATAAGTACCATGATGAAAACCTGGCAAATAGGCATCATGCGTAATTCTTCCATCATCCATCTATCCCTTCTTCTCTCTTTGATCTTGATAATGTTGAGCTATCTTTGCATATTGGCTATCTTATCCACCAGATTTTCTATTGTGCTCTCCCATTCACTCATAGCCTCTATCTTGAGCTTTATTCTTATTGCTCTATCCCATTGTTATACTATCTAGTTGACCCCTTGGTCTTGATCATAATAAATGAAACATGGTTCTCATAAGTCTCTTGACATGGCTACTCTTTTGGACTACACACTTCATGCTATCTCACTTGTTGGCTTCATTGCTTATCCTACATGCTATCTTGCTCATTACTTCCATTGCTTATCCAAAACATGCTTCATATGACTATTTCACCTCTTTTCCTAGCTTGGGTACTCTTGAGGAGTCAGTCCTTGAGGATCACTTTCACTTGCTTCACATTCCTTTCTTATCCATCTCTGCTTATCCACTGGCTTGTTTCTCCATCGTGTCCTATACCTAACTATACATTGGGAGAAAATGATGTGATCTTGCTTGAGAACTAGTGATCTCTAAATTATTCTAAAAAATCCAAAAAATCCATATATGATCTTGAAAAAATCCTAAAAATCAAAAAAATATCATGAAAAAAAGATCTTCTTAGTGAAAACCTAGCAATAGGCACTTTGATGTATCACCAAAAAAATTCAAAAATACAAAAATACAAAAAAATTGAAAAAAGTCCTGAAAAAATCTGTCAAAGTGGTGAAAACCTAGAAACAGGCACTACTTGAAACCCTTGCACCTATGTCTATCAATCTCAATCATCCACTTCGCTACACATTTCCTAGCTTGGAATTGTTTCTTGTCCTCATCTTGGGGGCATAGCTACTTAGCCTATTGAGGTATTCTTGTGCATTAGGGTTTCTTTGACAACTCACAAAATAGTGTTTCTCAACACTTCCCCCACCTTGACATCAAGTGTTTTTCAACACTTTTTAGATAGTTTACCTACGGTCTTCGATGTTGTGATATTTCTCACTACCAGAATCAAGTCTTAAAAAAATGGCCAAGTGACTTGCACACACGCACTTTAACACTTAAACAACTGAGCTATGCTGATCTTTATCTACTTTGTGTGCTGTCTATGATGATTTCTTTGCCATGTATTCCCTCCCTAATAGTCTTTCAAGGATGTCATTGACTAGAAGACTGGGGGCATGGGACATATTTTCTTGATTTCTGCTTGTGGGTATACTTTTGTTTGTCTATAGTGTTGTAAGCATTCATGCTTGTCCTATTCAACACTTTGACTTATAAATGTATCATCCTTGATTGTTTTGCAAGACCGCACTCAGGGTTTATCCTGGCGCTTATGCCTTGATACAGGTGTAATCTTGCTAAATTAAACTTAGGGAATCTAATCGTGTAGTTATCTTGACTTACATGTCTCTGATGCTTAGATTGGATTTCCACATACCTATCTAATATCAATCATATTCATATCCTCATAGTTATACTAGTGATGGTTGTATGATCTCATGATGTCCCTAATAAATGCTCAATGATGAAATTAAGAGTCTAAATGTTATACACTTCTTGCTGGTAAACCACTTTGCATATTAGCTTGCATTTTAGGTTCATTTTCTAGCTTAGTCTTGCATTCTTGCATATGGGGAGAGCTCTCTCTTCATCTTTTTGTGGACATATCAACTAACTCCTTTCATATATTTCTTTATTTTCTTCTTGTTCATGTCTTTTCACCTTCTTAATCTTTCACTTCATCTCTTTTCTATCTTATCATCACATTATATAAAGTTTTGACCTCTTAAATAATTTTGACGTCCTAGATTCATTTTCGGGATCGAAATCCAAATTCGAGTTCATCTTGATGGTCAAAATTGTCTTTTAAAATTCTACTTTCTTCTAAGCAGTTAGCTGACCTTTTGAGGTCTAATCTCTGAATCATCTTTCTACTAGATTTGACCTAATTTTATGCTATATCCTTCAAGGTCAACTCTAGTCAAACTGGGGCATTTTGTTAGTTTCTAATAGTCATTCTTGAGTTCTAATCATCTATCTGTCATATTGGACATTGCTATATTCTAATTTTCTCATTTCTAGCCAATTTTTGCATCCCCTTACCTCATTTCAATTTCGATCCCGAGGGGGCAGAAATACTCTATCACTGCTTAGGAGCATTTGTTTGATCTTCTCACTTGCTCTCACTCTATCCACTTTTCTAAGTGTTAGCATTCTTCTTGAATTCTGACATCATCTTTTCCTAGTGTTCAGTACTATCACTATCAGGCTGTACATTCAGGACTTGCTATCTATTTCTGCATTTCACTCTTCGGAATCAGACATCTATATCTACCACTGCCTACTTGGCTTCTATTTTCTTTGACATAATGTGTTCCCAGATCGATCACGCATTAGTCAAAGAGGGGCAAATGTAATCACCTAAAAATGGTCATCTAGACTATTAGCCCCCTTTTCAACATTTTGGCTAAATTAATTTAATCACTTACCTAAGCCAAATTGCTAATAATCAATTTATTTGATTATAACCTATAGTTTGACTATGCTATCCTAAGTTCATTATTTGATTAAAAGAACATGTCCCCTTTTAATTAAATAAAAGACCCCATTCTTCTAACCCACTTAAAGTGCACACATAAAGTCTTTTTTCTATTTTGCAATTAAAAGAAAAGGCTTTGTGACTTTTGTCTTATATGACAAGTCAACTTATATTCTATTGGTTGATTTGTGTGTGCACATGGATCACTCCTATTTTCGAATTCCACCGTTGATCATCCACCATCTTCATCTTGATCTCCACCGTCCATACATCTTTAAAAGGGAGAGAGCTTTCCCCCTCAATCAATCCATCTTTTGAACATTGTTATGCTGCAGGTTTTCTAACAAGTTTCTTTGGAGCTTTGTGGAGAACTTCTATTTCTTGTCTACATTCTCTCATCCATGGCATCCATGGCATTTTAGCTTAGCTTAGCTTCATTTTTACATTTAGCTTAAATCATATAGTCTAATCATTGGATTGTAACACTCTCATTCATATTCTAGCATAGCTGCATTTGACATTCTCATTTTAGCTTAATCTTCATTTGCATTGCATCCTTGAGGAACTCCTTGGGACATTTGCATTCTTGCATCTTGTCTTTGGAACCTCCCATTGCATGGTTTACTAGCAAGAAGAGTATCTCTAAGGCTCATCTGAGAGCCTTTTTATTCTTGAAATATACTCTCTTGCACTCCATGGATAGGGAGCTCTAAGCCGGCATCTAAGCATTCCAACTCATGGAATTGTTTGGATAGAAGGGTTTAGAGTGGGACACTTTCGAGTGTACACTATTGACTACACTTCCTAAAATTGAGTACAATAAGGTAAAATCACTTGCTACTTCACATTTGATTTGGAAAGTTTTGGAAAATAATTTTGAAAGAGATGCACATTCTAAGAAATTGAGACTACAAAGTTGGATTATGCATTTCAAAATGCTAAAATGATAGAAGATGAATCTGTAAGAACATCTTGATGCAAGGGACTCCCCTTAATACCATAAACTCATAACATAAACAAAGAAGAAATAGCAAATGTGAGAACAAAATATGAACTTCTTATTATTGCCACAAATGTGGAATTACAAAATTCTCAATTACAATATGCTAACCCAAATGGGTGCCTTCATTACAGTAATCTGCAAGACAATGCTACGAACTATCATAAAGAGTTGTCCTAGACAATGTTGGGGCCTTTCTTAAATAAGAAGTTTTATGCCACCCAAGAAGGTTCTAGATGCTCAAACTTAATACCTAGGGCCGACAAACCCTAACAATACACATAGAGTTGGCCAAATACATCTTTGACAAATTATTTTGGAAATTTTGATAGCCCAACTTTCAAAGGCCATAACTCATGAACCATTGCTCTGATTGGCTATTATAACCACTTTTTGGAAATGCTAGCTCCTGATCTATAGGCTTGGAACCATGCTAGTGCCCTTTTGTCAAGTTTTTGGACCTCATCTGGGCACTCTAAGGCCTCCAATGATGAGCTTGAATATTTTTCTACAAAATTTTCCACCAAAAATTTGCAATAACTTCTTTCATACTAAAGTTGGCGTAATGAGATTTTTATGGTAGGCTTATATCTCTAAAATGAACCTTCCTATAGAAAATGAAAACATTTTGAGCTCGTATGAAAAACATACTAAAAATAGAAAGTTCCCATAAATAATAACCACCCTATCTACTAGTCCTTATTAAAATAGAAAAGGCTAAAATTAATATATTTTTAGATGATGTAAGATTGCCCTTACACTCGGGATGCTCCTACATCAGACACTTGAGGCAATTTGAGAAGTGACCCATCATATCTCAAGTGTTTAGAGGAAAACCAAGATGGTTGACCTCCTCCTTTGCTAGCCATGATGAATTCTCAACTGGTCTCCCTTTCCATTTGACCAGATATTTCTCATAAGTTATGTTTTTGGTACCTTTTCCAATACGACTATCTAGTATCTCCTCAATCTCCTTGGTAGCCAAACTAGCTGTTGGAATGCTCCACTATGATTTTGTAGCTTCATCTCCATCACTTCCTTCATAATACTCTATCAAATATGAAATATTAGATACTAGTGAAATATTCAATTTAGTAGGCAACTTCACTTCTTACGCATTTCTAGAATCATGCCTCTTCACTATCTTGCATGGTCCAAACTTCTTCATCTTTAGCTTATTATATGTACCTACTAGAAAAAACTCATTTCTCAAATGAACCATGACTTCATCTCCAATCTAAAATTCCTTATATCTCCTTTTCACATCTACCTTAGCCTTATATCGTGTATTCATCTTTATGATGTGCTTCCTCACCTCCTCATGGATGTTCTTCAAATGTTCAATAAAATCTTTTGCTTTAGCACTACTTATCTCTCCCTTGTCCAACTTCCTCAATTTAGAAACATTTCTAGGACTACTCCCATATACAATCTAGAAGGTTGATTTACTAGTGCTCCTATTGACAAAATTATTATATGCAAATTTTTCTTATGGGAAAATCATATCCCATCCTTTTGGTTTATCTCCAACCAAGCATCTCAGCAAGTTTCCTAGACTGTGATTCATAGCTTCTGTCTACCCATCATTCTATGGATGGTATGATGAATTGAACTTCAAATTTGTCTTCAACTTCTTGCACAATGTACGCCAAAAGTACCCAACAAATTTGGTATCTTGATCTAAAACAATACTCTTTGGCAGACCATGTAATCTCACCACTTCTTTGAAAAATAACTCTGCTACATGAACAACATCACTAGTCTTCTTGCAAGGAATAAAATGTGCCATCTTTGAAAACCTGTCAACCACCACAAAAATAGAATCATGCCCATGCTACATCCTCAGTAATCCAAGAACAAAATCCATGCTGACATCCTCCCATGGCTTCTTTGGTACATGTAATGGCTAATACAACCTTATATTCTGCTTCACTCCTTTCTTAATCTAACATACTCAACAAATTTGTACAAACTTCATCACATCTTGTTGTAACTGTGGCTAGTAATAATTTTTAGCAACCAAAGCTATAGTTTTATCTCTACCAAAATGTCCAGCCAATCCTCCACTATGCTTCTCCTTAATGAGGTTCCCTCTCATTGAACTTCTTGGAATGCACAACTGGATTTTCCTTTGAACAACATATTATCTTGAATCATAAAATCCAACCACTTTGTCCTATCAAGTGTACCAAGTTCTATACAAGCCTTTGATGCTTCACCAAAATCAAGATCACATGGATACAATGTACTAAGTTCCTTGAACCCAACCACCTTTATCTACAATTCTGTCAACAAAAGTTGTCTTCTACTAAGAGTATGTACAACTTTATTAGACTTCCCACTTCTATGTTTCAAAAAAAATGTATAACTCTACAAAAACTCAACCCACTTTAAATGTCTTTGGTTCAATTTTCTTTGACTATTCAAATATTGCAAAGCTTGATGATTGGTATACAAAAAAACTCCTTGGGAAGAAGATAGTGTCTCCACTTCTTCAATACTTGAACTATGGCATAAAATTCTTGATCATAAATAGAATATTTTCTTTTTCCATCATTCAACTTCTCACTAAAATAAGCAACAGGTCTACCTTCTTGGCTCAAAATAGCTCCTATTGTAGTACCACTAGCATCATAGTCTATTTGAAACACCTTGTTAAAATCAAGAAGTGCTAAAACAAGTTACTTAGTAACTTTCTATTTTAATAGATTGAAACTTTCATCTGCTCTGACAATCCAGTTAAACTCTTTCCTATCTCCTCTCATTGTTTCAGTCAAGGGTCCACAAATACTACTAAAGCTTGTTATGAACTTTTTGTAAAATTTAGTCCATGAAAAGATCTTACCTCTATCGCACTCCTTGGAGTAGGCCATTTGAGGATAGCCTTCACTTTCTATTGGTTCATTTTCTGACCTTCTCTTGAGACTAAAAATCCTAGATACACCAACTCTTTCTTTACAAAATTGCACTTCTTTAGGTTTATCAACAACTTTTCTTCCCTAAACTTTTCAAACATCTTGTGAATATGAATCAAATTCTCCTCCAATGTCTTACTAAAGATCAATATATCATCTAGGTAAATGATGACAAACTTACCCAGAAACTCCTTCAGTATTTCATTCACGAGCCTCATGAAAGTGCTAGGTGCATTGGTTAGCCCAAAAGGCATAACTAACCACTCATATAGTCCTTCCCTTGTCTTGAAAGTAGTCTTCCACTTATCACCTTCTCTAATTCGAATCTAATGGTACCCACTCTTTAGATCTATCTTTGTGAAATACTAAGCTCCACTCAAACAATCCATAATATCATCCATCCTTGGCAAATGAAATCTATACTTGATGGTGATCTTGTTGATAGCACAAGAATATGTGCACATCCTCCATTCTCCATTCTTCTTTGGTGCTAATGCTACTAGTACAACACATGGAATCAGACTCTCTCGAATCAACCCCTTTTGCAACAACTCATTAACTTGCCTATTCAACTCTTCACCTTCTACTGGTGTCATTCTGTGCACTACCTTGTTTGGAAAACTAGCTCTTGGAACCAAATCCATCTAGTGACTAATCTTCCTCATTGGGGGAAATCCATTAGGTATATTATCTAATACAAAATTAGAAAACTCTTCCAACATATTTGCAACTTCTATAGGTACCTCCTCTACTTCTTCTTTAGTATCTTTAGGAATTATAGAAAAACACATATGCTCATGTTTCATACCTTTAAGAAACTCTTTTCCATCAACAAAACATATTCTGGTAGCACTACATACCTTTTCTTCTTTATCCTCAATGGCTTCAATTTATGTTTCACTCCATCCTTAGTTAGAGTGTAGGTATTTGCTCACCCATCATGTACAAAATGCTTGCTAAACTACCATAGCCTACCCAACAACATATGGCATATGTCCATAGGTATGATATCACATAGTACCTCATCCTTGTAGCTCCCAATCTTGAAATTCACTGATCTTTTCTCATTGACCATAACCTTACAGTCATCTTGCACCCAAGCAATATGGTATGGATGTGGGTGTTTCTATCTCTTTAGCTTAAACTTGGTGACCATTGCTTCTAACACCATATTTTTAGTACTTCCACCATCAATGATCATATCACAACACTTATCTTCACATCTACACCTTGTTTGAAACAAACTCCTTCTTTGATCAAGTTCATTTTCACAACTCAGGAGGATTCTTCTGTTAACTAGGACTTCTCCTCTTTTAGCATCTCCAAAATGTGAGGATCTAGCATCTTAATCAACATGTGCAACTCTCACCAAACCTTCTATTCTTTGATCTATCCTTCCTTGGTGTTGGGTACATTCAAATGCTCTATTCCCTTCTTCCCCACAATGAAAACATTTTCCACAGAAGCCTCCTCTTCTAGATCCTTGTCCTCTACCTCTTCCTCTCTAATCTCTATTGTTCTAATCATGGAAATGATTAGAATTGTTTCCCCTTTGTTTCTAGTTGCTACTTCTAGCCTCATCCTTGTTCTTTTGATCATCACTATGGCCTTCATAAGATCATCTACTAGACCTTCCACCATGACCTCTTCCACTATTTTTATCGTCAAACTTCTTGCTTTGTTTCTCCTTAACTCTTAGGTAAAACTGATATGTCATCTCAATAATATTCATCTAAGCCAAACTCAACTCATCCTAAATGCTAGGCCTTAACCCATGTTGGTGTTTTAAAACTACAAAGCAACAAAATGCTTAATACTAAGATGACAATACTCACACAATCTAAAGACTAGCCAATTCTTATTAGCAATTGTATGTGCAAAACCATTTGGGCCCAACTAATAAAACCAAGGGTGGTTTTCTACTCTTCTGGCTCTGCAAAACTAGGTTGGGTATACCCAGGGATGATACAAGACTGAGAAAACTATATGAGAATAATTTTACATTCATTTTGATTCTCGTCTCAAATCCTCAAATACATACACAATTCTTGATAACTTGATAAACACATCCCATGTAACAAATATGGCAAAAAATTCTTCTATAGATCTGTGGGTGTTCTCAAGAATAGTGGCTAACTAAAGCTAAAACATTTCATGCAAACAAGTACTAGCCAACTTTTAAGATCTATAGGAAATAAAAGTAAAATTGATTTAATTTTGCATTTTTGATAACCATTCATGACATATTTCTCTTTCATCTCGATCAAATTTGATCAGTGCCTAATCCATTAGGGTTTAGAGTCTACTAAAAATTTCTAAATCTAATTTGTTGCCTTACAAATTTTTTATCAGCAATTCTTATCAGAATTCATCATTCAAAATCCTTTCCACTACTATAACAACCTTACCAAACTCATCAAAGATTTTACTTAATCCATTAAACTAATAGCAGTGATGAATAGATATACAACCTAACTAAATTGCATTCAATTGCACAAGCTTTTACTTATACAACATCAAGATAACCAAGTAATCAAAAGGAGAAAAAGTTCAAAAATAATTGATATGGGGACAGCTCATAAATTGTCTTCATTTTCCTTGGAAATTGTATATAGTTTACAGTAAACTCAAAATGACCTTCAGAAAGAAACACAGATCATTCTATATTCATGTATTCTCAAGATCTGATAGAGAAAATACACCACAAATTTTTTTTGCTCAAAATGATGGACCAAAAATAGACTAAGTATCACTTAGAAAAATTTAATTCAGACCATTCTCTAGCCCTAGAATCTCACTTAAATAGTGTGAGATGCAACAAGCTTTAGGCTAAGAGAAAATGACAAGTGTCCTTTACAAGAAGAAGACACACACATCTATCTGAAAAAGAAAAAGATTAACAGAAAATTATGCAAACCATATATTCTCTTGCAGGCTTCTATCTATCACATCCTTTTGCTGATTTATCTCCAATTGTGATTCTATTGTATATCTAACTACTAAGCTTGTCCCTAAGAAAATTTATTTTGATGATTGCAAACTGACTTGAACCTATGGGTTTTACCATTATTACGGTACTGGGAGAAACACCCTTACTTCCCACTCTTCACTGATTAACACAACTCCTTAAGATAATGGGATTAAACCTTAAGAAACAACACTCAAGTATGGAAACAATGTGGCTATCATATATAACAAAATGAGCAATTTCTGCTTAGCTAACCATGTCTGCATCCAAAACCAGCTTTCAACCAAAATTTGTCACCTACTGACACAGAAAGATGTGCACTAAAAAAAATTCAGACAAACTATTTGCATGTAGCCCATGGGTATAAAGTCTTCTTTACCTTCTCTAAAAACTCTGCACAGGGTCCTACATACTTCCGCTACCATGGCATTGAAATGTGCCATCTTGATAATTTCCTTAAAGAAAGGTGTTACTACTGATAGGATTTTTATTTTATCAAGTCTATTCTTTGCTCCCCTCATTACCTTAGTAGCTTGATCACAACCCATAATAACACCTAGGATTACTAGTCTTCCTCAATCAAAATTCCACATACTGACATATGAGACAAACAACTTCCTCTCTACAAACCAACTTTCAAACAATCTTGAACTAATTCGAGATGAAGAAACACTAGGGATCCAATTAGTCTTGTCAAGTAATCCCTCTGCTATCCATAGTCTAAGAGTTAGTGAATTCTTCGGAGCCATTTATGCTATACCATGCAAGACTCCAACACTTCAGAGACTACAATAAAATATGCACTTGGAAATCTCTTATCTGTAGTTCTTTTATGCTATTTGGTACTCGTGCCAAAATCTACACAATCCTCTTAGTAAATGATCGTATTCAGAAAAGACTTCAAATCTTTATTTGCATAAGGTGCAACTGAGAAAATCTTATAAGTTACACTCCATTTTTTCTTTTCACTTGCAAAAATTGTCATATCTCATTAATATGTAGAGTGCCACTACCTTCAGTATTTAAACTTGCACTGTCGATCTTTGAAATCATATGATTAAGGAATGAAAACTACATTGACTCAATGTTCCTTTTAGCATGCTAGCAGTCAAACCAATAAATGCCCTCCATCTGTGTGTTTCCTTCAAAGTTTGCATTTCAAACTGGGCCCATGGATGACCAAGGACACGTGTCATCAACTCACTAACTTGCTATACTTATCTTTCGAGCACTTTTCCATAGTGAGCTAGTGATAACCACTAATCTTGCTTTGATCGTATGGTAGATATTTGAAACAACTTTTAAGAAAAAAATGGTGGGTCCCTCACTCATTAACTCACTATACTTATTCATCGTGTTGGCACTCAAAATTGGAGGCCTAATTTTGAGCACTATCGAAAAAATCAAGCCCTTAAATGCTTTTAAAGTGCATTTATACCTAGCTGCTAATTTGAGGCCTAAGAGGTGTTCAATGCTTCTACCACCTTTCATTTAGCATGTCTAAGCATTTCATAATGATAAATTGACATTCTGAGCTATTTTGTGAAGTCCTGTTTTGAGCATCCATCAAATCTGCATTTTATCCCAAGTGTCAAACAGCGATAGGAAGCCTTGTTTGCAATCGAATAATGTGCACCTAGAAATTTTTTAGGACTCACCACTTTGGGAGTGTCTAGTGTCCATATCTAAGAACCTATGTTTGACTAGGTTTTGAATCCCTCAAATTTGATCAATTATTGTTTTCATGCTTTTGCAATTTACACCTAATTTTGAGAAGCCCTATTTGACATGCTATAACTTTTGACTAGTTGACCTAAATGACAAAATTCCTTTTGTATCATATTCTAGGGGTCAGAGAATTTATATGTTCTAGATTTGAACTTATGAAGAATCCATTTGATTAGTTTTCAAATGCAATTTCATTTGCAATTTCTAAAAGTTTTAGTGGAACCAAAAGTGCAGATTGATCGGGAGCCCTATTTGGGATGTCATATTTTTGTGCCTGTGAATGGTAGGACCAAATGGTTTGTTCCGCTATATTCTACTCTAAAAAAACTATAAGTGTGTCAGTTTTTAAGCCTTGACGAATCTGTTTTCACACTTTTCCAAGGTCATTCCATTCATAAAATATGATATTTCACTGATGTCCTATGTCCTTCAAATCTAGGTAGTCAAATTTGCGCCATTGCCAAATTTACCCCATGATTCATCATGAGCCAAAACTGTAGAATCATACTATCCTCGTGACAGAGAACCAACACCCCGATTTTTGTTTTCCCATGTGTCTTTTTTAGTGCTTCTTGATATGCTTGTTTGTAGGTAAATCTAAGAAGGTGACTTTGATGGTCAATATCTTTTGACTCCAAATTTTTCATGAGACAAGATTTGACAGGCTAAAAGTGTGTGGAAAAAAGATTCAGTATACTAGATTCGAGAGCTTGGTTAGTTGTTTGGGGCAATTTTTAAGGGCAATCAATGGACCTCCTGACACAAATTTGATAGTTTGACAGAAAGTGACAAAGTGAGTTTTATTTGATTAATCTATGGTCAAACTTGCTTCTAATCATTCTAAGAAGGTTGGTAGACCAATCTAAGATATTCAGTTGTTCAGAAAAAAAAAAATTAGCTAGACCCACCTGAGGTCCGACTTATTTGCATCAGATTGCCAAGAGATTGTTCATCCCTTGTAGGACTTATGGAGTGGTCAATGTGTACGAACGGGCTGGCCTTGACACTTTGTAGGCACACATTTTCAAAAGGAGGTTAAATATTTGCTACAATTAGCTTTGGTAATTGCAATTGTCATGATACGTATTGATTCTAGTGCTTGAGGGTCTTGGTGTACACTCAGAGGCAGATGAAATAGACGAGGCTTTGAAAATCCTTTCTAGAATGAAGAGATATGGACTTGTTCCTCAAGTTGAAACATGTAATGTTTTGCATTCAGGTTACTAGATGAAATGTTTTACAAAAAGCTAAGGTGTTAAAAGGAACACTGCATCAAAAAAAAGAGCCACAACCCTTTTAAGGGAACCCCATGGCAAAGATGAAGGAAGACTTAGCATAGTATTCAGAATCTACAACATATTTCTCATGGGGATGTTTTTAGTCTTTGACTTCTACAAAGAAAGATGTAGCATTAGTGTCATGTTCAATATAAAAGAAGAGAGTTTAATATAAAAAGCCATAGCATATCAAAGCATGATTTAAAAGAAAATTAGCCAATGAAATATAGAGAGAAGGAACTCTTCATTTGGCAAGAAAAGAAGCCTAGGCAAGCAAATGGGCAGGATCCACAATTTCTCAAGTCATTTTGAATGAGATTCTCAACATTTTAGAGTAGCCCATGGTTTTGGAAGGAGCCATTGACCATAAGGAGCTCACATTGATAAAACACACGTCTCTACAAGAGTAATGGGGACATATGACTATTGTGCTCCAAAGTATGCTATGATAGGCTAGTTAACTTTAAAATCTGATGTCTACAATTATGAAAGGCTATCTTTGATTGCTTTATGGTTGTATGTCTGATTTAGAGCAAAGGAAATTGGTGACATATAATAGAGAAGAGAAGCCGCAAGTTTAAAATAGAAAACTCATGCCAAAGGATGTCCATGCCAGCAGGGGAGGCATTAGAGAAAGCCTACACATCAAAAAAAAAAGAAAAGAAGGCCCCATGCCAAATAAAAAGGAGATTATCTATTAGAAAATCTGTAAGTCAAAATAAATTGAAACTCATGCATTAAAAAGAACCCTATGCCATGATGAAGAGAGACCCATGCATGCAAAAGGGGGAAGGATGAATCTTATTTGCTCCATTCCCACACATGGAGAAGACAGAGATCTATGCACTAGCAAAGGCATGCACTTTGTGTGAACAATCAACATTTTCAAAGGAAGCTAGTAGCACATAAGGGAGGACATGCTAGATAAAAAAAAAAGAGCCTCCACCAAGGGATAGATTCAATGCATTGAAAGGAGCAAGCAAAGAATGGTCGACAGTAAAGAACAGAGATGCCCACAGTTTGCAAGGAAGCTCATGCAGTCAAAGAGAAGAATTCATGTTAAATGAAAGACAAAGCCACCGTGAAAAATGCCATAAGCAAGCATAGGAAACCCACACACATTAAGACTATAGTCCTAGCAAGGATCAGACTGCCCACACATAGTAAAGAGGAACATCTACAGTAAGGAAACTATGAAGAAAACCATTAAAAGGTTTAGTCCCACATAGAGTGGGAAGTTGGATTCCTAATGCTTCAAATATGAATCCACACACATCTCGTTGTGTCTTAAAGACACACCTTTTTAAAGGCAAGGGAGCAGATCTTGAAGTGGACCCTGTGGCTTAGCACAATTATGGATGATGACAACTAGCATGAGAAAACACCAAATTTTAAACAACATTACAAAGATGCTGATGTGGCCAAATTCACTGAGATGACGCCACGTGGTGAGATGGGCAGTGGGCGCATGCTCGCAAAATCAAGTTGCTCACCCATTAAGGAATGCAAAAATGTGGATTTTTGCCACCTGGTAGTGGGTCCCAGCTGGTCATGAGGTGGCATCAAAGGAATATTTCAGAATGGATTGACCAGATGCTGCCACATGTCCAAATTCGATGAACGATGCATTTCTGCAAAATGAAGATGTGTACCGATTAAATAATGCAGGATTGTAGAATGACAACATGTGGCGCAGGTCCAATAGATGATGACATGGCATTTGATGAGTAGTGGTTAGCCAATCAGAGGCTACCATGTGGCAAAGAGGCTCAGTCAAAGCTTGTTGTCTCAAATTGGAAGGTAGAGGGAAAAATAAAATGTCCTTTTTAAAATGCAAAATATAATATTTTTCCTCAAAAATAAGTGCACATTCAGATTGAATTTTAAATTCAATGGGCTTTTTTATAAAGTTTGAACCTTAGCATATTTAAGAAATTTTGAATTTTAAAATCAAACAAGTTGTAGACCTGAATTTTATAGCAGAGGGAGGCGATTTTCAAACAAAGATTTAATGAGTTTCTTGTAGGCAAAGTATGCCTTATCATATACTATCAGAATCATGAAAGTCTAAATTTTCTGATTACAAGGTTAGTTTCTACACAAGAATCCATCCATTTAAGCTACATAGGGTTTTCTCTCAGATTCCTATCTTGCAATCAAATTCAGGTATCAGGATTTAGTTGTGATTTCTAACAAGGTGATGACCTGAATATGGTTAAAGGTTAGTAAAATTTTTAGTTTGGGTTGAATTCAAGTTAGGTTCACTCAATAAAAACTAAACTTCACTAGCATTCTCATAAGGCAGTTAAGATATTTTGGTGACTCATACAGTTTTTATCATTTAGAAAAGAATATTTTGCAAGTTTGTTATAGAAAATGATGAAACAAGATCAAATCAAAATGGGAAGAAAGAAGAGAGTCTTTTCAGTTGCAGAAGAGGGAATTTTAATTGGACACATATTGATTGTAGATTCAATCTAGGAATTTATCTTCATCCTATATTACTCTTTCTTTCTTCCATTGTAAGGGTTCTAGTCTTTGGAGAAACACCAGTCACTACTGAGATACCAAGTTTTGGATCCAGTTTTGATGTGTTCCCATACTGTGATACCATACATTCTTCAGTAAATTTCTCTTGTATGAATAGCAGTAGGAAGATAAAAATAGATAGTTTAGATCTATTAGGTTGTTTCATGTCTTTCATTTCATGCATATGACTGTATAATTTCAAGGAAATAATGCAAAGAACAACAGATGACTAAGTTTTTTGTCTCCATTCTCAGTGAGTTTCAATGTTTTACAATCTCTAAACAAAGAGCCTAGATGATAAGTGTAGTCCCTTATGGTTGTATGTTGTTTCATTGTTGCTAATGATTCAAGGAATTGTGTAAATGCTTCAGAGATTCAATAGGGTTGGAGGTTTATTGAGAAGGATATCAAGTAAGAATGAGATTTGAAATGAACATTGATGTCTATTAGCAAGGTTAATGGATAGATCATATATCTAAATATATGAATAAGTATTAGATATAAAAATCTATGAGGGAGATTCATGAATTTTCCCAATGGATCAAGTACTGATCAGATACAGGGTCATTAAGTTGTTGTTCATACTTGGTTTTCATCCACTTTCCCCTACCCACATAAAATCAAATCAAATTCAAACCATCTGTACATTGTATGTTGAAGAGCAAGAATAGTTTCATACCCACAATTAGCTTCTGAGATTTATAGATCTGCATTTAGCTACTGTAGATTGATTTTATTGCATTAGTCATTAGGAGATATAAGGGGTTTGTATCTATTTAATAGATTCAGGGATATATTTTGCACTAGTACAGTATCAATTGAATCTGAGGTTTACCTGCCTAGGTTTAACAGAGCTTGAAGTAGAAGAAGGGTCATGCCTTATAGTTGGCCCTGTGTCTGAAATGATATGTTGATAATGGGAGTTAGCTGCCCCTAGATGTGTCATCTTCTCATGGGGATAATTGAAAACCCTCTAGTGTTTTCAAACACCAACACATCGCACATCTCTTCATAGCAAATTAATGAGCACCATCAATCAATACTTGATCTTGTGGACAACAATTTACTACATAGTGGTGGGCCATCACTTGCTAACTTGCTATGCCTAACTTTCAAGCATTTTTCCATAGTGAATTAACAATGGCCTTTGATCTTGGTTTGATCTCATGATTAAAATTCTTTGTGTACTTTATACCTAGGGAGTGGGTTCATGCACTGCAATCACTGAGATGGTTGAACATGCTGGCACACACATGTACTCATTTTTTTATCTTTTAATGATGTCACATGTTGTTGGCCTTTTTTCATTTGTGTCTTCTAGGTGGGTCACTACATCGCTACCGATAAAACATTAAAAATTTGTCAAACAACATAGCAACTTCTGGTAAACAATTGCCAAGAAATAAATTTCAACTTACACAAAAGTAAAAGAAAAGTCTGCATAAGATTTTCTTTAGGATCCTCAAAATCACTTCTAGTTATAAAAGAATGCCATGTTTTGCAATGATTGATCCCTCGCTATTTCACTACCAGAAAAGTGGTGTTATTCCAGCTAGCGATATAGCAACCTTTGATGAATTCTCAATTTTGATGATAGAAAATAAAACACACATTGATTGAAAACCCTACCTATTAATGCTGGTGTCAGAAAACATGGCCATGCACATTTATAATGCTGCATGGGAACTTCCGTGGTCATATCAACCTTTTAAAAGAACACTGCCTTTTTGAAAAATTTGGGCATTTTTTATGTCGCCACCGCAAGTTGCATGGATTTTTTTGATAGCAAATTAGCAATTTTCCAAAAAAAATTGGACGTCAGTGACATCATTCATAGTTTTCTTCATGTGTGTTTATTCTTAAAATTGACAAGCCTGGGACACAACACATGCCAAAATTTACCTTATGTTAACATAATTCTTGATGCCAAGTTTCACTTTTCAGTATCACAAACACTTGTCATCAATCTCACTAACTCGCTATATGTAACAATCGAGCATTTTTCCATAGCATGTTAACAATGACCGTAGATTCAAAAGGATCTGACGATGGGGTAAAACTTCTTTCACAAGGATTGAACAACAAACTCAACATAGGTGGGAAAAGAATATTTGCTTATCCACCTATTTTTTCAAATTTTTGCACCAAGAAAAATTCAAATGGAATGGGACACAGGGTTTTAACAAAAATTTTCAAAGGTTAACAAAAATATGACTAATCTAGGAACCCTACTCACCATTAATGGAGACAATCTAAATTTTCTATTCCTTGATAGAGGAATTTTATCATACAAAAATTCAGACCAATAGTGGCTTTTTCTGGGGATGCATGTCCCTTGCAGGCATGGCAAGAATTTAGATCTCTAGGGAAAGTAGACCACACACTTGACAACAAAATATTTCACTCTGATAGCTTTACCAAAAGCTAGAAACTACCACTAAGATTATTTATAAACGATGGCCTCGGACTACCACAATTCAACAAAAACTTTTACCTCTATCATAAATCTGATTCTCATCTAAACATGCATGAGGCAAATAAAAATATTTCTTCTATCAATTTCACCAATTAGCTTGGCATCATGAATCAACTTTGTTGGTAAAACTGAAACTACAACTTCACTTTCATAATGCATATAAAAACTAAATTCGCTTGCAACCAATTGCTCATTATAAAGGTTCTTATCAACATTCTCAAACATACCAAACTGAAAATTCTCTTCATTTACTAACTTATGCATGCTATCAATCTCAAATATGAAAGTTTCATATTCAACTTGAGGAAGAGGATCACTCATACCTTCAAATTATGTATCCTTGTGCATATCCAGATGGTACTCTAAAGAACAATCTAACTGGTACTCATACATTTCATCAATATAAAAAATTGAAAGTAATCTGAGATCTTCAAATGATTCTCTAAGATCAGCAAGTGGGTTAGTCATCTCATTAGAAAAATTATCATAAAATTCATTACAAGGTGCATGCTGATTTTCAAAAACACCTTCATCAAACACCTTGTTATCAATTTCATAAGATGCAATCTCATCAATACTTTCACCATCATATCCAAAAGTAGAACAATCTGATCTCTCACAATAGTAAGACAATGTATCATCATTAAACTCATTCTCAGCTAAATCTGAACTTTCCATGTCTTCCTCAAACAATGGGTTAATGACTCCATCCATTGATCCCTTTTGAACCTTAGGACAAAACATGAGTTTCTCATCCTCACAAGCACCATCATATAAAGTGTTATCATATACTTTAAATTCGCTACCCATTTTACTCTCATGGAAATTTTTAGCATATGAGGAAAAGTCAGAACTATATGAAGACTTCCTTTCTTTTTCTTCTACTAGACATATAGTTTCCATAATTATATCCTTTTCATCAGCTTGTTTAGGATAATTATTACAGATAGACCCCAATTCATTCCTAAACATCTCACTATATGCTGAATCTTTACTATCTTATATAAAAACACCTGACAATTCTTCCCTGAAATCTTTAGATTCAAACTCATTAGCATCAACTGACTTCACGATCTCTTTATCTTCATACTTTGTGGATAAATCACTTTCATATTTTTCATTCGCTAACTAATTTGTATAATACAAAAATTGAGATGCACTTTCTTTTTTTAGATTCAAAATAAGAATTCATACCTTTACTGATAAAAGAGTACTCACTTCTATCATTGCTTTCTTCCTCCCAATTTGCATCTGATTCACATGAAGAAAAAAATAGACTAGCACTTTCCTCTTCTTGACTTGAGTAACCTCTCTCGTCATTGTCTTCACATGATGCCTCTTCATAATACACATCTATTGCTGAAACATTAGAAGCGTGTGAATTTTGTTCTTCTAACTGTGATTGAGATAAGTGTGATTCATATTCTTCATTTTGTATCACATTTCCATGGTATGTCGAATTAGCAATATCAAACTCATGATCATGGAGACAACTCTCAACTTCTTCACTTGCACAAAACTGAGATCTAGGTGCAGCAACTTTATTAGCAACAGAATCATGTATACAATCACCATTACACAAACTTGCTAATGTAACTAATTCTTGATCTACAATATCAACACATTGCTAAACCCTATCAAAGTCTGAGATACATCCTACTATTGTAGCATCATGAAAATGTGTATTGTCAATTGTAACCAGGCTAACCTTACTTATACACATATTTTGATCTAAATTTTCCACTTGATTAAAACCTACAGTAGGGGTATTGACATGCTTATTTGAAACTGAAGCATCAACACCACATTCATCCTTTCTTTCAAACACATTATACTGGCAATCGTACATAGAAAAATGACCTCTAGTCAATCCGTACTTCAAATTATTTTCAATATCCCTAATGGTCACAAAAGCTTGATATAATGTCTTTGGTTCTTTATCTCTTAGTAGATAGTTCATTTTCATGTCAAATGCATCAAAATACACTGCTAAACACATTTTATCATTAGGTCTATAATTCTCAGAGATTTCATTCAAACTCTTGCAAATTTGTTGTCAAATTGAGAGACAAGTTCACCACTCTGAACATGAATCTTCAAGAACTTGTCATATGAATAAGATATGCTTACCCATTCTCCAAATTTCTCCATGAAGGCAAAATGTAATTCACCCCAAGATGAAATAGAACATGCTGGTAGGAAATAAAACTAGTCTCTAGCATCACCTTCTAAGGTTTGAAAAAATAACTTCATGTGCACGTCCTCATGGGCAATCTCACAATCACCCATCAAATCAGAGAACAACTCAATATGATGACTGGCTAGAATAAGATGGTTCCCATTAAACTTAGGCAAACTTTTTCTAACATCACTAGGAATGACATTTAGGAAACCATGAATACCATTGAAATCCAATGGCATATATCACTTAGTAGAAATGGATCTAGGAACTTCAGTAACTAGCTGCATCTTAGGTGGAATGAATTTTGACATCCTTTAAATTTTTTTAACCTCATTCACCTATATGAATTTTGATTTAAAATTTGCAGTAAATCTATACCCTTCTACCCATGAACCACTTCAAACTATACACTTCATAAAATTAGAAACAACAATAGAAACTTGATCCAATGAAGTGTATGAAACCTTTTAGACTATTCTCCTCCCCTTAGTGCTAAAATTCAATTGATGGAGAACACTTTTCACAATCAATTTTCATGAAAAGAAATTACATGAAAATGAGAATACCTTTAGTGTTATTGTATGAAAACATTGATCTGCTGATTGGGCTAGTGCTAATCTCAAATCTTCACACCATTGATCATAACCTTACAAAGTCACCATCTCCTTGAGGAGAACTAAATGAAATCATAGTTGTAGTTCATTTTTTATCATTAAAAAGTCTTATAACAGAAAATCAAACAACACTTCTAGGCTTATTGGTTAGAAACTTATACACTCTCTTCTTCTTGCTTAAAACTTTACATAACTTTTAGATCTACCTATTTCAACTAAAAACTCTTGAAAAAAATTACAGGTAACTAATCTACACTGGTTCAGAGATCCTTTAGATAGAGCTACCACTCACTATCATGAGAAAGATTCAAAACATGATTCATAACACTACAGATCTGAATTGTCACTTTGTAGAATTTAAAACACTATAAAGAGAGAAACCCCTTTTTCAACCATTCTAACTCTGAAATTACAAAAATACCTTGAAAACCAAATTCAATTGAATTGATTGAAAATAACACTTAATAGCAACACAATCTACATTCAATCTTGAAGAATACTACTACAACTAGATAAAACATACTAGGGGACATGAATCTTCAGCAAAGAAATGAAAAACACTTCATGACCTTGCTATTTATACTAGAGATTCTAGTAATGCTAACAATGAATTTCTTCATAGACTCCCTGGTAGAGTCACCATTTTGTTGGTGTTTTAAAACTACTAAGCAACAAAATGCTTAATACCAAGATGACAATACTCACACAATCTAAAGACTAGCCAATTCTTATTTGAAATTGTATGTGCAAAACCATTTGGGCCCAACTTCAACAAAACCAAGGGTAGTTTTCTACTCTTTTGGTTTTACAAAACCAAGGTGGGTATACCCAGGGATGATACAAGACTAGGAAAACTATATAAGAATTATTTTAGTTTCATTTTGATTCTCGTCTCAAATCTTCAAATACATACACAATTCTTGATAACTTGATAAACACATCCCATATAACAGATATGGCCAAAAATTCTTCTATAGATCTGCAACTGTTCTTAGCAATAGTGGCTAAATGAAGGTAAAACATTCCATGCAAACAAGTACTGGCCAACTTTTAAGATCTACAAGAAATAAAAGTAAAATTGATTTAATTCTGCATTTTTGACAACCATTTGTGACATATTTCTCTTTCAGCTGGATCAAATTTGATCAGTTCCTAATCCATTAGGGTTCAGAGTCTACTACAAATTTCTAGATCTAATTTGTTGCCTTACAAAAATATTTATTAGCAATTCTTGTCAGAATTCATCATTCAAAATCATTTCCACTACTACAACAACCTTACCAAACTCATCAAAGCTTTTACTTAAGCCATTGAACTAATAGCAGTGATGAACAGATATACAACCTAACTGAATTGCATTTAATTGCACAAGCCTTTACTCATACAACATCAAGATAACCAAGTAATCAAAAGGAGACAAAGTTCAAAAATAATTGATATGGGGACAACTCATAATTTGTATTCATTTTCCTTGAAAATTGTATATAGTTTATAGTAAACTCAGAATGACCTTTAGAAAGAAACAAATATCATTCTATATTCATGTATTCTCAAGATCTGACAAAGAAAATACACCACAAATTTCTTTTGCTCAAAATAATGGACCAAAAATAGACTAAGTATCACTTAAAAAAATAGAATTTGGACCATTCTCTAGCCCTGGAATCTCACTTAAATAGTGTGAGATGCAACAAGTTTTAGGCTAAGAGAAAATGACAAGTGTCCTTTACAAGAAGAAGATGGACACATCTATCCAAAAATAAAAAGATTAACCGAAAGTTATACGAACCATATATTCTCTTGTGAGCTTCTGTCTATTACATCCTTTTGCTGATTTAGCTCCAATTGTGATTCTGTCGTATATGTAACTGCTAAGCCTGTCCCTAACAAAATCTATTTTGATGATTGCAAACTAACTTGAACCCATGGGTTTTACCATTATTACAATACTAGGAGAAACACCCTTACTTCCCACTCTTCGCTAATTAACACAAATCCTTAAGATAATGGGATTAACCCTTAGGAAACAACACTTGAGTATGGAAACAATGTGGCTATCAAATATAACAAAATGAGCAATTTTTTCTTAGCCAACCATGTCTGCATCCAAAAGTTGCTTTCAACCAAAATTTGTCACCTGCTGACACAAAAAGATGTGCACTAACAAAAAGTCAGAGGGACTATTCACATGCATCCCTTGGGTATAAAGTCTTCTTCACCTTCTCTAAAAACTCTACACAGGGTCCTACATATTTCTTCTGCCATGGCATTGAAGTATGCCATCATGAAAATTTCCTTAAAGAAAGGTGTTACTACTGACATGATTTTTATTTTATCAAGTCTATTCTTTGCTCTCCTCATTACCTTAGTAGCTTGATCACGACCTATAAAAACACCTGGGATTACTAGTCTTCCTTGATCAAAATTCCACATACTGACATACAAGACAAACAACTTCCTCTCTGCAAACCAACTTTCAAACAAACTTGAACTAATTTGAGATGAAGAAACAGTAGGGATCCAATTACTCTTGTCAAGTAATCCTCTACTATCCACAGTCTAAGAGTTAGTGAATTCTTTGGAGCCATTTTTTCTATACCATACAAGACTACAACACTTCAAAGACTATAGTAAAATATGCACTTGGAAATCTCTTATCTATAGTTCTTTTATGGTGTTTGGCACTCATGCCAAAATCTACACAATCCTCTTAGTAAATGATCCTATTCAAAAAAGACTTCAAATCTTTATTCGCATAAGGTGCAACTAAGAAAATCTTATAAGTTACACTTTATTTTTTCTTTTCACACATGAAACTTTTCATATCTCATTAATATGTAGAGTGCCACTAGCTTTAGTATTTAAACCTGCACCATCGATCTTTGAATTCATAAGATTAAGGAATGAAAACTAGGTAGACTTAATGTTCCTTTTAGCATGCTGGTAGTCAAACCAATAAACTACCTCCATCTATATCTTTCCTCCAAAGTTGGCATTTCAAACTGGGCCCATGGATGACCAAGGACATGTGTCATCAACTCGCTAACTTGCTATACTTATCTTTTGAGCACTTTTCCATAGCAAGCTAGCGATAACCATTGATCTTGCTTTGATCGTATGGCAGATATTTGAAATGAATTTTAAGAAAATAATGGTGGGTCCCTTGCTCATTAACTCGCTATGCTTATTCATCACACATCTCTTCATAGCAAGTTAATGAGGACTGTTGATCAATACTTGATCTTGTGGACAACAATTGACTAAACAGTGGTGGGCCATCTCTTGCTAACTCGCTATGCCTAATTTTCAAGCATTTTTCCATAGCAAATTAACAATGGCCTTTGATACTAGTTTGATCTAACGATCAAAATTATTTGTGTACTTTATACCTAGGGAGTGGGTCCATGCACTGCTATCACTGAGATGGTTGAACACGTTGGCACACACATGTACTCTTTTTTTAATCTTTTAATGACATCACATGTTGTTGGCCTTGTTGGATTTTTGTCTTCTAGGCCAGCCACTACATCCAAACCATTAAAAATCTATTAAATGACGTAGTGACCTCCTAGTAAACAGTCGCTAGGAAATAAAGCTCAACTTGTGCAAAGTAAAAGCAAAGTTTGTATAAGATTTTCTTTGAGATCCTCAAAATCACTTCTAGTTATAGAAGAATGCCATATTTTGCAATGATTGGGACCTCGCTATGTCAGTACTAGAAAAGTGGTGTTATTTTGAATAGAGATATAGTGACCTTTAAAGGAATCTCAATTCCAGTGATAGAAAAAAAAACACACATTGATTAAAAAACCTACCAATTAATGCTGGTGTTAGAAAAGGTGGTTGTGCACATTTATAATGTTGTGTGGGAACTTTTATAGTCATAGCAACCTTTTAAAAGAACACTACCTTTTTGCAAAATTTGGGTATTCACTACATCACCATCGGCAAGTCGCATGGATTTTTTCGATAGCGAATTAGCGAATTGCCACAAAAACTTGGATGCCGATGACATCATTCACAATTTTCTTCATGTACTTTTATTCTTAAAACTAACAAGCCTAGGACATAGCACGTGCCAAAATTTACCTCATGTTAACATAATTCTTGGCACCGGATTTCACTTTTCAGTATCACAAACATGTGTCATCAATCTCACTAACTCACTATATGTAACAATTGAGCATTTTTCCATAGCGAGTTAACAATGACCGTAGATTCAAAAGGATCTAACGGTGGGGTAAAACTTCTTTCACAAGGATTGAACAATGAACTCAACATGGGTGGGAAAAGAATATTCACTTATCCTCTTATTTTTTAAAATTTTTGCGCCAGGGAAAATTCAAATGGAATGGGACATAGGATTTTAACAAAAAATTTCAAAGGCTAACAAAAATATGACTAATATAGGAACCCTACTCACCATTAATGGAGACAATCTAAATTTTCTATTCCTTGATAGAGGAATTTTATCATACAAAAATTTAGACCAACAACCCATTAAGATAATGGGCAACTTTCTCCTTATTAGCTTTTTCATGGCCAATTCTAATGAGAACTTGGTAGAACTCCTCGATATACTCTTGAACAGATTTTCCTGCTTGCTTTATTCCTTGTATCTTCTTCAACAGATCAAGCTCATAATCTATAGGAATGAATTATCACTTAATTTTAGCTATCATCTGATCCCATCTGATGATTTTTTCCTTTACTTTTCAATTTTGTTCCAACTAAACCTCTTGACACAAAATCTTTGCATGTCCCTTTAGTTTTTCCTTCACAAACTTGACCCTATTTAGATCCTCAATATCTTCATACTCAAAGTACTCCTCTCATTCATTGATCCAATCAATTAGCTCTTCTGGGTTAAGGTTTCTTAAAAATGTGGGAACCTCAAACTTAGGTCTTTTTCCAATCTTGGAGGTGGCCCTAAAAAGCCTCTCTTCCTCTAGGTTTAGAACTCCCTCTACTTTGGCATTCTGTTCTACTTCATCCTCATCCTCACTTTCATCTCTTATGGGAAGGTTCATTCCTCTATGCATTTGTTCTTCCAATGCTTGTATTTGTCTTTGGAAGGGTCAAAAACCCTTAGGTGTAACACATATAGCTCCTCTACCACACTCTCTTCATGGAGGAATTTTTATGCTTCTGCTGAAACCCTAGTGAAAACTACCTCACAATTGATGATCTATCTATATGCTTAGCCCAAACCATGGTCTTGGTGCAAACTACCTCACAGTCGACAATCTATCTACATGCTCTAGAACTCTAGCTCTGATACCACTTGATGGAGGGGACTCCCCTTAATACCATAAACTCATAAATAGAAACAAAGAAACAACAGCAAATGTGAGAACAAAATATGAACTTATTACTATCGCCAATGTAGAACAAAATTCTCAAATACAATATGCCAACCTAAATAGGCACCTTCATTATAGTAATTTGCAAGATAGTACTATGAACTATCACCCAGAATTGTCCTAAACAATGTTTGGGCATTTCTTAAATAGGTAGTTTTATGTCACTCAAGAAGGTTCTAGATGCTCAAACTTAATACCTAGGGCTGACAAACCCTAACACTACACATAGAGTCAGCCAAATACATCTTTGACAAATTATTTTAAAAATTTTGGTAGCTCAACTTTTGAAGGCCATAACTCATGAGTTTCATTGCTCTGATTAGCTATTATAAACACTTTTTAGAAATGTGAGCTCCTAATCTATAGGCTTATAACTACACTAGCGCCCTTTCATCAAGTTTTTAAACCTCATCTAGGCACTCTAAGGCCTCCAATAGTGAGTCTGAAGATTTTTCTACAAATGTTTCCACCAAAAATTCACAATAATTTCTCTGATACTTAAGCTAGAGCAATGAGATTTTTATGGTAGGCTTATATCTTTAAAATGAACCTTCCTATAGAAAATGAGAATATTTTGAGCTTGTATGAAAAACTAACTAAAAATAGCAAGTTCCCATAAATAGTAACCACCCTATCTACTAGTCCTTATTAAAATAGAAAAGGCTGAAAATAAAATATTTTTGGGTGATGCAAAATTTCCCTTACACCTGAGATGCTCCTGCATCACATATATAGGCAAGATACCAGAAATTACTATAGGTATCAAAGTTCAAGGAGGAACCAAAAAGATGATGAGGTTATATAGAAGATACTGAAGACTCTAACACCACCATTTAAGTTAGCAGTTCAAATGATAAAATTGTTGATATCTTATACCAAATATTTCACAAAGGAGATATTGCATGGAAGACTTGAAGTAGTTGAGAATGAACTTAGATAGTCTAGAGAATTGACTAGAATAGAGACAACTTGTATTGCCTTAAATATTTGACCTAATTTATCAAGGAGCATAAGTGCTAGAGGAGATTTTGCTAGTAGTAGTAGATCTAAGGAGGACAGAAAGATTGAAGGAGTAGCCCTTATGGTAAGAAGAGAAAAAGGAGGTAAGAAACTTTTTTAATGTTGAATTTGTGATAAATATGGTCATTTTTCATCTAAGTGTCCTAAAAGAGAGAAAAATTATAAATCAAATTATAAGCCTATAAAAGATAGAGAGCGTTTGTATGCAAATGAAGATAATGCTTCTAATGAACAAGCATTAAGTGCTAGTGATGATGAAATTCTATTTGTGGTAGTTAAAGAAGAAAATCTAGAGGATGTAGCTTTGGTGTCATGGGCTGAGAAGAAATATAATTAAATAATTGATAGTGGTTGTTCACATCATATGATTGGTGACATGAACAAGATTGTTAACTTCAAAAGTTAGGATGGATGAATTGTCAAAGTTGGAATTATGCAACATGCTAAGTTAAAGGTATTGGATCTATAACTCTTGATGGTAAAACTAACACTAAGGATGTATACTTTGTTGATGATTTAAATCTTGGACAATTAGTAGAAAAATCTTATCAATTGTAATTCACAGATAAGACATGCATGATCAAAGACAAAGATGGAAAGGTAATTGGAACAAGAACTAGATATAGAGGTCATGTATTTTAGTTGAATCCTACTAAAATGAGATGTTTGGTTGCAAAGGTAGATGGTAATTGGTTATGGAATAAGAGATTTTGTCATATAAACTTTGATAGTATTGTGAAGACTAGTAGAATGTTTACAGTTAGAGATTTGCCAAAGATTGTAAAGCCTACTAACACAATTTGCAAGGAGTGTATTTTGGAAAAGCATAATAGAACTTCTTTTCCTAGCAAGAAGTTTACCACTATAGAAAATTTGGAGATTGTACACACAAATCTTAGTAGTCCTACAAAGACTAAAGGATTCTATGGTGAAATATATTTTATGATTCTAGTTGATGATTTTTCTAGGATGATGTGGGTTACATTTCTTAAAGAGAAATCTAAGGAATTTGATAAGTTTAAGATATTCAAGAATAGGGCTAAGAATGAATCTAGTATGAAGATTAAATGTTTAGAATCAGATAGAGGAAGAGAGTTTACTTCAAATTATTTTAACATTTTTTGTGAAGAAAATGGAATTAAAAGATAATTATCACCTCTACGAACCCCTAAACAAAATGGTGTTGTGGAGAGAAGGAAAATGTTAGTTATAGAAGTTGCAAGAGCTATGTTAGCTAAGAATGATGTGTCCAAGATATTTTAGATAGAAGTTGTGAATAAAATAGTCTACACTATGAATAGAGTAAAAGTCAAGAAAGATGCAATCAAGACTCCTTATGAATTGTGGTTTGGTCACTCACCTATAGTTAGGTATTTCATAATTTTTGAGAGTAAGTATTATATCCAAAGAGATGATGATATTGGTAAATTGATGCTAGAAGTGGTGAAGGTTTGTTTCTTGGTTATTCATTTAAAAGCAAGGCTTATAGATGTTATAATCAGATAACTTAGGCTACTATGGAAAGTGAAAATGTGAGAATTGATGAGAAATTTAGGATACAAGAGAGAATAGTTGATTACAATTCAGATGATGATGTTATTACTAAGACAAGGAATGATGAGGTATTTCTTGAGACTAAAAATGATTTGTAGAATGAAGGAGAGCCAAGGTAGGAAAAAAGCTCAAAACCTTCAATAGAGCCAAGAGTTGAGATAGCAACTCCTACTTCATGAAAGAATATGATCAAGAATCACCGATCTAAGCAGATCATCAAAAGCAAAGACAAATGTGTGATGACAAGAAGTAGAATCAATGAAGAACTATGTTCGGTATCTTAAGTTGAGCCTAAGAATATAGATGAATCATGCTAATATGATTATTGGAAACAAGCCATAAAAGTGGAATTGGATCAAATAGTAAAGAATGAGACATAGGAATTGGTCCCTAGACTAGTAGACAAGAATGTGATAGGAAATAAATGGGTATTCAGGAACAAAATGAATGAGCAAGGAGAAGTTGTAAGGAAAAAAGAAATATTTCTATGTAAAGGTTACTCACAACAAGAAGGAATAGACTATGAAGAGACTTATGTTCTAGTGGCTAGAATAAAAGTAGTAAGACTATTCTTAGCCTATGTAGCACAAAAGAAATTTAAAGTATATTAGATGGATGTTAAGTGAGCATTTTTGAATGGAGAACTTGAAGAAGAAGTATACATTGAGCAACCTAAAGGATGTCTTTTGATAGATGATAAGTAAATAGTATGCAGATTAAGGAAAGCATTGTATGGATTGAAGCAAACACCTAGAACCTGGTATGCAAGGCTCGACAAACATTTGACAAAACTTGGATATAGAAAAGGTATGGTAGATAGTAATCCATATTAGAAAGAAATTAATGATGGTTTAATGATTTTGGTAATATTTTTTGATGATATCATATTTGGGGGTAATGATGATGAAAGAAAGAAGTTTGTTGAAGAGATGAAGAAAGAATTTGAAATGAGTATGATAGGAGAGATGGAAAATTTCCTAGGATTGCAGATTGTACAAAATAAAGAAGGAACCTTTATTTCTCAAACTAAGTGCTTGAAGGATTTACTATAAATATTTGGTTTGGAAACATGCAAACCCATTGGAAGACCTATGGTAACTAGACACATATCATCTACAAAGGATGAGACACCTACTATTGAGTAGAACAAGTACATTTTTATGATCGAAGGATTACAGTATCTGCCTCACATGAGACTGGATATAGAAAATGTAGTAAAAATTGTTGCAATATTCAAAGCTTATCCTAGAGAAGCACATTATACAACAGTAAAAATGATATTTAGATATCTTAAAGGAAAATCTAAGTTCAGAATATGGTATGACAGATCTAATAATTTTACTCTAAGTGCTTATACTGATGCAGATTGAGCAAGCAATATGGATGATAGAAAAAGCACTAGTGGTGGAGCCTTCTTTCTTGGAGGAAGATTGATTTCTTGGTTGAGAAAGAAGTAGGATTATACATCACAAACTATAGTGGAAGTAGAGTATGTTGTAGCAGAAAATAATTGCAATCAAGTCATTTGGATGAAGTAGATGCTAACAAATATAAGGATAGAAATCAATGAACGAATTGTCATACATTGTGACAACACAAGCACAGTAAATATGTCTATTAAGCATTCTTAGACCAAGAACATTTCTATTAAGTATCACATGTTGAGAGAGAAACTTGTAGATAAGGAAATAATATTGGAGTATGTGAGTACTAAAGAGTAGATTGCAGATATATTCACTAAGCCTCTTCCCAAAGAGACTTTTGAGTATTTGCAAGCTATACTTGGGGTTATGCCCCTTCCTACATCAGAGTAAAAGATGCAAGAGTGTTAGAGTAATATTTTGTTTTCTTACTACTTAAATTATTTTGATTTAATTAGTTAAGTTATTACTCTTTAGTGCTTAAGCTTTCTCTTAGGTGCATTAATAATTAATTCTTTTATTGGTTATTAATATGCAATCTAGCTTTAGGATTTTGTTCACTTTTAAGGTTGAATGCTTGTATTTTTTGTTTTATCATCTTAGAATACATTTTTCTCTCACTTTGCCAAGATTTATAAGTTGCATTTTTTCCTCTTCGGTTTCCTATCAACAATAGGTTATTTGCATGCAAGTTTTATTGGCAAACTATGAAATTATTTTTCTCAACTTCTACATGGTATCAAAGCTTCCCTACTACTACCTAGTCTAGAGATCTTGAAGCCATGATTTGAAGATGGAAAACCAAACTTTTCATATTTTATTTTCTTCAATCTAGAGGAGGCACTTTTCTCTAGTGCACTTTGGGAAAAAATGGATATCGCCATTGTGCTCAAAAGGCCTAGTATAGTCAAAACCCATATAAAATTCATCAAGTTTTGCCACAATAGCCTCTAAAAAAATTCTTGCCTCCTAGGCTGTATAGATTCAAAAAATCAAAAAAATGCTTTAAAACATTTTTTTAAAGGTCTCACCTGCATGCCATTTGTGTGCAGCCCGCATGTGACCTATGCCCCACCTCTAGTGACAGGCCACTATAGCCCAACCCATGCCCCACTTTTGTGAGCATAGCTCCACCCAACAATCGCCACTATCACCACCCCACCACCTGGTAGCCACCACTACTGGCTTGTTATTGTTGTCAATAGTGATGTCATTTTTTTGATAGGTGACATCATTTTCTAGGTCCTAACATCACCTTTCTGGCTGCTACTCAAAATTTCCATCGAAAATTATTTTTTGGCATTTTTCTCAGTAGACAAGCATTTGATGGCCATACAACCATCAAATTTTTCCAATGTCTTTAATTTTCTAGAGAGCTCATTCTTTAGAGGGCAGTTGGTTTTTTGGTTGTAACTTGAGAATACGAAGGTCTTTTTCCAATTCGAAAGAAGCACTACAAAGCTAGTTCCAAGTCAAAGATGATGATGCACCAGTATGTAATCCATGCCCAACCTGCACTCTACCTCCATTGGTAGGCCACTATAGCCTAGTCCACACCTTGCTACCACTAGCACAACTCCACTTGATGACTATTATCGTTATCACCCCACCACCTAGTAGCCACCGTTGTTAGCCTATCATTGCCACTAGTGGTGACATCACTTTTTTGATAGGTGATGTAAGTTTTAAAGTTTTGACATCACCTTTCTAGGTGCTACTCAAATTTTCTATCAATAATAATTTTTTGGCACATTTTTAAGTGACTAGATTTTTTTAGTGGATGGGCATTTGACAACCATATGGTTATCAATTTTCTTGGCCATAACTCGAGCATACAGAGGTCTTCTTTTGATACAAAAGAAGCACTAGAAAGCTAATTATATGTTAGAGATGATGATAGTAATTTCATTTTAGGACTCAACCATTTGAACTCTTGTTTTTGGTGTTGAAGTAGAGGCTTTAACTTCCTACCTTTCTACTTTTGGCATCTAGGTTTTCTTCTAGTTCTTTGTGCTTTCCTTAGTTGTTTCTTTGGAAAGGATAGATGATTAGATTGCTTATGGAAAATGGGTTATGGTCATGCTAAGATATGGCTCTACCACTTCTATAGAGGCCTTATGAGGTTCTTATGTAGCAAAATAAGATGGATGAGGCAATGGGCCACATTGCACTAAATATTTCAAAGGGGTTAGTATTTCACCTAGATGGTTTGACTACACCTAGGGCAATGTGGGTCAAATTTTTCTCCTTGTTTTATGAGATGAATCAGTTCAAGGTTCTATAGATAAATGCAGAGTTCACTTCCTTGGTACTTGAATCATTCTCCAGCATTCAAGAATTCTTATTGAAGTTCAAGTCTCTTTGATCTATTTTATAGGTTGTTGGAAAGACAAAGTCAAATGATCAGTGTATCTTTCTAATACTCTCAAAGCTTTGAGGTCCTTATCAGATTTTCACTTCTACCTTCTACTCCACTATAGATGCACTAGGTGTATGACATATTATGCCCTCTTTTGAGACATTCTATGATAGGTTAACTTGTAAGCAGTTCAAGATCACTTAGATTGATTCACTTATAGGTTCACAATCATAGGCATTGCTTGCCAAGACACCTTAGGGTATGCAGAAGAAGAAGCTAGAGTAGATAATATTAGATTCCTCTTCTTAGCACTCTACTAGCCCATCATTTTCTTCTAAGAAGGAGAAATAGAATATTGATATTCCTACATGTTCCTACTATTGAAAGGGATCTCATGATGAGTCAAATTATTTTCAGAAGAGATTTGATGGCTATGAGAAATAGATTGCAAATTTGCAAGCCCCTCTTTAGAAGAGCACTATTTCCTCTCCATCCTCTTCTACCTCACAAGGGTCTACTTTTCAGTCTTCCTCCACATCTTCAACATCTACACCTAATTATGGATAGGGACATGCATTACAAGAATCCATTGCATCCCCTTTCTAGGTCCCTTGGATACTAGATTCAGGTGATTCTCACCATATAGCATCTTTTCAAGGGGTCTTCTCTATTATTGAGGCTTTTCCTATTGCTCCTATTCTCATGGGGAATAACATTGCCCTAATAGTCTATGAGAAAGGTTTAGTTGGCATTCAAGATGGCACATTCAATGATGTATTGTATGTTCCATCTCTATCTACAAACCTTCTCTCGATGTATTAGATTACACATAGTGGATGAGGGAAGATAGTTGAGTTCATTGTAGATTTAGTCTTCATTCTAGCTAGTGAGACAAGAGGCCTTATTGCTATAGGGATAGTTGATCATACCACCTATCTCTACACCTTCTCATACATTGGTCCATCATCTCTATTTTTAGAGCATAGCTCTTCTCTTCCGTGAGAGCATGATGTGGTGCAATCAAGACACTTGAACCTTTGTATTGTTCCCAAGATCACTATTTTGACTACTACACCACATCCTATTGAGCTCTTTTCTCCTCAGCTAGATTCTTTTCTAACTCCATTCATTAAGCCTCCAAGTGCACTTATTGAGGATTCTACAATGGACATTCATCTCCTCTTTCATGATAGTGTCAACACATCTATCAACCCACCTTCATTGGGGATTCCCTTTCAAGATCCTCATGTGTTTTCCTTTGAACATTAGTTAGGCCTTCTAGTTTCACCTCCACTTCAAGGGTTTCCTTGTTTTGTGTCTTTTTTTCTTCTACATTAGAGTTCCATTGGTTCAATCATTTCTATAGGGGCTCCATCATTATAGGGGGGCTTTGGTTTCTCTACTCTCTCTCATGGGGGGGTTAGTTGTACTTATGGTTTTAAGAGAGTCTCTTGCTTGTTTTTGTTTGTTTTCTTCTATTTCTTTTTGGAGAGGAGTTGTTCCCACTGGGTTTTCTCCTTTGTCTCTAATTTACAGAGATTTCCTTGTATTGGTTACTTGATTAGGCCTTAATATCAAGACCCATTTCATACTTTCATAGTTGTGCTAGGTTAGCTTTTCCCCTATGCTTAGCTTGAGGGGGGGGTGTTAGAGTAATATTTTGTTTTCTTACTACTTAAATCATTTTTATTTAATTAGTTAAGTTATTACTCTTTGGTGCTTAAGCTTTCTCTTAGGTGCATTAATAATTAATTCTTTTAGTAATTATTAATGTACAACCTAGCTTTCTTAGGCTTTGGGGTTTCATTCACCTTTAAGGTTGAACTCTTGTATTTTTATTTTTATCATCTTGGAATTAATTTTTCTCTCACTTCGCTAAGATTTCCAAGTTGCACTTTTTTCCTCTTTAGTTTCCTTTTCACAATAGGTTATTTGTACATAGGTGTTCTTGGGAAACTATGAGGTTGGCTTTATAAACTTCTACAAAGTGTGCATAAGTCTAGTGTAATAGACCACCATTATTGTCTAGACTAAATGTTGATGCTTCCTATATAAGGGAGTATCTGTGATGGATAGATTTATCTAGGACTCTTTTTGGATATTGTTTTGAACATTGTATTTTCACACTCATGGTAAGAATCAATTGTTGCAAAATTTGATGCAATAAAGTTGGTTACTGAAAGGGAGAATTGTTGAATGAAAAACATTATGTTGGGGGAGATGTTTGACGCAAAAAAAAAAACATGAAAAGACAATATGCATGATAGCTAGAGAATTTTGGCATGAATATAGTTGTATATGTGAAATTGCGGGCTATGCTAACATACACACTTCAACATGGTCCTTATTTGTGGATTCATCCCAAAATGAACATTAGATTGTTCATCCAAAAATTAGTCAGCAAAGCAACCTGTTGCCTTCTATCTAAAGGGAATTTCTTGTTAGATATCCTCATATTTGAGGTGTTAAGCAACCAGACCCTCTAAGAATGAAGGATTTAAAAGAAAATGCGACTAATCTATATGATATGCAAGTAATCTAGATGAAGTGTGAACAATTAATCTAGGAAATAAAAGGCATTAATCTAAATGTATGCATTGTTATTTTAAATGAGAATTTAAATGCAATAAAAATATGAAAGCTAGAAAGTTGAGTACTCAATTCGACAAAAATTCAATACTATTCAAATTCCAACCTCTGTAATGAGGAAATGAGGGTCTCTTAAATAGACTTTCTTGGAATCCATCAACAGTTGAGATCAATTTCAATCAACAGTTAGGATTGAAAATAAAGTTTAGTCATAAAGGAAGATTCACAAATCAAAGGGAGTTAACTGGCTCAGATCTGAGTGTAAGAGTCAGTAAACTCAGATAGACTTTATTGTAAAAGCAAGTGATATGGATCACTTCTAATTTGATCAGCAGTGAACTAGGAATTTCCTTTTTGAACTAAAGAGAGATTTTGGAGAGATATTTAATTTAATAAAATGAGATATGCTCTCATAATTACCTTTTTCATTTAATTAAATAATTCTATTTAATTAATTAGAGGCACTTTTCTTATTTAATTAAATAACTTCATTTAATTAATTAGGAATAACTTCCCATTTAATTAAATAACTTTTTTTAATTAATTAGAAGTAAATTCTCCATTTAATTAAATAATTTTGTTTAATTAATTAAAATAGGCATATTTATTAAATTAAATAAATTTAATTCCATAGTACATTAGTCTTAGGATATAGTTTAATTTAATTAAAGTATAAGTACTTAATAATTAAATTAAATATTAATCAATAGGTTTAATGTGACTAATATGAGTAAATACTATAGGAATTAAATAATAAGCATGATGAATGTAGATTAGGTTTTCTGCATTTGACAATTAAGTCAAGTAGTGAGTAGCAGAATAAGAATTTGCCTAGTGAAATAGGACTTTAGGATTGATCATAAATAGACCAGAATTGGTATCATGGCAATGAGCCAATTTTGGGGTATTACATTTTTCCCCTCTTTGAATAAATGTGTGAGTAGCACATTCAATTCAAAGATAAATCAAAAAGTGTGATGCAAATATGAGATTGGTTCTAAAGTCGATGACACAGAGACCAATTGATAAGATTTTAAGGACCATATCTAGAATAGAGCTTAATCCTAAGGGATCCAACTAGAGTACTTAGATACCTAAGATTGATAGCATTTAAAAGATTATATCTAGAATGGAGCGTAATCTTTAAGGATCCAGAAAGAATGTCTAGATACCTAAAATTGATAAGCATTTAAAGGTTTCTTCAAAATGAAGTTTGACCTTTAAGGATCTAGATAGAACACCTAGATACCCAAGAGATTGAAAGCATTTAGAAGACTATCTCTAGAATGGAGCATAACCTTCAAGGATCTAGGTAGAACACCTAGATACCTGAGATTGAAATCATTTAGAAGATTATCTCCAGAATGGAGCTTAACCTTCAAGGATCCAAATAGAACACCTAGATACCCAAGAGATTGAAAACATTTAGAAGATTATCTCCAGAATGGAGCGTAACCTTCAAGGATCCAGATAGAACACCTAGATACCCAAGATTGATAGCATTTAGAAGATTATCTCCAAAATGGAGCTTAACCTTCAAGGATCTAGATAGAACACCTAGATACCCAAGATTGAAAGAAAGATAACAAGGTCCAATCATGAGTCATAGAATCATCCCCAGAACGAGGCTTGATCCTCAAGAGTCAGGGTTTAGACTGTCCCAATACCTACCCATCAAACTTTGAGAAGAGTTGTTATAAGGTTGATCAATTAATGAAAAGATAAGATAGATAGCAAAGATGCTAGATAGAAGTGAACAAGATGCCTTGAGTAATGAGATGCTCTGAATGATGAGGACATAAGATGGGAACGAGATGCCTTGAACAATAAGTATTCAATGATGTAATCATCCTGCCCCCTCATGAGTGAAATTGAAAGATGACACACCAGAAATATGATATAAAGCAATATATCATAAGATATAGAAGAAATCTAAGAATTAACAAAATGTAGAAGAGATCAAAATGATCTACGAAAAGAGAAGAGATCAGAATGATCTAAAGAAAATTTAGAGTTGTTATATAATGATTGCGAGGTCTTAAAGACCAATTTTGGCCAAAAGTTGACCAAATTTAGCCATAGTTGACTTGAGTTGACTATATCCAAAATGAGTTTTGAAAACATGAAGAATGTAGAATTGAAAGGATGCCAAGAATCACAAAGTATCAGAAAGATTTGGGCTACACAAGTGTTCGATCACATCAGTCCCCAAAATTTTAAAATGCATTTTTGAGGCTCTTAGGTGTGTCAAATTTTGAATTCGATCCCAAAAATGGATTCAGAAGGGTCAAATTAGTTAGGCAAATCTGAGCACTTCAAAAAATTTGGTCAATAGCTATATAAGGGCCTGAGGGGTCATTTTCAATTCATTTGTGCTTTTTGTCTTCTATTGATTTGAGCTTTGAGAGAGACATGGCAGTGAATGTGAGATATCATCAATTTGAGCACTCCAGACAACACAGTCGGCTAGTAGACTATAGACCACTAGCGATTCATTGATTCCCTTCCTTCGTACTTTTGCTTTCACGTATTTCAATGTCATTTATTACATTTATTAGCATGTTTTAGGATTGTCCAATTAGTCTTCGCATGAGACCTATCTCTTTTTGTGTGAAGAGTTTCTTTGTGTGAAGAAACAGGGTGCGTTGTTTCTTTGCACACGACAAGGAGGATCTTCATGTAGGAAGCATTAGGTTTCACATGAAGAATGAGATTCTTCACGCGAGGTGATTCATTTCTCATGTTAATAGCTCTTTTCTTGCATGAACATCTCTTTTCTCATGTGATGACATGATTCTTTGCATGAAGAAATAATTTTTTTGCACGAAATCTTGTGATAGTCATTTTTAAAAGTTTTATTTTTGTGCTCAAAAATTGCATTTTAATTAGTTTTGATGCATCGTTTCAACTTGATACTGATTGTTTTGTGTGTCACTTCTTGTTGTGCATGCAGGAGGTCTTTAATGATGTTGCATTCAGATCACATTACCCACCATATCGGGAGTTATTACAGAGTCTTGATGACACTGATCAGGCACACATTGCCCAATTGGGTTTGTTTTCACTATGCTTGATTCTAGCCGTGATGGTGAATCATGGTCTTCTCACTGCACTAGTAGAGCATTTCCATTCAAAGACAAACACATTTCATTTGCTAGTGGGCGAGATGACTATCACTCTGGAGGACATCTAGAGGATCTTATAGATTCCCTTTCATAGCACCCAGGTCATCTATGAAATAGTGCCCTTAGTAGGGACAGAGGCACTATCCATTGTTTTTGAGAGAGAGCTATCGAGAGGCAAGGCCATCAACTGGGATGAGTTGATACACACCTATATACTGGTGCATAGGCTGGCCTCTATGATGGCTATATTTTTGAGTTGTTTCTTATGTCCTGATAGAGGATAGCATGGCTTGGAGTTTAGGTGGGGAGTCATGCTCCGTAATATGCTAGAGGTACCAGAGATCTTTGGGTAGGGTTAGTGCATGTTGGCTCACCTTTTTCATGAGATGGACAAGGTCATCTTCCATGAGAAGAAGACCATCGTAGCTAGAGTATATGTGTTGCAAATCTAGGCCTGGGAGCATCTTCCCATATGCAGGCCAATTTTTGAGGATACTAGAGAGCCCATGGAGCCATTTATTTGCAGATATCAAGGGCACATTACCCAAGTCCACCTAGGTAAGACTGAGCACTGACAGACACATCTTGATGACCTTGTGTCCATTGTATGGCAACCCTAGAGAGAGATAGAGGACTGGGATGATGCCCTCAAAAAGCTACCATGGATGTTCAATTCTTGACCTTTGGCAGGTAGGACTACATCAGTTATTGAGAGATTTGTTATATCACAAGTGTGGCGGTAGTATGGCTAAACCCAAGACATTTCTACTGAGTACTGCACCTATGCCAAGTTGTAGAAGGATGTTGAGTAGGGATGGCCAGCATGGATGGACCCAGGGCAGTCGATGATAGATATTCCCAGCCTAACTACAGTTCAATGGGACTACCTACTAGAGGTAGTAAATGTAGGGATGACACCTACATATCAAGCATTTTTTATCAGCCATTTGTTCCCACATTTTATAGATCCACTAGGGATGGCAAGGTAGGCACAGAGGTAGGTGCCCCAATAGTAGCAGGCATAGGCATAGTCACCAAGTCAGCCATAGTAGTAGTCATGAGTCTAGAACTAGGTATAGTAGATGCAAATTTCCCCACATCAGATGGGATTAGACCTAGGTGTTGTGGGTAGTGGGACAGGACACAGTCAGCGGCAGAGATAGAGGACTAAGGAGCAGGCCCCTCAGTAGGACGCTCCATATTAGTAGGTGCCACCACAGCCATAGGTACCACCACAAAAGCAGGCACCACCATAGTGGTAGGCACCTAAGATGCTTGATGATGACATGCTAGATCAGCCTATAGTTGGGGTACATGACACGGTATGGTGGTACCAAGAGCAGATTCATGTGGCCTCCCTATAGTTGAGAGAGTTACAAATTTCAGTGGCAGACCGAGATGCACAGCTGGTAGAGAGATAGCGAGATACAGATTGATGGAGAGAGTGCACCAAGACTACAGAGTGGAGAGTAGAGTTGGAACAAGATGAGGTTTGCTTCTAGTCAGCTCGGGTAGCATACTATTATGCTGCATATACGAGTGCAGTACTTGATGAGACACTTTAGGTTCAATGCTTTTCTTAGTATGCCTAAGAGTCTGGAGGCACACGACCTCCTATCAGACTATATATGCCACTACCACCTCTGCCACCTGTTACTCTTGCTCCTCCTAGAGGCAAGGGTATGGGATAGAGTTAGATGCTTTTTTTCTAACTATGATTTTGATCTTTGGCTATGTATCGATTGGTGTGCTAGCACCACATGTATCAATTTTTTGATCAATTGTGCTTGAGTAGTGCCCATTTTTTGTACTAATCCATTCTTTTGATATATATATACAAGATCTTGAGCCAAGTATCCCTGTGTACATGTCATTGTCTATTTTTCTTTACTTTGATTTACATGAGATGTACATTGTACTTGGATAGAATGCATATGTATGGACTAACATCTCATATAGTGTTGCATTTTTTTACTTGATAGTGATAGATATTTCATTGAGGAGCACACATTGATAGACCGAATGCTTGTGCAGCCATGAAGAAACCTGATAGACATGGAGATGCCCACAATCCTTCATCACAAAGGGTAGGAATAAAATGACCATTGAATTTTGTGCTTATGCAAGTGAAGAATGTAATGCAAGACTAGGTGAAATGCAACCCTAGGTCTGGTTACCAAGCCTCAATATTTAATCATCACCGAATATAAAACAAAGTTAATAGGTCATACAATTCCCACTGACATTGCAATCATGGAAATATGAATATAACATATGTTATTGGTTTTTTGGGATGGAATGTAAGCATTCAAGGCACAAGAAGCTAGAATGATTAGAACATTTGTCCCTTTTAATATAGAAAATTAACATAAGCATCAAAGCATAAATGCTAGGATGACCTGAATTTTGCTTGCATGATAGGCACACCAAACACATAGGAGATCCCTCTTATGCTAAGTATTAAGTATTCATTCCATCTGCAATGACCCTTGTATTTGTAACTTGAGACAAAAGTGTGCTAGATACACTCGCAGTGACCCATATGTTCACTTAGTAGGACGAGTATCAGTATTTACTATAGCATGAAGAGTTCACTCCAAAAAAAAAAAGAGAAGAACCAACATTGTTGATGTATTCATATAAAAGGAGTCAAGGTACAAACATCCATCCAATATGAGATGGAGGCTCTTATAGTGGACACCCCTCTTATAGCAATATGTCAACTAATTGGAACTAAATTGAAAACAAAAAGCAAAGAAAAGATCATGCCCCTAGTCATTACTTCTCTAGTCGAAGATGACATCATAGAGTTGCTCAAGGAGATATGATAAAGAAAAACAAAGAAATCAAAGAAAATACTCAGTATATCCAAACAAGTATGTCTTTTTTTTTATTTCAATGTTTTCGAGATTGATGTCAAGTGTCAGTATCTAGAACACACTTGAAAGAAATCTCTTCAATAGGGTGATGACAGTAGGTAGACATAGTTAGAATGAATTGTGACTAAGGTCAAAGAGAAATCTTCATGATGAAGAACCTAAGAAGGACTGAGCGACAGTAGATAGACATAGCCAGGATGACTGGTGACCAATGCAAGAGAGATTTTCAATAAAGGAATTTGGAGACATGACCTTAGCAATAGTAGGCAGACAGCTAAAACAACTGGTGATTGTTGCAAAAGAGATTCTATGAAGAGAATCTTGAAAAGAGTGACACTAGTGATAGTAGGAAAATGCAATGAGGAGCACTGGTGACTGTCATGAAGGAGATTCTATGAGGAGAATAAAAAATAGTGACACTAGCGACAGTAGGCAGATGCAGTGAGGACCACTGGTGACTGTCACAAAGGAGATTCTATGAGGAGAATCCCAAAATGAGTGACACTAGAGGGAAATGCCCTTGAGTTGTGACAAGATTCAATCCATGGATACATGAGCAGAAAGCAGGAAAAACATGAAAGCGAAAGCATGAAAGTGATTGTATAGAATAGCTAGAAGATGTGCTGCAAGATGGGGCATTGGGAACAAGAGGCGCCTATTTACCAAGTTTTCACTTCTTGGTAGGATTTCCTTTTTTTGCTACCCTGATGCCTGTTTTCAGGTTTTCAACAATGGCATTTTTCTTTCTTTTTCAATTTTTTTGGATTTTTGATTTTTTCAATTTTTTTGGTGTTACCAAGGCGCCTATTGCTAGGTTTTCACTAAGGTAACAATTTTTTTAGGACTTTTTCTAAGTTTTAGATTTTTTTCAAGACATATAGAAATTTATGAAGAGCTTACTAATATCAGATCAACTATAAAACTGCTTCAAGTTGAGAGTGTTGACAGGTTCTTTAAGCACTTCTCCTTTAGTTGTGGAAAGCTGATAGGCGCCAGATCCAAATACTGCAATAATGATGTATGGACCGAGCCAGTTTGGTTAAAACTTTCTCTTTTGTACTCACTGTTGTTAATTATTGGGGTTCTCTCTCAGGATGAGATCACCCAGCTGGAAGTCACATGGCTTGACCCTCCGATTGTAGCTTCTAGCCATTCTTTGTTGATATGCTCACAAATGATCACATGTCACTTGTCATCGTTGTCATAGATGTGATGGTAGTAGAATGATTCTTGTCCTATAATAGAACAAATCATCTTGGAATCAGGGGTGTCATAGGCTGGGTAGTGTAACACTTCCACCAAGAACTCATGTTAGAGATCATTTTCTGGCAATTATAGCAGGGAGGCCAGAGTGGCCATGGCATCAACCACTTTATTATCTGCTTGTGGAACTTGTTGGAAGGTGATGTGTGCAAAATACTTCTTCAAGTCATCAACCATGTGCTTGTAAGGAATTAGTTTCTCATCCTTTGTTTGATACACATCATTTACTTGGTTAATAACAAGCTAAGAGTCACCAAAGATATCTAACTAATCCACTCTCTAGTCAGCTGCAATTTTCATGCCATTGATCAAAGCCTCATATTCAAAAATGTTATTTATACAAGGAAACAAAATCTTGTATGCTTTGGGTAGTGAGTATCTCTGTGGTGTAATAAAGAGTAATCCAATAGCTGATCCCTATTGCATGAGGGACCCATCAAAGAACATAACCCATGTATGGTGCGTGAGTGTCAAAATTGACTCATATAAGAAATCAATGTTCATTGGTAGAAGACTTTGTATGAGTGCCTCAGCCAGCTGGTCTGCAATTGCCTATCCCTTAATAGCCTTACGTTCAACATATTGGGTGTCAAACTTACTGAGTATCATAACCCATTTAGCCAATCTTCCTGTGAGAGCTACCTTACTGAGCAAGTACTTTAGTGGGTCAATTTTAGCCACAAGCCATGTAGTGTGAGCAAGCATGTAGTGTCTCAACTTCTGGGAAGCAAAGACAACTGCCAAGCAAGCTTTCTCAATAATGCTATAGTTCTTCTCATAAGAAACTAGTGTTTGGCTCAAGTAGTAAATAGCTCTTTCTTTGTTGTCTTTATCTTCTTGAGCCAATAGGATTCCCAAAGATTTTTCAGTGGATAAAATGTATAAAAGCAAAGGCTTCCCATGAATAGGAGGCATACGAATTGGAGGATTAACAAGATATTGTTTGATCTGTGTTAAGATTTGCTCACAATCCTTGCTCCAATTGAATTTCACACCCTTTTGTAAGGTCTTTGTGAAGGGTTGTGATCTATCAGCCAATTGTGAAATAAACCTGTGAATAGATTGAAGCCTTTCCTATAGCCCTCTCATTTGACTAATGTTTCAAAGTGGTGCCATGTCCATTATCACTTGTACTTTCTTCAAATCTACTTCAATTCCTTTTGCAGAAATAATGTATCCCAACAATTTCCTTGATGTGACACCAAATGCACATTTCTTAGGATTGAGCCGAAGACTAAATTTTTCCATATGATCTAGGATGGGTCCCAAATCTTGCAAATGAGTATCGCATTTAGCACTTTTGACCAAGGTATCATCAACGTAGTCCTCCATGGTTCTATGCATCATGTCATGGAAAATTGTAATAATAGCTCGTTGATATGTAGCACCATCATTCTTCAAACCAAATGGCATCACATTCCAAAAAAAGGTTCCCCATGCACATGTGAAAGCCATTTTCTCCTAATCTTCTAGCGTAATTTTTATCTAATTGTATCTAGAAAAACCATCCATAAGTGAGTACATCTCATAGCTAGCTGTCATGTCCATGATCATATCAATATTAGGGAGCAGAAAGTCATCTTTAGGACATGCCAAGTTAAGATTACAGAAGTCTATACAAACCTTGATAGATTTATCATGCTTGGAAACAAGAAAAATATTGGATATCCATTTAGCATAATCAATTGCATGGATGAAACCAGCCTTTAGAAGTTTCTCTAATTCTTTGGTGCATTTTCTTAAGCTTTTGTTTAACTAGTTTGATGCCTGGTGCTATGGGAAAATGATACATGATAAGAATAGGATCCAATCCTGGCATGTTAGAGTATGTCCAAGCAAAATTTATTTTCTTTTCCTTGAAAAAGGCAATGAATTGTTCCTTCTCTTCAGGTGACAGTGAAAATGCCAGATGTATCATATAAGGATGTTCTTCTGTGCCCAGGTTAATTGGTTGTGTCAACTCTATCAACACTGATGATCTCTCCTAAAAGTGACTAGGAAGGACATCAAATATCTCATCTACAGGAACCTCAGAGAGGTCTTCACCCTTGGATGCATCTTTTATTTTTACTTTTTTGGGTTCCAACACTACCACAATGTGGTTTTCACCTTCAGACCTTTTGCATATTTTCTTTTTAATTGTATGACTAAGATATTTGATGTTGGCCTCAGTCATGTTGGTAGTCTACTCAATGGTAGAAGACATTACATGTTTGATAGCATTTATGTAATAGGTGAGAGCATAGTCATTCTGGAATGTGGGGACTTCATTAGATGCATTGGGGTTCTAGTTTATAAGCTCGAGATGTGTGAGTGAGAGAGTAGTGGTTGGTTCAATTATGTTCACAATATAGTCATTAAGTGCATGGACCAGCAATTTGAGACCTATGGTGACTTCATCCACAGGTGTGTTCAAACACCTCAAAGTATGAACATTAGTAATTGATGATTCTAGGACACTAGTTGGACCCAACCCATGTGACCTAATCCTAGACATTTCACCTACTTCAATTTGGTTTTCATAGACATGCAGTTGGTCAATGTCTTTATTAGTAGTTTCTTTTGAAAGAGAGTCAAACTTATATTCCTTTGAATCAGTGCTACATGGCGAGAGATTATAGAACTCCCCAATAGTGATAGGGACATAGTCACCTTCATCCTCTAGGTTCTTACACAAATACTCAACATGGCATGATTGATTAGATTCTCCCTTTTCTGAATGATATTTGAGTTGCTCAGTATTGTCCTCAGAAGAATCACTAGTATCACCCATAGTGCTAACATGTGGTACAAAGTCATCTGGTTCACCAAAGAATTTAGTAAGATCATAAGGGATAAGATGAGGATAGGAATCCTCATCATTAGATTCTTCCTCTTGAATATCTAACTCAGCTTGTGACTCATTTTTAGATGAACTCTTAGGTTTTTGGATGAATTTATTTGATCCCAAATGAAAGGGGACCTTCTTAAACCCTAGGCCAGTTGTATAACTGTTGCTTTGAGCTTTTTCTTTGATAGGATCAATTAGGCCATTGTTATTGCACCCAATAGGGCCAGTTCCCTTGTAACCAAAATGCTTCATAAGCCTACAACCAGGTCCATATTTCTTAGGAGTGATTTCTTGATCTTGTTCTATTAGGCCCATTAGAGCCTCTTCTCTATAAAGCCAGTTTCTAAGGGTCAGCACGAATGACTTCTTTGCTTCTAAGGGTCTCCCATAATGTTGAGGAGACTCTGGGAGAGATGTCAATGACAACACTGGTTCAATGTGATACTCTCCCATGCCGGTTTCTTTTAGTTTGAATGATTGCTCAATTTATTTTAGTTTATTGTCATGATAATTAGTGGACTCACGGTTAGCAGGGATGAAAGTTTCAGTAGCTTTGAGCATATTGTAGGTGTAGCTAGTAGTGGTAGGGATAGTAACTTCAGAGCCATGAAATGGGAACTTGATGCATTGGTGGTATGTGGATGGTACAACATGCATCTCATGTATCCATGGCCATCCCAACAAAATGTTTTAAGCCAAGGGAATGTCAAGCACCTAATAGGTGACATCCCTCTCTACAGGACCAACATGAATGGGTAAAACCACAAGGCCTAGAGACGTTCATTCCACTTCATCATATGCTTTGATAGTGATCTTTCATTGAGGATTAACAGAGTCCTTAGAATAATTCAATTATCTAAGAAGAGCAACAAAGACAATATTTAGGCTAGCACCATTGTCAATGAGTACCCAATGAACATGTTTTTGGTGGATCATAACCTTAATGTGTAGAGGCTGATTGTGTGGGTGATTTAGCGAGTTGTCATCCTCCTTGGAGAAGGTCATAAGATAAGGTGAGCTCAGGTGACCTACCATGGATTGGAATCACTCAAGATCAAGATCTTGAGGAACATTTTCCTTAGCAAGGGCTTTCTCCAAAATCTACTTGTGAGAAGGCAAGATTTTAAGTAGCTCAAAGATGGAAATCTAAGCATTAGTTCATTTTAGCTGATCGAGAACACTATAACTAGTTGTGGTCAAGTTTATTGTGGGTTTTGCACCTTTACTAGATGGACTAGCAAGGACTTTGCCTTTAATTTTTTCAAGATTAGAAGTAGGAGGCACAGGGCCTTTGAGCACTAACTTGGTGCGAGAGCGAGTGACAACATTAGCACAATGTTACGAAGGAGTATTATCCATTTCATTGGAAGTAGGGCCCCTCAAGACAAATGGTGTCTTGGGTTTGTTGTTATCTTGCTTGCCCTTAATGGTAATGACATTGCAGTATTCAGAATCTACAGGTTCAATCATGTGAATGACATTGTAATCATTAGAATATGTATAGTTGACCTTATTGTAGGGTTGTGGTTTCAAAGTCTCTCCTTTTCATAAGCTGGGAAAGGTTCTTTGAATACCTTGTGATCCGAGTTTTTGTTATGTCCATCTACCACAAGATCACCAACATCAATCATGTCCTGTACTTTATGGTGTAAGTTTATACAGTTGCTAGTTTTTTGTCCCTTATTTTGGTGATACTCACAAATTGAGGTCTCATTCCACCATGGTGGACATGGTTGTGGATCATAGGGATGAGGGTTATCCATTGGTGAAATAAGCTTATGTTGTAGCAATGTCTTGTAAACCACATCCAAAGGTTCTCCCAAAGGTGTATACTCTCGTTTGGGGCATGTTATCCAATAATTTCTCAGTTTGTTCCCAAATGTCTTATTGTCAGGGGGAGGTTTCTTAGCATTTTTGGCCACTTTGAGGTAGTCAGTGAGATTAAATGTCACTTTAGCAGGTTTGGGTGTGACATTGTCAACAACTCCATCATTTACAATTTCTCGATTCTTGTTGACATGTTTGATTTTATCCTTATTGGAAGTGGAAACTTGTTTTATGTCTCTCTGAAGAGTGAGTTCACCTTTCTTGACCATAAATTCCTCGATACGGATAACCTGTGTAATCATGTCTTCAAAGGTATGTGGACCTTGAAGTTGGACTCTATATCCAAAATTAGGTAGGAGGTTATTAGTGAAAATGTCAAGCTTCTCCATTTCTGGAATTTTGAGAGAATACTTAGTATATAGTTGTCTCCACCGTTGGAGGAATGTGAGAAAAGGATCAAAAACTTTTTGTTTAAGGTTGCATAGATCTTGAATATTGACAGGGTGTTGTATGTTATGAGAATATTGCTAAACAAAGAGATTGGCAATTTTGTCAAATGTCTTGATACCAGGAGGTAAATGTGAGAACCATTCCAAAGCCTGACCACCTAGGCTTCTAGGGAATAAATGTATTAGGTAGGTTTGATTGTGTATAAACTTCATAGACAAAGCACCAAATTCTTGCAAGTGATCTTGGGGAAAAGTAGTACCAAATTATTTGTCATATTTAGATAATTCTACACCTCATGAGAAAGGCAACATATTTATGCTTTTGTCAAATGGAAATGGACAAAGAGCATCCAATGTGTATGTCTTTGTGGGTTTCTCTTTCTCATGCATCATCTAAGTCAATTGGTCTTTCATAATTTTCAATTGTTTTTGGAGTTTAGAGGTCTTAGTTTCTTCTTCAGTTTTGACAATAGTTTCTATGTTGAAATGAGAAGGTAACTTTACTCCCTCTTGGGCAAGTTTGAGAAAATATTTTTCTTTCTCTTCATTGAGTAGGATTCCCATGACCTTTTGAAAGTTTTTTTCTCTTCAACATTTTGCTATGTTTTCAGGGAGTATTTCCACCTCTTCCTATTCCTCATCGGTGTCATAGTCTTTCTCTTTCTCTTTATCATTCCTTGGTGGTTCTTGATGTCGACTATAACTACCATGTTCAGGTTCACGATTAGTCATTATAGGAATGTGTTTAGTTTCAGTGTGTCATGTTTCAAAAGGTCCTCTAAAAAAAGGATCAGACATCATGTTTGGTAATGTAGGACCTCTTCTTGTTTTAGTATCCTTTTGGTACAAAGGATTCCTAACTTGTTGCAGGTTTATGGAAAATGTTTGTTGAGTTCGAGGTGACTTGTCAGGTGAGGGGGATCGTGAAGATGCCTCACTAGCCGAACTAGATACATATTGTGTAATGAAAGGTAAGTGACCTCTGTCGCAATTATGAGCCCTTGCATGACCATGTATAAGTCTAAGAGGATAAAACACGTTGCTACTTTTGGTTGTGATAGTCATAGATAAGGACAAAAAGCTAGAACCTGGACAAGGACTATACTAAGACTGAGTCTCAAAAAGGATGAGATAATAGCAAAAATGTTATCCACCAAGGCACAAATGATCTTATTTAAAGGCTAGAAAAGCCAAAGATTATGACCAACATGACACAAGGTATGACAAGCATTAAGAAATAAAGACAAAAGGTAACTTAAGAGACCAAACCAGTCAAAGTATAAAGTATAAGACACAAGTATTCAGCTAAGTGAAGTGTTGCTATTTTAGGACTATTTGTAGACAAAGAGCAATAAATGAACATAGAAAAAGATAGCGTGTAGGCCAAAGATAGGTAAAACAGACCCAAATTGGTAATGCTGCCACAAAGTCTCTCATGAGAAACCTTTACAGGCCATGCGAAGAAGTTTTAAGGCCGCACAAAGAAGTTTTTGGATCGTGCGAAGGTCATTGACAATATTTTAATTTTGTGTGAGAAAGTTCACAGGGTCATGTGAAGACTCATGATAGAAGTTTAATTTCGTGCAAGGATAAAATGATTTTGCATGAGGAACAGATGATTTTGTGTGAGACTAAAATTTTTTTCGCATGAGAAGGTAGACCAGTTTTACAATAGCGACTAAATTTGACAAGGTTTTTGGACTGTTCGGACAGATTGGAAAATTTATCATGCATATTTGATTGGACAGATAACAAGGTTGACCTAGTAAGATGTTTGGAGAATGTTTCAAGTTTGCAATTTTAGGCAAAGTGCTCAAAGAAGACAGTGGGAAGCAAGCAGTAGTCAAAAATAGTCTTGCTGAGGACCAGACAACTTGATAGGAAAGGGGAGTCTTGACTTTTGTTTGTTGTAGAATGGTTTGGGACTTGTTTAAGACTCGATAAAAAACATGCTTTTATCCCTAGAAAGAAAATTGGTAGAGAAGGAAACCCTTTGTCCCACATCTTATGCGCATGCATGTACCTCACATAGTCGTGTCACCCCCTAAAGGGTTCTCATGTTTTTGGTATATTCAAAGGACTCAATAGTATACACTAAATGAGTGCCCTTATGGACTTTTGGAGGTGAACTGAGTGGCTTCTAACTAAGAGGATTTTACTTGGCTTCCATTCAAACTAATCCCTGGTGGCTCCATAAGTGGAGTTGAGGCCAGCAACCCACACCAGCATCTAAAAGTGCACACTACTTACTTAACAAGCTAGGGGCCGATGCTGACTAGTGCACAGATAGAGCTTCCCCTTGATATGCGATATCAAGAATTAAGGGGAAGAAATTAATCTAGCTTTGGAGTCTTTCACTCTACAAAGCATCTTGATTATAGTGAGTTGGAATCTTCGATGAAAGGAGTGTGCTCACTTGGGTCATTCCCAGAGGTTGGATCACTCTAGTAGGCCCTCTAAAGGATTGACACGGACTAGTGGTTTAGATCTAAGAGTCCAAGTTTTTGATTTCCCTCAAGGGGAAAGAGCATAATTCTCTACCTTATTTCCTCACCCAAACATGCAAGACAAGTTAATTACCGACTTGGCTTAATCAATCCAAATTCATTCTTCCTTAAAGATTTTGATTCCCTAAAAGGAAATCTTTGTCTTATCATAGAAGAAAATAAGTGTTGGAGAACCACCAAGTTGCTTGCCTTCTTCAAAATGCCATCTTTCGAAAGCATCTAGGTTTCTAACTCACTCTTGGTCATGAGCTCAAAGAAGTGAAGAGAATATTCCCCTATTCTTCTGTCTTACACCCTAGAAAGTTCACAAGCCCCTAATTAATCTAATTTTGAAAGAAAGAAAGGAAGACACGCATTGTTTTGTGGGTTTGAAAATATTGATCTTTGACAAGCGTATCTTTGACAACATCCTGCAAGAAAATTGTCAGTCTATTTTTGAGTGGGTTTTAAAAAGAATCTTTGGCAATACATCTTGCAAAAAATGGTTAAGCTACAAGAAATTTAGAGAAATAGATCAAGACAAGTACGTTAGAAAAATTAGATAAGATAAAGATCGAAAATGCTAAAAAACAAAGCTGCTGTTACAAGATCTCGCATGAGATATCTGACAGAGCCACGCAAAATTGTTTTAGGCTCGCACAAAATTTTGTTACAGCATGTGTGAAGAAAACATGTGCCGCATGAAGTTTCACATGTTCGAGGCACTCTCTCACATGATATGTAGAGAATCTTTGCGTGAAGATTCAAAATCCTCGTGTGAAGATTCTTGATTCTGTACAAAATCTTATGGATAGAGAACTTAAAATTTGATTTTAAAATGCAGAGAAGCCATGAGAAATTATTTTTCTTGAGCCCCATGGTGGGCACCAGAAATGTATATGTGAAAATGCGAGCTATGTTAACACACACACTTCAACATGGTCCTTATTTGCAGATTCATTCCGAAATGAAGATTAGATTGTTCATCTGAAAATCAGTCAACAAAGTGACTTGTTGCCTTCTATATAAAGGGAATTGCTTGTTAGATATCCTCGGATTTGAGGTGTTAAGCAACCAGACCCTCTAAGAATGAAGGATTTAAAAGAAAATGTGACTAATCTATATGATATGCAAGTAATCTAGATGAAGTGCAAGCAATTAATCTAGGAAATAGAAGGCATTAATCTAAATGTATGCATTGTTATTTTAAATGAGAATTTAAATGCAATAATAGTATGAAAGCTAGAAAGTTGAGTACTCAATTCGATAGCAATTCAATACTATTCAAATTCCAACCTCTATAATGAGGAAATGAGGGTCTCTTAAATAGACTTTCTTGGAATCCATCAATGGTTGAGATCGATTTCAATCAACAATTAGGATTGAAAATAAAGTTCAGTCATAAAGGAAGATTCCCAAATCAAAGGGAGTTAACTAGTTCATATCTGAGTGTAAGAGTCAGTCAACTCAAATAGATTTTAGTGTAAAAGCAAGTGATCTAGGTCACTTCTAATTTGATCAGCAGTGAACTCGAAATTTCTTTTTTGAACTGAAGAGATATTTTGGAGAGATATTTAATTTAATAAAATGAGATATGCTCTCATAATTACCTTTTTCTTTTAATTAAATAATTCTATTTAATTAATTAGAGGCACTTTTCTTATTTAATTAAATAACTTCATTTAATTAATTAGGAATAACTTCCCATTTAATTAAATAACTTTTTTTTAATTAATTAGAAGTAAGTTCTCCATTTAATTAAATAATTTTGTTTAATTAATTAAAATAGGAATATTTATTAAATTAAATAAATTCAATTCCATAGTACATTAGTCTTAGGATATAATTTAATTTAATTAAAGTATAAGTACTTAATAATTAAATTAAATATTAATCAATAGGTTTAATGTGACTAATATGAGTAAATACTATAGGAATTAAATAATAAGCATGATGAATGTAGATTAGGTTTTTTGCATCTGACAATTAAGTCAAGTAGTGAGTAGCAGAATAAGAATTTGCCTAGTGAAATAGGAATTTAGGATTGATCAGAAATAGACCAGAATTGGTATCATGGCAATGAGCCAATTTTGGGGTATTACAATAGTATGTTCAGAAGAAGTGCAATATGGAATGATAGTTTGATATAAAGCACATTGAGGTATATCAATTAGGGAGAATGATTGATGAAGAGAATTTGAAAAGAAAGATGAACAATCTTTTTGTTGGTATTCTTGGAACTAGATATTTTTCATCTATGTTGCCATCAATTTCAAAGAGGGAGATTGTTTCAACCATGAATGCTAATGATCTTCCTATGGAGGAGTATTGTATATATGTTACTATGATGATATGTTACATTCATGACTGATTTTTTCATTGATGTCAACATAGCAATTTTCTATGGCAGCTAACAAAAGAATAGTAGAAAGATCAAGTTGATACGCAAAACCAATTGAGTATGCTAACTATCCAAGGTTATGGAATATACTTCTAAGTACATGGTATATACAATTAACATCAAAAGAATAAATGATAAGTCTAGAAGAAGTTATGTAAGTTTTGGCGATGTTTGTTGTGAGATAGAGTTTACAGAGGCATGCTCTGGTAAACTTGTTATATCTCTTAGTAGAGTTGATATTCTAAGAATTGAGGTTGAGTGCATGAAGAATAAATGTTGATGATGACATGGCTAAGTTCACTTGATATAATATTGTGTGTATAGAAAGTTATTCAAGTTGCAAGGTAAATTTTTCTTAATGTGGTCCTATAATAATTGATTGAGAAGGTCTAATAGCTAACTTAGGGAATTTTTTTGAGGACTTGGTATAAAGGAAGGACATTTTTCTTTACTAAGCATGATTTAAATTATATTAATATGAAGAGATTGTAAGTAGAGAGAGAGCAAAATGTGAAGTTGAGTAGAGGAATGTGGAAGTGAAGGAAACTTCATTGTTGAGGTTTTAATGAGTGACCTAAGGTTTGATATTTGGATCTAAGGTTCATGACGTAGTGTACAAGGTCTGATAGTGATTGGATCAATTGATAGAACAAAGGAAAGAAGAACATAATAGTAAATTATATGTTTGAGAAGTGAGCTCTTATCATAGTTGAAAGTGCATGTTTGGGTAGTGGGCTCATCTTGCATTTACTGTACCACAACTCCTAACAAGGTTGGAATCTCCTAATAGGGATTCAAAGTCTCCTAACAAGGACTCTATGTACTAAGTGTTGTAATAGACTCCTAACAAGGTCCATCCTCTAACAAGGAATATTTATATTAGTACACCTTATTGTGGGCATCATTCCCTCTAGGGTTTTTCCTCTGATCAAGGGGTTCCCTAGTCAACATATGTAGTGTAATTATCTATGTGCATGTTAGTATGGTTGAATAATTAAGTTTTTTTAAAGAAGATAAATATTTTAATTGTTGGATAATTGATTCACCCCCCCTCTCAGTTATCTTGGTGGACTATTGTTTTTACCATCATCATCTACCTTATGTGTTGGCTATATTAAAAGGTTGTTTTCTGATGGCAAATAGAGGTTATTAGGGATTTCACTATTGTTAGAGTTAGTAGCTAGAGATGTTAGTAAAACTAGTAATTTTTGGATAGGATGAGTTAATGTTGGCCCATATGTATTATGAGATGCATGAGGTGGTCTATGATAGAGAAAATACCATGGCCATAGGACTTATAGTGTTATATAACTAGGCATGGGAGTATCTCCCTATCAAGAGGATGGTTTTTGAGGGACATTATAAGGAGGGTAAGGAATACATTATGTGATATACTAAAAAGATTACCTAGCATTGGTTGGGTAAGGTAGATTACTAGAAGCAAGTCTTGGATGACTCAAGCCCACTCATATGGAGGCTATGGAGGCTTACTAAGACATGAGGAGAGGGTCAATTTCAGGTGGGATTTATGTTGGTATCCCACCCGTTGATAGGTATGTTAGTGTAGCACTTAGAGAGAATCTTGATTTCATAGGTATGACATCAATTTGGACATATGTAGGATTTTTCTGAGGAGTATACTTCCTAATACCTCTTTTTTGATGAGGTGAAGAAGGGCTAGTTTGCATGGCTTAACACAACTGAGTTAGCCAATGAGATGTGGAGGATGGTGAGAAGAATATGGGAGTATCTTCCTAATGATGAGGATGCAAGGACCACCTTGAGATATAGATATTGGCTACTCATTTATCCATATCCAAGATTCAAAAATATTTCCAACATGGGAGTGCATGTGCAGGCAATACCAGGATGGAAACCACCTCAAATTCTAGTGACACAATAGGTACAATATCAAGAATCAAGAAAGAGGGTTACACAAGTACCTATCCCTCCAAACATAGGATGAGAATAGATCTTAGAGTAGAAAGTAATGGGAAGGTGGTGAGGTATTCACAATAGAGGCATCAAGGAGAGGATGGCTCATTGGGAGTAGTAGATGAAGAAGACCTTGGTAGTGGGGTTGACTTGGCTAAGAAGGTCACCCATCATGCATAGAGATAGTGGGTGGATCCACCATCACAACAACAATCTCAAAAGTTGGAGAAGTGAAAAGAGGAGTAGTTGTAGAAAGATTTTAGAGGTGGGGAAGATCAGGAGATAAAGGAGAAACCTCTACAAGTGCCACTCCTAGGAGAACTATTAGCACAAACTTGGGAGGCCTTGAGATTTACAAGGGAGACATAGAGGTAGTTTTCCAATATATAGATTTAGATGATAGTCAAAGATACTTGGCTAACATAAACATCTGGCTCATTTAAGGGAAAAAATTACTGAGTTGTGGAGGTAGCTAGAGGAGTTGTTGGAGGAATCTCACCACCAGTCATTTAAGGTGGCTTAGTACTTCAAAGAATATGTGGTGGCAGTACCTACTAATCATCACATGTCTAAGTACTCAGACTATGTTCAAGCTTTAGATGGAGCACCCCCTCCACAATATCCAAATTTTTGACCTCCATCTCCACATCCAAAGTATAAGGGGGAGGGATGCAACTAGGATTATTTGTGCTTGTCACCTATTGAAGTATTGATTGGTGTATCAAATGATGTAGCATCATTTTTATACTATTTTTAGACTAGGACAATGTTAGTGCTTGAGTAACACATATTGTTGTACCAATATTTTCTATATTACATAGATACATCTAACAACTCATCTTTTGAGTTCCTTGCATGTGTCTTTATGTGTTTATATTTCTTGACATGATATATGCACATGTGATGAATGTATGGATTTCTAGCTAATGGGTATACAGTAGACGATGTAGATGAGATTCTCCTATATGATTTCCTTTTTCTTGTATATGAGATGTATGGATAATGAAATGTTGTATTTACTATTTTATATGCATGTATATTTTGTGATAGATAGATAAAAATGCAGTTGCAAATGTTTCCTTTCTGTACTTTTCTATATGTATGGATGTATATGTAAAATGAATGTTACTAACATCTCATGTAGGTTTTTGTATGTTGACAAATACTCAATGAAGTTTATGGAGGTAGGGTGTACAATCTATCACTTGTATAGTCAAGATGGAGATGTAATGTATCTAGGGAGACCTTCATCTCTCACTTTTTCAATTACAAATGAATGAGCCATTGTGGGACCACGATGAAGTGAAAACCCTAAAAATGTAATGCAAACCTAACTAAATGTAAAATTAGGACTTAGTGACTGAGTTGTTATGGTATAATTTTCATCTCTAAGAATTGTGATATAAGGCCACAAGATGTCATAAAATCCCCAATATTATTTCTATCATAAGAATATGAATATTACATTAGTAAAAAACAATTCAAATTTAGATGTAAATATTAAGGCACAAGAAGCTAGAATGACTAAAACATCTTTGCCTATTGATTTAGTATGTGGACATTGTTGGAAAGTATGGTCCATCAAGATAACTAAGAGAGGGGTGAATTATTTATGCAATTAAATAAACTCTTAATATCCTTATTAATTCCAAAACATGTAAACAATATATGCAACAACCAAAAAAATATCACCATACACAATAACACCAGATCTGCTAACTAGGGAAAACCTTGATCAAAGGGAAAACCTTGGTAGGGATGGTACCCATAATATTATGCAATAATATAGATGTTCCTTATGAAAGTATGGATCCTATTAGACATCAATGAAATACATATAGTACATATTAGTCCCTATTAGGAGACTTTCAATCCTTTCTTAGAGATTCCAACCTTGTTAGGAGTTGTTTAGGAAGGCAAATGGACCCAATGTCTAAATAACGTTAGTACTATCTATAATGGTACATCAATACTATCCAAAAATAACTTCTTTGCTAGATATAATTCCTTGTAATATCATTATTCCTCAACTTCCTCAACCACTTCTCTAATCCAAAATATGGTTGCATGTAAGTTCACACAATAAAATATCACTCTCAAGTTCACATATCATACAATATATGCACTAGATGATTTCAACCAATGAAATCATCTCACCTTTATACCAAGTACTAAAAAATTTATCGAGTCCTCAAGGATTTCCCAATTTATAATAATAATATAGGACCAACTTAATATATTACATTTATATGTTACATTACAATATTACATCTTAGAATTACACTCAAACCGTCGACTCATAGTCTTCATAACTCTTCATGCACTACTCATATAGATGTGCATGATTAACCACAAAATATTCATCATGTATTCTACCTTTTCTAATTATACTTAACCCAATTCTATCTCTATTAGGAGATATAATCCAAATGACATTACTTCTACCTAGAAACTCTATCTAAACATTGCCTTCACTAAATCCATCATATATATGTCCAGTCTTCATATTTTTGTATGCACTCTTAACTATCACTTTTGGACACTCTATAGAACATAACCCTAACTACACATAAGTTCATATCCATTAATAAAAACTTGAAAATCAAAACTGATGTAGGAGCATCCAGAGGTATAAGGGCAATCCTGTGTCAACCTAAAAGTGTACTTAGACTCAGTTTCTATTTCATGTGTTTTCATTTCTAGATACCCATTTGGGTCAAATAAAGCTTCCAACTCTCACAGTTCCACTATCAGTGTTCTAGGATAGAGTATTTGAACAACTTGGGATATGTGTAAATGCCAAAAAATAGGAGTATGTAATTGAGCCATCATTTTGGTGAACTAGAAGGTGTAAATTGGCTAGATGAATGTAATTGTAATTTAGAGCATTCCAAAAAAAGAATCAGGTCAAAAGGCCCCACGGTTTGAAAGTTATTGCAGTTTTTTAGTTTTTGGAGACCTCCTAAGAATGCTTCAAAGCTAGGTTAGGGGCATTAAATGACCTCAAAAAGGGCCCAAAATGGGGGATGAGCAAAGCTGGTCCATAGGGCTATAAAGTGCTTTGAGAGATTTCCAAAAATGTAAACGGTTTGTCAATCAGAGCTACAGTTCAAAAGTTATGCCTCCCGAAAGTTCGGTTACCATTTCTAGATTCTTCTAGATTTGTGTCGACTTCTAATGCAACTTTTAAAACCTTCTATTTGGTCGGTGGGTGCTAACTAGCACTTTCTAGAATGTACTCCTAATCCTTAACCGTCTAGGGTCTATTTAAGAACATTTTTGGCATTGTAAAAGGCAATTCGGAGTGGAGTTTGAGAGGAGGTACTGAAAGGAGAAATTATCTCCAGAATTATACTATTCTAAGCCCATAGGGCATGTTTTGAAGTCTATTTTCTCTGTACTGAATGTATTAGCTTATTTACAAAGTTAATAAAATTTTCCCTTTCCTGTTGTGTCCCCTGATGCCTTCTTTTCTATTGGTCATCATAGAATAACATGTATGTTGACATCAACAAAAACAATCTATCATGAATGCAACAAATAACATCTAAATCATATCTCCAAAAATTCTAGTATACTCCCCACTAGGAATACCATCATAATTCATGCTTAACAATATACCCCTTTGGCATTTATGGAAACATAGATGAAAAACATCTTAGTTCCATGAATACCAAATGTCTCTATTGCATATGCTCCCCTATTCATGTTGTCCATGAATGTCATATGTACCATAACCATCATGCATAAGGAAGGTGTTAATATTCCCCATAAATCAACATCTTTTCAAATCCTCTTCATTAATAAAATCTTCAAATACTCTTCATCAATCAAATCTCTCCTTTAGAAACATCTCTCCACCAAAGGATAGGCTCCTCTAAATCTTCTTCCATTGACATCAATCAATAATATACTAGCATTTGTTATTCTCCCTCATTGATATCAATCAATACATGAGGATTTTTTTAATGTATAATGGCTATCTCCTTTTCATTGCCATCTAAGAAAGTTGACTCTTTATTAGTCACACATTCTTGTGCAAGATATAAATGTTTCTGTTGGTGTTTTTGAAAGGACTAAAACTACTAAGCAACAAAATGCTTAATACCAAAATGATAATGCTCATACAATCTAAAGGTCAGCCAATTCTTGTTAACAATTGCATGTGTAAAGCATTTGGACCCAACTTCAACAAAACCAAAGGTGGTTTTCTACTCTTTTGGCTCTACAAAACCAAGGTGGGTATACCCAGGGATGATTCAACACTGGGAAAACTATATGAGGATTATTTTTAGTTTCATTCTAATTCTCATCTCAAAATCCTCAAACACATACATAATTCTTAATAACTTGATAAACACATCCCATACAATAGATATGGCCAAAATTTCTTCTACAGATCTGTAGATGTTCTTAACAATAGTGGCTAACTGAAGCTAAAACATTCCATGCAGACAAGTACTAGCCAACTTTGAACATCTATAGGAAACAAAAGTAAAATTGATTTAATTCTACATATTTGACAACCATTTGTGACATACTTCTCCTTTAGCTAAATCAATTTGATCAGTGCCTAATCCATTGGGGTTTAGAGTCTATAGAAAATTCTTAGATCTAACTTGTTTCCTTACAAAAAATTCTATCAACAATTCTTTTTAGAATTTATCTTTCAAAACCCTTTCCATTACTAAAGAAACCTTATCACATTCATCAAAGCTTTTATTTAATCCATTGAATTAACAGCAGTGATAAACAGATATACAACCTAACTAGATTGCATTCAATTGCACTAGCCTTTACTTATACAATATTAAGATAACCAAGTAATTGGAAGGAGACAAGATTCAGAAAGAACTGATATGGGGATAGTTCACAATTTGTATTCATTTTCTTTGAAAATTCTATATCATTTACAATAGACTCAGAATGACCTTTAGAAAGAAACACAACTCATTCTATATTCATGTATTCTCAGAGAATTGATAGAGAAAATACATCATAAGCTTGCTTTCAAAAATTTGGACCAAAGATAGATTAAGCTTATCACTTAGAAAATTAGAATTTGGACCATTCTTTAGCCTTGGAATCTCACTTAAATAGTGTGAGATGCAACAAGCTTCAGGCTAAAAGAAAGTGACAGGTGTCTTTCTAAAAGATGCTAACATATATCTGTCATAAAAGACAAAAGAAAATAATAGAAAGGCTATTACATCGAAAATTCCTTGGTGGGTTCCTTTCTGTTATGCTTCTCAATTGTTCAAACAAGAAAATATGATTTGATTCTTCATTTATTGTTCATCCTCAAAGTAAGTGGCCATGAGGTTAAAAAGTGACGTATCATCTTCAACTACCTACAAACTTACTTTAATCTGGGGATTTTCCATGTCTTCATTACTAACTATGAGTGTAACTTTTACTATTGCATCTTCCTCCTCATCATCTTCTGACATTTGTTCTATAAACCAATTTTTCCATTTATTATAAGCAGCATCATCTAGCCAATCAAAATTTAGAGCCTCTCTTTGTATAATCAGTAAAGAATTTGAAAATTCCTCTAAATCATCAAACTCTTTTCTCATGGCATTATAAAATAACTGTATCTTTACTAACTCTTCATTTGTTCTTGCCTAGAACCAGTGGCCAGTTTCACTCATGATGTTCTTGATCCTTTCATAAAATATTTCATCCAACTCTTTTTTCTATTTTTTATTTTCCTTTATTGTATCAACAGAATCTAAAGCACAAGGAAATAAAGTGAATTTTTCAGCAATATACTGGGGAAAAAAAAGTGTTAATCTTTTCTGCAAAGAATCCCTTTTATCATCAAAATCTTCTAGTTTATTTAACAAATCAAAAATTTTCTCTACTTGATGATAAGGCATTTGGATAGTAGATATACACATAATTGTGATATCATTATTCCTCTCCCTCCACTTCTGTGCAAGGGGAGTCAATTTATCCTTATCTCTTTTCAACTCATCCATGAGGGTTGCAATTCTTATCAACTGATCAAAGAAGGTTGACCATTGCATTTTATCCCTTAAATACATCATACCCTACTTTAATTTTCCTTCATATTGAGTTTTTAATTCTACCTGCAACTCATGTAATTTGGTTTTTTCTTCTTCAAAGTCCTTTGTAGTATAGAATTGGGGCCTTTTAGGGGTGTATGGTATTTCAGCAATAGGGGTTGCTCTATCAAATGATTGTGGAGGGTATTCAATTCTAGGTGCACTAGATTCTCCCACCTTTCTCTTCCCAAGTATCTTCTCCATTTGAGACACTTTGTTTTCCAATGACTGTATCTGTATACCCCTTTCCTCATATTCTTTTAAAACTTCTTCAAACCTAGCATTGAGTTGGGTAAACCTATCTTCTTCCTGGCTAGATACAACACCACTCAATTTCAACACTTCTGAGGCCATTCCCATGATTTTCTTACTACTTACTTCACTAGCCCTGTCTACTATTAATGTACCAGTATGCTCTACAATGGGAAACTCATGCAACTTGGTATTTTCCCTCTTTTCCATAGACCATATAACAAGGGCTTGGTGATCATCACTAAATTTGACTCCTTTATAAGACTGTAATATTTCTTCAGTAGTTATTAGTTGAACATCTTTTTGCTTCCTTACTGAATAAAAAACAATCACATTTTCTATATCCCATTCTGGTAGAAGAAGGACTCCTGAATATCTAACTATTTGCCTCGCAACTTCAGGAGTAAACTAGGCAAAATCATTCAAAATTTTTGACTTCACCTCTCCCTTAATAATTGAGTTAGGTTTATCTAGTTTCTTAGCTTTGATTTTCTCATAGGCTTTCTCAAAATTTCCCATATTTAATCTCCACAAAAACTGAGCAAAAGCCCTAGATCTTACAAAATTTATCTTTCAAAAGTCTGTGCAACTATTGGGTCAATTTCCTTACCTTGGTAATCAACAATGGTTAGGTCCAAGGAAGGTGTAGGAGGTTCTTGTGGCTCTCCAATATCCAAGTCTATAGAAGTGACAATCACATCCCCTTCTCCACCCATTTGTCTAAGTTGTTCCCTTAGAGATGCTTCATCATCTATATGAATTGGGGATTGGCTTGGGGATTATTATTCCTTTTGAGAAGAAGAAGAACCCTACTCTAATTTTTGCCTTTTTGGAGAGTGGGTTGTGGATGGGCTTCTTGACCTTTTCTTTTGATGAGAGGGTGCTTGTTGCACATTTCGAATCATAACATAACTTTCCATCTTCTGCAATGTATATTGGCCAGGAGCTACCACATTTCTATTGTTTATTCTTCTTTGTACTTCTATAGCCTTTTCTGGATGTGTTTCAACATACATAGCTTTCTTTTCATTCATGGTTTGAATTATTTTGGCAAAATTATTCATTAATGCCTATATTTTAGCTCCCTAGTATTTCTTATCTTTCAACGAGTCATACTGGGGGTCAAAAGCATTAATAAATTCCAGGGTCTTACTAAAAACTATCCATTTCTCTTTTCTCAATTCTTGTTCCTGCAATGTGAAGATATTTTTGATTATATCTTTTGGATAGTAAACCTGATGTACCATATGGGAAGCTCTTACCCTTTTTTTTTTAAAGGTCATAGAATCCTTCAGGGTCAATTAATCTGGCGTGAGACTCTGCCACATTATATCTATCCAAAAACAAATTCAGGTGCTTCCAGCCTTTTCCAACAAAGACAAAATCATGCACTACAGTAACAATTGGAAAGAAAGTTCCCTTCTTAATCAATTCCCTCTCATCTATAGTGCCTATCTACCATAAGAGCTTAGCAATCCCAATCTTCATAGGCACATGAAAAGGAATCACATGTGGCTTTCCCACAAAACCATATACCCTTATCACAGTTGAAACATTATAAGGGATTATAGCCCCCCAATTATGACTAATCAACAACTCTTGTGCATGATCTCTAGGTCTAACCAATTCCAACAATGCTTGTGGAATTTTGGGGTTGTCCCCTCTCAAAAGCAATCTCAGCCTAGATGTGAAAAATTTGTCAAACCTTACATAACTAGCATCTATGGATTTTGAAGTCATATCTGCACTCCATAACTACACCAGATTCCTTTCTCCATCCTTGGTTGTTTCCAACTCCATATCCTTGGAGAAGAAAGTGTATCCCTTGTATAAGCATACATACATCAACAATGTATACCGACAAAATGGTTTGTTTACTTTTCCCCTTGCTATTCCAACCAAACCATTGTGAATCTCTTTTGATAGAAACATGGCAAAATCTAGAATGGTACTCATTCCAAATTGAAGGGTTTGAGCCATCATAAGGACAATAGAACCTAGAATTTGATCACCTTCATCTATCCCAAAAATCTTATAAAGAGAAAAATACAATGCTTGATCTCTCAAGTTGAAATGTCTTCTTAACAATGGCTTTGGGGTACTGGCTGTAATCACAGGAAAATTACCAACCTTGGCAGCATGCTCCTATAGTGGCCTTGTTGTTAGGTAAATTCATTGTGCATCACATCTGGCTTGTAGATCATCCATATCAATGATTTCATGCATAGCATGGTTAGGGTTAAGGTTGAAAACCTCACTGAATAGCTCAGGGAAAACCCTAAAAAGATTGATTCCAGAATGATTTTTTACCCATCTTGTAATAGGATCATATTTCTTTGCCAGGTCCATCAATAAATCACTATCAAAGAAAACAGTGGGGACTGTTAATTTATCAATATCAAACTCCCAAACATTTCTCATAGGAGTGTCCAATTTTCGCTCTAAAAACCATTTCTTAAATCACTCTAGACCTCCCATGGAAACATGGGCATCTCTTACCCAATTAGCTTTGTCATAAAAACCCTCTACTACAACTATTTTGGGATGTTTCGAGATGAGTTCCCTCCCCTTAGTTATTTCATGCACTAATAAGGGGAATTGTTCAAGAAAGTCATCATGCATAGAACATTTCAAATAATATGTTTTCCTAATAAACTCTTTTTGGGGAGGCATTTTGAATGAACCCTAGAAATTTCACAATAGCAGATACTTTAAATTTACTTAGAAAACCATAGAGTACTTAGCCACCAAAATTTGCACTTCTGCACTATGTGATAACTTCTACAATTTTATTGGATTGTTAACCAAGAATTTTTGTGCCCTAGCTCTAAAATTTTGTATGCCCTGATATTCTCTCTGTGCTTTAGTGGTTCATTAATGGTGAAATCATGGGCTCTTACCATGCAATAAAATTGCATGCATAAGGTCTGAATCATATTTACTCTCAGTAACCATTACCTGCAATTTGCATCCAAATTTGAAACCCATCCATAGATTTTCACTAGATCGAATGGTCTTGATTTAAAAGGTAAAAAGCATTATGGCTTTTAAAAAAATGTTGTGTCACAATTCTACTTCCCTGCATTATTTAAAATCCCTTCATCTTAGAATTGTGGGGAAGTGCCATTCGTCGATCAAGACAAGATTGATGATCTGACTAATCCACTTTCTAATAAAAACCAGTTAGCTATACTGACCAATAAGAAAATTCCATATGAGCTCATGCCATCTGACCACATTCCATGCTAGTAGATCCCATATCATCTTCTAGGCAAGCAAGTACTTGGCATCATTTAGTACACATGTCATGCTAGCACATTCTTGCTTTCCTTATTTAACAAGCATTTTCAAATTGCGAGCTTGCGCCAATCATCGATCTTTGAAAGATCAACGGTGATATTGATCTTACCCTACAGGGCATCTAAATAGAATTTCCAATGTCACCATGGACATGTGTCTGCAGGGTGCATTCCCACTTTGTTTAAACATCACTCAAATTCAATATGCGAGAAAGCACCTTTTGTTGATCAGGATAAAGATCAACGATTAGAAACAACTCTTCATTTTATGCTCACATTATCCACTTAGGCCAATGACATGACTGCTTTTAACCTGCATGTTTTGACTATTGTGTTTATTTCTAACACCTTTTTGGCCCAGATCATAAATAGCTCCAGCTAAGCACATTTGGCGAAACCTATGGTGTGACTCCTGCATTCTTCATGGTCTGGTCCCACTATGACACACATCACAAAGGCACATTCCCACTTTTCCTATCTGACTTGCAGCTTCATAATGTGGGATTGTGCTAACCATAGATCTTTGAAAGATCTTCGATTGATAAGACTTCATTTCCATCCAGTAGTCAAAACTCCTTCATGGCACATCTAGGAGTACATGCCATCAATCTTTTACAGAGTGGCATACTACTTTGCAAATACCTGACCCCACCTTACCACATGTCAAAAATCCACTTGCCCGCACTACTTATTTCTTGTGCAGTTTCAAATTGTGGGCATGTGCTAGCCTTTGATCTCTAATAGATCAATGGTTACATAAACTATTCCATTTGAGTAGCATATTGGCTAATAGTGAGAAATGATGTTCCTCCACCTATTCCAACTCATCTAACACACCACAGAGGAGATCTCACCATTATTCTTTTAACAGTGGGCCCATCTCATTAGACTATGCCACTTGTCCAACTTTTGCTTCCCCGCATTATTTATTTGTCAAGCATATTCTTCTTGTGGGGAAGCATTAGCCCTTGATTGAGATGAAATCAGTGGCTGACGCTTCTTGGTGATAAACTGCATATCTCTACAGGTGAATCCACTAAAGACATCATGGGAAAATTAGGACATGCGCAAAATTACTGACAAACCTGCAAAAGTTCCTAACAATTTATGATTCATCGAAATTTAGGAATGTAAAGGCTACGTGTCACCAAGTCACATGCCCACATTATTTAAAGGCCTTGCATCTTGAAATTGTAGGTATGCGATACTCGTTGATCTGAACAAGATCAACTATTAAAAAGACTTTGCGTCATCAAAGGTAATTGCTAACAGAATGATTAATCAATTTATATGCTAAGCACAGTCACGTAAGATTAAACAAAAATATAATGACCTCATGCTTATGCAAGCCCTCCCTTGGGGAAAAATGTCATTGAAAACATTTTTTCTGAAAATAATTTTGAGGGTATTCTAAAGCTAGGACAATCTGATGACTTTGAGAAAACACAAGGAATAAAACCCTAATTTTCAAAATTTCAAGATTTAAATGATTTTTCACAAGATTTTCCTTTAACCTTTGCATAGTGAAAAATTCAAGCCAATAGTTTCTTTCCTTTTTCTTGAGTCTCTTCCATCTCTTGTTCTTCTCCTTTTTTTTCTTTTAGGAAATCTTGTAGTTGTATGTCCTATCTTTCTACAACTAATACACTTCAAAGGAAGCTTATCTTTGCACTCCCATATTTCTCAAGGTAGTCTTCTTTCTAAAAAAACCTCTAGATCTTCCTATTTCTATTCTTCAACAAAGAGACTCTAAAGATATCTAATTGTTATGGAATTTCTTTGCACCTCTTTATCTATTTTCGATGCATCATGGGTAACAAATAACTTGAATGTCACCTCTCCCTTAGAATTTTTTTTTCATAGTTTCTCATCTCAAATATTGTGATATTTTCTATTAGGGAATCAAGAGAAACCTCACCTTTATCTAGTGTTTTGTATTCTTGTATAGCTAAAATCCTAATGGAATATTTTGGTTGAAATGTCCTAAGTATCTGATAACCACATCATCTTCCACCACTATGCCTTAGGATCTTCTTGTGCCAACCACTACATATTTTATAATTTCAATATACTACTAAATATTCTCTCGTTATTGCACCTTCATGTCAAAAGAGTTTCCTCTTAAGCTATCAACCTTTTCCTTTTGAACATGCTTGTCTCCTCCATAGATAGTTTTGAGATTTCCTCAGATTTCATATGCATTTTCAGGTCTTCTAAATCTTAATAGTCAACATATGAGAGAGTACTTACTAGGGTATTGACCATGGTGAAATTTTTTTTTCTCCTTTGTTTGGTTTTTATCAAGTGGTGTTGCAGGTTGGACATATTTCATCCCACCATGCTTCCAATATGTCTCTCAAGATTCTGAGATGCAACTTCATTTTCCTAGAACCACTAGGTTTTCCTTGGAAAACCTAGTGCTTATCTCTTCATCCTTTTAATCTTTTGGTCAATTTTTTAGATTTATCTTTAGAGTAACTCTTCTCTAATATAAATTGTTGGTCAACACAATACTAGTTTTAATGAGAGTGGGGAAATCACTATAACGCTAGTAGATTAAAACTTTTACATTTCACCTTTCTGTTGATATACTTCTTATCTTCTAACCATTCAATATAAAAATAATATAATATGCCAGATAGATAGGTATTCACACTAATTTATCGCATGGAATCTTGATTAAGGTGAAAGACATGGTTGTGAGGAAATCCTTATTATTTTTTCACCCTTCTAGAGTGTGATCTATTAAGATCTTATCCTTATTAGAAGATTACAATGACACTATTAGGTGCTAGCTAGTTAAGAGACTTGATAGAGACAAGTTAGAGTATTTACCTCATTAAAGGTAGCCTAGTTAAAGGACTTATGACACAAGTGAATTTTTTACCTAGTCAAGGGATTTTATACAAAGAACTTGTTGGAGTCAACCCATAATGAGATTTTCTATTGTAATGATAAGATAAAAAAGGATGGTTGACCCATATAAGATAGCTACATAGCTTATCTTGATTTATATCACATTTATGATCATAAATTAGTCTACAACTTCATTGGCTCTCTTTAGCTACAACCCTACTCTTCACTTATGTATTTTGATCGCTAGCTATACTCAACACACTTGAATTCAATTCTTGATAGCTTCACCTTTTCTTCCCACTTATCTCCTATGATTGTAACCAGCCTAGCACTTTGGCATTCCAAATTCTCAAAATATTCAATCCATCCTACTCACATAGAAATGAATGGTATAAATGATCCTTGTTAACTCACCTTTAAGCCCTAATCCAAGAATTCAATTTTTCAATTCTCCTTGCTCTTTTATGTGTGTTTTCATGTCTCTTTCATCTACTATTCATGTAGGTTATGTATTTCAAGTGTACTCTCCTTAAATAGAAGGGCATGAGTTTCTTGTGACTCCTATTAGCTCACTAAGATGAATTCAATTTGAATTCGCTCACCTATTTTCTCATTGGAGCTTGATTTGATAACTCCCTCTCTATTTTTCAAGGTGCTAGATGAATTACACTTACCTTTATGATATTTTCAATCACATGCTCCTTTCCTTGACCTTGATAACTTCTTCCCATCCTGATTTTTTGACAACTAGTCTTCGCTACCTATTCACCTATCATGTCTTCTTATTAATGGTGACTTAAACTTATCGCATTTTTATAACTGTGATTATGAAGATCACTTATCTTGACATGTCATAATTTCACCTTACTCTATTTCTCTTATTAACTAGTATGAATTAGTGTCCTTCCTTATCTTAAATTTTTCCTTTTGCATACCAATTGATACTTTGCTTCTTCTTTGACATCAATGAGAACACTACTATAATTGTTCTTAAAGGAAACCTCCACCTATTGTAGATTCTTTCTCTTTTGCAAGATATGCTAATGTTATGGTAGTAAAAATAATTTGTAGGTATTTGAAAGGAATATAATATGTGATGAGAGATATTTATGTCCTAAATTGTATCATTATTTATCCCCTTTGAGATTCCTTCAACTCCATTTCTATCTCATTCCATACTATTTTACCATTTACTTTGCTTATGAAATAATACAAATATGTAATATTTAATTTAGTTTTTGGATGAAATACATGATTAATAAATATTATATTGCATTTACTAATAGTTTCTTCCATTATGTTTAGAAAATAATTTGAAGCATACACTTGGTGGAGAGAACAAAATTCATATTGTTACAAATATAATATTGTTTAGAATTTGTTATATGCATTTTCATAATATAACACAACGTCATAGAGGTTATATTATTTTATGCATTTTCTTTTGGTTTGATTTGATTTATTAAGATAGATTTAATTTATAGTTGTGTTATTTTAATTAGTTTGATTTTTTTGGTTCTAATTTATTATAATTTAGTTGTGTGCTTTAAATTATTTTAATAGTTGTGAGATCTACATTTTGCTAGTATAGTTTGATAATATATTTAAGATTTAAGCTTAGTTTGGAAAATTATATTAATGTTTAATTTAGTATTATTAATTTGGTGAGATTTTTTTAATTTTAATTTAATAAATTATTTGTTTTTTTTTATGCACGTGTATTTCTAGTTGCTAGGAAGTGATATAGCCTATCTCTAGAATTATTTCCATTATTGTAGGTTTCATTTTGAGCGATCTTGCTGCACTTATGGCCACTTGGCATGCTATCTTCATCCTTTGAGCAGATAACCACTATACCTTTCATCAATTTACAACCCTAGATTGATATTTAGATGCAAGATGAACTAGCTCATTTATTATCAATACTAGAACCATAATTTATCCCTACAATATCTTGGATTATAGTCTCCAAAAGGTTTAAATTATACATTGATAGATTATACAAATGAGTATTTAGGAAATTTTTGTTGGTAGTGGGCTAGCATCCCTCATATTATTCACAACATGGCTCAACCATATCCTATGGTCCTATAAGACCATTAGTTGTATCGAACATTGATAGATCAATATTTTGGTGCAACAACAACCCTAGCCTTTTTAACAATTAGTATCAGAGCTTGGTCACATGTTTGAATCTTGTAGTCCACGACAAGTGATGCTGGGAAGGGGATTTTTGGATGAGAGCCAATGTTCCTTGTAGGATTCATGACATAGCTTAACTTCCTCCTATGGTTCTATAACACTATTCATTGTATTGGACATTGACATGTCAATCTTTTGGTGTAATGGAAATCTTGGCATTTTTAATAGATTTATGGACAACTAAAGAATTACTACTGGTGAAGTTGAATTTCTTCACTCTTGGCTAGTTTCTTGGTCAAGTAAGAAGTATAATTTTATGAATTTATCAACTACCAAATAATAATAAATTGTACCATCATTATATTTTACTTAGGTGTTATGTATGAATAAAACTTTGAAAGATATAGGTATATTTTTTGTGAGGAAATCTAAATTATGTGATAATATAAGTGTTGTAAATATTCCAAAGAATCTAGTTCAACATTCTAAAATTCAGTATATATGTACTAGATATAATTGATTGAGAAATATATGGAAAGTTAGCGAAGGTAAGTAATGGAATATTTCTATTTATGGAAAAACTACTCATAGTTAATTTTTCTCATTCTGAAGATTTAGATATGATAGAGTGATAAAATTGCCTAAGCATGATAGAGGAAAACATGGTACAATCACATTTTTTTCATCAATGAGATTCACTACAAGCATATACAAGATTGTAATTTTGGACTATAGTAGAATGGGGATTATACTTAATGTATCTATGTTTTCTTATGTTAGAATGTGTTGGTTAATAGTTTGTTCTCCAACTAGATTTTAGAATCTTGACACTTTGATACCCAATGCTTGGAGATATAGAAGGATTTTTACCAAAAAATAGGTTAGTATATATATTCTATCACTGTCCTCTGAATTGATTAGGTATATCTCCCTATGATTTACAATGATATGAAATGAATATGTTTTATATGAAAACAAATTTTTTTGACATTATAACCTCTTAACTTGAGAGCAGTAAAGGATAACCAAATTGTTTATAGGCACAAACAATTCAAGCAAGATAGATTTTAGATAACCTATCACATTCAATGTAATGACTATAATAGATGATCTTTAGATTTTCTAACTCTTACTTATATTCTAAATGTGGTGTTAATCATCTAAATGCAAAGAGGAATGAGAAAAGAGATGCACATGAGGGAAAATGTAATTTCTTTGACTACTAGACTTGAATGAAATGAAATTCAGCAAGTTACTAATAGATTTATGTACACCTATTCTTCAATTCCCAATGAAATTATCTAACATGATATGAAATGAACAAGATAGGAAGCAAGATCATATATGAAGAAAGTAAATAGAATTACTTCTACTACAAATATCAAAATAAAATGGAATCCACCTCATTATCATAGGATCACATATAATTGTCCTTCAACTCTTAATGCAAAATTGATCTATGCATGGGTAACAAAACATGACAAGAAAATAGTGTAAATGGAATGACAAACCAATTCACCATCAAGTTTTCCCACCTTTGCATTATAAAATGAGATTACATTTGTAGTTCTCTATAATCCTTTAGTTTTGGTAGAGAAAAAGTAACATAATAGAAAAGAAAATGAGAATAAAATATAAAATTATTAAATCTGCATCATAATATAAGCATGTGGTATTTCTTCTACTGACACTTTTGAATCCATGGTATTCCTGAAACTTTTCTTCTTCATGAAATCTCATAAAATCTTATAGAAAAATTGTTTATTCTTCATCTTCTATTATTGCACACCAAACTATGTATTTCATATTCCAACAGTCATTGAAAATTTGAATTCCCATTGTTGATCTCAAGTTGATAGTCAAGATTAAGTTATTACAAACCTCCTTTGTCTTTTTCTTTATAATATCTTCTGTGGTTCCACTAAGTATACATGTCTTTCCATCGTTATGTCACATAGACTATTTTATTTCTAAATTTACATAGTGAGATGGAAATAGACATATATCTTCCTTTTAATCCAATGATGGTAATAAAATGATGTTAAACCTCTTTGTTTTGTGGAGTGGGTCCCTCTTTCCAAATCGGTACATCATGAACCTCATCACAGATACATGGTAGTACTTTATTGACTAGAGTGTCTAATAACTATAGAATGTAATAGGCCCATCAAGGCATGTGCCTTCATGTTGCTTTGTCACTATAATTAACATTTGGTAAAATTTACGTAGCGATATAATGATGAACATTGATCTCTTTTGATCTAATGGTGGTAAAACCTTTGTCTTTCTCTACAATGTGGGTCCATTTTTTGGCTATGTACACCATGGTGAACAGTTGTCATTTTTTCATTTCCAAAAGAGTCTAACATTAGAATTATTTTCTTCGTGGCACTTAATGGAATATAATAGGCCCCTTAGGACACATGGTGAGTCATCAGTTTGTTGCATAAATTATCAATTGAGCATCTTTCCATAATGACATAATGACATCCATAGATATTTATAAAATCTTATGGTTGAATGCATTGTCCATTTCACTTAATATTTGAATGGGACCCAACTGATAAGTAAGCATTTGACTTTCAATTGGCCAATGGCATGCCTCCTTTCATCTATTTTACTTGTTAACTTTGCAATATAGACATGTAACAAGAGTCATACCACCTTTGACCTAGTTCTTTCACCATTTCTGATGATTTATTTGATTCTCTTGCATTCAATCTTCAAGTGATATTTTTTTTGTTTTCTCTATCTCATGATCTATATATTATCTTTAAGCCTTAGTCCTCAATGTTCTTTGTCATTTTTTTCTCTAAATATGCTTGTGATCTCTCCATTCTACTTGCATTATTCCTTTAATGGAATACTTGATCATAGAGTTAGGGTTTCTTATGAATAGAACTAATTCTCTCTCTCTCTCTTTCATCTAAGGTATGCAAAAATTTATCCTCCCAAAACCTAGTCACCTATCCTCATTTAATCTATTACATTATTCTTGTATTCCCACCTAGGAAACTCATAGATAAAGAAGATAGAGGAAACCCTAATCAAAACCTATACTAGACATAGACAAAAAAATTTGACATAACCCTGATTCTATAATCTTGAAAAAAATAGGGTACTAAAATCATGGCAACAACTAGCTCTGATAGGGGAACTAAGAATGTTAGTGCCTAGGTAGGAACCTAGCAATCTCTAGTTTCACAAAAAGTTTGGAAAAAAAAGATACAACAACAAACTATCTATTTTCTTTATTGCAAAAAATACTAAATTAAAAAGATTAGTGCCTAGTCCATTGGGTTATAGAGTCTCAAATAGCATGGGATGATCCTATGTATTTGGGTGGTGGGGACACAACACAACCAACACAAAAGAAAAGAAAACATAGAAAAATAAGGAAAGCAAGGAAAGATAACTACACTAAACACACACCTAAACTAACATATTTATAGAAGTGAGATGAATCTCACCTTGAGAAGCAAGAACTAAATATACTTAAGTGAATTCACTTACTAATTGACTAAAGTAAGTCACTTCCTCCACAATTGATTTTAATCTCTAAGTAGTATCCCAACTTGTAGCTACAACAACAACATGGCAAAATCCACATGTTTCGTTGATTAAATGCATTAGTTGGTTGTACATCCATTTAGATTCAAACAAACATGCCTAACCATACATCTATGTGTCTTTATTTGTACCTTCCATATTATCCATCTGATGATCTTTTGTCATGCCAAGGAGAGAAGGAAAAAATACACTTCTTTTAACGAAGTGAGCTCATTATTGCAATGGTCTAAACTTTCCTCATGAGACTAAATATAGGAAGATGTCACCTTCACCATGGAATCTATTAGTTGATAGTTAGTCACCTCTTTTCTTTGAAAAAACAAGTCAATTTCATCCCTCACCTCTTTCAATGTATTATCACTACCTTCACAATTTGGATGCATAGAAAGAGACTCATAAGCTAATAAGATTTCTTCAAGTTTTAGTTTCATAGATGGGTCATCTTGAGAGGGTTCATTCATTTGGAAGGGTGACAAGAAACCACAAACAATATCCTCTTCCTCACTATAAGGGAAAGTTGTGTCTACTAATAGAACTAATTCTTGTATAGACTAACAATTGAGCTTAAGACTCTCTTCTTCAATCACATTTTTATCAAGGATAAGAGTCTTACTAGTGGGTTTGTGAAGTTCATCCTCATGCTAATACAAACATTCTTTGGGTTGAACTTCATTTCTTCTCTCTTCAATAAGATTTAGATTTGTAGCTCTTGGTAGATCACAAGTAGAATACTCTAGTATAGGAAAATGATCCTTAGAAGATTCCTTTTCAGAGAGCTCTGAAGGAGTATTGTCACTTTGATCTATAACATTAGAAATAGACTCTTGTCTACCAAAGACTACAATAATATGAGAACTAGAATTAGGTGACATTAATTTGAGAGCTTCATAATCAGGTGTAGATGCTATATTCAAGTTTAGCTCCTTTTCCTTGTCCCTTTCATGATCCTTCAACTCATGAAATAGATTATAAAGGTGGTACCATATCTCTTTGATTTAAGGTCATCTCCCTTATTAAGGCTATCTATAAGATTTAACAAGATCTTCTAAAAGTCATTGTCCTTAATTATACAAAGCTCTTCAAGGGTAGGTTCAGGTCTTTTCCTTTCCTTGGTACTCACATTAGGGATATTCACCTGCTCTTTAAGCATCTGAAAACCATAAGGAATAGAGTCAGGTGACCTTACCAAAGTTTTTTCATGCTTGAATATATGTACTTGTTTCAACTTCCTTCTTTCACTTTCTTATAGGTCTTTGAGTCTTTGGAAATAGGCACATATGTGATTCCAAAACATCTTTGACATATGATCATCTTCTATGCTGATGTTTTCTTGGGATGCATAGGAGATGCTTTCTCTTTACTATTCAAAAATCTTCTAAAGTACCTTGTCAATTATGGTGTGAAGTTCTTCAAGAGTAGGAATGAGCTTCAACCTTGCTTGCTTCAACCTTAGCTCCTCTATTTTCATGTCTTTTAGCTTGTAGAATCTGGAGCACACATATTTCCATAGGGATGTAGAAACATGACCATCTTTAGTGCTAATATTCTTGTGGAAAACATGGGAGATTATTTGTTTATATATAAGTACAAGTTCTTGTAATAGCTTTTTATTAATCTCATTAAGCTCTTGGAGAGTAGGCTTAGGCCTTGGCCTTTTCCCATTCTTTGTATTTGGCATGGACATTGAGTTACATTGGACCTTCTTAGACCAAAGGGAATAGGTCCTTCATATATATTTGCCATTCTTCATCCTATGGAAGACAACTTTAGGTTTTTGAGAATGAGAAACCAAACATTGGGCTTAGATTTTAGTCCCTAGAGGAGCCACCAAAAATTGTTGGTTAAAAGTTTGTTCTCCCACTCAATTTTATAATCTTGACTCTTTGATACCCAATGATTGGAGATACAAAAGGATGTTTACCAATAAATGGGTTAGTGTATATATTCTATCACTACCCTATGAATTGATTAGGTATATCTCCTTATGATTTTCAATGATATGCAATAAATATATTTTTATGAGATTAGAAGTTTTGACATTATAAGCTCTTAACTTGAGAGAAATAAATAATAACCAAATTGTTTGTAGGCATAAACAATTTAGGAAAGAAGGATTTTGGATAACCTATCACACTCAATGGAATGAATGTAATAGATGATCTTTATATTTTGTGGCTCTTACTTCTATTCTAAATGGAATGTTAATCATCTAAATAAAAAGAGGACTGAGAAAAGAGATGCACACGAGGGAAAATGAAATTTCTTTGACTACCAAACTTGAATGAAATGGAATTCATAAAGTTACTAATAGATTCATACACATCTATTCTTCGATTCCTAATGAAACTATCTAACATGATATGAAATGAACAAGAGAGGAAGTAGGATCATATATGAAGAAACTAAATAGAATTACTTCTACTATAAATATCAAAATAAAATGGAATCCACTTGATTATCATAATATCACATATAATTGTCCTTCAAATCTTAATGTAGAAATGATCTATTCATAGGAAACAAAACATGACAAGAAAATAGGGTAAATGGAATTATAGACTAAATCACTATCAAGTTTTCCCACCTTTTCATTATCAAATGAGATTACATTTATAGTTCTCTATCATCCCTCAGTTCTAGCAGAGAAATAACCACATAATAGAAAACAAAATGAGAATAAAATATAAAATTATCCAATCTGCATCATAATATGACCACTTGGTATCTCTTCTACTGACAACTCTAAATCCATGGTATTCCTATAAACACTCCATGACTTTTCATCTTCATGCAATCTTAGAAAATCCTATAGAAAAATTGTTTATTCTTCATCTTCTATTGTTTTGTGCCAAACTACATACTTCATATTCCAATAGTTATTGGAACTTTGAATTCCCATCATTGATCTCAAATCAATAGTCAAGATTAAGTTATTACAAACCTCCTTTGTCTTTTCTTGCATAATATCTTCTGTGGGTCCACCGAGTATATGTGTCTTTTCATCGTTATGTCACATAGACTATTTTCCTTGTAACTTTACATTATGAGATGGTGATAGACATAGATCTTCCTTTTAATCTGATGATAGTAATAAAATGATGTTAAATATCTTTATTTTGTAGAGTGGGTCCCTCTTTCCAACTAGGCACATCATGGACCTCATCAAAGACAAATGTTAGTACTTTATTGACTAGAGAGTTTGATGACTATAGAATGAAATGGGCCCACTAAGACACGTGCCTTCACATTGCTATGTCTCTATAATTAATGCTTAGAAAAATTTACATAGCAACATAATGATGCATGTTGATCTCTTTTGATTTGACGATGGTGAAAAAGGTCTTAACCCTTTGTTTTTCTCTACACTATGGGTCCATTTAATGGCTATGCACACCATGGAAAATAGTTGGCATTTTTTCATTATGGAGAGTTTGACATTGGAGTTCCTTTGCTTCATGGGACTTCATGGAATATAATGGGCCCCTTAGGAAATGTGTTGAATTGTCTCTTTGGAACATAAATTATCAACCAAGTTTCTTTCCATAACAACACAATGATGTCCATAGACATTTGTAAGATCTGATGATTGAATTTATTCTCCATTTCACTTAATATTTGAATGGGACCCAACTAACAAGTAAGTATTTAACTTTCAACTAGCCAATGGTGTGCATCCTTTCATCTATTTGAGTTGTAAAATTTGTAATGTAGATGTGTAACAAGAGTCATACCACATTTGACTTGGTTCTTTCACCATTTTTGATGATTTATTTGATTCTATTGCATTTGATCTTCAATTGATATTATTTCTAGTTTGTTCTATTTCATCATCTACATATTATCTTTAAGCCTCAATCCTCAATGTTCTATGTCATATTTTTCTTAAAATATGCATTTGATCTCTCCATTCTACCTACATTATGCCTTTAATGAAACACTTGATTATAGAGTTAGGGTTTCTTATGAATAGAACTAATTTTCTCTCTCTATGTCATCTATGGTATATAGAAATATATGGTTCTAAATCTTAGTCTTCTAGCCTAGTGGAATCTATTAAATTATTCTTGTATTCCCACCTAGGTAACTCAAAGATAAATATGAGAGAGGAAAACCTAATGGAAACCTAGAGAAGATATAGACACAACATTGACATAGCCCTAATCTTATAATCTTGAAAAAATTATGGGACTAAAATCATAGCAATAGAATGATAGTTGGTACATGTTTTGGATAAATAATCAATTAATGGTTTGTTATTACATAAACAAAGGACACAAGATAGATTGGTGTAGGACCAGAAAAATGGGTTAAAAGCATAACATACTATGAGAAAATCACAAACTCAATCAACATATATTAGCACCCACTAGCCTACCATGAAAGCCAAACTAATCAAAAGAAAGAAAACATAATTAAAAACTCCCTTTTCCATTTGTAGCTCTCGTGTTCTTCTTTCTTCTCCAAATGATTGTATCTCCAAAGTTGCCTATAGTGCACACAAAATTGAAGCAAAAGTATATGATGTGGATAATGCCATGAGAATACTTGAAGTTGTGATTTGAATGTGAGAGATGGAATGAGAAATCTAAAATAAATTAGGATCTAAAGGCTTCTAAGACTTCAAGAAGACAAGGAAGACCAAAAATGAGAGAAAGAGTGTCCATTTTATAATCAACACTCAGAGTGAGGGCATTGGATTTGTCACCCATAGATATGCAATGTGGCAAGAGATTCCCATGATGGACATGACAGAATATGCCAATTGTAAGATTCTATGACACATGCAAGTCAAACTTGGCTAATGTGGAAGAGAATCTATGACACATCATAAGACACCTCAACCCACTTAAAGCCAAGAATCTATGACAAAGAAGTCAAATAGAGACATGCATAAGAGAATAAGAATGTTTGATTATGAAAAATCCTAGCCAAGTGTCAAAGGAGAATCTATGAGGTGTCATATCCAAGTTTCATGATGATACAATATTTTATGGAATATTCGAGTTAAAAATCCTCTTATTCCACAAAATAAGAATTAGTAGAAAATGGAATTAATGATGGAAAATGGAAGTTAGGAAATTGTATATTTCCATGGTTTGCAAATGATCGATCAATTAATTAATAAAATTAATCAAGTGAGGCTGATAATTAGGAAGAATAATTAGAGAGAATAGGATTAAATTATGGGTTATTTAATCCTATAGAGAAAATTAGCGGATGATTGGCCAAATTGATTAAATGAATGCGATAGTATCCTTTGGTGAAAATGTAATGATGATGGATATGGACTAAGATGATGATAGATAGATCAAAGCCATGGTCAAATTTATTGATAGATCAAAATTAATAACATGCCAAGGACACAGGACATGAATTGGTTGATATGTAACATTTAACCGACATTGTAAATGCTACAAGATTGAAATTGATTGATAAGGTTTGATCATAATAATAGCGACGAACATTGTCAATGTTATTAAAATGGTTTATGATGTCATGATTTGACATTGAAAGCCTCAACAATGTCAAAGATTGGATGACATGAATGGTAGTTTGACCTAGTACTGAGAGCCATGACAGTACTAAGGTCAAATTCATAAGATTGATAGGTTGATAGATTTCCAAGGCACTGAAAGCCACAACAATACCTAGGAGTTAGATAAATGATGATTGATTTGGGATGTTTGATACATTTTTGGTTGATTAGGATTGATTTCGAGTGATTCTAAGTTGATTTGGGGTGATTCTGAGTTGATTTGATATGGTTTTGAGTTGATTTGATATGATTCTGAGTTGATATGAAATTGATGTGAAGAAGGATACAAATGACGAAATATGATCAATCTAGCCAAAAGATAAAAGTTATTAGAATGAGAAAATGGGACAATTTAGTGTGAATAAAATATGAAACCATAGATGCAAACCATTTTTGAGCATCTACATTTTGCCCCTCTTTGATACAATGTGATTTAGAGCGTTGTATCAAAGAATAACTAATGAGAAAGCGACAACATGCCCCAGTAGGGATGATATATATGGGTGCCCCCTCAAGAAATTGACTAAGATAAGAATATGATAAGTCAATTTATCAAAAACAAGAAGAAAAAAACATAGCAATTGAAGGAATGAAAATTAGAGCTAAAATGTGAAAGTTATGAGGCCTAGAGTGCAGAACAGGGTCAATCAAGAGCCTGAGAGTGATTGCATGGGTTACAACTCAAGAAAAACACAAAATGATGAAAATTATATTTCATGTTTTCTGCAAAAAAGATACAAATCCAACGCAACTGATGAATTGCAAATCTGAGTTAAAACGCAAAAGTTATGTGCTCTGGAGTGCAACATAGGGGCTCCAAGAGAAGTTCTAGGTATCCTAGGTCCCCAAGTGCACCCAAAACTCAAAAAAGTGCATCATTGACGCACTTGGTAAGCCCAAGTGTGCCATGATAGTACCAAGTGCATCAATGATGCACTTGGGAAGCCCAACTACACCCTAAAAGTGCAGATTATGCCCTAAAAGGCTCTGGGGCTAAGAATTAGCCCGATTGGACTCAGAATGACCCAAAACTATGCGTGCATGCCCAAAATGATGGAAAGATGTCATAACATGAGGGAAATCATCAAAAATGGTTATATTTGGTCAAATATGATGAGACAAATGTCAGACTAAGGTTGAACTAGGTGGAAAGCCTCATAAAGTTGATTGATAGTGCAGGATGATGTAGGAATGCATGAATGCGAGATGAAGATGATTTGATGAATCAGAAGACATGATCATGGTGATGGAGAATGAGATGAAGAAGAAAGATGAGATGAAAATATGTTAGTATGATGGAAAGACTTTTGCTTCTAGAAAGTGCACTATATGTCAAATTGAGCTTTATTTTGATATGGCAAATGGAATGCAACGGATCATGGCATAAAGGGCCAGAGCGTAAATGCAAGCCTTTTTCATAAACAAGCATGATGCAAATAGAGACTGACCTTGTCCTTCCTAAGGCATATTTACATGCCCCAAAATCTCAAAGGTACATTGTAATAGATAGAAATAGAAAAAGATGACCATGAACCATCCCGACCACCCTCATATATTAGTTTTATATCATCAAGTGGCATAGGAACATGATCAAAGAAGAAACAAAGAAAAAATAAATCACTCACTAAACAGCATGAGCCAACAACTATCCTTGTCCATTATTACTTTCTTTTTAGTGTTTTAGATGTTTAGATGGTGTTTGATAGGTTGATAATGTGATAGCACTATTTGTGGATTCAGTTGATAAGTTCATAGTGACTGGTTGGATTGATTGTTGATTCCTGTTGCTTAGATATTGAGATTGGCATTGAAGTGTAGTTCTTTGATTTTTAGTTTGCAAAGTGCAAGTGTTTACACAAAAGGGGTGGTTATCCATAGTGAGTATGTACAAGGTTCATTGCATATTTTTGATGGGTTTTGTGATTTTTAGGGTTTTTGAGGATATTTGATTTTTTTGCTTGACTAGTTTCTTCAAGACATTTATGATTTTTAGTGATTTTTTTAGGATCGTATTTGAATTTTAAGGATTTTTTTTAGGACATTATGTGGTTTTTATAGATTTTCTTAGGACATTATGTGAGTTTTAGTAATTTTTTTAGGATCATATTTGAATGTTTAGGATTTGTTAGGACATTATGTGATTTTTAGGGATTTTTTTAGGATCATATAAGCATAACACAAGTGTTAGCTACAATTTTTTATGCGATAAGTCTAATGGATAAAAAGAACTTAGGGATATGCCCCCAGTCCAAATTCAAACTCATGCATGATGTAGGTAATATGCCCCTAGACAAGATGCAAACTATGTACAAAGGCCAATGACAGAGTGTGTGTGCAAACTGGTGATGCTTAGGCAAGGTAACAAAGGACATTAACTAGTTCATGAGCCATGATAAGGGACCAAGGATGTCTTGCAATATGAAGGATATGATCAAGGAATGATAAAGGGGGAAAAGACCAGATGGAATCCTGATAGATGGAGGAGCGAGATTGATTACACATGGCACCTGTTTGCCAGGTTTTCACCATGGTACTTGCCCAAAGTACCTATTTGCCAGGTTTTCACTTTTGGACGAATTTTTTCTCTTGACTCAAATTTTTATGCCAAGATGCCTGTTTACCAGGTTTTCATCAAGGCATCCATTTTTTCATGACTTTTTTTCACTTTTTTTCTTTTCTTTTTTCATGACTTTTTACTATTTTTTTGATATTTTTTTAGGACTTTTAGATGAAATCAAGAATGTCACTGCCAAATGCTAAGAAGATATTTGTTGCTGGTGTTGCTAGCTGATGAGCTCTGGATCCATGAATGACCATAACTACATTAGAGTTGTTTCGAGTCTGTAGCTAAAATCAAACCACTAGAAAGGCCTCAAGATATACCATCATGTACCATATGTAAGACAATTTCTATCTCTTGCGAATCAAGGCATTTGAGGATAATTGGGTCAATAGATGTATCATGTGGGATTTCACTGATGATGACATATGTAAAGGCTTGTTGGATAAAGGACTGATTTTGGTTATAGGACAAATAAGGTAGTTGGGTTGGGGGATAAACAAAGGGATATAAGGGAGGGTTGGGAGGGTTGAGACCAATGACCTTCCGCATGAACGTTGATTGAGAGAGCTCCAAAAGACTTTGTGGCATGTTGAACACTAGAACACTGATATTCATGGCATCATATTTTTCATTTTGTATCAATGGGAGCTGCTTAGCTTTTGAGTTTTTATAGTCTAATGGGGCCTTTTGATTTTCACCAAGAGACCTATGCTTGCTATCTTTTTCTCTTTTTTCTTTGTAACTAGAATGTGGAGTTGGCTCCCCAAAATATGCTAATGTGTTCTCTTTAGGAGAAACTACTTCTTTATGATCTTTAGTCATAATGCCTTCAAATTCTATTATAAGAGTGCCATCATTGTTGAATTGATAAAAAATTGGTGGTCCACATTGGTCCCAATCCAAAAGTTTAGAATAACTTGAGGAGATGTCATTATCAGTGTTGAATGGGCTTTGGTTGAGGGTAGATATATGGGTAACTAATTCAACTGGGTCATTAGGGTTATGGTTAGAGGCTAGGGGATTTTTGGTTTCAAGTGGGATATCCTCAGATGCCTTTTCATCGTCCGAAACATCCATAGTCTTACATGTAGGTACCGTGGTACTAGGAGGACCTATTCATGATGGTTTAAAACCAAGCCCCAAACTAGGAGGTTTTCCTTCTATAGTGATAGGTTCAATGATTCCTTGTTTCTGAGATCCAAGACCACTATAGCCATCATAGCCTTGTTTTTGCATGATGGTAAACCCAAGTCTATACTTGCTAGGAGATATCAAAGTGGGTTCTCATTCTACTTTTTCTTTCTCAATACATATGGATGCATTCTCATTGATAGAAGTATCATTCTTTGTACTGATGGGAGGAAGTGGTGACTCCCTAATGTGAGAGATTTGAGACATAAAGTACTCCCCACACCCATTGTCTTCAATCTTTATCTTTTCCTTGGCTTTACTAAGCAGTATATCAGCATCCACATACTTAGAGGGATTTGTGGGTTGTGCTTCATTGTTTGTTGGGATTTGGAATGCAGTAGCATCTCTTAGATTAGCACAAAATTGGAAAGGATCTGGATCACCGGGGATGGTAACCTCTACATTATGATAGGGAAACTTTGAACATTGATGATATGTAGAAGGGACTGCTTTCATAGCATGAAGCAAAGGGCATCCTAGTATCATGTTGTAATTCATTTCTATATCTAGGACATGGAACAATGTATCTTCAATAGCTGGACCAACTCTGATAGGTAGTATGATGACACCCTTGGAGAAGTGTTCACCATCATCATAAGCTTTTATTGTGATTCTTCAAGAGGGATCTACATCATCTTCAGAATAACCCAAATTGTTGACAACCTTAAGAGTACAGATGTTCAGTCCTGCTCCTCCATCTATTAAGACACGTCTGACTTTAGCATTATGAATGAAGACTTCAAGATAAAGGGGATCATTATCATTAGTTTTCTCCTTAGGAATATCTTGGGGTGAAAAAGTGATATGTTGTGATGCAGATAGGTTCCCAACCATGGCTTGGAACTGGGCAACATCCATGCTATCTAGGACTATTGACTCTTTAAGGGCTTACTCCAAGATCTTCTGATGTTGGGGAGATGCACACAATAGGTCCAAAATGGATATTTGTGCAAGGGTTTTTCCAAGTTGTTCAATAAGGCTATAATCTGATGAAGTAGGAGTAGTAGGTCTACTTGGAGGTGCAGGTCTAGTAGAAGCAATAGGTCTAGATAGGGCTCTAGGTAGCGTGATCTTGCTACGGCGTGTAGTGACATCACAATGAGGGTCTTCAACCTTCAATGTGAATGTGGATATGCAAAAGTCAAACTCATTAAAGCAATTGATAGTGTAGTCATAGCCAGTACATGTGTAATTCATATTACCTTGTGAGTTTGATTTTTAACTTGAGGGTTTCTCTTTTTCATGATTACCCAAAGGATCTTTGCAAACAGTATGATCAGAGTTGGATGCTAACAGTGATGGATCAACTATGATTACATCATCATCAATAAGGTCTTGTATTGCATGTTTCAATTGGAAGCATGATGAAGTCTTGTGTCCTTTGGTGTGATGGTAATCAAAATAATTTTTGTCATCCCACCAATCTACTTTAGTTAATGGTTCATCTTTGATTGGGGGTAGCTGCAGGAAGTTATTAGTTAGTAACTATTGTAATGCAGTCTCAAGTGGTATTCCCAATGGTGTGAATTTGCTGTCTTTGGGTCTAGGATGTCTTTTATCTTGTGTGGAAGTCTCATTTTTCTATTTTTGAGGTGTTGTTTGATTAGGAGTTTGTGAATTTGTAGGGTTTACACCTTTCAAAGTTAGTTGAAGTTGTGTTATGCGTGTGGGCATCTACAATGCCATCATTAGTCACATTCTTGTTTTTGGAGAAAAATTTTGCCTTGTCATTAGAAAAGTTGGTATTTGTGTTATCTTTGTTTATCTTGAGGATTCCCTTATGGATAAGAGCATCTTCAATACTAGCCCCTTTTTTCATCAGTTTAGAAATGATGCTTGGACTCTTGATTTTGAGTTCATACATTAAGTCTGGGACTAAGTTTTCAATGCATAGGTTTACTTGTTGTTCTTCAGGAATTTCTAGTGAGCATTGACTAACTAGGCTTCTCCAACACAATAAGAATGTGATGAATGATTCTCCAGTCTTTTGTTTAGTTGAGCACAAATTAGAAAGTGTCACCTCATTTGTAATGTTAAAGGCAAAGTGGGAGATAAACTTATCTGCTAGCTCTGACCAAGATTTGATATTACCAGGAAGTTTGGAGTACCATTCAAGTGTAGGCCCACCCAGAGAATGAGGGAACAATCTCATAAGGTACGTGGGCTCATTGATAAGTTTGGTACATGAAGCAAAAAATTCTCAGATGTGATCAATAGGGTTTCCTTTTCCTCAATTTTTTCAAACCTTGGAGTCTCAAAGTGTCTTGGGAATGGAGGCATATAAAAACTTTTATCGAATGGATTAGGATGTAGGTCCCTTTCTATATATAGAGCCTATTTCTTTTGGACACCCAATGCCTCAACTTGTTTGGAAAGTTGTTTGAATTATTGTAATAGTTCTTCATTGGGGTTTTGCATGATGGTCTTTCCTTCAAGTCTTTTGTGTCTATGAGTAGACTATTTGCTATGGTGAGAACTATGTCTACTTGGTTCTAACATTTTTGTGTCTGATGAGTCTGACGAAGTGTCACTAGGTGGTGGAGGTATGTTGGCACCTCAAAGATAGAAAGGTCCTTGTTGTTGGGGAACTTGTTGTGGTATTTGATATGGCACTTATTGTTGTTGTAACAAATGTTGCTAGTATGCAATATTTTGCTCAAGGTGTCTTTGGTATTCCAACTATTGATTGAGTTGCTCTTGTTGTTTAGAAAACACTGCTTTTTGTTGTCAAAATTGCTGCTGAAATTGTTGTTGATAAATTGTGTGTAAGTCACGTGGGTTCACATGGGATTGTGTATTAGGAATGTTGGATGTTTTCCCCACTTGTGGTTGTTGTCATTGTGGTTGATGTTGTTGTTGATATGTGGGATGTGTGTCAAGTGGATGTAGACTTGGTTGTGCCTTGGAAGTTTTGAGTCCTTGTACCACTGTAGGTTGTTGTTGTCGTGGGGGTTGACTAAGTCCTTGAGAATTGAACGTCATGTTTGGATTGTGGTTTCAGTACCTTTGTGTGTTAGATGTTCCTATTTGTGACATCATATTGACTTGAATATGAGATGTGTCCCTATTGGGAATGGGCATAATGTAAATAAGACTTTTCCTTTGTGTGTCCATTGGGATGGTTGCACTTGATGTTTCACATGTTGTACTTATGAGAGGTTCTATAGTGTTTGATGTCATAGCACTGGGTAAAGTTAGGAGCAAAGGTGTACTTTGTTGATTTGCCTCCAAAGAAGGTATGTCTAGCATCCCTAGAGCATGAGTCCCTTTAGGTGAATCTTGTTGCTGCATCATGTGACCAAAATCAAGTCTTAATGTCCTTTTGGGGTGTTTAGGGATTGGTGGTATTTCATCAAACAAGGAGTTAACATTGATGTCTTCAAATGTACTTTGGAGGATTTCAATTGTTGGTTCTTGATGGGACCTTATAGGTGCCATTATTGTGTTTGAAAACTCCAAAGGTTGTTTTCCCTTGTCTAAGTCCAAATTTATCATGGGTTGGATGTTTTCAATTGTTGTGTTGGTTTGATTTTTGGACCTAGGACCTTCCAAGTTTGGGTTAAATTTGACAATTTCTTGTGCTACCAAACATTTGAAGTTCTTGCAAAAACTTTTGTCTTGACATGCCCAAGCCATTTCTTCATCAGTGATGCCATAATCAATGTTAGAGTCATCACTTAGGTGTATAGTACCTTGTTTTATGTTTGATGTCTTAGGTTGGCTGAATTCAAAGGAATGTGATTGTTCATCTTCAGTTGAGGTTGGTACACTTCCTTCTCCTAGTGGCATTGGCATGAATATAGGTTCAAAGTCAGGACTCCATTGAACCATCCCTTGTGTGGGGGAAGTGTTTGGAGGAAATCTCATGGTAGGTGCATAGTTCAAGGTTTGTTGTGCCATAGCTTGATTATGAGGATCTTGCAGATACATATTCAAGCGGTCTGCTAGTAATGGTTGTGATGCCTTGATTTGGTCTTCGTCAAAGGTTTTTTGGATTTTCTTGCTCTTTCTTTGTCTTGGACAAGGTTTTGGTTGTGCTTGTGCCTCAAAAAACAAAGGTTGATAGAGTTCCTCGAGTCTCTAAGCTGATTGTGTCCTAGTAAGTGTTGGCATGATACCTAAGAGTGCAAATGCAATGGAATTTTTGAGTGTTTTGGGTGATTTAGAGTGGTGGGTATGGAAGATATGAGTGTGTTTGGGATTTTTAAGTGTTTAGGAATGTTATGCAATGTGAGGAAATGCTAGATGAATTACAGTTTTGATGTGAAAAGTTTAAATTTCCTAGGGATGTTATTCAAATGCAAATGCAAGGTGATGTTTTGAAGTTTGACTAGAGGGGATGAAAATGACTCTAAGGTATGCAAAATGACAATTAGGATTATGTTTTGGACTTTCTAGGGATGCTAAAGGTTGGTGTATGCAAGGTAGACTATGCAAACAATGGTGTTCTAAGGTTCATTATGACATTTGGGACATGAAAAATGAGGGTAAATGCTCAAGAAGGTAATTTGGTTGATGGACAATTTGATAGGGTTTGGTAATGAAAATGATGCTAAGGATTTTGATCAATGCAATATGAAGGGGATATACCACTAGGGTAGGTCAAAATAATGTTTGAGGATGCTAGGGATATGATTATGTTATGACAAGGGTATATGGAAAGTTTTGAACTTAGATAAAACCTTTTGAAAGTATTTTGCCTAGGAGTTTAACCTTGTGATAAAGGACTTTGGATCTTGACCAAAAACTAATAAAAGACAAAAAGATCAAATTGATAAAAGATGAAAAGGTAAAATATATCAAGACATAGATAGATTTTTACCAAAGAAAATGATAAGAAAAGAGGTAAAAATACTAGTCAAGATCCATTATCCGTCAACACTAGGAGATACTCTAAGACTTATACTTTGTCTAGATTTTTGACTAAATTCAAAGGTTTTGGGGGTTCAAAATGACATTTTGAGGACTCAAAATGATGGTGATGCTGAGTAGATATGTGATACAGAAAATTCCTATGATGAAAAAGGGGATTTTTGGTGCAAGATATAGTTTTGGGTCAAGTGCAGAATGGGTAGGTCTAGAGACTCCTAGATGCAGTTTTGGGGTCCTAAAGTGTAGTTTGGAGGCCCAAAATGGTCATGCAGGTACCCAAGTGCACCCAAATAGTTTAGATTGCATAAATGATGTAGTTGGGGCCCAATTGAGCATAGTTTCTAGTTTTAGGGCACATTTACGAAGTCAGGTGTAGGGTGTGGGGAAATGGGTGCCTAGTCAAGACCCAAAAATTGAAATTTTCAAAGCTACACTCCCAAGTGTGCCCAAACAGTGTAGACTACATCAATGATTTAGTTGGGGCCTAGTTTGGTAGAGTTGGTAAGTTATAAACAATAGAAATATTTTTTGGTGGTTTTTGGGCTCCTAAAACTACTCCTAGGGGTCCCAAGTGCACCCTGACAGAGTAGAGTACACCCTAGGATAGCAAGCTAACAGAATGCATGAAACAATAGCATATGAGAATTTTATTGGACCCCCTAATTAATCTAGGTGTAAAAAGGAAGAGAAGATAGTCATTATACCCTTCCAAGTGAGCTCCTTCCTTGCACCTACAAGCACAAAACAAGAAAACACAAGTTAGATATGCATGTTCACATCGGGTTCACCAAATGTAGGACCAAAAAAATGGGTTAAAAGCATAACATACTATGAGAAAACCAAAAACTCAATCAACATATATTAGCACCCACTAGCCTACCATGAAAGCCAGACTAATCAAAAGAAAGAAAACATAATTAAAAACTCCCTTTTTTGTTTGTAGCTCTCATGTTCTTCTTTCTTCTCCAAATGATTGTAGCTCCAAAGTTTCCTATAGTGCACACAAAATTGAAGCAAAAGTATATGATGTGGATAATTCCATGAGAATACTTGAAGTTGTGATTTTAATGTGAGAGATGGAATGAGAAATCTAAAAGAAATTAGGATCTAAAGGCTTCCAAGACTTCAAGAAGACAAGGAAGATCAAAAATGAGAGAAAGAGTGTCCATTTTATAATCAACACTTAGAGTGAGGGCATTAGATTTATCACCCATAGATATGCAATGTGGCAAGAGATTCCTATGATGCACATGATATAATATGCCAATTGTAAGATTCTATGACACATGCAAGTCAAACTTGGCTAAATGTGGAAGAGAATCTATGATGCATCATAAGACACCTCAACCCACTTAAAGCCAAGAATCTATGACAAAGAAGCCAAATAGAGACATGTGTAAGAGAATAAGAATATTTGATTATGACAAATCCTAGCCAAGTGTCAAAGGAGAATCCATGAGGTGTCATATTCAAGTTTCATGATGATCCAATATTTTATGGAATATTCGAATTAAAAATCCTCTTATTCCACAAAATAAGAATTAGTAGAAAATGGAATTAATGATGGAAAATGGAACTTAGGAAATTGTAAACATCCATGGTTTTAAAATGATCGATCAATTAATTAATAAAATTAATCAATTGAGGCTGATAATTAGGAAGAATAATTAGAGAGAATAGGATTAAATTATGGGTTATTTAATCCTATAGAGAAAATTAGCAGATGATTGGCCAAATTGATTAAATGAATGCGATAGTATCCTTTGGTGAAAATGTAATGATGATGGATATGGACTAAGATGATGATAGATAGACCAAAGCCATGGTCAAATTTATTGATAGATCAAAATTAATAACATGCCAAGGACACACGACATGAATTGGTTGATATGTAACTTTTAACCGACATTGTAAATGCTACAAGATTGAAATTGATTGATAAGGTTTGATCATAATAACAATGACAAAAATTGTCAATGTTATTAAAATGGTTGATGATTCCATGATTTAACATTGAAAGCCTCAACAATGTCAAAGATTGGATGACATGAATGGTAGTTTGACCTAGCACTGAGAGCCATGACAGTACTAAGGTGAAATTGATAAGATTGATAGGTTGATAGATTTCCAAGGCACTGAAAGCCACAACAATGCCTAGGAGTTAGATAAATGATGATTGATTTGGGATGTTTGATATTTTTTGGGTTGATTAGGATTGATTTCGAGTGATTTTGAGTTGATTTGGGGTGATTCTGAGTTGATTTGATATGGTTTTGAGTTGATTTGATATGATTCTGAGTTGATATGAAATTGATGTGAAGAAGGATACAAATGATGAAATATGATCAATCTGGCCAAAAGATCAAAGTTAGTAGAATGAGAAAATGGGACAAATTAGTGTGAATAAGTGATGAAACCATAGATGCGAACCATTTTTGAGTGTCTACAATTGGTTATTTTGGCTAAGGCATTGAAGTGACTTTTCAATTCAAGGACTTAGGAATACAGGAACAAAATCCTAGATGTTAACCATTACATAGAATATTTTTAAAAAAAATCACAAACATGTAAATTAGTCATTCAAGCTAACTTAGTAAATAGTTAAAGAAAAGGGTATAAAAAAGGATATTTTGATTAGTAAAGTTGTTAATTTTTGTATTATATATTTATGATCTAAAATATTTGTTTGTGATGTTATATAGTTGTTAATATGATTAGAGAAGAGAAGATATTGTATATGATCATATGATCATATGCAAGGAACAATAAGGGACTAATCAAATAATGAAGATATTAGTATAGTCAAGCTTTTGGTATTTCTCCATACTACTTAAAAAGTTGTATATTGGTGTAGATCAGTGAGATCATTTTGTAATAAAACTCCTAAAAAGGTTGAGGAATATAATAAGGTTAAAGTCTTCTAACAAGGAAATATGCACTATATGTATGTAATAAACTCCTAATAGGGTTAAAACCTTTTATAAGGTACTTTTGATTAGTGAATTATTTAGTGGATCTTCTACCTTGGCTAGGGTTTCCCTAGGTAAAAAAAAATGGTTTTATGAGTTTCTTTGTGGGATGATTATTATTTCTATTCAAGTTAATTTTCTATGCATCTTGTAAGAATTTGTCTTAGGCCAGAATTAACCCAAGAACTAAAGAACTCAACACAAACACACAATAAACCAATTAAAAGGAGTATGATTAGAATGATGATATTCATTCAATATGATAGCTTGAGGGTACACTAGGAGTGCTTGAATATAAAGGCCTTAGGGGAGCTTCTAGAATGCATAGAAGTCAGCATCAAGATATGTCATACAACTAGGCACATGTCCACTAGATATGGGTTATCCTCCATTAAGCATGGGATTAAGTGTGATGATGTGAGGGTAAGCCTATGTCATGCCCAAACTACAAGGCAAAAATACACAATTTTTTTAAAAAAATTAATAATTAAAATGCTCTAGGTTTGATATGGTTATGGTCACTATTTAAGTAAAGGGTCTCTACATACATCTTAAGTTTTTTAAACTTGTGGAGGAATACATTGTTAAGATCAGAACTTTCGTTATTAGATGGATATCAATCATTAGTCATGTTATTTTATTAACTTCTCAACAAGATATGAAAATTATTTAAATAACAATCTAAATGAGTTCAGGTCTAGATTAATTGAAAATATCTAATCAAGATCAACTATAAATCTCTTAGACAATTATCGATTAATAATCTAATCGATATTGAAAAGTCACTTTAAGAAAAACAATTAACTAAAATTAAAACTGAATATATATATATATATATATATATCTAAAATTTATTAACTTTAAAAATTACGACTATCTTAACATAATAATTAACTATCTAAATCTTACTAAATTTAAATTTCATTAACTAACAATTAACTAAATTTTAACTAATCATGAAATTAAAACTTTCTAAATGAATTAAACAACTAAATTAATTTAAAACTAAACTAACTAAATCTAATACCTACTAACTAATTTTAAAAAACTTTATTAATTTAAACTAACATTACATAAATTAATCATAAATCTAAACTTAGTTAAATTTAAACTAACCAACTTCACTTAAATTAAAACTAAATAAATTTACATGACAAAATTTAAACAAACCTATATGAAAATAACAACTAACTAAAAACTATTAAGCAAAAAAAAAAAAAACCTAACATAACATAACATAATATATACTAAACTAACCTACTTACTAACCACACCCCCCCATACTAACATCTAACACTACCTCGCACACCCTACTCCAAACCCCAAGCTCTCCCTAGGCCTGTGCACTATCCCACCATGCTAACCCTGTGTTAGCCTTGTCCCCCCAACAACCTTTCTTGTCATGGGTGAGGGCAAGTTGACACCCAAGGAGAATGAGTGCAGTTTTAAATAAAAACATGTTAATTGTTAAAGCCCTTTCCTAATTTGCAAGAGATGAGCACGCTAACCAAGGTGATGGGGATGGGATGTGGTGACAGGTAACATCACCCTCTCATCATGGAAATAACTTTGTTTAAAACAAAAACCTTTTTTAACAAGCATCTCCCAAACTGACATGCAAGGGGGAGATGGGTATGAATTAAACTCATAAAGTTTTATAGGTAAGACTAGGATATTTAGTTTATATTTTCTTTTCTTTTTGTTTTGATGGTTATTTTATTACTGTTTTTTCATATTAAATATAACATTAAAAAAAAACAAAAAGGATAATGAGGGAATTTTTTGATTCTCTATTACAAAAAAGGTAACAATTCTTTTTTTTCCATACAAAAGATAGAGAGTTTTTACTCACTTGAGATTTTTTTTTGTCAAAATTTTTCTAAGTATAGATTTACAAAGCAATATAATTTTTTTTTTTTTTTTAAGATGTATATTTGAATGGATTTAAAACATAGATTCAATAGTTGTATCACAATAAAACATGATTTATTTGATCTCCTAAACAAACTTGAATTGAAATATATCAACCATGTCCATTTTTCTTTCCTTAACATAATTTTCATTTTTAACATATAAGGAAACTTGGAAATTTTCCTTAATTAAACCATCATCATTTCATCCTATTTTTGATGTGCATCCATCTAACTGAAAATTATGATTAAATCACATGATAAGCAATTATACTCAATCACCATTTTTATTGGCAAACCTGATTCAAAGGCTCAGCCGGGAAAGAACTAGGAAGAAAACTCGGTGTCATTACCATTACAACAAGGTTTTGAAATGCAATTACATAGGATTCCAATCCCAAAATTAAAACAATTTTAATTGAATTTCCTTCATGACCCTCATCAAGGGTTCCATATCAATTTTTGCAACACATTTCTAAGAACCATGGAGGGAACAGAATCTAATTAGGTGACAACAAGCATGACCGAGAGACAAATCAAACATGCATATTCATACAAGGTTTTCACAATAGGATTCACAATGAATCAAAACTAGGGAAAGGTGGATTCTTCCAACAGGAGAAGTCAGGCACAACACCAAAATAGATGCCCAATCAGGGCTATAAATCAAGAACTTTCGTTCTTCCATTTTAACATGCCATACTCATATGAGGTTTGTGTTGACAGGTAGGGGCCCATAACACCCTACCCTCTCTCCCTCTTCTCATCCTGAGAAGAGACTCTACATTGGTTGGAGTCCAACTAAAAAGACCTTTCCCAACATTGATCACTTCTGCCCTATCCAAGGGTGAGTAATACCAAAACACCCAAACAAGAAAACTTCAAAATTCAACATAAACATGAAAGGAAAAAATTCAAAAAACATGGTTTCAATCCTTCCCACATACCCAACATACATACAAGCATCCAAATAACAACACCATAGCATAAGCATGAAACAAGCATGAAAATATGAACAAGGGAGATGAAAATTTCCTACCTTCACAAAGAGGTAATGGAAAATGAACAATTTGAGTAGAGCTTTTCCCTTCCTTCCTTCACTCTTCCAAGACTCCTCTCTAAAAGTAGAGATTGGGTAACAACCTCTACTACTCCAAGAAGGGCCTCTAAATAAGCCTCAAACTCAACCACCAAAAAAAAAAAAAAACTTCTCCCACACACCTACAAATATAGAAGTTCCTAACTCAACCCATACTATGGTTAACCACTAAGTGGAGTTGAGGTAATGCAACTCATGGTAGCCATAGTCAATTTTCGCACAAAGGCAAAGATATACTTTTTGAGTGATCTCAAAAGTCAATAAAAGGGGCTTAGGGGTTGGAAAAGACCCCCAACCCATACCCATACTCCTTGGGTATAAATATTTCATGTTTTAAAGCCTTAGAAATAGGTTTGGAACCAAACAAAAGCTAGGAAATAATTTAGGATCATCTAACAATTCTAAAAATGCAGATTACTAATCTAAATTAAGGGTGACTAAACTCGATTAAGAACCAAATTAGCAAGAAGACACTAACTTAATCTGACTTAGGTCCAAAGGTTACACAGCTAACCCTAATTAGCACGCTAAAGAACATAAGCAAATTCACGAGTGTTAAGTGACACTAAAAGAACACAGTAAGAACATTAACAATTACTGATCACAGAAAGACACATTCACACATCTCACAATAAAATACTTGAATTACGAACAAGGTTTCCACAATGAGCACATAGGGATTAGTTATGTTCCTTCGTCAGGTTTCTCGGTTAAATATCCTACACACTGATTGCACACATCAGTAGCCCCGTAAAATCACATGTACATATGTAATACGTATCAAAAATTCACATAAATTGAAACATACATCAATCAAGGTTTCTTTCATCCTACTTATATCCTTAATCATAAAGATTCCAAAATCAATGTGTTAATCCTACATTTTACTTAATTCATCAACATACATATACATAAAACCTTAAATGATGAATATCAAATATCTGGAAGTAACATCACACATCATGAAATAATATAATATGTTCTAAGCATCAAATAATGTCTCAACATCTCAAGTCGTGAGTATCAAAATAATAGTAATGTATCACTATGCTATGATGGGTCAGGGTGAGGCCTCATAGCCTACAATGGTGTAGCATGCAAATAAGTTATGTAGACAATATGTGCTAAATGAGGAGTGCAGATAACTGTGTTGTCAACATGACAACTCAGTGAATGATGCATACTCCTATGTTGTAGACACCATGTGCATAATTAGAGTTGCATAACTCAATGAGAGTACACAAACTCCTAAGTGGCAAATAATTAAATAATGCATTAACCTAAGTGATGTAACACCCCAACCTTACTTCCAAACCCCAAGCTCTCTCTCAGGGCTACCTTAGGTCATTCGCTAGACCCACTAGGGCTTCTTCACACCCTATAATTACTAGGACCTTGCTCAAGAGATCCTAATCCTTAAGTTGGGGGTACACCAACAAAGTAACATCAAATTTCTTACTAGCCAGCTCAAGTCCGCTATTAACCCTCAAGTCCATCTATAGCTCCAAGGGTACCAGTTCTTCATCTAGGGTTTTTTTAGACTCCTTCTAACATCCATGACCCTAAACAATGCTGATTTCATAGGTGCATTCAATCTACTAGGGAAGATACACCAAATTGCTCCAAAAAGGCTACTAGGAATTAGCCCTACTAAATAGCTGGAAACAAGATTTCTTGAAAAACTTCTTAACAACCCTACAAAAAAAAAATATTTTTGGATACCCTTTTTAGAGTACTTCAAGATTCTATAATTTTCTAGCCTCCAAAATTTCCGTACAATGAAAGTACAATTTTAGGCCAAAAATGAGGATTTCAAGTGCTTTATCGCTATTGTGATGGAAAACCACCTTAGGCACCTTTCCAAGACCTCTCCTTTGGATTGGAGCAAGGTTAGACCTTCTCATTACTTTTTGTGCAGCCGGATTAAGGTATTTGTACACTCAATCCTCTCCATAACTCATTTTCCAACTGTGATTCCTAACCAAGTTGCATTTGGCTTGCCTAGGGCATCACCTTAAAAATGCTTGCTGATGCTTTCAAGGGCCCTCCTTCTTGATACATAATGTACATGGATCCTAGTTCCAAATCCCAAAATACCAGAGGTTTCTAATGGTGGGAAGTGGCCCTAAGATCCCATTTTCTAAGTGCAGCCCTGTTCAGATCAGCAACTTGCCAAGAACAAAAAGATTTTTCTACACTAATGCAAACGAATTAAAATGATCAAACCAACACTACAAAAATATTAAAAACAATATTTCAGAACTTTTCCAACACAAAAATCAGGCCATTCAATCCTCCTCTATTAAAAATTCCTTCAAATGCATAAAACCGGCAACAAAATACTTGCTCAATTCGTACAAAATGCAAAACCAACTTGTCCAACCCCCTGAAAATGGCTGTCCTCACATTTTTAAAGGCTCCTCCATCAGTTCCATAACTGTTCTAAATAGTTAGGACATTCCAAACACACAAATGCCAAAAAGTTGCTTTTTGCAAGAAAATGTTGTCATGACAACATGACAACATTTCAGCAACTTTTGTTCTACATGGAGTTAGACCTCCAAATTTGGCACAAAAACAAAGTAGACATATAATATGCATAAAATGACTTCAAATAAACAATTCAAAGCCATTGGAACCTTTCTAGACCATTTTAGCCTTTTCCGGACCTAAGTCACCTAGTTGACAATAGTCGGCAACTTCTAGCAACTTGGTCACTTTGGGTCTTGCCAAGTCTCCTAAACACACCTAAGGACCAAATAGGACCTATTATTAGAATAGTGATGTGGCTAGCATCACTACAAGCCAAAAATAAAGAAATACCTAGGTTTCACACTTAGCCTACCTAGGTGCTCCTGCACCATACTCCCCCCTCCAACAAAGAACTCAAGGTGGATCAGTTTGCAACAAATCTAGAGGTATGCCAACCTTCTTGAACTCTGTCTCAACAACCCATGTAGCCTCTGAAATTGGTTTCTCCTTCCATTTGATGAGGTGTTCCATGTAAACCTTGTGCCTTGTAGTCTTCTTTACCCTTGAATCTAACACCTTTTCTACCTCCAACTTGTTGTTTGTAGGTGTTGAAGCAAGTTCAAGATCTTCATGAACATCGGGACTGAGCTGAGATGGGTCACCTTTGTATGCCACCAAGTCTTGCACATTAAAAATAGGGGATATGCCCAAATCGGAAGGTAAATCTACCTTATAGGCATTTGCTCCATATTTAGCCAATATTTTGCAAGGCCCTACCCTCTTCATCTGTAACTTAGTAGGAATGCCTTTTTGAAGCCTTTCTTTGTTCAAATGGACCATCACATAGTCCCCAACAGCAAACTGAACATCCTTCTTCTTTTCATCCACCTTGGCTTTGAGTTTTAGAGTGTTGTCTTGAATAGTCTTCTTGACTTGCTCCTAAATCTCCTTCATGGTTTGTACAAAGTCTTCAGCTTGACCACTAATCTGATCCATGTTTCCAAGACACCTTAGTTCACACACACCTCTTGGGTGCATGCAATAAACAATTTCAAAAGGACTCTTTCCGGTAGTCCTATTCTTGCTATCATTGTAGGCATATTTTGCTTGTGAGATGATAACATCCCAAGTCTGACCATACTCCTTAGTTAGGCACCTAAGAAGGTTACCTAAAGTTATATTAACCACCTCAGTTTGACCATCAGTTTGAGGATGGTAAGTTGAACCAAAAGACATGTTAGTGCCAAGCTTCTTCCATAAAGTCTTCCAAAAGTGACTCATGAATTTCACATCTCGATCTGACACAATGCTTAATGGAAGTCCATGAATCCTTAAAACCTCTTTGAAAAACAAATGAGCTATATGACTTGCATCATTAGTTGTCTTACATGGAATGAAATGTCCCATTCTACTGAATCTATCAACAACAACATAAATGCTATCATACCCTTGCTTAGTTTTAGGCAAACCAACAATGAAATCCATACTTACACAATCCCATGGTCTACTAGGAATTGGTAAGGGCTGGTAAAGACCTGCATTGCTCATTCCTCCTTTTGCCTTCATACACACCATACATTGCTCCACATACTTGTTTACATCTTTGACCAATTTAGGCCAATACTAGAACCTTTGCACTAGTTCTATTGTCTTGCTGATACCAAAATGCCCATTCAAGCTGCCATTATGCTTCTCTTGTATTAGGTTCTCTCTCATGGAACCTCTTGGTACACACAACTGGTTACCCTTAAATAGCAACCCATTTTGCAAAGTGTATTCTGAAAATCTGCTATGAAAGTGGTTTCCAAAATCCATGCATACCTTATAGGCTTCAGCAAAGTCCTCATCATTCTTGTAAAGATTCTGAAAACTCTCCACTCCAATGCTATGGAGCTGAATCTCTTGGACTATTAAAACCCTTCTACTTAATGCATCAGCAACCTTGTTCATTTGTCCTTTCTTATGCTTGATTGTAAAGGTGAAGGCCTGCAAATATTCCATCCACTTCAAGTGCCTGTTGCTCAACTTCTCCTGTGTGTTGATGTAGCTAAGAGCTTGATTATCTGTAAACACAACAAATTCTTTTGGCAACAAATAGTGTCTCCACTTCCTAAGACACTGGACTAAGGCATACAATTCTAGATCATAGGATGAGTATTTCTTCTTGGCCTCATTTAGCTTTTCACTATAGAAGGCTACTGGTCTACCTTCTTGACTCAACACCCGACCCATTGCTAGGCCACTTGCATCACATTCTAAGGTGAACAACTTTTCAAAGCTAGGCAATTTTAGGATGGGTTGAGTAGCTACTTGTTTTTTTAACATATCAAATGACTTTTCAGCCTCTAAAGTCCACCTAAACTTGGACTTGACTCCCCCCTTTATGGTATCAAGAAATGGTGCACAAATACCACTAAAGTTCCTAATGAACTTCCTATAAAATTGAGAAAAACCGTGGAAACTTCTTACCTCACTAGATGTGGTAGGTGTAGGCCAACTTAGGATAGCAGCAACTTTCTCCTTGTCCATCTTCAAAGTTCCTTTAGACACCACAAAGCCTAGATACACCAACTCTTGCTTGAAGAAGTCACACTTCTCAAGGTTGATAGATAGCTTCTCCTCATGAAGCCTCTTCAAAACTGCTTCTACATGCTTGACATGTTCCTCTTTGGTCTTGTTGTAGATGAGGATATCATCCAAATACACCACCACAAATCTGCCTGTGAAGTCTTTGAGCACTTCATTCATGAGCCTCATGAAGGTGCTAGGGGCATTGGAAAGACCAAATGGCATCACAAGCCATTCATAAAGACCATCAGTAGTCTTAAATGCTGTCTTCCATTCATCTCCCTCCTTTATTCTAATTTGGTGATACCCACTTTTCAAGTCCAGCTTAGTGAAATACATAGCACCTCCTAGACAATCCATAAGGTCTTCAATTCTTGGAATAGGAAACCTATACCTGATTGTAATGCGGTTAATGGCCCTTGAGTCAGTACACAACCTCCATTTTCCTCCCTTCTTGGATGCCAAAACCACCGGGACTACACAAGGGCTTATGCTCTTTTGGATCAAACCTTGGTCCATCAACTCTTGGACTTGTCTTGCCACTTCAAGGTTCTGATCTGGGGTTAACTTGTAGGCTGCCTTATTAGGTAGTGAGGCACCTAGAACAAAGTCAATTTGATGGCTGATAACTCTTCTTGGTGGTAGGGTAGCTGGTGTACCATCACTAACAATCTCCTTATACTTTACAAGCAACTCTTGTACCTCTGCTGGTAAAGGTTCTTGGACTGGCTTTTCTTCACTTGCAGCCTTTAGTATGACTGCAAATCCTTGGCTCTCCTCATGCTTGAGGTCTCTAATAAACTCTTTCTCTCCACATAGCAGCACATTAGGCACCTTGGACTGTGGTTCATCCCCTTCTAACAATGACTGAATTTTGAAGGTCTTGCTTCCTTTCTTAAATGTTATGGTATTTTCCTTGCCATCATAGACCACTTCCCTATCAAATTGCCAAGGTCTCCCTAGCAAAAGATGACAAGCATCCATTGGCAAAATATCACATAATAAGTGGTCTTTATATCCTGCAATTGAGAAGTCCACCCATGCTTGTTCATTCACTAGGATGCTTTGCCCTTTGTTAAGCCATGTGACTTTGTAAGGGTTGTCATGAGGTATCTTCTTTAGTTTGAGCTTTGTAACAGCCTCCTCTGATATTACATTATCAGTTGATCCAGAATCAACCACCACCTTGCATACTTTTCCTAGGATCTTGCACTTGATCCTAAACAATGCCCTTCTATGTCTAGGCTCATTAGAAGCTGGTTGCTTGATCAGAACCCTCCTAAACATGAGGTTCTCACCTTTTTAAGACTCAATATGGTCTATGTCAACATCCTTGCAACTTCTATTATCTTCTTGTGCATATGCTAGCCTTTTATCTTGGCTTGAGGAAGAGGGTTTTTCCAGGCACCTATAGGCAGGATGGCCTAGTTAGCCACAATTGTAACACTTCATTGTTGCAAAGTAAGAGCTGCTCCTACCTCCTCTACCTCTACTTGATCCTCCTTGATTTCCTCTCCCTCTATTATAACCACCTCTTGAAGAGTGGTCAATAGTTTGTTCCATGGGTTTGCTTTCACTTTGGCTCTTTTGATCACTACCTTTGCCTTGGTAGCCTCCTCTTTGATTTTTCTGATTTCTGCCTTTGCCTCTATCTTTGAAGTTAGAATCTCCTTCCCTCTTGTTCTTTTCTTCTACCTTCAAAGCTAGTTGATGACATCTTTGGATAGTGGTAGGGGCCCATAAGCTAAGCTCCTCTTGAATGTTCCACTTCAAGCCACCAAGATACCTTGCCACCTTGAGTGACTCCTCTTCTTGCTTCTTGGATCTCAAACACAACCTCTGAAATTCTTCATTGTAGGAGGTCACATCAAGATCTTTTTACTTCAGTCCTTGCCTCTTTTTATGGAGTTGGATCTCAAAGTCTTCAGGTAGGAAGTTCTCCTTGATTTTGTTTGCCATAACACTCCAATTTGCAATTGGATTCTTGCCCATGCTGACTCTTTCATCTTGTACATACTTCCACCATGTTAAGGCTGAGCTTCTAAGCCTTGACTTAGCAACCTTAACCTTCTATGCCTCTGAGATACCCTCACACTCAAAGTGGTTCTCCATACCCTCTAACCAATCCATAACTGCATCAATATCCATCTTACCACTGAAAAGTGGCACTCCTTCCAAAGCTTTACCTCCTAAGGCTTTGATTGCCTTCAAGAAGGGCTCTTCTTGCAAGATAGGATTAGGTTCAGGTACAATATCTTCCTCTGCTACCTTTTTACCATTCCCATCTTCTTCTTCATCTCTTTTCTTGGCTGCCTCTACAACTGCATCTAGTTTTTGCTTCACCTCTTCTAGTGCTTCTTCAAGAAGCTGATTTCTTTGCCTTTGCTCATCAACTTCTTTAGCTAACTCCACATTTGTCACCATCATGGATTCTCCTACTGATTCTTCAGTGGCTTCCAACATTAACTACCTTTTCCCAAATCTTTAACTGGCTCTGATACCACTCTGATGTAACACCCCAACCTTGCTTCCAAACCCCAAGCTCTCTCTCAGGGCTACCTTAGGTCATTCACTAGACCCACTAGGGCTTCTTCACACCCTATAATTACTAGGACCTTGCTCAAGAGATCCTAATCCTTCAGTTGGGGGTACACCAACAAAGTAACATCAAATTTTTTACTAGCCGGCTCCAGTCCGCTATTAACCCTCAAGTCCATCTATAGCTCCAAGGGTACCAGTTCTTCATCTAGGGTTTTTTTAGACTCCTTCTAACATCCATGACCCTAAACAATGCTGATTTCATAGGTGCATTCAATCTACTAGGGAAGATACACCAAATTGCTCCAAAAAGGCAACTAGGAATTAGCCCTACTAAATAGCTGGAAATAAGATTTCTTGAAAAACTTCTTAACAACCCTACAAAAAAATTATATTTTTGGATACCCTTTTTAGAGTACTTCAAGATTCTTTAATTTTCTAGCCTCCAAAATTTTCGTACAATGAAAGTACAATTTTAGGCCAAAAATGAGGATTTCAAGTGCTTTATCATTGTTGTGATGGAAAATCACCTTAGGCACCTTTCCAAGACCTCTCCTTTGGACTGGAGCAAGGTTAGACCTTCTCATTACTCACTGTGCATCTGGATTAAGGTATTTGTACACTCAATCCTCTCCATAACTCATTGTCCAACTGTGATTCCTAGCCAAGTTGCATTTGGCTTGCCTAGGGCATCACCTTAAAAATGCTTGCTGATGCTTTCAAGGGCCCTCCTTCTTGATACATAATGTACATGGATCCTAGTTCCAAATCCCAAAATACCAGAGGTTTCCAATGGTGGGAAGTGGCCCTAAGATCCCATTTTCTAAGTGCAGCCCTGTTCAGATCAGCAACTTGCCAAGAACAAAAAGATTTTTCTACACTAATGCAAACGAATTAAAATGATCAAACCAACACTACAAAAAGATTAAAAACAATATTTCAGAACTTTTCCAACACAAAAATCAGGCCATTCAATCCTCCTCTATTAAAAATGCCTTCAAATGCATAAAACCGGCAACAAAATACTTGCTCAATTCGTACAAAATGCAAAACCAACTTGTCCAACCCCCTGAAAATGGCTGTCCTCACGTTTTTAAAGGCTCCTCCATCAGTTCCATAACTATTCTAAATAGTTAGGACGTTCTAAACACACAAATGCCAAAAAGTTGCTTTTTGCAAGAAAATGTTGTCATGACAACATGACAACATTTCAGCAACTTTTGTTCTACATGGAGTTAGACCTCCAAATTTGGCACAAAAACAAAGTAGACATATAATATGCATAAAATGACTTCAAATAAACAATTCAAAGCCATTGGAACCTTTCTAGACCATTTTAGCCTTTTTCAGACCTAAGTCACCTAGTTGACAATAGTCGGCAACTTCTAGCAACTTGGTCACTTTGGGTCTTGCCAAGTCTCCTAAACACACCTAAGGACCACATAGGACCTATTATTAGAATAGTGATGTGGCTAGCATCACTACAAGCCAAAAATAAAAAAATACCTAGGTTTCACACTTAGCCTACCTAGGTGCTCCTGCACCACTAAGTAAACATAAGTAAGTTTAATAAGGAAATACTTATTTACACCAACACCCCCCTTTAAGTACAACTTAGGGGAATGCCCTTAAGCTTATGAAATCTAGGATGCAATGCAATATGGGTCCCGACTACTAGGCCATGTTAGGTACCCATGTACATAATGATATGCAATCTCCCATAAAGTGGGGAAAGAGGGAAAACCTCATGGGAAAAACCCTCCCCCAAAAAGAGAGATAAATAGGGATGCATGGATGGATGGAGTAATCAAGACCCCCCCATTACGACATACATCCAATATATACATAAGATAATGATGAGAAGAGGAAGAGAGATAGAATAGGCTCCTCCCCCCCAAGGAAGAATGCCAAACAATGACTGATTGGATGAAGAAGCTGATTCAAGACTACATAATGGTGTTCCTCCCCTTAGGAAGAAACAATGCCAAGGGTACAAATGAGATGCTTCCACTGTGTGTGAAAAGAATCCCATGGATAAGTGATGTCTTTGAAACCTGCTCAATTGGCTACAAAAGTCCATAAGTCTTCTATTCACATACATGCTTCCATTGTCCATTTGGAGTACTTTGATGGCCTTTCTATATTTCCATTATACATGAGCCTTGAAATCTAAAAATTTGTCGAACACTTCATTCTTGTTATGAAGAAAGTAGATCCAAGTGAACCTTGAAAAGTCATCAACAAAGGTAAGTATGTAGTGACCCTAGCTGGCTACAAAAGGACCTACTAATACCATGTGAACCATCTATAGAACACTTGGTGCTCTTGAAGACTTCCCTCTCTATAACTTCCCTTTTGGATGCATATCCACTGAATCTATTGAACACTCACCCGTAGAAAAGTTGATTTGAGGTAGACCTTTCACCATTCTATTTTTGCAAAGTTGTTGAAGGTAGCGGAAGTCAAGATGACCATACCGCTCATGCCATAATTGCATGTCTAAATTTGAATGTGATAACAAGGCCTTTAAAGGAGACTTGGGTATAAAATGAGAGAAAGAGTACAACCTTTTGTTATGATTGACTTTCCCCACTACAACCAAGGAATCGTCTTTAAGACTGTGCACTTTTACTGAGTCTGGAAGGAACTCAACTCTATGTCCATCTCCAAGGTGAGTGATTTGGTAGAATGAGAGAAGATTTGAACTTAGATTTGGAACATAGAGAACCTCTTGAAACTCTCCATTTTCCATCTCCACGTTTCCTTTTCCTTCAACTTCCATTTTACTATCATTCCCCATGAAGATGTGTGGTACCTTTGAGTGATTCAATGAAGAAAAATCCTCATTTGAAGAGCACATGTGATATGAGGTACTTGAGTCAAATATCCAATCCTTTGAAGAGTTTGCATTAGCCATGAGTGCTTGACCTTTGCCCTTTGAATTTGAAGACAACCCTTTATCCTTATAAGCATTAGGTAATGGAACATTATGTTTCTTCATGATGTTGGTCAATTCATCAATCTTTTTGAGATAAGACTCATGCTCTTCATGACTCAATTTCTTGCAATAAGCACACTTCTTCTTCTCCCTATTATTATTGTCCCCTTTCTTATTGGAATTCAAGGACTTTCCTTGTTGATTGGATTGTGGTGTTGTCTTTTTTGCATCCTTTGATTTGTCTTTCTTCCACATCTTCTTACCCTTTCCTTTATTTGAAGATTGTCCAACTAAATTTTGAGAACCCTCATTGGCCACCAATGCTTTAGACTAAGGTGATTTGAGAATCCCCATTGACTTCAACTTCCTTTCTTCATCATCCAATAGTTTAGCATATTCATCAAAGTGAGTTTCTTGTAGGCTGACCCTAAGCTAGTCTTTGAGGTGTTAAAAGAAGATACAAATGTGGAATACTCTGATGGTAGCTTGTTATGTATGACATATATCAGTCTATCATCTTTGATAGAACTCCCACAATCAATAAGCTTTGTCCTTAGTTCATTTACCTTGATGATGAAATCCTGTATTGAATCATATGACTTAGGATTTAAGGATACAAGCTCATCTTCAATTTTGAAAACATCCTCTTTAGACACTTTACCATAAAATTTTTTTAGGGTATCCCAAGCTTCCTTGGATGTAGAACACTTCTTGATTTGATACATGATCTTATCATCTAGCCCCAAACATATATCACCTAGGGCTTTCCTATCCATTGCTACCCAAGCTGAAATATCACTTACTAAAACATTATCATCTACTGGTTTACAAAGAGTACCATCTACATATTGTGAAACTCCATTATGCATTAAGTGATACAAAATTTTGATTGACCATGAAGCATAGTTATGAGGAGTTAATTTAAGAAACTTAAAGTTTCCCATAATGCAAAAAATGAAAGAAAAGTGTAGAAAAGAGAGAACACAACACCAAGAACACCCCCCTTTTTCACTAAATCAAGAAACTCCCCCCAAAATAGATGCTTTGGGCACTTTATCAATAGTGTGATTAAAATGGGCCACTTGCCAATTTTGGTCTTCATGGACTTTTGATTTTGCTTGTTGCAACTTCAAAAATAATTACAAATTTAGAACTTTACAATGTGTTACAATTACAAAGCAAAGAAAGGCCCTATTGTTGAAAGTGACACTTTTTTCCACACAACCCTATAGTATGATAGTAGATCTAGAAAGTAGTTGAAAAATAACACACTTTCAAAAAAGAGAACCTATTTTTGACTCTAGATGTTCCCATATGGAGCATTTGAAGTTGCAAAATGTAGGATTATGCAAATATATTGCCCAAAAATGCAAATTCTGACAAATACATACACCAAAATACAAAAATAGCTACACCACATAGAATTTTAGGAAATTCTGCCTAATTTCAAAAAAAATTGCACCTAATTTGGAGGCCAGATGTCCGAGTTATGGCCTCCCAAAGTTGGACTGCAAAATTGAAAATCAATCTGGAGAGGGGTTGCATCAGTGAATGACAAGGTTAAATTTGATGATCATATGGCCATCACAATAGTTCAACTTTTCCCTATAATGACATTCAAATAGGCATCAAATTTAATGTGGTAGAATGATGATGTCAGCAAAAAATTTGAACCCTGATGATGCGCAGATGGCATGTCTAGGTTGTACCGTACAGATGTACAAATTCTAATTGCATGTTTGCTAATAGGGATAGTATGGTGCCAATGTGGGTGTCTATGTCACTAATTGGGATGGGCAGGTGAGAAAACTGAGCTAAGGTGGAGCTGGCCGGAGGGTCCACATGGCTTCCACTATTGCAATTATTGCAATGAGTCAGCAGGGCTGACTATATTTTTCTTGGGGTCCACATGGAAAATAGGGCACTAAGCTAGCCTTTTTAGTGGGGTTTGATGCCATGTGTATTGCTCAGTCCATGTGGCTTCCACGTGTCTCACTGTTGAGATGTCGCATGGGCAGCAAGTTCTCGCCATTTTTTATTTGCATCGCCAGAGATTAGACTGTTGTTGCTAGATTAATGGGAATTGATCCCACATGCATCACGTGAGGATTTCTTCACTTCTCTATATAGAAAAGTCCATGAATGGTCACTCAAATGTAAGGTAGCTGGTAGTTGGGGCCGCAGTGTTTGTGGCCTTGTATGCCCTTTAGTTGATGTGGTTGGACTATGTGGTCGGAAGTCTGATGATGGATTTGTTGCAGAGTATGGTCGTAATTACAAGAATCTATAGATGAGTATAGCCAATATTAATTAAAATGAAACCCTATGAAAATAAAATAAATTTTCCAAAAATATATAGAGTCGAGCTGGGGTGTCACTGCCCGGTTTGGGAAAAAAAAATTCTAGAAAATTTTCTCTATGCAACTGGTTGAAAATAAAATTTGAAAAATACCCAAAAAAGAAAAGAATTTAGATCCAAAAAATTAATAATTAGATCAATAAATTGACCATACTTGAACTACAAATCAAGGCCTCCAGGTTCTGATTTGCAAATTTTTTTTGCCTTCTAATCAAATTTCACCTAATATAGGAAAATTTATAATTGATCTTCACCAAATTGATGCTCCAGATGCAACACTGAGGTCAGATCTAGTTCTAGAAACTCCCAATTTCTATGGATCTTATGGATTTGTGTTGAGGTGTTGAAGCATAAATGGTCTCGAATTACTATGTGCAAAGAATCTCCCTCAGCTCTGATGCCATGTAAGAATTTGGCTTAGGCTAGAATTCACCCAAGATCTAAAGAACTCAACACAAGCACATAGTAGACCAATTAAAAGGAGTCGATCAGAATGATGACATTCATTCAATATGATAGCTTGAGAGTACACTAGGAGTGTGTGAATATAAAGGCCTCAAGAGAGCTTCTAGAATGCATAGAAGTCAGCATCATGATATGTCATACAACTAGGTAGATGTCCACTAGATATGAGTTATCCTCCATTAAGCACGAGATTAAGTGCAATGATGTGAGGATAAGCCTACAATGGTGTAGCATGCAAATCAATGGTGTAGACAACATGTGCTAAATGAGGAGTGTGGATAACTGTGTTGTCAACATGACAACTCAGTGAATGATGTATACTCCTGTGTTATAGACATCATGTGCATAATTAGAGTTGCATAACTCAATGAGAGTACACAAACTCCTAAGTGTATCACTTAAAATAATAACAAAATAATGCAAAATAATTAAATAATGCATTAACCTAAGTAAACTTAAGTAAGTGTAATAAGTAAATACTTATTTACACCAACACATCTATATGGTTAATTTTTGATATCCATAACTAGGTAATAAGTATTGAAATATTGATTCAACCCTCCTCTTAGAATTCTCTGTTTATAACAAGAAAGTGTTGCAATGTATAGTAAAAATTGAGTGTGTTCATAGAAAGGATAAAATGGTCGACATATTCATAAAACCTCTATGAAAATATTTTTTAACTATTTATGGAATCTAGGTGTTCTTCCCCTTCCCAATGTTCACTAAATGCAGTAGTATGTGCTTTGGTCCAATGAGTTGAATGCTTATTATGTTATGTATCAATGCTTGGTTTCTTACTCATAGGGGGAAGAGTGAGTTACTAAGGGGGAATTTTTTCCCTTTGTCACTGTTGTAAAAGGAAGAAAAAGATGGATAAAGAGAAAATAACCTTAACACTAATATCTTTTGATACTGAGTTTGTTTCTTTGTTATTGATGAATATTTCCATCAATGAAAAGGTTGAGATTTCTAGAATGTGAAATTGATTTTTTTGATCTCATTCTCATTAATTATTGTAATTATAATGTCTACATCAAAATAAATTTGAGGAAAATTTTGGGAGAGAATGCACTCTACTAGGGTTTGTACAACTCTCTTCTAAAACTTTTTATTTCCACTACTTGTCATTCCACATTTAATTTTGGATATTCTATAAGTTATAATGGCCTTGACCTTCTCTAGCCCTAGTAGCTACTATTAGTGTTGGAGCTACTACTATTCATGTGAATGGATCCTCTAAGAAAATGTCTACACAAGTTTATCACTAAGATGTTTCACAAGGTAATTCCTCTCCTAATGTTGTTCTTAATGTTAAATATTTTGATACTACCCATGTATGGCTAAATCCATACAAAAATAATGTCCTTTTCCTTTTAGATGGATAGTTGGGGAGAGAGAAGCTTGGTTTTACATGCACAATAAATTGGGTCTTTTTGATCCCAATACTAACTGTCATCATCTTGATGGGGTTTGGCATACCTAGTCCAATTCTTTAGCAAGATCCGATAGGGTTTTTGAAATGATTGATCATGCCATGATTATAGCTTAATCTTTCTTTTCATTTTCTAAAGATAGGGACCTACCTATCATTCCCTTGTATGATGTGACTATCTCTGACCATTTTTCCCATCTTCTTTTCTGTCACTTGTGATGTAGGAGCATCTTGCATCACAAAAAAAGGGCGTGTGATAAAATAATAATAAAAGAAAAAAAAATTGGAGGAGAGAGAAAGTGACAAAAATTAGAGGAAAATAATTTAAAAATTAGAAAATAAGAATAAAAAGGAGAAAAAGAGGAATTTTTATTTTCAAGGTGCATAGGTTGTGTAAATAGAAAAATAAGAAAATGGTTGTCATTTCATTTATTGAAGTGTGTAGGTGGCATCTTAGAAGTTTGTGGAAAGTTCCTTAAATCATGCATCTAATATTTTTTGTGATCCACAAATGTAATGTAATTTTCTAATTTGCCACATGGTGGTGCTTGGTTATATTTGGGTGGGAATTTAACATTTGTTTTAAGGTAGTTTTATTTACCTTTTATCCCACATTGGTTGTGTTTGTAACATCTTTGATGGTAAGTGCCTATTTAAGCAAGGCTTATGATCAAAGTAGTTTTTTCAGGCTCTTCGAGCTTGCCATTCCATTATGTGTACTAAAAGAGTCAATAAGGTCAACATACTCTTTGTGAACTTCCTAATATTCTCCAAGCATTTTTGCATCATTATGAGGATTTTTTCACTGCTCAAGACAATTCCAGTGCATGGGAGAAAGCCTTCTAGACCTACATCTTAGTTAATCATAAGAAGCTTGCACCTAAGCAACATGCTTTTTGTGAGAAAATGCTAACACTATCTGATATTAAAGAGGGAGTCTTCTCTATGGTGAATGACAAAACTCATAGGTACAATGACTTTCCTTGCAAATTCTATAAGAATTTTTGGGTTACCATTGGCCCCAACCTTCACAAAGCCTTCTTGAAACCTTGTAGTTGCAATATTTAGGGGGCATAATGAAAAAAGGAAATATTAAATTCATACCTAAATTTGGTGAATTTAAGGATATCTTTAATTGGTAGCCTATCACCCTCCTCAATGTCTCATATAAGATCATTTCCAAGGCACTTTCCCTTAAGATCTAATGGGCCTATCAATATAAATGAAATCCCTATTTGTTAAAATTTATATTTCCAAAGCATATGATCATATTGAGTGGCCCTTCATCCTCACAATGTTGTAAGCCTTGTGGTTTGGTCCTTTTTTTCTTCAATTGATGAAAATTCTTTTTGGGGATGCCTGTGTATGCATCATGATTAATGGGCATCAATCTAAGGCTTTTGAGCTCTTCATATCTATTCTCCTAGGGTGCCCTCTTGCACTCTCTTTTTATGTGTTGGCCACTTAGGGGTTTGGTTACTTTCTTGCTAATGCCATTTCAATAGGTCCAATGAGGGGCATTGCTCTCCCTAATTCCTTGGAGCAATTGTTCAATGGGTACTTTTCTAAAAACTCCTTTCTCACTCTACTTGAGGAGGAGGATAATATTTCCAATGCTTTATTGTGTCTAGATACTTTTTACCTTGCCTCTAGTTCAACTATCCAATGATGCAAGACTTTGTGCAATAAAGTCTTTTTTGCTTGACCCTCCTTCACTTGACATGCTTTAATGGAAATATATTTGGGATGGAGAAGTATTTTGGTTTCTTGGCATAAATTTTTCCTTTCAAGCCTTCCCTATAGAGCTTTAGAATGTGGTCTTGATTAGGATTGAGTAAGATGGATTATTGGATTGCCAAACCACTTTTGCTAACTAGAAAATTCCACATTTTCTCTAAAGTGTTGGCTTCTACTCATGTTTATTACTCCTCCTACTACATTTTTTTGAAGGCTTCATATCTTAGGCTTGAGTTCTTGTTGCATAACCTCTTTTTGGGCCTCAGATGCCTTAGATAATAGATTCCATAGGATATCATGGGACATTTTCTATTTGCCTAAGAAGTATGGAGGCCTTGGCATACTTTCTACCAAGAAGTAGGGCATTTATTTGTTTACCAAGAGGATCATTCATTCCCTAATTGGAAATGAAGCCTAGAGAATCCTTTATGGAATTATGTTTCTTTAGGCTTTCCAGTCAACCAATCTACCCAGAAAGGGATTGGTTTTCAAACCCTCCTGGTCACTCATGAACTAACTAAATTTTAGGGGACCTTTGAGACCAAAAGAATTTTGAAATCTTGGGAAGACATTGAGCCTTGGCTTCGCTAGGTTTGAGATGGGTTCAAAAATGGTCTTTATGAAATAGGAAAATTTTTGGTGGTATCCCTTATTTTCCATTCAAGGGACCCCCTTCGATAAGATCCAGGGAGCCACCACACTACATTTTTTCAAATGTGGCATTAGGATTCCTAGAGACCTTTTTGCTAGTCACCATGAGCCTCCACTCTTGGGAAAATATGTCGGTACAATTCAGGCTATCCCATCCTAATTGATAGACATTTTATCTTATAGTTTCTATGGTGCCTTCATATTTGTTACACAAGCTGGGTATTTAGTTTTTCAAGCCTTGGTGAAAGGATTGGAAATGGTATCTTTCCACTCCTTTGTCTATTTATAAACCCAGGTTGGGTTATCGTTGGTTAGTCCTCCACTTACATATGGTGGATGTACTCAAATAGCATGGTATTTGTATTATTCTTAGTAGACATGGAGATATAGATTCCCCATTATTTGGAAGCTATCACTAAGCCAAAAATTTCCCACTTTTCCTAGTGCATCCTTTTTTAGGGGTTGTTTTTGGGCCCTTATCTCTAACATTTGGGTGTTCTAGACCCCAAATGCCCTTTTTTCAGTAGCCTAATGGGATTTTTTTTCATATTTTCTAGTTTTTTAGATGGGCCCAATAGTATTGGCATTAGATTCATGATTTTTTCAAGCCTTTTTGTCTTGAAGACTTTTCTTGGCATATGATCCAACTGGAGGATTTCCCAAGGCTCCCCTATAAATACTCTCAAATTTGGCATGCTTTTAGAATGAAGATCATATTTACTATGTGGAAGGACAATTTTTTAAAATTCTATTGTATTTCTCATAGCTCTTTTGACATTAATGTTTCTATGTATACTAAAGATTGCATGTGTAATAATGTTATGATGCAGATTTAAGTATAAACTTACAAAGTGGCTCTAGAGGTTGCCCACTTGTAGGAGCTCTTAGCTTATTGGGGGAATGCTCCCTGTGTGATTTCTAGGGTGCTACCTAATGCTATTTCTAGATATCACACACCTCCTCATGATTATTGACATGGCCCTAGCTCTTTGGCACATTGATCTCACACCCCCGGGTCACAGCCTCCTCATCACTTGTCGAGTGGTAGTTTTGGAGGTTATCAATGCTTGGTTTCCCCTCCCCCAAGGAATATTTTTGGTTGTTCCCTAGTGGCTCTCCCTATTTCTCCTTCTCTTGCATGGCCTTTTTCTCATCTAGATCCTAAGTTATTCTTCTTTTGGTTGGACTTGACAATCTCACCTCCTAAGGTGGACAAAGACAAAGCTTAAGTGAAGAATGATGATTCTATGGATGGGTGGCCTCTTCTTGAGCCCACCCACCAACCCCACTGATGTATGGGGTCATGATTATCATAATCCTCCCTTTTCTAGTACTACTCTCATAGCATGAGGTTTCTTCATATATATTTTTTATCAATAGTTAAGTGTCTGGCCTTTGGCCACATGAACTCACATAGGGTGACCTTGTGTCCCCAAACCCTTCTTTTGTGAATATGAAACTTTATATTTAAATTAATATAATTGGACCTATTCATCAAAAAATTATTGTGATTGATGTCAATACATTTGATGCATGGTTATGGTTTTCCTATATTAGCTGATGTGGATCAATATCCATGATGTACTAATAAAGGTGTTCACTATAAGATGTGCCATAAATTTTTATCCTTATCTTTATTAGTTTTGATTCTTTTTTTGTGAAATATATAATGGACTTATTATTTGGGCTTGGTCCTATTTGGAGCATTTTTATTTATGTTTTGGTTATAGGAGCTAATATTTTTTATTAAGGAAAACAATATTTAACTTTTCCCTAAAACCCATACAAAAAAGAAGAATAGTTAGAAAAGATTGCTTAAAGTAACAATAGTAACCAAAAGCAAACAAAAGAAATAACTCCGTACAAAAATATAAGAACTAAAGAAAGCTATGGAGAAAGGACAAAAAACTAGGCCACCCCAAAAAAAGCTAGGATACTCAGGAAATCTCTTTTAACATTTTAGCTACAATAATTTTGAGCTTGAAAAGTTTTCCTACCGCCTCCCTAATCTCTAAATGCTCTTTATCAAGATCCATAGTATCCTTCTTCCTCATGTTGGATCTTGTACACTTCCTAGAGTAATCCTCTAGGTTATTTTCATTGGTGTCATGGGAGGTTAGATCCTCATCCCTGCTAGTTCTCTAGTCTTCCATATTGTTGTTAAGGATTTTGAGGTTTTCATTGGTTTCCTTAAGAATATTGTAGCTTTGTTCCACAATACTCCTCAAGGAGCTTTCCATTGTTTCAACCCTTATTGTGATTTCTTGCACCTTGCCATCATTGTTCTTTTTTTCTTTAGTAATTCTATTCTTCAAGCTGAAGTTTTCTCTTTCAAGGTTGCACACCTTGTACTTTAGGTCTTGGAGTTCATGGAAGATCCATTTTTTTGTACAAAAGTTGTCAACCACACTGTTCTTGGCATTGTTAATGATGTTCATATTTGGGTGCTCCTTTGGAATATCACTGAAAATAATTAGAGCTAGATTGATTAATTGCTCCATTATAATTTTCCTTCATCATCCTCATTAACTTGAGTTCTAATAATTTTTCTATTTAACCCTATCTTGGCCAAGGTGCTTGCAAAATTTCTCTAGACCACCTTTCTATCTTTGCTAGTGATCAAGCACTTGTATTGACTAGTGCCATAGTCCTCAAAGCCTTGAATTTGATCATCCCTTTCACTACCTTCTGATACATCCCCCTTGACCCCTTTCTTCTCCTTCTTGGACTTAGGGTGTTTCCTTTTTTGACCACTGATAGTATTGTCAGAATCCTCACTGTTTTTTGGCATTTTGATAGTTATTATTTTATTTCCCTTTTTCCTCTCAAAACCTTCCTCTTCTCTATTCTCCTTTG